>CM076847.1:126400695-127080305 GCA_039519185.1 Astragalus membranaceus | reverse complement strand
CAGAAATGATATTACATCTTTTAGACAAAAAGACTTTGAATCATTGTTTGAAGCATGGGAAAGATGGAAAGAGCTTTTAAGAAAATGTCCACATCATGGTCTGCCTGTCATTATTCAAATGGAAACTTTTTATAATGGTTTAGAACCTCAAACCAGAATAATGCTTGATGCATCATCTGGGGGTGTGTTATTAAACTTGTCTTATAATGAAGCATTTGAATTGATTGATAGAATTGCAACAAATAGCTCTAGTTGGCCTACTGAGAGGGTGAGTGCCCAAAAGAAACCACCAGGGGTACATGAAATTAGTAATGTATCAGCCCTATCTGCTCAGTTAGCCTCACTGACAAATTTGTTTAAAAACTTCACTTCAACCAGTGCATCTGCACCTGGTGCAGCTGCACCAACAGAAAACACTGCAGCAACCATAGAACAAACCCCCCCAGGTGATACAAGTTGTGTGTATTGTGGAGGAGGTCGCTTATATGAAAAATGTCCCAGCAACCCTATTTCTGTTGACTATGCAGGGTACAACCAAAATAACAACCCTTACCCAAATACCTATAATCCAGATTGGAACAGTCACTCAGAGTTCTGGTGGGGGAGTAATAATGCTGCTGCACCCAATGCAGTTGCACCATCTACTCCACCAGGATTCCTTTCTCAACACGTCCAAAGACCATCTGCACCAGAAATGGACAATTCCATGGAAGCCTTATTGAAAGCATTTATGGGTAAAACAGATACATTTATGGATAGGACAGAAGCATTTATGAGTGATACAAAAGTTCAAATTCCAACTCTTAATGCCTCCATCAAAAATTTGGAGAATCAAGTGGGACAATTGGCTACAGCTCTATATCAAAGAACGACGGGTACACTACCATCAAATACAGAAGCCACCACATCCCATAGGCCAGGTAAGGAACAAATAAAGGCCATTTCTTTAAGGAATGGAAAAGATCTTTCAGAACCACAAGAGATTGAAGGTACAGGTAAGGGAGAAAAAAATAAAAATGAAAAAAATCAAGATACAGAAGCACCTGATGCATCTGCACTTCATGAAGTTCCAACTTCAAGGTTAGTTCCTGAATACCCTCCTCCTCCTTATCCTCAAAGATTAAAAAAGGCACATGAGGAGAAGGAATTCAGTAAATTTCTTGAAATTTTAAAACAATTACACATCAATGTTCCCTTAGTTGAAGCACTTCAACAAATGCCTAATTATGCTAAATTCATGAAAAATGTGCTTTCAAAAAGAAAAAGATTAGGGGATTTTGAAACAATTGCTATGTCTAAAGAATGTAGTTTAATTTTGCAAAACAAAATTCCAAGGAAATTGAAGGATCCTGGCAGTTGTACAATTCCATTCTCAATTGGAAAATTTTATACAGGTCATGCATTGTGTGACTTAGGTGCAAGTATCAACTTGATGCCTAAATCAATATTTAAACAACTTGAGATTGAAAATGCTAGACCTACAACTATAACACTTCAACTTGCTGATAGATCAATAGCCTACCCAGAGGGAATTATTGAAGATATTTTGGTTAAGGTTGACAAATTTGTGTTTCCTGCAGATTTTGTTATTCTTGATTTTGATACAGATAAAGAAGTCCCAATCATCCTTGGGAGACCATTCTTGGCAACTGGAAAAGCACTCATTGATGTACAAAAAGGAGAACTAACCATGAGAGTGAATGATCAAGAGGTGAAATTCAATGTGATGAATGCTCTGAAATATCCTGCAGAGGAGAGTGAAGAATGTTCAACAATCATTTCTCTTGACCATTTAGTGCAGAAGCAATTCCATAAGCAGTATCATCATCTCACCAGTGCACTTGCACCGGATGCAGCTGCACCACCTAAAGAAGAAATCTTGGAAAAAGACATTCTGCCAAGAGAAGAACCAACACAAAAGGATCATCTGATCAATGCTCTTGCATCTGATGCTCTTGCACTGCTAGGTGAAGACATGGTGGAAAAGGAGAGTGTGGAAAGAAGAAATGAATCAGAAGAAGAAGGGAGTGTTAAAGAGATTGAGCCTGAACCAGACCCTAAAGAAGCACTCAACAAACAACCAACTCTCCCAACCCAATGCCCATCTCACAAAAATCCAACTCCACAAAATTTGGTGAAAGTGTATCCTAATGGGGCAATGGAATTGTTTGATGAAGCCACCATTTCCACATTCCAAATCAATGAAAAAATGGTGAAGCAGTATTATGGAGCACATGTGGTGAGGGACAAAGGCACCACTCACTTCCAAAATCTCTAAATCAAGGAGATAGTCAAGCTGAAAGACTCTTAAATCAAGCGCTTATGGGAGGCAACCCATGATTTTGAATTATTAATTATGTTCTTTTTTCAGTTTTATGTTTTGAAGTAATTTGTAGGAAAACAGAGGTGGATGGTGCAACTGCATCTGATGCAGATGCACCAAAAGCTGAGGAACCCAAGAAGAAGAGACAGAAGGTGAAGCATTCTGCAGTGAGGTCTAGCTCAAGGCTAAGGAGTGGGGCATCAAAACAGTAATTATATTTGAATGTTGTTAAATATTATGTTTAATTATGCTTTTGATAATTATATCATGCACTATGTTATTTTGTGAACTAATCCTCCTCCCATGGTTTTATTTTTAAAGAGTAGTGAGGACACTGCTCAACTTTAAGTTGGGGGGAGATGTTAACTTATTGTATTATGCATGTGTGTTTAACTATAGTATATGTGTGTTTACTTTGATATAGGTTTGTGTTTATATGTGTTTGCTTTGATATATGTTTTTTTATGTGTGTCTACATATTTAAATATGTGTTAGGATATTTGATAGATTTGAAGTATGATCAGCTTAAAAATCTTTTTCACAAACATAGACAAATGCACCTCTTTGAACTGATTTTTAGTGATGAAAAGAATAAAAAGAAAATAAGCCTTGTTTTCCCCAAATGACCAATTTTATTATTACTTTGACACATTAAAACTGAGTTTTGAAAAGAACCTTGCTATTTGAAAAACTATCTGATGCAAGAGGAATTTTCAGAAAGCAAAGGTCAAAAACAATTTTTTACTAAAAATATAGAAGAGCATAAAGAATTAAGTTTGGGGGAATTTTCATGAATACGAAGGCTGAGTATGAGAAGCTTAGAGTAGTCACTGCAAATAGGTTACCAAAATCACTACAAAAGAGCTCAAAGTGTTATAAACTAGTTATATTTACCCAAATCATTAAACTGAACCTGTTCCAAATAGTGCATTTGGTTTGAAAGAAAAGAAAAGCATCAAAATGCAAAAGAAAAGAAAGAAAAAAAAAAGAAAAAAAAATCAAACCAAAGAAAAAAGTATGCATAAGGAGGTCAGTGAGGAGGGCAATATATGCTACAAGTCTTGAAATGTAGTATCAAGTGCAATTGCACTCAAATGCATCTGCACCATTACAAAAAGTTCAGTGCTTCTGCACTTCACAATATATATATATATATATATATATATATATATATATATATATATATATATATATATATATATATATATATATATTCAGTGCAACTGCACCAAGGTGCATCTGCACCAAAGAAAAGAACCACCAAAAATAAGAATAGTGCATTGACTCGACAGTTTTGAAATGCTCAATCAAAGTCCTTAGTTGTACTTAAAGCCCCCCAAGTCTTGAAGATGTTGTTAGTCTAGTCTATATTTTGAAACATCTTTGTTTTGACCAAACGTGATCTAAAATTTTCCAAAAGTTAAGGAAAAACTTTTCACTTAGTTTTGGAACTAATTGGATCTCAGTGGGGCACACACTCACACAAATGAATTTTAATAAACTTTGGATGTTTAGGGAATTCAAGGGCACAAAGATAAAATGTTCTGAAAAATGAAGTTCATCAAATGCAAAATCATTCTTTGAAAAGATATAAGCTGATCTGTTCTTCTTTAAATTGAAAATCCTACTTGTATTTTCTTTTTGTCATTACTTGAGGACAAGCAATGGTTTAAGTTTGGGGGTGTGATAACTCCATTTTATATAGAGTTATTCATACATCTAATCATAACTAATTACTTGAAATCAAGTAGAATATGTGTTAAATATAGTAGTATAAGTAAGATAACAACATTCCGGAATTATGTGATGAATAAAACATTTTGTATATATATTGGTATGTTTGATGTGTTTGTTCAGTTTACCTACAGATGATGCTTCTGCACCACGATGCTTCTGCACCATGATGCTCCTGCACTTAGGGCTTCTGCACCATCCTGCGCTAAATGTTTATAACCCCACAATGGAAGCACCTCAATTCATACCACTGCACCAAAACTTCTATGACATCATGCTTTGTCACAAATCACATGGAGGCACATGCCCACATGCATAAGGAGGTGCCCACCATAAACATAATCATGAAAGGCTACTCATCTAAAGACACGTGGCTCTCCACAATTGGACCTCCCCTTTAGACTCAATCTTCTCAATCAAAGCTCTGAAAAGTAATCATGGTTAAGCCACCTTTGGTCAAGCTTGATCTCCAAGCAAACCCTTACTTGAAGGAAACCTCCAAGGCTATATAAAGGCTTCCACTTCTCACTTGAAGATCATCGCATATCTCACTTGATAATATGTAGATCAACACTTTACTTATATTTTAGTAGTTTCAATTCTTGCATTTTATTTACTAGTTAGTTGTAAAAAGGTGATGAAGGAATTGACACCCTCTTCCTCCACTTCTTCATAGATAGGCGAAGGAATCAGTGCTTCTGCACCTGTCAGAATTCATGCAAAGGAACGTCAATTTGTGTAACTTCTACCCTATTGATATCTTTTATATGATTCATGTTATCATGTTCCTTACAGATTCTCTCTATTATATAATGAGTAACATGAGCTAAATTCCTTTAGTTGAGATGTTCTAAACTTATAATGATCTTTTGAGTAAGTTATTATGCTTTTAAGTGTTGTAGCATTTTGGGTCTTGTGTTATACCACATCCATCTTATTTTAAGGTTGATCTCTTACAATAAGTAGAGTTATATTCACAGACATGGTTTATAATTAGAAATCAAGACTAATAAGGGTAAGTGTTTTAATAAAGGCTTTGTTAAACTTGTTTAATAAAGAAACTGTGTTAAAACCATGTTAAGTCCTAGACATAGGATAACATAGTCCTTAGGGTGAAACAGTGGGAACTTCAAAGGCAGGAGTGAACTTATTTAGCAAGCCCAGACATGGGAAGCTTGTAATGAAACTCTGAAGAAAATAGCTGAAAAGCACACACTTATGCAACTGCACTCAATGCTACTGCACTTGATGCTTCTGCACTTGATGCTTCTGCACTTGATGCTTCTGCATCATAGTGCTTCTGCATCTCTAAAAACATAGAAACTCTCAAAAGAAGCATTATCTAGTAAAGACATCTCAACTATCTTTCTCAACTGATTTCCTTCATCTTATTTTACAAACTTGCATTCTGTTTTTACTTAAACTAAAAACCCCAAATTTTGTGAGTAGTGTAGTAGTACTAATTTATATGTTTTCTAAACACACACAAAGTTAATCCAATCCCTGTGGGTTCGACCTTTCTTATCATTATATTACTTGTTTGTGACTGTGTATACTTGCACATCTTTTCACACACCACTCACCACCCTCAGAAAAATTGGAGTAACTATAGATTTGAGGAATTGGAATGGGGTAATACTCCAAATCCCAAACCTTCAATTGAAGAGGCTCCTGAGTTTGAATTAAAGCCTCTTCCTTCAAATGTAAAATATGCTTTCTTGCAACCCCCCTTCCTCTTTGCCTGTGATTATTTCTGCAGATTTGACAGACACCATGGAGGATAAGCTTTTGAGGGTATTAAGGGCCAACAAAGAAGCCTTTGGATGGTCTATTCATGATATAAAAGGCATTAGTCCCTCAATTTGCACCCACAAGATCTACATGGAGGATGATTACCAACCCCGGGCACTACCTCAACGCCGCCTCAATCCTAACATGAAAGAGGTGGTCAAAAAGGAAGTGATTAAGCTTCTTGATGCAGGTATCATCTATCCTATCTCTGATAGTAAGTGGGTAAGTCTTGTTCAATGTGTTCCTAAAAAGGGAGGTACTACTGTGATGGAGAATGATAAAAGTGAATTAATTACAGTTAGGAAAACTACCGGGTGGCGTATGTGCATTGATTATAGAAAATTAAATGATGCCACCCGAAAAGATCACTTCCCCCTTCCCTTTATTGATCAAATGCTTGAGAGAGTGGCAGGTCATGATTATTATTGTTGTTTGGATGGATATTCTGGTTATTTGCAAATACCAGTGGCTTCTGAAGATCAAGAAAAAACTACTTTTACTTGCCCATATGGAACATTTGCATATAAAAGGGTGCCATTCGGTCTATGTAATGCCCCTGCCACTTTCCAAAGATGCATGATGGCTATCTTCTCTGACTTGGTTGAAAAATGCATTGAGATACTTATGGATGATTTTACTGTCTTTGGATCCTCTTATGAGGATTGTTTACATAACTTGAATTCAGTGTTGCAGAGATGCAGGGATACCAATTGAGTGCTCAATTGGGAGAAATGCCAATTTATGGTACAAGATTGCATTATTCTAGGACATAAGGTGTCCACTAGAGGCATTGAAGTTGATCCTGCAAAGGTTGAGGTAATTGCAAAGTTACCCCCACCCAATTCTGTTAAGGGGGTCCATAGTTTTCTAGGCCATGCTGGATTCTATAGGAGGTTTGTTAAAGACTTCTCAAAAATTGCAAAGCCTATGACTGACCTCTTGGTTAAGGAGGCCACTTTTGATTTTTCTGACACTTGTTTGAAGGCTTTTAATTGTTTAAAGGAAAAATTAATTAGTTCCCCTGTTGTTGTTGCCCTCGATTGGTCGCTTCCCTTTGAAATTATGTGTGACGCTAGCGATACTGCTGTGGGGGCTGTTTTGGGGCAAAGAAAGAATAAGGTATTCTATACCATTTACTACGCTAGTCGCACTCTTGATGATGCTCAAAGAAATTATACTACCACAAAAAGTTGCTAGCTGTAGTGTTTGCTTTTGACAAGTTTCGTCATTACCTTGTTCTTTCTAAAGTTATTGTTTATACTGATCATGCTGCTATTAGATATTTGCTTGGAAAACAGGATGCAAAACCCAAGTTAATCAGGTGGATTTTGTTGCTACAAGAGTTTGACTTGGAGATTAGAGACAAGAAAGGCTCAGAGAACTTTGTAGCTGATCACCTCTCAAGGCTTGACCATAGTGTGAAGCAGGCCTCAAATGATGGGGTTATCAAGGAGACTTTCCCTGACGAGAGACTTTTAGCTATTTCTACTATTCCTTGGTTTGCAGACATTGTCAACTACTTGGTGGGTAAAGTTGTTCCCCCTAACTTTTCTTTTCAGCAAAGGAAGAAATTAATTTCTAATGCTAGACACTACTTGTGGGATGACCCTTACCTATTTAAATTATGTGGAGACAAGGTAATTAGGCGTTGTGTGTCCATGGATGAGGTAACTTCTATTCTTGAGCATTGTCATTCTAAAGAGGTAGGTGGCCACTTTGGCCCAAATAGAACTGCATATAAAGTTTTACAATGTGGTTTTTATTGGCCTACTATATTTAAAGATGCTCATGAATTTGTGAACGCTTGTGATAGTTGTCAAAGGAGTGGCAATATTTCTAGGCGGCAAGAGATTCCTTTAAACAACATTTTGGTTTGTGAGATATTTGATGTATGGGGCATTGACTTTATGGGGCCCTTCCCTAAATCTTTTTCAAATCAATATATTCTTGTTGTTGTAGATTATGTGTCTAAGTGGGTGGAAGCTGTAGCCTTACCCACTAATGATACTCGGGTGGTGGTGAAGTTTTTAAAGAAAAACATTTTCTCCAGGTTTGGCACTCCCCGAGCCATTATTAGTGATGGTGGCACTCATTTTTGTAATAAGCAATTTGAAAATCTTTTGAGCAAATATGGTGTCACTCATAAGGTAGCAACTCCTTACCACCCACAAACTAGTGGGCAAGTTGAAATTTCAAATAGAGAGGTGAAAAGTATTTTAGAGAAGACAGTTAGTGCATCAAGAAAAGATTGGTCTTTGAAACTTGATGATGCACTATGGGCCTATAGAACTACTTTTAAAACCCCCATTGGGATGTCTCCTTACCGTCTTGTTTTTGGAAAAGCATGCCATTTACCTGTTGAATTAGAGCATAAAGCACTTTGGGCTTTAAAATTTCTAAACTTTGATGCTCAGCTTACAGGTGAAAATAGGTTGCTGCAGCTCGATGAATTGGATGAGCTCCGTCTGGGAGCTTATGAGAATGCCAAGTTATATAAGGAGCGGACTAAAAAGTGGCATGATAAGCGCATCCAGCAGCGTGAATTCCATGTTGGTGAAAAAGTTTTAATTTATAACTCACGTTTGCGTCTTTTCCCAGGAAAGTTGCGCTCAAGGTGGTATGGACCCTACACTATTACTCAAGTTTTTCCTTATTGAGTGCTTGAGATATCTCATGAAGATGGTACCACTTTTAAGGTCAATGGGCAGTGTGTGAAGCACTTTGAGGAAGGGCTGAGTCAAGTGAGCTATGTCACCGCCCTCAAGGATTGACTCTAGTACCGTCAGGCTCGGGACGTTAAACAAGCGCTTCGCAGGAGGCAACCTGTGTTTTATTTTCTCTCATTTTTGTTTTGTTTTGTTTTTAGGGATAAGCTCGGACTACAAGCTCTCTCAGGGAAGTCACTATTACTCTCTCTCTCTCATTTATTTCTTTTGATTTCTATTTGATCATTTCGCATTGAGGACCATGCTTCATGCTAGTGTGGGGGAGGAGAGTTTAACTTTGTCAATTCATCTCTATTAATGCACATACCCACTACATGTGTTGATATCATTTTTTCTGACTTGTTTTGAATTACTTATGCTTCAAGTTGGAAAAAAATTAGAGATTTTGCCTTTAAGGGATCCCATAATTAATTTACTTGACAAACTTGTGCTTAATTGTAACTGTGGGGTTGTCCTTAGGAAGCTGATAATTAGCATTGTGCCTGTTGAGTACTTTTTGTGAACTAGCTTCTAAATGTGAGATCTGAGCCTTCATAAGGGGATTTATACTAAATCATAAACTTTTACTCCTTTTCTTTCTATGAGTGTGTTTCCCAATTTGCTACATTCTAGAATTTGTCTTTTGACCATTTCAAGACGAAAATTGATTTGCATCATGTAAAAAGATTTGGGGAATTTAGGTATTTTTCTGGCCTTAGAGTTGTTTGTTGAATTTATCCATTAGTTGCCCCATTTGAGCCTATTTGTTATATTTTTTCTTTGGTACCCAGATATAATTTTTTCTTTTTTTTTATGGTAACCATTTGAAATTAAATTTGGAGCAACTACTGAAATTTACAATTTTGTCCTGTATTTCAATTGTCTATCTCATCGGGACATAAAAACAATATAGGAGTGGCTAATGTGGTTACAAGTACCTTTTCCTCCTAAGAAAAATATAGAAAAAGGAAAAGTTGAAAAAAAAAGAGAACAAAGGAAAGCAAGAAGGAGGAAAAGGCACATCAAAAGAATGAAAGAGCCAAAGGGCAAATCCAAAAAAAAAATAGTCGACTCAAGAGAAAAAGAAGAATGAAGAATGGAAGTGAAATTAATTTGGAGTTTGGACAAAAATTGTAAAATAAATAGGAGCTCCATATTTGTTTTCAAATGTTACTATTTGTTTCTTGTTTTTAGCCCTTTGATTTTCCCTTGCTTCTTATTTCCTACCCCGCAAGAATTCACCATGGCCCCATTACAACCCATAACACCCCATCTTTTGCATGCTGTGAACTATTTAGTGGAGATTTAGTCAAATTACAAGCTTATGGTAATGTGCATTTTGTGGAAACTTGAGTGTATATTTCCCTAGTCCCTAAACACTTAGAGAGATTGTGAGCGAGTGCCTCTGTTCACATAAATGTATTTTTCCGGGACATGAGCCTCTAATTGGGCAACCTTTTGACACCTCATTTGTGCTATTTTGTCTACTGTCTGTCATTGTATTTCTAATTTTGGGTCTCTTATTTGGTTGTCTCTATTATCTATTTGAAAAATTTATTGAGCCAGAAAATTTGCTTGAAGACAAGCAAAAGTTAAGTGTGGGGGAGTTGATAAACTCCAATTTAGTGCATTTTTATAGATATCTTTGGCCCATTTTTGGAGCAATTATTATTATCTAAATAAATAAGTGACTCAAATTGCTATTTATTTTGTAGGAAAGAAGATAAATAAAGAAGTTGTTTCAAAGAGTTGTTTGAAGCAAAATAGGGGTGTCGTTAGCAAAAGAATGTTGCATAGGCCTAGTCCATTTTAAATAAAGAAGTTACGGCCCAATTTAATAGCCAAAAAGAAAGTGCCGTGAGTGTGAAAAGCTTGGTGATCACGTTACCTACCCTAGGCAATATAAAAGGAGAAGAATATAAAAAGAGGAGTGGCACAACGCACTAACGGTAGCGCCGGCAAATAGAGGAGAGAGTTTTGGGTACCGTTCTCGACACCGTGAGAGAGCTTTGGAGCAGAAAAAGGAGACTGGAGACTCAGAATAATAATTTCTCTAATTTCCGGGTTATTTTTATCTCTGTAATCCATGACTCTAATTTCTATTTTATTGTTCTTTATGATTTTGGATAGCTAAATCCTCTTCTAGGGTCGTAGGTGAATCTTGCATGTTTAGAGACCTTTTTATGTTCTAATTTCATATTTGAATTCCGGTTTTTATTTCAATTAATATTATCCTATTGATTTTATCACATAATTAGGATTAGTTACCCCATGCATGTTCATAATCAATTAGTTGATCAGCGACCGTACTGCAATTAGTTGGTGGACCTATAGGATAATTGGGGCTAAAATTAATGCATGACCAAACGTTAATTTAGTCTTCCAATCATTCAACCTTTTTGTTCTTTATGCTTTTCTTGAATTTAAATTCTTGCATGACCAAACAAGGGTTAATTTAGGAAAAAGAATATTAATCGCGAATGACCAAACGAATTAATAGTTTTAGTAAAGGGATTGGTAATTGAATAAAACAAGGAATTCAGGTAGAATTAGACATAGAGGAATCGAAGCTTGCAAGTGAAACCATGACCCTAGACCTCTCTCCATTGGTTAATCTTTACATTTTAATTTTTGCTATTTATTTCTTTTTATTTTAGTCTCTATAACCACCAAATATTCGTTCGTCTAAATAATAATTAAGTAGTTTGGTACTTATTAATTAATCCCTGTGGAGACGATATTTTTTATACTACTTCTGCGATAGAGTACACTTGCTCTAAGTGTGTCTTTGACGCAACAGCTTACTCCAACTCAATCACTCGAACTCTCCACACAACTTTCATCACAAATCAGTCAATCATCTCAGTTTTCGGAGTACGGCCGCTTCATGTATAAAGCTCCAGCATTAACTATTTCACAAATTAAAAAACTGCGTCAGGTAACTGTGACATATCTATACAACACTTCATACCCAAATTAGTAGTCCAATTTTTTATTAGTGCTTTCTATTTTCCCTACAGGACACAAATTGCACTACCGTTGGAACAACATATAAGCTTATAGCTAACAAAAAAGGTTGCACCATTCTTGCATGTGGTGCTTGCTCCAGACCATGGAAGGAACAACCTCCACATCAATGTTATTGTGGTGCCATTACAGAAGTTCCGGTTCTTAGGTTTAGCTTTTACAACTTCACATTTATGACTTTGATTGAATTCTCATTTCAAAGACATTGATGTTGCCACTCTTTGGTTTCCCAGGTACAAAGTTGAAATGGAAGTGAGACATATGAATGTGGGGTACACTTTCACATTTTGGGATAGTGACTGCCAAAATTTATTGGGTGTTTCGGCAGCTGACCTGATGAAGAGAATGATGGATGTAATACACTCATTTTTTATACCTTTACCAATTTACATAAATACTTTGAAATAAATTATTTCTAAAACTGTTTCTCAACACTTTTATAGGAGGGGGAAGATGATCCCAAATCATATCCTCAACCATTAGATAACATGCTTAAGCTGACATTAGCATTCAGCGTTAAAGTTAGCCCAAAGTGGAACACTGCCTCTATCTCAAGATGCTCTGAGGATGAATTGCTTATTGGAAAAATACTGGACAAAATGCAACCTGATGAGGTATCAAATGTATCTTATTTATTGCATTTCAATCGATGTCCAACTGAATCTCTTGGAAAATGTTTATTATTTATACAACTTGAAAGCACAAATTTATATATTTTGCACCCTTTTCTAATTATATTTCCAACCTCACTATTACATAGGATGGAGATTCTTCTATTGATAAGGGAAAATCATTCATATCTGATTCTGAAGGGCCCAGTTATCAATTGGTAAACTCATTAATATACTTGGTTCTTTATTAGGTTGAAACAATATTATCAACTACAATATAGTTATTTCATAGGTTTTAATATGTTTTGTGGCATACATTGATTTATAGCGTTTCACGTTAATTGTTTTTGATGGATGGTACTGTAAGCAATGTCAATGTTTTATGCCTTTCACACTATTTAATCACACTCACTAAATTTTCACAAATAAATCACAATTTAAAGTAAACCTAACTTGGACACACCTTTTATTGAATCATCCCAATTATTGATTTGATTTACAATCATCCTCTCTTATTAAATACAATTCCTTATGTCATCACATACATTGGGGAGACCTTGCATTAGCATGCTAACTCATTAGTTCACGGGTCAACTGAGTCTGAAACAACTTTTTAAATTTTGCACCCTTTTCTAATTATAATTCCAAGCTCACTGTTACACAGGATGGAGTTTCTTCTATTGGGAAGGGTAAATCAATCACTACTGATTCTGAAGTGCCCAGTTATCTATTGGTAAACTCATTCTTATAGTTGGTTCTTTATTAGGTTACATTCATTCATAGCCTTTGACGTTATTTCTTTTTAATGCCTGCTACTGAATGCATTGTGAATGTTTTATGCCTTTCACACTCTTGAATGAAATTGACTAAGTTTTCACAAATAAGTCACAATATCAAATGAACAAAACTGGGAGACTAAATTGATTTCTCATCCCATTTTTTTATAAAATTTACAATGATCCTCGGTAAAATAAATTTCCTGATGTGGTCATATGTTTAGGGTATTCTTATTTCGTGATTTTTAAAATACTTACCAACCATATAATGCTATCATGAGGATCAAACATTTGATATCAAATTCACCATTTTATTTTTGTAGTTGTCGCAACAAGCTATTTCGGGGACATCAGATTATGATCCTGATTTAGTCTCGGCCAAAAGCCCATCAAAGAGACTGACACTTGGAGAGTCTGTTGATGACTTAAAAAGCCCCCAGTCTTCTACCGCAAAACTGTCCTCAACCAAGACTTTGACAAATATCAAAATAGAAATGTAGTTGGATGATTGTAATGATACTAAGACAAACACAGAACTGTATCAAAGGAAGAAAGCCCATCAAAGAAATGTAGGTGGATGATTGTAATGATTGTAATGATCAGATTATTATCCATTTTTATGTTTGCAACTTATTATAATGTTATCATATGTTTAGGGTCATCTTTTTGTATAACTTAAGTGTTGCTGAACAACAATCAATGTTATGGCTTTCCAATATTTTAAATGTAGTAGTGAATATAGAATCTGTTTGAAGGTTCATTTACTCATATTTTTTGTGTTGCATGAACCAAATTTTAGACAACTTTAAGGAAATCTTTGATATTCTATTTTTGATACAGGTTAACACTTGCTTACCAATTATACACAAACTCCTTCTTCAAGCCATAATGTCTATCATAATTTTCAATTCCCTTTCATTGTTGATTGAAAATCTGTTTACAAACTTTGACAGTTTTTTTCAATCCCCAATAAATATGTTGCTACAAATACAGATAAAATGTTATTTTACATTTCATGTCTTGCAGGTTTTTGACACAATACAAATCCACACTTAGAGAGTCATCTTCATTATAAAGAGTGAGACAATATCTATAGTTCTATACACACTTATAATAATAATAATAATAACATTTATAATTACAATAATAATAATGAAATGAACCTGTTTTTGGAAACAGGGCTAAAAAATATCTTCAACTAAGATTGTGGGTATTTTGAACATCTCTACAACGGACACCTAACATTTATAACTTGCAATAAGATTATTATTATTATTATATAAAAAATATCTTCAACTTGCAATACTTCATTTTATTATATAAAACATATCTTCAATTTGGATATAAAACATATCTTCAACTACTATAAAATACTTCAAATAAAATGAGTTGAGGTTCAAGAGATCCAAATGCGCTGCTGTCCTTTTCCATTATCCTCCAGCAGAAGCAATTCTTTTTCCTTTCTTCAACTAATACTAAATAGTTAATATAAAACATGCCATAGGTCTTGCCATCATTTCATACACGGACTAGCTGGATACTTTAAAACACTGTCATTTCATCACTACCAAATATGAAGGCTTCAACAGAAATAGCGCCAAACTAAAAACCAAATGTGAGCTGGAAGAAAATACCATGGGAATGGAAGCAAATGCACAGAACAATCATTTCCAGAACTAACTCATTCACCTGCAACTACACGATGGAGTAGATGGTTTTTCTCAATAAATCTCCAAAACCAATCATTTCCAGAACCAAATCACTCTTCTGCAACTACACGATGGAGTAGATGGTTTTTCTCAATAAAACTCCAAAACCATTTCCTCAACCAGCTGAAAGGTATTTATCCCTATACTTTCTTCTATTTTTAATTGCTAATATTACCTTTAAAGATATCATCCCTTACTCCACACATTTTGCTGTTGAAGGAGTTCCATTGAAAATTTATACTGGATGATTAATAAATGGACACAAATATCTGTTTCCTCTAATGGATTGGTTCCAATTTTTGGTGTGATAGAGATTAACATTGTATCCAACCGCTTTACCACCATTTTAGTAAATACTAAAGATCATAACTTTGTGAAATTAGTTGCTGCAACTGATATGCAGGAGATTCATCATAAGTTTTAACTTATCATAACATTGTATCCATGACTTTTTTAATCCATGAGTATCCATGAGTAATGGACTTATTATCACAGATTTAGCCTTATTATCACACATTCATCATTTAGTTGCAGCAAAAATCATAATATTCTATCCATGAGTTTTAAATTACAGTCCTTTATTTATGCATCGGATTCATCATACTTTTTGCAGTCCCTTTAAAATTCATGTACACAGATTGATAACTATAAATTTTATCAAACCAACTGCCTTCTGGATTACATAAGACATTATTTGATATACAGACCCCATGACTTTCTTTAACAATATTTGTTTCTCCTCATATTTTATAGGAATGGATACCAACGATAACAGACAAAATCAGCCTTCTTCAAGTGCAAGAAATGAACGAAGGAAAATTCTCAAAGGGCTTTCTAGAGTAAGTTATAGAAGAACTCCACCCCACAATTTAATGCCTACCTCAACATCAAGTCCAATTACACCTTTCTCAGCAACAACTTCGAAAGTTTCAAATGTCACTAACCTGGGACCTCAGTTCCCTAATTCAAACATAAATACAAACATCGGCAGTTCTTCTTCTGAATTTGCAACTCCAACAACAAAAATTCCACAAAGAACTCCACTGAATGATATAACAAGTGCAACTATTAATCAAACAACCCAGGGTTTCAGACCTTCCAGTTCAACCATGTTTCCTACATCAAATGTAACTATCCGAAATGAGCCAGCTACCATTCAATCAAAAAGGAAAAGAAACATTGTTGACACTGCTGCTTTCGGAATAAATCTTATGAATAGATTTGGATATGTGAATTCAAACATACCATTTGAAACACAAGGTGCATCATCTTCGACAACGACCACTCAACACATAGCTTCTACGGTTGCCGAAGATTCAGATGATGACTCAACAACCAACAAAGACAACTTCCAGCGTACTCTATTACACTATAATAATACCATTTTTTTATATAACCTTATTTTTTGAATCTAAAACTAATTGCTACTTCAAACAAACAGGATTTGATGCAGAACCTGGTAACAACTCAGATGATGACTTTGTTGCGGACAATTATGTAGCTCCTCAATCTACATTTCTCATTCAAGGTTGGTAAAAATTTCATTTTGTATGACAGTTGTATTTCAATTCTCCTCACTCTTTTAAATAAAGGGAATTGTTTTTGATTTGAGAATGCCTAACTTTTCAGAGTACTTTGATATTGGTCATCAATACTTCTAGTGTCAATGGTGTGGGGCTCAATTCTGGTACCAAGAGCGCATTGATAAGTATAGACAGGCGGCAAATCCAAAATTTTCACTCTGTTGTTCTAAAGGCAAGATTCAGCTACCTCTTTTGAATATGCCACCTGATTATCTTTCTCATCTATTGTTCAACAACGTCCCAAACGAGAGCAAGAACTATCAAGAAAATATTCGGGCTTACAACTTGATGTTTGCCTTTACATCTCCGGGGGCAAAACTAGATAGAACTTTTAATAATGGTAGAGCACCTCCAACATTGCGTATTCAAGGACAAATATCTCACCGAATTGGTAGCCTCTTACCAACACCAGGAAATACTCCTAAGTTTGCGCAGTTATATATTTATGATACTGAGAACGAGGTGAAACATAGAACTGCACATTTCAGGTACAAACTCCCACTACTTGAAATTCAGCTTTTACTAAAAGGAAATAGTTATTTACAACCAAATTCCTTAATTCATTTCCATTTGTGCAGAAAAAACTCAAAGATTGATCTTCACATAGTCCAACAATTGAAAGTCATGCTTGACCGACACAATACTCATGCAAAGTCTTTTAGAATGGAAAGAGACAGAATGCAGGGGCTCAATGTTCCAAACCTTAAATTAAGACTTATATCAGAGAGGTCTACTGATGGAAGAATTTACAATCTCCCATCTGTTAGTGAAGTTGCTGCACTTATAGTTGGCGATGTTGATACTCCTTTTCCAAGGGATATCATTATGGAAAACTGTAGTGGGAATTTGAAAAGGATTGATGAACTCCATACCAGCTATCTAGGCTACCAATATCCCCTTCTCTTTCCTTATGGGGAAGACGGTTATAGGCAAGATGTCCTTCATAGAGACATGGGTCCCTACATTCAAAAAAAGAGAAATCATCTTACAATTAGAGAGTGGCTTACTTTTAGGATCATGTCCAGACAAGTTGAAGCACCTACTCTTTTACGATCAAGAAGATTATTTCAACAATTTTTGGTCGATGGATACAGCATGTTGGAGTCTGACAGATTAAACTTCCTCAGGTATAACCAACCAAAATTGAGGGTGGATAAATATAGCAACTTGACTAAAGCTACAACACAACCAGACACACAAGGCTCAGCCCAAGGGAAAAGAATTGTTTTACCCTCAACCTTTGTTGGGGGTAAACGTTATATGGATCAATTATATTATGATGGTATGGCCATTTGTGGGTCTGTTGGCTTTCCTGACTTATTTATCACCTTCACTTGCAATCCAAATTGGCCTGAGATCCAAAGAGTGCTAAAACCTTTGAATCTAACTGCTAATGATCGGCCAGATCTGATATCTAGAGTTTTCAAAATTAAGTTGGATCGGTTAATAGCAGATTTGACCAAGAAGCATGTATTTGGGAGAGTATTAGCATGTAAGTATTGTTGTTAATATCTTTATTTAAATTTTTCCTGTTTTATAAATATATTTTTCACATTTGCTTATTTATATTCAGATATAAATACTATAGAATTTCAAAAAAGAGGATTGCCACATGCTCACATCATCATCTTTCTACATCCTACAAGCAAGTATCCTTCTCCTGAGGATATTGACACCATCATTTCTGCAGAAATTCCAAATGAAGCACATCAAACAGAATTGCACAGATTAGTCAAAACTCATATGCTCCATGGACCGTGTGGTCAAGCTAACCCTTCTACTACTTGCACCAAATTTGGAAAATGCACAAAATTTTTTCCTAAACCATTCCAACAGCAAACAATTGTTGATCGAGATGGTTTTCCCATATACAAAAGGAGAGACAATGGTCGCACATCAACAAGGGTTACGATCGTATTACAGCTGCAATAGTGTCACCTGAACCTGATGAGATAAAGCAATACCTTGATTGTAGATATGTGTCTCCAAGTGAGGCATGTTGGCGGATATTCTCATTCCCAATTCATGGAAGAAAACCTGCTGTTGAGATAATGTTCTTCCACTTACCTGGGGAACATGGAGTCGTTTATAATGACTATGGCATAATTGACCGAGTCATTGCAAATCCAAGTGTCAGCGAATCAATGTTTACATCATGGTTTCATGCTAATGCCATTTACGCTGAGGCACGAACTTTAACCTATGTTGAATTTGTCGCTAAATTTGTATATGTCAAAAGCAAACGGTTGTGGAAACCTAGAACAAAAGGTTATACAATTGGGCGTCTTATTTGGGTGCCCCCATCCACTGGTGAATTGTATTATTTGAGAATGCTTTTGAATTATTCCAAAGGACCAATCAACTTCGAAGGAATTAGGACAGTTGGTGATCACATTCATCAAACATTTAGAGCAACATGTTTTGCTCTTGGTTTACTTGAAGATGATGCAGAGTTTATTAAAGCTTTGAAGGAAGCAAGTCATTGGGGGTAGTGGTTACTTTTTAAGGAAACTGTTTGTCGTAATACTATTCTCAAATAGTATGAATAGACCGGAACATGTGTGGAATAAAACTTGGTCAATTCTCTCTGATGGAATTCTATATGATAAAAGATTGTTCCTCAAGAACAAAGGTTTGTTTATCTCTATTCCAATTTAAGTTTTATTTTTTCTTATGCACTTCCTAATTTATCTGTATTTTTTCAATGTTTAGACCTTCAACTCAGTGAAGAAGAACTCAAAAACCTTACTCTAATTGAGATTGAGACACTATTACAGAAAAGCAGAAAATCCTTGAAGGATTATGGTTCAATGCCATTTCCGAATGATTACACTTCTCCTCAAATGGGAAATAGACCCATACACGAAGAACTTGATTTTGATATCCCTGTATTACGTGCGGAATTCAACCGATTGTTTTCATCTCTCACAGGTATAAAGCTGACTTCATATTTCAACCCCACTTCTCACAATTTTTTTAGAAAAATATACAACTTATCCTTCCAAAATATCCACACACACATATATATAGAAAAATATCACTGTACTGTTAATTTCTTCACATATGAATATACATTTTCTCTTCACATATGAATATCCACACACACATGTTTTTCCTTCATCTACTTTCTTTCCCCTTCTTTTTCCTTCATCCTTACCCATTCACCCACACAACTTATTTGACTATACATTTAATATCCCACACAACTGAGTATCCGACCCTTCACTGTACTGTTAATATCCACACACACATATGAATATACATTTTCTCTTTTACTTCAAAGCCAACCAACATAATCTTATAAACTTGACCACTTTAATTTCTTCACCAGATGAACAAAGAAGAATATATGATGCTATCATGGCAGCAGTCAAAATTGATAGAGGAGGAGTTTTTTTCCTTAATGGGTTTGGTGGAGCTGGAAAAACATTCATGTGGAATACTTTTTCTGCATCGTTACGTTCAGAGGGTCACATAGTCTTAAATGTTGCATCCAGTGGCATTGCTTCCCTATTGCTACCAGGGGAAAAACTGCACATTCAAAATTTAAGATCCCAGTTCCCGCATTAGTGAATTCAACTTGCAACATTGATCAAAGGAAGTGAGTTGGCTGGTTTATTAAAGGCAACCAAAATGATAATATGGGATGAGGCTCCAATGACACATAAATTTTGTGTTGAAGCTCTAGATAAAACAATGAGAGATATTGTCGGAGTTGGCTATAATAAACATAAGCTTTTTGGAGGTAAAATAGTCATCTTTGGTGGAGACTTTCGTCAAATCTTACCTATAATTCCAGGTGGAAGTCGCTCAGATATTGTCCATGCATCAGTAAATGCTTCCTACATTTGGGATCAATGTCAAATGTTCCATCTAACAAAGAACATGCGCCTACAAAGTGGTAACAACGATGTGGAAGAAGCGGAACTAAAACAGTTTTCAAATTGGATTTTAGATGTTGGGGATGGGAATTTGAAATTACCAAATGATGGATTTGCTGAAATTGACATTCCTAATGATCTTCTGATAACAAATTTTCAAAATCCAACTGAAACTATTGTGCAAAGCACCTACCCAGATTTGTTGCATCACTATCAGAATCAAGAATTCTTGAAGAATAGGGCAATTTTGGCATCTACAATTGAGACTGTTGACCTAATCAATGACTATGTTCTTCAACTGATACCAGGTTTGTATATATCTATTTTATTTTTGATTTCGTTCTACATTCTTTTTAATAATACATTTAAAATAATCAATTTCGTAGGTGAAGAAAATGAGTACCTTAGTGTAGATTCACTTGACAATACTGAGGCATCTCACACAGCTGCTTTCGATGTACTAACCACAGAGTTATTGAACACACTTAGAACATCAGGACTTCCAAACCATAAGATAAGACTTAAAGTTGGAAGTCCTATTATGCTACTAAGAAACATTGACCAAGCCGAGGGTTTGTGCAACGGAACAAGATTGATTGTCACTAGGTTGGGAAAACATGTGCTTGAAGCTAAAATCATTTCAGGGAAGAATATTGGTAACATTATTTACATTCCAAGAATGACGATGTCTCCAGCGCAATCACCTTGGCCATTTAAGCTTATTAGGAGACAGTTTCCTATTATAGTATCATATGCCATGACAATCAACAAATCTCAAGGTCAATCTCTAGAGTCAGTTGGATTATATTTGCCAAATGATGTATTCAGTCATGGACAATTGTATGTGGCTATCTCAAGGGTCAAAACTAGAAAAGGCTTGAAGATTTTAATTCATGACAGGGAGAAAAAATCTTTGTTTACAACTACAAATGTTGTATTCAAAGAAGTCTTTCACAACTTATAACTATACGTAAGTGCCAAATACTTTCGCATTTATCATATACTAATTTTTTCATCTCATTGTTACCACTTAATCCTTACATATGTCTCATAGTCGTCTCATAATGCAATTCTATTCTAATCGAATTACACGGATTCATTAATGTTTACTCTTTCTGGTATCATAGTTCGATTATGGTCATTTCTTGGTTCAGCAATAATTGGTCTCATACTTGGTAAAATCATACTTTTAACAATGACTTTGTGAAGTATGAGTTTACCAATTTGATTTCTCATAATATAGGCATTGGATTTTAAATTTCTCTTCTTTTAAGAGTTTCTAATATTCGCTCACAATATTATTTTTCAGGTAATACTTTTGTGAAGTGTTTTGGTTCCCAGATCAAAGACAGCAGAACAGTTTTCGGGATGACAACTTGATCTAGCCCTATGGATAAAACTTTTATTTCACAAGAGCCTTTTGCTTACGACTTTTTCATAGATTAAGTTCTTTTGGTTCATAAATGCACAATTTTTGGTGCTATTTGAAACATTTTTATGTTTGCAACTTTGATATATGGAACCATTACTCAATAAATATATGCGTATTATTTGTTTACAAATATTATTTATTCGACGGGCAACTACTTTTTATCCCCATTATTTATTATCCATTATATCAAAAAAAAAACTGTTCAAATCTTTATATTTTACAAGTAACCAAATATCAATCTAATTTCAGATGGTTATTTTTGTTTGATTATAATTATGCCACATAGCGCGTTAAGCCCGTGCGGATGCACAGGTCATCTACTAGTTAATAAATAAACCAACAAAAGAGCTGACAAACGAGAGTAGATCCCAGTTGGGTTCGAATCTTATCTAACCACTTGGACAAACTATCAACAACAGTGTATAGAATGTAAGCAAAAAGAATATGATGGTGTTCGGTATTGTGCTTCCGATCTTAGTGATTGGTATTATGCAGTTAGTAGATATTTTATCTTTGATTCTGTTTCTATCTTCAGGTCTTGAGATGTTCGATGTTGTTCGATCTCGAGATGTTCGATGTTGTTCGATATTGAGATGTTCGATGGTGTTCGATCTTGAAATGTCCGATGTTGTTCGATCTTGAGATGTCCGATGTTGTTCCTGCAATAACACTCCGACGCTCAAGTCAGTATTTGAGTGAATGAGTATTTTGTTGGAAAAAGTGCCTACCATTTAATGAGCATTGAATGCTGTATTTATAGATTTTGAGTGGTGTTTGTTGTGATCGATTTGGGCCGTCTGATCCTACCGAGTGATCTTAGCCATTGAAGAATGGACTTTAATGATTTGAATGGGCCTTTCAATAATTGAGCATTGGAGGAGGTGTAAAAAGTAGAAATTCTAATTACCATAACAGATGGATATTGGATACATAAAGAGACCAAGTTCAGAAAAGACTCTCAATTTAGTTTTACAAGGTAAAACGAGATGGATAATTTTGTTGAAGAATGACGAACTTAGAAATGTAAAGTTGTTCAAGACATTGGTGGTAGAAGTTTGGAAATGAGTGAGGAGGGTGTAGGAATGTCAACGGGGCGGGGCGGGCACGGGTATCTCACTATCCGGACCCGCCCCGTTTATTATAAATAGGCCCCGGGAGGGTGGTGTTAATAAAGGTTTGAAAGTGCTGTTGAGTTTTCAATGATTGAAGGACGATATAGCCCGGGAGTGAAGATGAGATGGTAGTAGGAGGAAGGAGAGAAGCCTTTTTTATGATACGAAAAGGTGAATTGATAAGATAAAAAGGCGAGGGGTTCCATGTGATGCTCACAACTAATAGGCATAGTGAAATTCACGGGTTCCATGTGATGCTCACAACTAATTAATGACTCAACTATTCTGCTCCAAGAGAGGTGTCATTTTAATGTTGAATGAGAGTAAAGATACTAGGAATTGACTCAACCACTCCACTCCAACTATTGACGGAAATTGAGTCCATTTCGAGGATACTTGGAAAGAGAGTGGTGGTGGAAAATTCAGGGAGCAAATTGTCAATTTGATGCATAAAATTGTAGGATAATCCGATTTATTCCTCCAGGTTATTAATACCGGTGGAAGTTATGGGGTTTTTAAGCAGTGTTATCAGACCCGGACCGGTCATCGACCCGGTCAAGGCACTGGGTCATTAGACCCGGGGTCGGACCGCGGGTCTCTAGTCGGACCGGCATGACCCGGTCTATATTAAATAAATTCAAAAAATTATAATATATACTAAGAAAGTATACATTTATTAATATAGAAATTTTATTATAATTTTATTTATAATTATACATTTACTAACATGTTTATGAGTGTTGAACTTGAATCAATTTGTCAAAAAAATGAGTGTTTAATCAAAACTATTAATGAAAGAATGTGCAAAAAAATTAACATATCCGGAATTGATTATATTTAATGAATGCGGAATAGTATCAACAAATAATAGATAGCTTAATGGTTAAAAAGTTAAAATGTTGAATACTAGAGAGGGGGTTCAAACCCCACCCAAGTCTTTTTTATGAAAAATGCATAATTTATAATTGATTCATCTTTAAAAAAAAAAAACAAACAAAAACCGGTCCGACCGGGTTTTCCCCGGATTTTCACCGGTTCGCTGACATCATCACCGGGCCAACTGCAGGTCCGGTCCTGCAAGCTGCCCGGTCCGGAAAGACCACCGGGTCCCGGTCCGACCGGCCGGTTCTGATAACACTGTTTTTAAGTACAAACCAACTCAAACAAAAACTGTATATTCCAAGAAGAAAACCACAAAATACCATTTTATTTTGGATGTGTCTGGGTCACTTTTGTTGGTTTTTAATCAAAAACCCAAACCATTTCCTTTAATTTCAAAATTTAAACAACTAAGTTTAGCTATACTAAACTAGCCGTTGGGAGGTCCTTTCTGTCCTCAAAGTCCTTAACAAACAGCTAAAGGTTTGTTATGTTAGTTAAGTTTGTTATTAGCAAGTTGGTTGCTTCTAACAAACTAAAACTAACCTAACAAACCTATTTAGCCGTTACAATTCAGTGTATATATATACATCAAAGCTATGTACGGTTAATACAATAGTTTTTACAAGAAATAAAAAGTTTACATGCATTCTTCAATACCCTAAGTCTTCTGTTCTTCTTCTCTTCTGCATACAGCATCTTCATCTTGTTTTTCTGAGAGTTCCATGTGAGTCAAGTTGCTTCAACAAGTGGTTGAAATCAGCCTCACAAAACAGAGAGAAAAGCAATGTGTTAGTAGTTTGTTATTAGTGACTGAAAACACAGAAAAAAGAAAACAGAGAGAGAGGTTGAGAATTTACCTTGTTCTCAAGGAGAGAACCACAAACTGTTGGTGATCTTCAAGGCATGAAGATCCAGAACTTGCAAACACAGAAAAACAGAAGTTAAAAGGTGTTTAGCATTTCAGAAACTTCAAACAGCAACAAAGAAAAAAATCAAAGTGTGATTTTACCTTGTTTGAAGACCTAAGAAGCGGATCTAAGCAGATCTGTACCAGTACAACCATAAAACAGTGTATTAGGGTTTTGTGTAACAAAACCTAGAAAGATAGCAGAAACAAAGATCAAGGAAGAAGATCTACCTTTGTTCGTGGCCATCCTGGTGTGCGGTGTCAAGAAGAAGCAGCATCTCACCCAGAAATAGAAGATCAAGTACAAAGTTAGTTTCTGAAACTAGGGTTTTAAGAAACAGTGAATAAAATCAAGAAACCAAAGGAGAGAAGGAAGTATACCTGTTCTTTGCTATCAACCGAAGCTTCATTGAGTTTTTCTGGGTTTATTTCTTCAAAGAAATCAACGAGAATCAGAAACCCTAGCTGGGTTCTGAGAGAGAAGAGGTTCAGAGCAGCAAGAAAGAGAGAGAAATTCTTTGAAAAATGAATTAGGGTTTTTCATTTCAAGCTTTTATATTTCACCCATTAAACCGGGTAGTGAAGATCCGCGTGCAGCAACAGTGCTGCTCCAATGGGTTCCACACGATTTTTTTTTATCCAGCAAAGGAGAAAGCATTTTTGTTGGGCCTTCCGCAACTGGACTTTGCTGTTTGCACCCTAGAATTGTTGTGTGCAGCCTGCAAGATTAAATCAGATTAATTGGTTAATAAATTCAATAACTTTTTGAAAAACTGATCAGTTCAGTTCGGTTTATTTTCCACACGGATAGTCACACACCAAAAATTTAAATTACAAACCAAAATTACAGTGTAGTTTTGTTTAAATTTAATGTTACTATTTACTATATATGATTTACTGCATATAAAAATGTAAGTTGTTTGTACAACATTTTAACGTTACTACTCCCTCCGGCCTCATTTATAAACAAAAAAGCACTTTTTAAGTTCATCCGGAAAAACAACATATTCAACATGCTTCAAATATAAGGGTTTGGAATAGGTTATGAATGCTCTTGAGAATGAGTGAAAAACAGTCATTGGTGTATATATATATAGAACCAAAGAGGGTGAGATGGGTACGTATGATAAGAATCACTATAAATATGGAATCCCAAAGGTCTGATATTTTTTAGAATAATGTAACTAGCAGTATACCCGTGCGTACCCGTGCATACGTACGGGTGTTGTCGTGTTATTTTTATTAATAGACTTAGACATAATTTAATTTGTCCGAACATTACCCCGTGAAAATCAAGACTAATTTAAAGTAGATCAAAAAAATTCAAATTGTAATTGATTTAGTTCGAATATACCCCGTGAATATTTATCAGTAATATGTAATATTTCTCGTAGGGATTAGAAAGTAAAATTGTATTAAAGTTTTAAAATTTCCAAATTGTAATATTTCCCGTAGAGACTAAATAAAACTTATTGATAGAGAAAAATCGAATATTAAAAATGAAGGAGACATGTAGATGAAAACAAAGTAGATATATTGTGAAAAATAGAACTATGAGATAGAGTTAGAGGAAGAAAAAGGAGGAGAGTGAAAAAATGTGAGAAAAATTGAAAAGGTTTGAAAAAATATATGAGAGAGAGTGATAAGTAATATTTCCTATATAGATTAGAAAACAAAATTGTAGTAAAATTTCAAATTTTACAAATTGTAATATTTCCCGTAGAGACTAAATAAAACTTATTGACAGAGAAAAAATAGAATATTAAAAAAATGAAGGAGACATGTAGATGAAATTAAAGTAGATATATTGTGAAAAAATAGAAAAATGAGATAGAGTTAGAAAAAAAGGAGTACAAAGTGAAAAAGTGAAAAAGTTTGAAAAAGTGAAAAAGTTTGAAAGAGTGAAAAAGTTAAATTACATAAATATCCTAAAATTGTTTAGTTGGAATAAGAGTAAGATTGATATTTTGGTAGTAGATTAATGGTATAGATAGATAGTAAATTTTTATAAGAAATTAAAATATTTAATTCAAATTTTTTAACTAAAACATTTTGGTTTTCTCTTAAAATTATTTCAACAAAACACATGTTAGAGTAATTAAACCTAGTTTTGATCGAAAAGAATAATTAAACCTAGTGCTATACAAAGTGTTTTTTTTACCAAAGTGCAGTGCAAAGCTAACCAATATACTATTTGATTCGAATTTACCAAGAAGTTCTGATATTTTCTCACCGGAAAAATAGCTCCCGTCTTTTAATTTATTTTCAGGTAATAAATAGGTTATTTATATTTTTTTCTTATAAAGAATATGTCTTATATTTTAAAATCGTTGTATCATTACCCCTTTTAACGTTTTGTCTCTAACTATGTTAAATAGCCTTTTAATTGACTGTTTAACCGCGACTTGACATAACACATAGATAAAATTATTAATTTTATTTTTACACATCTCCGTTTCACATCTTCTCCTTTTCTTCCTTCTCTCTAATCTCGTGTTTTCAGGTTAAGATTTTGCAAAAAGAATTAATTTAACTTTTTAACGAGTCCTGCATTTCAAGCTCAGATTTTGCAAAAAGAATTAATGATTTCAGGTTCAGGTTTTATCAAAAAGCAAAAAGAATTAATGATTCATCATCTTCTTCAACCTCACTCTCACTCTCTCTCAACCTAACTGTCTCAACATTTCAAACCCAGATTTTTTCAACATACATTCATCTCCGGTTGTGTAAAATCCAACGCATTTTGTGAGTCGCTAGTTCGAAGGAAACTCCTCCCTCCCATAGGCCATTCCACCACCTCCAATTCCTACACTTGTCACACAATTTCTCTCTTTGGATTTGGGGTTACTCTTTATGTGAACTCCAACCTTCCCATCCCAACTTCCATTCATTTTTCTCCGCCAGATTCGATTCTCTCTGATCAATTTCCGTTCATGCTCTTTCCCATTCACAGTTTCTTCATCAATTTCATTTCGTTTTAAGATTCCTCTCTCACAATCTTGGATTTTATTTAAAAATAAACAAGATCTGAAATGATTATGGGTTTTTTTGTCAAAATAATCAAGATTTCATTTTGTTTCCAGTTTCCAGTCAAAACGAAATTGATTATGGAATCGAAATCCAACCCTAAAACCAAAATCGAAATAAAAAATGAATCAAAAACCCAAATCTGGGTGAAGAAGGTTGAAGATGAACATTCAATTTTTTTTGAAGATGAAATCTGTGCAAAAATGAATCAAAAACCCAGATCTGCAATCTCTCACTCTAGTTATTTGCTGCAAACGTGAAAAGGGTTGATGATGAACATTCAGATTTTTTCAATAAAATATTAAATTAAAAAAATTGAATGTCTATTTAGATTTCCACGTGAGCATAGTTTATAGCTCTTTCAAATAGTCATATAAGAGACTTTTAACGGAGTTAGAAACAAAACGTTAAAAATAGTAACAATGCAATAATTTTAAAACATAAGGGATTTATTCGTTACAAAAAAACATAAAGAACTTAAGCGATTTTGAATTTTGAAACATAAGGGATTTATTCGTTGCAATAATTTTAAAACATAAGGGATATATCCGTGCAATTTTGAATTTCGAAATGGCCACTCTTCTTCTTCCTCACCAACATATGCCCAATCCCTAACTCATTTTTTTGCCCTCCAAATCCGATACTCTTCACAATGCTTCCCCAATCTCAATTCTCTTCTCAAGAATCTCGCTCCACCTCGCTCCTTCGACTCTCCTTCAACCAAGACCAAACATGCTTTGTCGACGCTAACACCACCGACTTCCGCGTCTTCAACTACGACCCATTCCGTAAGCTTTTTCAACGAGACTTCACCGACGGTGGTTTCCAACACGCCGAGATGTTTTTCCGGTCGAACATACTTGCTCTCGTTGGGAATGGGTCCCACACTCAATTCCCTCCAAACGATCATGTTCTAGGACGATTACAACAGCATGTGCTTCGGCGAGCTTTCCTTCCGAACTGCCGTTGAATAGTCACTGCACTTGAGTTGAAGATTTTCGTTTACACTTTTGCAGACTTAAAGCTTCGTTTTCAGGTTGAGACCTTTGGGAACCCGAACGGGCTTGCAGTTTTGCAGGTTGCTGATTCTATGGTACTTGCATATCCGGGCTTGTGTAATTAGGGCAAGGTACGTGTGGATTTGGCGTGCTTAGCTCTCATATGGTTGATGGCAAGTTTCCTCGCCACCACCAGCACTAGAGGAATTCTCATTCGAGTTTTCGATACAGCCAATGGTACTCTTCTTCAGGAAGTATGTTAATGTTGTGTTCTTTTAGCATTTGCGTTTGGTAGTTAGTATTATTTTTAGAAATGCTACGACATTAATTTTGCGATGCATTGGTTACTTCAAAGTTCAAAATAGAGTAGCTTTGGTTTAAGATAAAACCTAGAATAGGCATATCCTCATTTATTAAGTAACTTTGGACTCCCTTTGGTCCTTATCATAAGAAAACTTTACTGTTTTAAGTTCATTGAATAATTGATGGAAAATATAGGCGAGATACATCAATTATTCAGTGAATCTAAAACTGCAAAATTATCTTATATTAGTTATAGATAAATGGATAATTCAAGCTTTTTATTCCCTACTGATGAATATTTCAATAATGGCGGATGCCTATGTAGATTATTATTTTTCTGTTAATGCTGTGTTGAGTTTACACTTGCAGGAGTGTTGCCAAAGTATTTCAATTCAGAGTGGTCAGCTGATCAGTTTCGCTTGCATGAGGGCTCTCGTAACACTGTTGCATTTGGTGACCAAAAGAATACAATTACAATTCTTGGCATGGATGGAAGGTAATATCTGAGAAATTGCCTAAATATAATTTTTTGCGGACTGCCGTTGACAGCTATATATATTATTTATCTTAGATACTGATCAGTTGTGATTGATGAATGGTTCTATTTTTTCATGTGAATTGGATTCTCCTTATTTGTACTGAGCCTTTTTTTGGGTTTGTTGGAGGGGAGATCATCGATCCTTTGAAAACTATGCAAATCAACTAGAGAAAATATTAATAACTGAAAGCCATTGATTGGTCTTCCACTAAACCTCGGTCAAATGTGTTGCATTGAACCTAGTGCCTCTCTTCAATCAAATTACTCCTATTATATAGTACAATGCGTGCTTTCTTAGCTGCTTTACATAAGAAATGCTTAATATAAGTTGATCATTTATGTCACGTTTATGTTAATGATCTGTGTAGTTAATTGTTTGTGCAGCTTATATCGATGTCAGTTTGACCCAGAGCATGGTGGAGAGATGACTCAACTTGAATATGATAACTTTTTAAAACCAGAAATTGCCTCATGAGATGATAATTAAATTAGATGAGTCCGCAATGATATCAGCGCTGGCTTTTCAATTTTAGTTTTGGTTAATACTCACGATTTGAAAAACAAAACTACAAATTTACAGTTTAGATTCATAAATTCAGCAGCTTTTATCATTAATTTGTATCAAACTATAATATTAAAATATACATACAAAATTTATTAAAGAGTCCTCCTTCAGAGGAAGATTATGCTCTGAAAATTGTGTTTTACCGGATATCATCAGTGATTTTTATGGATTATTTTATCCGAGTTCCCCTATTTTATTTGTTCTTTACGTCTATAATATCCTGGATTTATTTTTCCAACGCCATAAAAAATGCTAGCCAGATGAATTTTTAGTTTTCGATGCAAGGTTGGATCTGTATGACCTGGGAAGGGAAAAATGTAACCCACTTACATCATCACAAGTTGCCTGTTTTCTAAACGTTCTCCCTAGTACCCTAAAATCCTACTAGTATTTAGTTAAGGAAAATAAAAGAAAGTTTATTTTTAGAACTACACACCGACCGATAAAGTCGAGTACGTATGACCAGTTAGGTTCTCTAACGTAAATTAGTCACCGATAAAGTTAGTAGATACTGCGCACCAGTAACTCGGTAACAAAAATAATTTAAACTGTTTTCAGTAAATGTATACTTTTAGGAATTAATTTATAAACACCGTCGCCGCAAAATATATTTTACCATGTGAGCAAATCACGAAATGACACCTCATGATTCCTTTTGGTTTCTAATCAATACTCAAATGGCATTCATTAACATATTGCTTTTTTTTTATTTTACAATATTAGCATTCTTCTTTTAAAAATTGTATAAATTACATTTTGAATTAAAATTTAATTTATATACACCAATGTTATAAGTGGTTTTTTTACAATGTCCTTCGATCTAGAAATAACACATCATAAAAATTATTTGAGTCTCTCTCTATATATATTATGGAGCAACTATTATATTCTTTTAAAATATTTTAATTTTTAGTATTTAATGAACAATGAAAATAAAGGAAACAAGTTTAGTGGAAGTTAACCATATAATTATTTTTTTTGGTTAGCTTGTTATTAGTACGCAGTTTCCAATGACTTAATTTGCCGATAACTAATCTACGTCGGGGAACCTGGCTGGCAACGAGTATCCGGCTTTGCCGGCCCGTGTGATTCTCCCCTTATTAGATATATAGTTTGTTAGTTAGATATATAGTTAGTTAGTCTCAAACTTTTTGTTAGTTTATTGTATTAGTTGTTAATGATTAGCTAGATTAGTTGGTTACTTTGCTGTATTAGTTGTTAATGATTAGTAAGATTAGTTGGCTATAATTTTACCTTTTTACCCTTTGTAAGCAGCTAATATAAAGACTAGCTAATGTACTCTTTGTAATTCATTCAATTCAATTGATTCATCAATCAATCCACTATTTAGTTTTCATTTCCAATTCTGTTATGGATTGAATGTTCAATACGGTATCAGATGTAAATTAAAGATTCTTCCGCACTCTGCAACTCTTCGATATCATCTCCACTTGAATTTCGATCTTTAATTTCTTGTTCGATTCTCTCTTGTTCTGTTTTGGATTCTCCAAATTCAAACATGAGTTCCATCAATCTCAGTTTCGCTGGTTTTACAGTTTCCTTTTGCTTGTGATTCCAATTCCATGTTTGTTTAACTCTGATTTGCAATTTTGTTTTCAATTTCTGCAATCTAGATTTCATTTTCTTCTGCGAATTGCATCTGCGATCTTGATCTATTCTTCGAGTGTTGATGCGTTTCCTTTTGCGACGAACACTTTTTAAGTTCGATTCGCGTTTTTGGTTCTTGCACTACAAGAATTTAAGGTATTTCCGGCGGGCGATTTCTGGCGGAATAAATCCGCCGGTAAATTACCGGCGGATTTTGGGAGTTACCGGCGGCCTGGGTCCCCCGGCAGATTTTTCATTGCTTACCGGCAGATTTTAAAATCTGAAAAATTACCGGCGGATTTTATGTGCTTACCGGCGGAACATTTTAACGAAAAAATTTTAAAATCAATGTGCCGGTAATTGCAATTACCGGCGGATAATTTCGGCAATTATAAAATAAAATTTTAAAAAAATCCGCCGGTATTTTCAAATAATCTGCCGGTAATCGTAGAAAATCCACCGGCAACAGCCAGAGGAAAAATCCGCCGGTAAGCTGGATTTCAGGCGGATAAATTTTAAATTTTGAAATTTAAAAATCCGTCGGTAAGCACCGAAAATCCGCCGGTATTTCACTCGAATCCGCCGGTAAGCTGGATTTCCGGCGGATTTGTGCGAGATAGTCGTTGGTGTGTTGCCTTTATATTCGAACCGCTTCTCTCACTCTTCACTCACTCTTCACTCTCTTCTCCAAAATCTCTCACTCTTTTCCTCTCAAATCTCTCACTCATACTCTACAATCTCCATAAATTTCTCTACATATGTCTCTTCTATATTTCCTCTTTCTTCTTCCTTCTCATTCAATCTCTTCTATATTTCCTCTTTCTTCTTCCTTCTCATTCAATCTCTTCTCAAATCTTCTCACATACATACACTTCATTTTTCTCAATCTCTTCTCAAAATCTTCACACATTCATACACTTCATTTTTCTCAAATCTCTTATCTTCTCTTCTCACATTTCTGTTTTCTCATTACTCTTCTCTTCTCAAATATTCAGTCTACGAATTTAAATAATTAAAATAATATTAATTTTTTAAATAAATGAATATTAAAAAAGAAATAAATTAAATAAGAAATAAATTAAAATAAACGAATTTAAAAAAAGAAATAAATTAAAAACAAATTAAAAAAATTAAATAATATTTTTAAATTAAATATATTACCGGCGGATTTTTTTAATTTACCGGTGGATTTTATTAAATTACCGGCGGAATTTTTTAAAAAAAATATTTTAAAAAAATTAATTACCGGCGGATTCTGGGTGATTACCGGCGGAAAATCCGCCGGTAACGGTTACCTGCGGACGAATTACCGACGGAAAATATCCGCCGGTAATGTCCAATTTCTGGCGGATTTTGGCCATTACCAGCGGATTTTGTCTGCCGGAAATCCCCGTTTTTCTTGTAGTGTTGAATCGGTTTGATTCTTGGATCGTTCTCTCTTAATCTTTGCTGTTGATGTGCGCTGCGTTCTTTCTTAATCACGATTGCGTGTTCGCATTTCCGCACATCGCATTTTTGGCGTTCTTTCACATCACCGTATTGCATTCCGCTTCATTGTCCTCCTTTCTTTTTGATTTCCGATGATTGTGATCTGAAGCGGAGTTTCATTTTCATTTTGGATTGAGTTTCGATTTCGTTTTCGATCTTGAACCAAATTTCGTTTTCTTTACCAAACAGAATTCAAACTGTTTGCTTAAATACCTCAAAGAGATAGAATTTTTTTTTCTCTTTGATGATTGTCTCCAAAAGGTTCCTATATTAAGTCACATTTTTTTTCCAATTTTTTGCCTTTCATTGAGTTGCTATTTGACTTGTATTCTGATGGGCAACTTGTCTCATGTTCCATCGGTAAGAAAGGTTCTTGTCTCTATTAGTTAGATGGTGCTCAGCTTTATGTCCCACCTGGAAAATGGCTATTGTTCACTTTTTAGTGATGCAATTCAAGTTTGCTTAATGGTAATGGAGAAAAGATAGCTTGGTGGTCTGATCCTGGATTGGCAGTTCACATAGGAGCTGGTTGTGATGCCATTCATTTCTTTCTATCTCAACTTCCCAATTTCAATTTTGTTGCTGGTGTTTCTTTAGCAGCAGCTGTGATGTCATTAAGCTATTCAACTATAGGATGGGAGACTTGTTTGAACAGGGGTAGAATTGACATTGTTAGCTTCTGCCTTATTGTGGCTTTTTCAAGTGGTTATAGCGATGCTTCTTTGATGAGTTAAGCATTTGCCTTATGGCTTTTATTTTTTGTCGATGTATTCCCGACATTTCTCGTTGTAATTTTCTATTGTAATTTTCTTTTGTTTTGATGTATCTTTCTATTGTTCATGTCAAGCTAGAAATGTTGTGAATAACTTCTAGCTTGCGGGGGACTATTAGATATATAGTTTGTTAGTTAGATATATAGTTAGTTAGTCTCAAACTTTTTGTTAGTTTGTTGTATTAGTTCGTTAATGATTAGTTAGATTAGTTGGCTAGTTTGTTGTATTAGTTGTTAATGATTAGTTAGATTAGTTGGCTATCATTTTACCTTTTTACCCCTTGTAAGTAGCTAATATAAAGACTAGCTATTGTACTCTTTGTAATTCATTCAATTCAACCGATTCGTCAATCAATCCAATATTTAGATTTCATTTCCAATTCTGTTATGGATTGAATGTTCAATACCCCTCCCAACAGAGTTTTTGCCACGTACAAGATTCGAAGACCTTAGAGTGACTTAACCATATAATTATAATATAATATTATGAATTAAAAATACTGTAAATCGTACTAGTAACACTAATTTATTGCAGTGGCATTGAAAACAAAAATGGGGACCGCATCGGAGTCTGACAATTGCAAGTCGAAGTATCCGAGACTCAAGCTTTCACCTTGATTTCAGGCCAACAGTAGAGGTCAAACTGTGGCATGTTACTATGGCTAAACGACAAAGGTTTTTTTTTTACGCCCCCATTATACATTATACATCATACCCCCCAAATTGACAAAACGAACGATATTACTCCTGATTTCAAAAAAATTTCTAGAATTACGTCAATAGTTATAAATCCGGAACTCAATTTATTGGAATTTCCGGAAATACCCTAAAATGAGATTAATCCGGAATAAATTCTTTTGGGATTTCCGGAATTACACTAAAATGAGGTAATTCCGGAAATCCCCAAAAAAATTATTCCGGATTTATCTCATTTTAGGGTATTTCCGGAAATCCCAATAAATTGCGTTCCGGATTTATCCCATATTATGGTGTTTTCGGAATTCAAAAATAAGAAATTAAACATTTATTTTATTAATTAAAAACACCGTATACATTGACTGAAAATAACAGATTACAACAACAAACAAAACAAAAACAAGGTCTAAAACTACTGTGATGGTGGAGTTAAACGGCGAAGAATCTCAGCGACGGTCCTTGTGGTTTCGACGTACAGCTCTAAAGGACTCCGAAGTCTAAACATGTCATAACTGTCCATCATGGCTCGCACGTCATCGTCGTTCTTCACATCCATTGTGGACCAGCGAACACGATTATTATCGCCCATACTGGGGTTGCGATAAATGATACGAGTGACCTCTCGCTCGTCACCCTCCACTTGCACCTTACTCTGTAGTTTAGCTTTGAGAGCAGCAAATGTGATATTGTCTTTAAGTCTACATAATATAGGTTTTGGACACTGGAAATAAACACCATTTTCTCTGTTGGTGATTGTGCCCTGATGGTGAAGGGCAGTGAGTGCCGAATCACGAAAGTATTGTGTATTTAGGGTGTCCATTTGCTTGTGTTGTGTGTGAAAGAAGTGAAACCTAATGGGTCTATTTATAGAGAAAATCTGAAACCCTAAAGAGGATTTTCACCGTTGATGAAAAGTGGTCGGTAAAATCTAGACCATTGAAAGTGTCGTCAAGATCAAGACCGTTAAAAAATGTCGGAAAAATATAGACCGTCAAATAATAAACTCGTGGAATAAAATATAATATAATCAGGTAATGTTTATGTAATCAACTGGGCCGATCGGTGCAACATGCTCTGGAACAAAAGAAGACCATAACTGTAGACGTCCAAAATATGGATATAACCACGATCTGGCTTCAGATAAAGCATATGCACTCCAAGTAGGATGAATAGGAGGTAATGGACTAGTACCGTTGATCAACATAACCCAGATCCAATGATTCCCCCTGATCAACCCCACACAGAACAATTGGCTCTGACTAGAAACATATTCTCCTCTCAAAGGGAAGAATGTCCATGACCCACCATCTGAAGGTGATAACATAACAAGGGCTATCTGATATCTAGTTGTTATAACATGTCCCATGTCAGGCATCGACATCAACTTCTCGGGAGGTTGAATTTCTTGTGGGAGAGCATCTAATGAGGCCCAAACTGTGTTGTAGTCGTCACCTATCACCTGTGAGTATAAAAAATAATTTGTGTCCATCTCCTCAATCAAATGATTCCGAACTAGTTGCCAACTGTGCTCCGAGTAGTCAAGTGAGGTAGCAATGCATCTATAGCCACAGTTTCCACCCCCCCTTCACATTCATAATGTCATCAATGTACCTATGCATATGCTCTGGAAGGTGACTTACAAAATGGATGTCATGCCGTGCCCACTCATGAGATGTCCTCTGTGATGGTAGCTGGGAGACTTGCTGTGAGGACCGCTGGGGAAGTTTCTTTGATGACTTCTGGGAGGGTTGCTTAACTGAGCTCAAAGAGGCATCCACGTGCTCCCAAGAAGAAGGATCTCTCTTCACATCCTACTCTTTCTTCTTCTTCTTTGGTGCACCCCTAGTCTTGACTTTGTGCTTAGGTGGAACCAAGGATGTAGTGCTTGGGAAGACATGATCATCAAGACCTCTCTTAAAGACAAATCTCTCCTCAAGAGACATCACAGCCCATCGCCTCCAAATCTCCTCTATTGTATAGCTTATGTCACATTCAAGTGAGGCTTGTTTCACGCGCTCCTCATCCATACTCTCCAAACTGAGCCTCATCCAATGAGAGTCAACCATCTCCAATGGGATTGGACGACCATGTAGGTGAAAATACCCAGGCTCACAAGAACAAGGTAACCCATGGGTAACTTTAATCACACAACCACCACAACGGTTCTTATCGGTGCCTACTCCACCCAACATGCCTTCTAACTCATCAGCTATATGATTCAATACCTCCAAAGACACCAAACCGTGTAGACTCTTGTAGAATGGAGTGTTGTGTCGGACATCTACACGGTTGATGCTTTTTTGAAATGAAACGACAATATTATCAATTTGTGCATTGATCATCCCATGCATTGACTCCCAGCTTCTGCATAAATCACCTCCACTAGAACCCAGTGACCTCTTCAATGACCAATGGGCTGACTCAACCCTATATTTAACAAATTAAAACACATAAGAAAAAATTGACTCGAAATAAAATTAAAAGACATAAGCAAAAAATTAATGTACCTATTAGTCGTGGTATTCCCATAGTGTCTGACTTTATCAGTCCACGGTCCAACAAATCTTTCCCTGTGAGGATACAACCAATACTTGTTCACATAATTGGCAATCTGGGTTATATCAGCACATGAACCTTCAAATTATTCATGCAACATCTCATAAAACTCCTCCTCACACTACAACAAAATAGGAAAGCGGCGGCGGTTTTAAAAGCTTACTGCGGCGGTTTTAACCGCTGCCATATACCCCTCGCGGCGGTTCCAGAACCGCTGCAGTTACCTCCGCCGCGAGGGAACTCTGCGGCGGTTTTGGCAACCGCTGGAATAACCGCCTGGAGGGGTATTTAGCGGCGGTTTACGCGGCGGTTTGGGGTTTGCGGCGGTTCGCAACCGCCGCTAAACTGTCGGTTAATTTCCCATATTTCTGCAGCGGTTTGGAGGCATTTTGCGGCGGTTTGTGTTTAGCGGCGGTTTTGAAGATGTTTGCAACGGTTCAGAACCGCCGCAGTACCATTTATGTGATGGTATATTCCTTGCTTATATACAGCGATTCCAGTGATGTCTGCGGTGGTTCAAAACCTGAGGACGATACTGCTTTTAGCTTTAAAGGCTCAAATAAGTTGTTCTTATTTATAACAACTTTTTCTCAAATTATTTAAAAACATAAAATTATAAACTTACATAAATAATTAAAAAAGTTCATTCATTCATACTTAAATAAAAAACACAATAATATCAAAAGATAGTGTTGTCTCAAAATATCAAAAGATATGTGGATTAGGAGTATACATTTCCCCAATATAAGAACATGTTTTTCAACATTACTAGTTAATAACAAATCCTAAATCTAAAGAGTAGATGTTGGTCCATGATGTGTTGGGGCGTGACTAGCAGATGAAGACCGCATTGCTTCAGCAGGTGAATGTAAATTGGCAGCCTGAAATTAAACAAAAATAAAGTTCAATTCCAATCAGTAACTATGCAGTAACACAACTTCAATTGTGAACACCATATTGTAAAAAACCATTGCTCTTGTCAACTAAAATTTATTAATGATTTTCATTATACTGCTTAATACATAAGAATTATAACATATCATTGCAATCTCATTCAGGGAACATTTTCTATTTCCTTAAGAATGATATGTTTGGAAGAAACAAAATTGCCAAAACATTATTTAACTAGTTACACCGAAAATGATACCAAAACATCTAAATCAGCATACCAAAACATTAATCCAATCCCACTAGTTTCATCAATTAAGAAAGATCAAAATGAGACAAAAAAACATCAAAATCAGCATACCAAAAAAACAAAGAGAACAAACCAACTCATAATTACATGAACAGGTAATTGCTACAACAGGTAATTGCTACAAAGAAGGAGCATGAACATCAAAACTGGAATGAACATCAAAATGCGAAATATGGAAGAAATAGAAACAAATAATTAGCTGCTAAAAACACAATTTTCAGATTGCAGACATGCATAGAATTTGCAGAATTAGCTGCTAAAAACACAATTTTCAGATTGCAGAATTAGCTGCTAAAAACACAATTTTCAGATTGCAGAATTGCAGACATGCATAGAATTTTCAGATTGCAGAATTAGCTGCTAAAAACACAATTTTCAGATTGCAGACATGCATAGAATTTGCAGAATTAGCTGCTAAAAACACAATTTTCAGATTGCAGAATTAGCTGCTAAAAACACAATTTTCAGATTGCAGAATTGCAGACATGCATAGAATTTTCAGATTGCAGAATTAGCTGCTAAAAACACAATTTTCAGATTGCAGACATGCATAGGTGTTACACACACCTACACAACAAGCCAGAAGACAGAAAACAGTTGCATACATTTTGTATTGCAAATAAGTCCTTCAATATAAATCATGACAGATTCTGTTCCAATCAAAGACAGTGTAACAAAGACAGTGTAACACAGATTCTGTTCTGTACACAGATTCAGCCTATTCTGTTCTGTACACAGATTTTGCTTATTTTAATTAACTGTCTAATTCTATGTATTCTGAAACTGCACATGCATAATAAAAGAGAACTCCTAGACAGTATCTATGCAGTGTAAAATGTAACAGAATTCTAAATGTAACAGGTTAGTACCTCATCAAATCTAGTCGGACATTGACCACGAGCTTGCTGCATTAGAAAAGCTACTTGTTCCTCTAAAGTTCGAACTTTAGCTACTTCTCCCTCTAAAGCTTCAACTCTTGCATTTCCAACTTTAGCCTATCATAGTCAGCCGTTGTGGGACCACCTGATGAAATGGTTGAGCTCCCATTACGAGAATTAGATGATAGGTATTGAGTAGGGGTTGGGCCAAATCCCATGCCACGCATACGTCCGGGGTGCTCTTTCCCACATACTTGAATATAAATATCTTCGCCAGAAGATGTCTCATCTACTTTGTCCAACAAATCCTACACAAAGTTAACCAACATTCAGTTGAACACATAAATGTTAAATATATAATTATCCTTAACTTTCAATAAAAATAGAAATAGACACACACAAACAGGATACCATAATAGACACACACAAAAAGGCTCACATGCAATGATATTATGATAAGCAACATATTTTCTTCAAAATACATTTTCAAGTTCAATATGGGTAACAATCCAGGGATGCAACTCTAGATTAAATGTAGATAACAGACATCATTGACATCATTGACAGTTTCAAAGACAGGACAGTATAAGTTGCTCACTTGGTTATGAGGGAGATAGAAAAAAGAGGAACCTGGTTCAATTGAGGGTTCTTGGTTATGAGGTTCTCTGAAGCTTTCTTCTTCTTCTTCTTCTTCTTCTTCTTTGTTTCACGCGTTCTCTCAAAATCCTAAAGAAAGGGGATTAAAATTGAAAACCCTAAACAAAGAGAGAATTCGAGAGAGAAAGAGAGATTTCGAGAGAGAGTTAGAAGACGCACCTGTTGAGAGAGAGAGAGAGCGCAGCTTCGTGAGAGAGAGAGAGAGAGCGCGGCTTCGTGAGAGAGAGAGAGCACAACTTCGTGAGAGAGAGAGAGCGCAGCTTCTGTGTGAGAGAGAGGAGAAGAATGAATGCGTCGTGAGAGAGAGGAGAAGAATGAATTTTGATTAATAATATTATTAAAACTAAAATAATAATAATAAAAATAAAACAAGGCGCGCAGGTGGAACAAAAATTAGGCAACCGCCGCCGTAGGATACCATAACCGCCGCAGCATGAATCCCATTATTTAAAATTTACCAAACCGCCGCAGAATGACTTAAAACCGCTGCCGTATACTTACTTTTTGCAGCGGTTACATTCACCGCCGCAGTATGACTTAAAACCGCTGCAGTATACTTACTTTTTGAAGCGGTTACATTCACCGCCACGTTAACCGCCGCAATATTAACACCGGCGGCGGTTTTACCATAACCGTCGCAGCATAACCGCCGCCGGTTACCATTTTTGTTGTAGTGTCAGAGGTAGAGTCAACTATTGCATGCCAAAGTCTCATCAATTGTTTCACTCTATCTCCCTTGACCGCCTTCTTAATCTTAGCATTGACATTGTTGTTAATGTGATATAGACAAAGCAAATTAACTGCCTCAGGAAACACAATCTTGATAGCAGTCATCAATGCCTCGTCACAGTCAGTGAGGATAATCTGAGGATTTGGAATATCTACCACCATCAAATCTCTTAGGCTCTGCAACGCCCATCTGTAGTCACCATATCGCTCATGAGACAAGTAAGAAAATGCTACTGACACAAGTAATGCCAACTCAGTGCAAGTGACACCAACAATCTCCAGGAGAGGCAATGCATATTTGTTGGTCTTGAAGGTGGAGTCCATAATCAAGACACTAGGAAACATCCTCAATAACTTCATACTCTCAGGGTGTGTCCACATGATCTCCTCAACAATATCAGTTCCTTCAAACCGTCTGGTCCAACACAAGTAATGCTCAGACTCGATCAGTCTCATAAGCTCCTGCATCTCAGCCCTACTACCTCTCCTGCCCGATCGGAGTTTGTTGCGAGTTCTATACACCTGAGAGATCTTACTCAAGTTGTTGGCAAATCTTCTCTTTATTGCCTCTATACTTTTTTGTGCTTTCACTCCCAACAACAAATGCTCCTCAACAACTGACCGCTCCTCCTTGTTAAACTTACCAAAAATTGCTGCTTCAAGCCAAGTCTTATGAGGCTCATGATTGTGACTTCCACACATAACTTTAACCTTCCAATCAAAATTAGGAGAATTGAGTGGTTTAGCTTTCAATCTAAAAGGACAACCACACTTTTTTGAGGTCTTGTGTCTAGCAGAACACCCAACATCTACTGCAGTGTATCTCCCATGTCTCTCGCAACCCAAAACGATCATATTCTTCAATTCCCTTTATCATTCTCCGTGGACTCGGGTCGAATAATAATAACAATGACTCCGTTGGCTTTCCCAATATCTCTAGCCCAACGTACAAGATTATCCCGAGTAGGAAAAAGCTACAAAATAATCGTAAACTAAATTAATAACTTATAACAAAAAATAAACAAGAAGCGCTTTAGGAAGATATGTTCCTCTGAGGTAGTAAACTCGTCAGGTCTGCCGTCAGCTGTAGCCATATCTGAAAAATAACGAAAAAGTAAAAAAAAAAATTAAAAACAACTTCCGGAATTACCGAAAATACACGTAATTTTGGAAGAGACATTTTAAAACTTCTGGAAACACGTAAAAAATGGTATTTCCGGAAGGTAAAAAAATAAACTTTCCGGAAATACAGTGTTTCTGGAAACTAAAAAAATAATGTTTCCGGAAATACCAAAATTTTGATGTTTCCGGAAGCAAAATAACTGTTCCAGAAATAGTATTTCCGGAAAAAACGGGAATAAAATTTCCGGAATTACCTTTAAATGAGATAATTCCGGGAAACTCAAAATTTTGTGGGGTCTGGTCAGATTTTGGTAAAAATGAGAGGGGTATTTTTGGGTTAAATTGAATTATAGGGGTATGGGGTATAAGGAGGGGGTAAAAAAAAATCATGGTCAAAGTACTCACAGGTTTGGTGTCCAAGGCCACACACTCATAAATGCCTAGTAATATGAAAGCATCTCTTAATCAGTGTGTGAAAAATACTAACATAATAACATGGCTCTGAAGCTTTATGGTCTCGATGTCCACAAACACCACCCGTGCCATGATCTGCCTCCATGAAAAAGAGGTTGATTTTGAGTTTATTCCAGTCAATGTGTTCGCTGCTGAGCATAAACAGCCTCCTTTTCTCTCCAAGAACATAAGTAGCACTTCTAGTCTAGTGGTTAGTTACTACTTACTATAATGTCTCTACTTCTCACACAAACATCTTTTTCATTTTACATGCAGCCCTTTGGTTTGATTCCAGTACTTGAAGATGATGATCTCACCCTCTTTGGTACGCTTTCATTTTCCTTTTTCGGTTAGTTTATATACTCACATTAGTCAGAAAACATGCATGTATATGTCCCATAATTTATTTTCGTTTTTTAAACCCTTTGATGACATATATAATAATCTTTATTTATGTGGCTATGCAAAATTAAAACATCAGAGTCAAGAGCATTAACCGCATATGTAGCTGAAAAATTCAAGGAGGCTGGAGCTGATTTAATAAGGCAAAACGACACAAAAGAAGCTGCATTGGTGAAGATGTGGACAGAGGTAGAGTCTGATCACTTTCAAGGACAAGAACCCAACAAGTCAGTGGTTGACACTAACATTGAGAAGCTGAAGAGTGTGCTTGATGTGTACGAGGCCAAGCTGAGCAAAACCAAGTACCTTGCTGGGGAGTTTTATAGATTAGCTGATCTTAGTCATATATCTGAAACTCACTATTTTATGCAGACGCCTTGTGCTTCATTGATCAATGAACGTCCGAATGTTAAGGCTTGGTGGGAGGATATCTCTTCGAGACCTGCTTTCCAAAAAGTTGTGGGAGGTATGACATTTGGTGATCACAAAGAGTCATCAGAGTTTTAATTGTAAGGTTTGTTCAAATATTGACACTCAATATTATTGGGCGTTCTTGTATTCATGTTGCTTATTTTAATAAAATCTTTTTGGTTTATAAAAAAGGAAGTATTGGGTGTTCTTGAAACTTGTTTTGTTTTAGTTAGTAGTTAGAATAAGGAAAACAAATAAGGATTAAAGCAAGGTGATCCGTTAGCGCCTTTCCTTTTCTTAATTGCGGCGGAAGGGCTTGCCGGATTGGTAAGGAAGGGGGAAGAGGCCGAACGTATAAAGGGGTTCAGCATCAATGATAATTTGTCCGTGTCTATGATGCAATTTGCCGATGACACTATCTTCTTGTGTGACGGTGGAGATAGGAGTGTGTGGGGGTTGAAGGCGATTTTAAGAAGCTTTGAAATGGCATCGGGACTTAGAGTTAACTTTGCAAAGAGCAGTATCATAGGGCTGAATATGGATGAAAATGTAGTAAGGGGTATCTCTTCCTTCTTGGCATGCAAAGTGGGATCGGTACCGTTCAAGTTTTTGGGGATTCCGGTTGGGGCTAATCCAAGGAGAACAACAACATGGCAACCGGTGATTGACTCTATGAAGGCTAGATTGTCATTATGGCGGAGTTCCAAGTTATCCATAGGTGGGAGAGTTACACTAATCAATTCCGTGCTTTCCTCTCTCCCACTATATATTTATTCTCTATGTTCAAGGCTCCGAAAAAGGTCGTAGGAGAAATTCAAAAGTTGCAAAGACGATTCCTATGGGGTGGTGACGAAGACAAGAAGAAAATGGCGTGGGTCAAATGGGAAAAGGTGTGCATGCCAAAGCGGTTGGGAGGGTTGGGAGTGAAGGATCTTGAAGTGTTTAATCTAGCACTACTCACAAAGTGGAAATGGAGATTATTATTGGATGATGCACCTCAACTATGGAAGGAAATATTAAAGATCAGGTACGGGGACTTTGATAAATGGATTGGTGAAATTCCAGCTGCTGCAACTGTGAGGAAAACGTCACTGTGGTGGCGTGATCTGGTGTTTTTAGGTGACAATTTATCATGTGGCAGATTATGGTTTAATAATGTAACGAAATTGAAGTTGGGAAATGGCAAAAGAGTGAAGTTTTGGACGGATAAATGGATTGGAAACGAATGTTTGGCTGATTTATTTCCCTCGGTATATCAAGCTTGTGATACGAAGGATTGCACGGTCTCGGATATGGGGGTATGGAATGACTCGGGCTGTGATTGGAGGTGGAACTTTCGGTCCCTAGCTGCTGGTGCAGCTGTCACCGATGCAGTCAGTGAGCTGCAACAGCTGCTGCTCGGTGGACAGCTGCTGAACACCGATGATGACCGATACGTGTGGCTGCCCGACACGGTTCGTGGCTTCACGGTAAAGTCGTGTTACGAATGGATTTCTAATTTTCTTCACGGTGATGCTCTAACTCATGTAGATTCGGTTGTGGAGGCTTGTAATTCACTATGGAAATGTGACATTCCATCAAAGGTGTTGGTATTTTGTTGGAGGTTGCTATTGAATAGGTTGCCGACTAGAGAAAATCTGCATATCCGGGGAGTGTTGTCATCTCCATACGAACTCTCTTGTGTTTTTTGTTTTGGGGAAATAGAGTTAGCTGCTCATGTTTTTTGTAGGTGCCCGGTGGTGCGAACGGTTTGGTGTGCTATATTCTCATGGATTAATTTGGACGGTGGATTGGAAGAGGAAGTTCTTAGTTCCTTTCAACAAGTTGGTAGGTGCATGAAAGGGAAGAAAACAACTAGGATCAAACACTTATTTTGGGCAGCAACTATGTGGCAGTTGTGGTTAGCAAGAAATAGGACTCTATTTCAGGGTGTTGTAGTTAATGTGAACTCTGTAATATACTCCATCAAATATGTATCATGGAGTTGGTTCATGGCTAGGAAGGGGAGAAATACCGGGGTCTCTTTTTCAGATTGGTGTTCTTGCCCCGTGGGTTGCGTATCTATGTTGTAACTAACCCTTGTATTGAGGTACTCTTTTTTCCTCCTTGGGTCTTTTTCCCAAAGGGTTTTGGCCCAGGGAGGTTTTAATGAGGCCTCTCCCCTTCCCATAATTTTGTAAGGGTTGGGTGCACCCCTAGTGCCCCCCTTCAATATATCTATTGATTATCTAAAAAAAAGGAAAACAAATAAATCTGTAATTTTTTTCAAAAGAGAAATTATTGCGCATCCGGGGAATCGAACCCCGGTCAGTACCGTGGGAGGGTACTATGATACCACTACACTAGATGCGCTATTTTTTCTATCTGATCTGAACATTTTATTTAAATTCAGGTGCATTAAATAGAATATATCAAGTGCAGCTAAGTGTAGGTTTATAGTGTTTGTCTGTGTTCGCTACTAGAGATGGCAATGGGGCGGGGCGGGGGCAGTGAGTACTCTCCCGCTTCCCGTCCCTGCCTTCCAGCTGTCCCTTGTCCTAGCTCCCAGCTTCGGGGGGTTTTTTTCCATCCCCAAGATCTCCGCGGGGACCTCAAGAATTTACTCAAAGATAGCAAAAATTAAAATAAAAATATAATAAAATTGAAAAATATATATAAAAGTAAGGCTAAAAAACAAAAGTTTAACATTAAATATAAAAAAATATAAAAGTCGGTCTTACTTTAATATTTTAATATTTAAAAAGCATAAATGTAATAATAAAAATCTAATAATTAGCACAATTTAATATTTCATTAATATTTTTAATTAAAAACACATATAAAAAGACTAAAGAATCTATTACTTACAATATAATATATATCTATAATAAGAATATTTATGTATTATATTTGGGGTGGGGGATATGGTCCCCGTCCCCGTCCCCCACTTGTGAGTAGAAATTGCCACCCCTGTTTGCTACTACTTGTTACTGGTTGAATGGTGAAACCAGGTAACACAAGCAAGTTCCATACTATCTACTATTGAAGCCTTTTACTGATCTCGTTAGGGAAGCATCTGTAAAAAAAATTAAGTTCATGATTCTGTTTGGATTAACAATTTATTTAATCGCTCTTGTAAAAAAAACAATTTATTTAATCGCTATGTCATAAGAACTTATTGTATGAGAGGTTATGTTATCTACTATTGAAAAGTGCTTATACCATTTTATAGTGTTTTAATATATCATAATATGATAATTTTAAAAATTAAAAAAAGTTAGTAATGAAAAATAAAAAAAAAACTGTAAGAATTTATAATATAACATAAGATGTCACAAAATTAATATTAAAAATAAGGTTTAAATATGTTTTAGGCCCCTGCAAATATAGGGTGTTTGGGTTTAAGCCCCTGCAAAAAAAAAATTTGTTAAAAGCCCTTGCAAAATGAAATATTTTGTTATAAGTCATTCTCAACATATCCAGCAATCATAACATTCCATGTTATAGGCTAACATTTTAGTCATAGAAGGGCTTATAACAAAATATGTCATTTTGCAAGGGCTTTTAACAAAAAAAAATTTTGCAATGGCTTAAACCAAAACACCCTATATTTGCAGGGGGCTAAAACATATTTAAGCCTAAAAATAATATATATCACTAGTCTATTGGTTAACATGATTGTTGTCCCGCCAACAAAAATTGGTTCGAATGGTAATTGGGCTCAGATCGCACTCCAAAGTCTCGGATTCGAATCTTGAGTACCGGCAAAGTCGGTGGATACTGCACACCAATAATACAATAAAAAAAGGCTTGTAAAAAAACATTATCGTTACCCCCATTGATAATACCTCCATTTTTCTAATAACTCTCATATTTTTGCATGTTATTTTTATTGCAAAATTGCCCCATCTAGAAGTTAACATCCTCGCGGAACTAATGCAAGCTTTAAATCGAAAAATGTAGTCACACTCCTTTTACTTCTTCTCCTTCCTCTCCCCTACGACATTTTAGGAATTTTTTTAAAGCAATAAAGAGGAGTGCAATGTAGACATGTCAACTAGGTTGGCATTTATGCCCCCACCAATTAATTGTAGCACACCCAAAATTTATTAAACAAAAAAGAAAAAAAGAACACAAGCAAGGGGGACAACAACCAAAACCCTTGCAACAAACAAAAATATAATAATCTAAGGAAATTTGTTTTGTTGTAAACCCGTTGTATTCCTAGAGAAATCGTTAGCAATAGAACAAGGGATGTTAGGCCACCAATAGATCCCAAATTCTGAACACCTCAGGAAACAAGTTTGTCATCTGAATTATAAATCCATTGCTGGATAATTAGTAAGTACGCCCCAAAATGTTTAAAAGAAAAACCATTTTTTTCTAGTAAAAAGAAAAAGAAAAACCACTTTGCAAGTATGAATGTATTTTTTGATTTGGATAAAAAACAAAAAAAAGAAAGGTTAATACTTGTTTGGATATATAGGCAAAAGTATCTCAAGCTATATCTTTCAACAAAGCATATATGCACTTAATTTACTTTTTGCTTTTTTCCCCCAACTTCTCTTTGTTTCATTTTCCTACGGAGCTGATAATTTGTTTCATAACAATTTGGCATCTTATCTAAAGAATTTATCTGCTTTTTATTATTCTTGACAAATGACAAGTTAGTGTAGGGCATCTTAATTAGTTGGCATTCTCTAGACATAGTTTTCGTGTTGCTTACTTTAGGAATCAAATCTCACTGGAAATATATGCAGAATCTTTCTTTACAAACAAATAACTAGCAAATGGGGCTTTTAATTTCTATATAAAGCCACACTACCTTACCCTCTTAGATTCTAATATTATCTTAGCTAGCCTCACACATTACGATTGTAACGCAAAGGCTAGAAGATGAAACACCATGTCTCTGGCGAAAGCTCTCTAGCAAATGAATTCAGAAAATCTGTCGGAGAAAAGATCCATCGGGTTAATGAGGCGGCCGCTACGGTTTCAATCAAAGCTGATGCTCCTAAGAGGTGTCATCAAAAGGAGAGACGGAGATGGAACCACCGTGGCGAAGACCCCATCAGAACCTTGATGTTTTTGGGGTCCTGGAATCACACATGATCACATGACTAATTGGACCTTGTCTTGTGTTATAACTTCTTATATAAAATGGATCAAAATTAATGAGATTCTATTTATCAATCACATCTTTAGGTACTAGTTAGTTATTAGTTATGTTAATATAAGTTGTGGTGATGTAAAAATCGTAAGGGCTATAGCTTTTCGTAGCTTTGATGATTTAATTTGTTATTGGAACCACATATATAGCAACAACCCAAGAATAAAAACTCGTCTGCATATGGCTGAATCGATCTATGCATGTACATAAAGAAAGTTCTGTTATAATTTTATATTATAATGTTGTATTATAATTTAATTATCGTTTGATCTCTTTAAGTAGAACCTCCAAGTGACTAAACACGGGTATGTTTATACAGTTATTTAGCCTTTTATTTATAAATAAATTGTTAGTTGTTAATTAATTAATTTATTTTTGGTAAAAAAGAGGGTATAAGCTCAAAGAAAACTACACTCAGACAAAACTCCACTAGCATCGGCAAGCAATAACAACTTAAGTAGTTCATTACTTTATTGATGAGGTAAATTGGGATTGAGCCAACACCTCCTACTTATCACTCCTAAGATGTGACTGATTTTGCATTCTTTTTAATCTCTCCAAAGATGAGAAGAAACTAGAAAGTGGGGAAAAACAGCTCATTAATTATATATTTATAATTTTACCCCTAAATTAAATTAAATCATTAAAATAAATATTTAGCTAATTAAAATAAATATATAGTTAATTAAATAAAATAATTAAATTAAATCATCAAAATAAATATTTAGTTATTTAAAATAAGGTTTAAATATCATTTAAGTTCCTACAAATATAGCAATTTTTCGTTTCAGTCCATGTAAAAAATATTTTTTTTGTTTTAGTCTCTACAATTTCCAAAACCATCACCTTTAGTCTCTAAAGTATTTTTTTGTTTAAAATTGTTGATGTGGATTTTTTTATTACATGACTAGGAACTAAAATAAAAAATTAGCTATATTCGCATAGACTAAAATGAAAATTTGTTATATTTTCAAAAACTAAAAAGAAGCCAGATTAGCTTTCTTAAATACAAAAAACACTTCGAGTAATACAAAAAACACTTCGAGTAAGGTGATGGTTTTATAAATTTCAGGGACTAAAGTAAAAAATATTTTTTATAGAGACTTAAACCAAAAATCTCAATATTTGTAGGGAGTAAATGATAGTTAAACCTTAAAATAAATATTTAGATATCTAAATTAATGATAAATTATATATTATTTTTTAACTCAAGGTTGTTTTTGTCATTTCAAAAATAATATCATTTCTCTCTTCTTTCCAACCAAACCAATAGACATATCTTTCTCTTCTGTTTTCTTTTCTTTCCCTTAAACCAAACAACTATTTTAACTCTCTTTCTCTCTCTCACCTCTTTCTCTCTTCTTTATTTTTTCTCACTGCCAAACAAATAAGTGTTGTGATCCAATCACCTATATTTATTCAACTTTTTTTAAAAATAATTACTTTTTTAATTAAAAAAAATTGGAGTCTTTCCATCCGTTTGTTACAATTTTTTTAGAAAAATGGGAATTTAAAAATAATCTAAAAACTACTTCAAATCAGAATATGTTTTGAGTAATTTTTCATAAAAATTATTTTTTAAAGAATGATTTTTTAAAAATAAGTAATTTTCAGTATGTTACACAACAAAAAACAACTTCTCGTTTTCTTAAAAATCTCAAAAAAAAAACTAATCTGTAAAGTATTTAACAACAAAATCACTTATTTTTTAATCCATAACAAACGAACCCATCACTACTACAATTTAAGCTTTTCGCATCGGTTAAAAATGACTTTTCGCATCGGTTCCGTGTCCGTTACAGATTCAGGTGATGTTAAAAGTACACACCTTTTGCATCAGGTACGGACCTGATGCGAAAAGTATTTTTCACATCAGTTGTATGACCACCCGATGCCAAAAATCCTTTTTAATTAGATTTTAGCACCTTTTGGCATCGGATTTTCAGAACCACCTGATGCGAAAAGTACTTTTCGCATCAGGTCGACCCTCATGGGAACCGATGTTAAAACTAACTTTTTTTAAAAAAAAAATTCTCAACAGCTAGATCTAACAAATAGTAACCTGAACATTCAAAGACAAAATTTACCACATGTATCATAGATATAAAAGTTGTGTATAACTTTATATGTCATAACAAATGATATGTGTTTCATTAGCTAGAAATTCTTTAACATTCAAAGTGGAATATAATGATATAGTTGAGACCATTAAAAAGTAATACTAAAAAAGACTATAACTAAAGCACCAACCATCCTCAAGGGTTTAATAGAACATCACTCTCATAATCTACATATACTAATTTCCATCCTGAACCTTTTGTGTCATTCAGAAGACCATCCAATCCAACCTTCAAATTCCATTTGCTAGAAACTCTCAATAAAACCATCTTCAACAAAGTCTTCTTCCTTGTTGCCAACAACACCAAGCCCCTGCATGAACTGACCAGGGAGGGATTTTCTGCAACATGAAATGACCTTGTTAGTATTGATAGGCCTCATCAAATACAAAATGTCAAGAATCTACATAATTAATTGCATAAGCACTGCTGTGTGGCACAAGAATAATACATTTAGACTGAAACATCTTGGCTGCCAACAAGAATAAAAACCTGATTTCCAGGCCAAAAAATGCGCTATAACTGTCAAGCATGGTTTCCAGGCCAAAATCATCAAGAACGGCACCATACTTATTCATCGTATTAGGCCAAGTAATGCTGCCTGTATTCCCTGTGCTTCTGAATCTGTTGAATCCAACATAGAACAATAACAAAATCAGAAAGTGAACAACAAAGCCAAGCCAAAGATAAAATAACAGGAAAAAGAAAAGAAACCCAATCCCAACTGTCATACTAAGAGAAACTCAGTATCACAAATAAAACAGATATTGGGCTCATTAATTATCACCTTGGTAGGTTAACAAGTTATTTTTTGATACTTCTAACTAATTAACTCGGTATGCTAATTTACTTTATTTTTATTTAAAGCAAATGAGATTTTTTTAAAACTTCAAATTACTACTCACTTTGAAAAAGGAGGTAAATAATGAAAAAGGAGGATCTCAAAAACTTTCAACTTCATTTACCAATGAAAATCACTTTGAACAAGCTTCAAATACTGGTCAGTGAAATCAAGATTGACCCACAATCTCCCTCTCCCTTCACTCATATATAACCAATTCTCTAACCTCACAATCAAATCATCAAAAGAATACAAAAACTAGAAATACAATTCTATTAAAAAACTGCAGAAGATAATATAAGCTGCATGCATATGAAATGGTTTAATATAACCTTGGATGAGGGGATCCTTTAATTGGATGAGGGGATCCTTTAATTGGTTTCTGACCAAGAGCAGAAAGGCCAGAACAATTTTTCTTCCCTTTCCTTGTTGATATTGCTTCGACTAACACCTTAGGGAAATTCCTGAAACAATAATTGATTCCACTCACCATATGAATAACAACAATCAAAATACCTAATCAGATATGAAAGAAACTTCTGAATTGCAGAGAGAAAGTATCAACAAAAAAGTAAAACAAAGTTCCAACCACAATATTATTCAAAAGCATCCAAATGGGAAACCAAACTTATTAAGTTGACTCACCAGTAGTTGTTGGAAAAAAAAAAGCAAACATCTCAACAATAGAAAAAAAAGCAAACATCTCAACAATAGAAAAAAAAAAGCAAACATCTCAACCAATATTTGCAAAACATTTGAAGAAATTTCTCAGAGGAAGAGTTGGAAATCAAAAGACCTGCTGTGTAGAGCGATGACCAATTTAGGGCTCCTTCGTCTTCCCCTTCCGTCTCCAGTGTTGCCGCTCCCTTTGATTTTTTTTCTCCTTTTTGTTTTACACTAGAAAGAAAAAATAGATGAAGAATCATAGATGCACCAAATTTTCAAAAATAGAAACCTCAACAATAGAAAGAAAAAATTACCAGAAATGGAGATGAGGGATTTGAACGGGCGCTGCACCAGAGGCGTCGCATAGAGGAGGTTATCTTCGGGGTTCAGGGGTCGCACAGAGGAGGCTTCGCGCGAGGAGGAGAACAGAGAACGAGAGTTGAGAGTGGAGGAGAACGGCGTGGAGGAGGCTTCTCAGAGAAAGAGAGCTGAGAATGAGAACGTCGTGATTCCGGATCTGAGAACGAGAGTTTAGGTGAGAGTTGAGGTGAGAGCTGAGAGTTGAGAGCTCAGAGACGAGAGCTGAGAACGTGAGAGAGTGAGAGAACAAACGAAGAGATGAAAAACCCTAAGAGGGAATTAGCTAAAGAGGGGCGCTGGAAATTCTAAAACATCCATTATTAACATCAGTTAAAACATAGCCGATGCCAAAAGTGACTCGTTTATTACAAAATTGCCACCGCATCACTTTTAGCATCGGGTCAATTTGAACCGATGTTAAAAATCCTGAGAAGAACATTTTTTTATGCACTAGCGAGGCTTTTTATATCGGCTTAAAAAAAACTGATGTTAAAAGTAGCCTGTTATTTACAAAAATGCCACCGCGTCCCTTTTAACATCAGGTCAGTTTGGAACCGATGTGAATTTACGATGTTAAATCCGTTTTTTCCACTAGTGCATAAGCAAGGTAAAGAATTATTTTAAGAAAGATTTGAAAGAAGACTTTAAATTTGAGGGTCCATCTAATATGGATTATATAAAACGGGATTCAAAGGTAAACTTTCATTTATTACCTATCATATTAGAATTATAGTTTTAACGTTGACAACCTCTAATGACAAGTCAAATAATGATCTATGCCTTTGGACTAAATCCATATTAAATGCCCCTTACATTTGAATATGAATAATATTGAACCATGTCTTGATTTTGTTAGTTTATAATACTAATGCTTAATTTATACAAGTAACTTATAGTTGAATAAAGTATATCTCTTTAATTTGGAGGTATTCAATATGTACTCATACATATTTTGAGAATATATGAGTACATGTTGAATATAATAATAAAATAAAAAAGAAAGGTGCAATCAACAAGTGTCCAAATCATCAAACAAAAAAAGGAAAAATATTTACCTTTGTCACTCAATTCTTTTCTTAGAAATATTATCTAAGCACTTGCGCCATAACTCAAGATATTTCCTAAATCTTAGGCCTTTTAGGAACATAGTTTTCCATAACTAACGAGGAAGTAAGGTCATCGGAAGACAAACTAGAATCAGATCGCAGTTTCCAAGAGCGTCCTAGCGTGATTTCTTCTCCAATTTTTGTGACTTTTTATGGGTTTTAATCAAAATCATATTTCTATACAGAATCCCCATAGTTAAACAAAGAAAACGTGGGATTCTTATCCCTAAATAGCATTTTATGAACCCTAAAAATGTCATGATTTTAGAAAAGTAGTTGGCCCCTTCAAAGACAGTGCTTGTTAAGCTCTTTGAAACGAGCGGTCAGGTCTTCATTTGCCTCATCACACGCTTGGGATTTCTGTTCTTAATGAGCAAACCACAAGCAAACAATTGAATAACGAGATGGTAAAAGAAACCTAGCATCACTATTTATTAAGAGTACTGCTATATGACATGAGAGTTTTCCCGAATTTCTTCCCGAATCTCCATATGGTTATTTCATGAATGAATAAAATAGGGAAAAAACATAATCCACGCCTAGATAAAATGGCACCTCAAATAAACAATATTGCCTAATTAACGTAAAAGTATAAATCAGCACCACACAATGCACAATTCACGTTATGTCTGTCATTCGTTACCCAATTCGTGCTTAATTCCTCGTGTTCTTAAGCATTACTCATTTAGTAATTAATCTAGAGACCTTTCATCCCGAGCCTTGTTGTTAGACCCACATTGTTTCCCACTTCATTAGTGTCCTGAGCCCATTTGTAATTGATCACTTAACTAGTACGCCTAAATATTAGTCCATTTTTAAAAAATTGGAAGTACTAATATAGTCTACAAAAATTATTTGGACATTCAACATATGTGAGATGTGTAGGAGAATTCGAGGGAGCACCGGGAGCAACAACGAACTAGACCAACAAGAGAGTTGGACGTCACATCTCCACTCAAACAAAAACCTTAAGACAATGGATATATGAGTCTCTTCTCTTATATATCCTTCATTTATCTCATTCCTAGTCAATGTGGGACTAACCACTCCCATGTGGGTGACTCATGAGATAAATGAAGGACTAACCACCCACATTGCTAGCTTTGATCCGAACCAGGATCCACTATTCACTCTCTACCAAGCTGAATCATGGCTCTGATACCACTTGTTGGGAGTCCGGATGACCACCAAGAGACTTGGACGCCACATCTCCACCCAAACAAAACCTTAAGGTGTGGGTATGTGAGTCTCTCTCTTATATATCCTTCATTCACCCACCTCTCCCCACCAAGCCGAACCATGGCTCTGATACCACTTGTTGGGGAGTCCACGGGAGCATTATGTATATGGGCCCCTTCTCTTTTATATCTTTCATTGAGCTCATTCTTAGTTGATATGAGACTAACCACTCACATTTGAATTCCAAACAAAAATGAATAACGACTTTGACACGTTATTTGTGTGCCTAACTACCAAATGATGGAGAGTGAGACGACAAAATGATGTGTGTAAAGCTTTTCTGCTTTATTTTAAAAGTTTCAAAAGTGATCTATAAAGTAATACACTAAGAGTGGCGGACGACTATAACCAGAAAAGCACAAACAATGCTCAAGGATGCTATAGAGAAGATAAGCGGCATTTCCTAAGATATAGTGGATCACACGTAATGCAAACACGGTTTGTAGCAAAGAACCAAAACATGAGCATACCATATCAAGATTCCCTAACATTGAATTGTAATGCAGCGACTAGAAGCAGCACTAGCTAGCTTGCAAATATAAAAGTATTTCAGCATATTTATGCCTTTTGTAAATGAAAAAAATAAAAATATACATGACTACTTCATTTACGATTTTTCACTTATAGTAGCCTCTCACTTAACGAACAAGTAACAACCTTATCCAAAACGATCTTTGCCGCAGGTGAGCAATATATGAGAGAGAGACTTGTTGATGAAATAATCAATCATAAAAGTAAATGTGTAAAATGATTCTAATTAGCTTCATGAACAAGACAAATTAGCTATGTGTACATCTTGTACAATCGAGTATTAAAGTGAAGCTAGAGCAAAATGATCTAACTAGCTACTCCACTACACATCAGCATAACGGTTTAACTCCTATCTAACGACTTCTTACAATTCTAAGCTCTAACTGTTTCTGCTTAACTTTACGATGTAACATAATTAATCAGTAAAGTACATTATTTAGTCTCCAATAAATTACAATAACATTCTTTTTTGCATTATCCCTTCTATCCTATCGCTTTCTCTTCCCACGAACTTTGGCTTTAATCATAATCAAGAGGAATTTAAAGTATTTTCCTCTCTGGAAAGTTGGTTGAAAACATGATATCTGACTGATCAGGTTCCCAGTCAGTGTGGCAGCATTCTACCTTTATTTTTGTTTTCTGTTATTTTGGCAATTCAAAGAGTACGGAAAGTGGGTATGACGCATTGCATTATATGCATAGCACTAATTAATCAAGTGGTTGGGTGAAGACAAAAGATTGTGAGTGGGAAGATTTCAAGAATACCATAAAAGCTGAGTGATAGTAATGGCCCATTGGCCACTCTATCTTAGATTCTACAATGTTTAGTGATGGTTTTTTGAACGTGAACTTTTCTAGTATGTGAAATGTGCCCTCATTTAATTAGCGTACAGTCTAGTGGTACTTCTGGTACTTGTGTACGTAATAGGTAGTGTCTCATATTGGATTGGATCCAAGGTCGATAAGCATTTAACTTGAAACCTGATAAGCCATTTCATAAGCAGCTTCAAAAGAGACAAGTAATTAAAAGATGCAAGTTTAAGTGTTATGAGATGATGAACTGAAAAAACCATTTCATTCATAACTCTGTCGGTAAATTTCTCTATCATTCTCTTTGTTATTGCAGCTCTTCTGTCAATTTTGCTGCATAATCTGCAAAATTGTGTTGTAATTTGTTGATCTTGTTAAGTATCCAAATGTGAAATAGTTTCACATTGCCAAGTAATGAACAAAAAATAAAGATTATATAAAACGCTATATCCATTAACTTATCACCTTAAGGTAAGGTTTTAGTAACAAATGTGGTATCTTGATTATTGGCTTTGGGTGTTTGGTTTGTGTGCAACCAGGGGCGGAGCCAGAAATAGAAATTGGGGGAGACCAAGTTGCTAAAACAGTAAAAATTTGGGGGGGGGGGGGGAGCTAGAAAAATTGAGTACCTAATACAAAAATTGAGTACATAATACCCACAATTGCTAAAACAGTAAAATTTTGGGGGAGACCAAGGCCCCACCAAGTCCCCCTGGCTCTGCCCCTGTGTGCAACTTGATGTTTTAGCTGACCTCACTACACTTCCGGTTGAAGACGTCTTCGGTCTCCGACACGTATCGTGTCGGACACGGACACTTCAATTATTAATTTGTATTTTTCAAATTAAAAACGGTGTCAGTTTTTTGGTTCTAAGAGAAGTTCTACTCTGTATGTTGAAACCGAACCTACCCACCCGCCAAAACCGCCGCTTCAAATGGTCGGAAATGGGTGAGTTTTCAGGCTATTCGGTACTCCTAAGGGAGCGAGCACCAGGAGCAACAATGAGCTAGTCAATGAACCAGACCACCAAGAGACTTGGACACCACATCTCCACCCAAAACCTTAAGGCATTAGGTATATGGGTCCCCTCTCTTATATGTCCTTCATTTAGCTCATTCCTACACGACGTGGGATTAACTACTCACACTTGAATTCCCAACGGTTATTGTTTTTCATCACTCTTTTGGTGGGTTAGTGTTGGTTGTCCTTACTTCCTATAGTTGCTATAGGTTTTTCCATCACTATGTTGGTGGGTTGGTGTTGGTTGTCAACTTTTGATTAGCAAGAATATCAGGCTAAAAAGCTGCTCCTTTTACTTAACAGAAAATATTGAGTACATATTTTTAAAAAGCAACAACTTATAAGTGAATACAAATTTGTTGATCAAAGCCAAATTCTTTAGCAACAACCAACTTATGGTTAAAGCCAGCAAATAGAACAGTCATAAACAAATAGCTATAAAGTAAGAGTCCTGAGTCCTGAGCACATGTGATGTTAGGTCCCCCATTTAGGATCTCTAGGACTAAAGAAAGAAGCAGTAACTTTTGACTTAAGTAACTTAAGTGCTTTCTTAGACTGAATGCACCTTGGTGTTTTGTATTGATTGATTGAAGCCCCTTGGCTAATGAACAAATCCATCAATGCATCAAATGTTCCTGGCACCACCACACGTATTTCTAGTGGTCCAACAGATTTATCATTGGTGCGGCATTGTCTGTATACATAGTCTAGCTCCTCTTCAACTGCAATGCAACATTCCTGAAGCACGTTTGGGTCTAGTGGGGTCTCTTTTGATTCCATTCTTGAACCATAGTGCAGAATTTCCCAGTACAATACGTAGTGTCCTGGTACTGAAGAAGTATCAGCATAACTTGTGTACTCCACTAAGAGAGCATCATACGGTTCTAATAACTTTTTGGCCATAGTGACACTTCTGTGCAAGTCTTCTTCATTTGTCTTTTCACTGTCAATGCTTATCACTACATTTCTCCTACATATGAATCGGAATTGTGGTGCTTTGTTGTAAAATCCAACCACCTGTAGCACATCACCAATGCGGTACCTATACAGCCCTGTAAATTTGATGATATCATAGCATATATTATGATAAAAGTAAGAAATAAAATGCATTAGTAAGAAAAATACAAGGATAAATTAATACCACCCCAGGTCTGCTTGCTTTATAAATTTGGAACTTACCAGCAAAGGTAGTAACCACAAGCTCATAAAAGCAACCAAGCTTAACATGCACTAAATCCACAAGCTTATCACCAGCCACTTGTTCCTTTTCATCAAAGTCCATTAACAGTGTTCCATTATGTCCAAGAGGTAAGAATTCAAAGTAACCCATATTAGGCAAGAGAGTAAAAGCAACATCCTCAGGGTCACATAAAGGTTTCAAGTTAACCCCAAAGTAACACTCAGAAGAAGCATACATAGTACAAACCAAAGGCAATTTCCCATCACTATAATACTCCAAAGCAGGAACATATTGAGCCATAGAACCAGTAACCACTGCTTCTATATACTTAGCTTTAGGCCAAAGCTTACACAAAATCCCTTTCCAACACTTTTGACTACATATTTTATTTATCTCATCAGCAAGACGTGGATCAGGAAATGAAAGAATTGTAGACATACTTGAAACACATCCTTGATCTGTTATAAATGAACTTAGTTGACCATTTCTTATGTCTTCACATAGATTCCTCCAATTACTTTCAAGAAATGAAATGGCTCTGAGAAGTGCTGAAGCAAACACAGCACCTAGTCTTAGAACTTGTTTGCGGTGAACTAAACCTGCAAGTAGTTGGCAATGCATGCTTTGGTTTATGTCATTGCAGAGAATGGTTTGATCCGGACTTGTGAAATTGTTCCAAGGATCATGTGTACGGCACTTGAAGTGCTTGCTTTTGTAGTAGCTTGTTAACACAGTTCTAGCAGGTAAACCACATGGAGTGGACATTTCTGCTTTTACAAAGTAGAGAAACATAGCCTTTCCCTCATCCAGATCAGGAACATACCTAAAATAATAATTGAATTATGTTATATGGTTGGGAAAATTGGTTACATTGATCAAATACTCAGCATGCACAACACAACAGTTGTCTATAACATGTTCTTAATTATCTTTATTGGTTTCGGCTTTCCAACATTCCATTACCGTTATTTCATCTAATAGTATATTATATTACATATGGTACGAATTAAGCTATAATAAAACAGATGAGGAATATGAAAGCGTGATCTAAATGTATAGTGAAAATTAATATGATGCTTTTGTCAAGTCGCACTAGCTAGCATAGCATGCATTATGATTCTTTTGTATAGTGCAAAATATAACAAGCATAAACGTAACAAATGCATGGTAATGGGGCCCTCCACTTCCCTACTCTTATTCACATAATAATATCTTTTCATCTTATCCTCTTCTTTGGCCATTTAGGCATTTACTTAGTGAGACTGACTACTCATTACATCAAACATAATGAAGAATCAAATCATTAAGCAGTAAAAGCTGGTCTTAGCTAAAATCAAGTAACTTAATGAAAACTGAAATATTACTTGAAACAATTGCCAGCGTTGCACTCTTTTCAACAAATTAAAATTCACGAGTCTAGCCAAATTTAGATAGAACCACATAATTTAGTGAAACTCATTTGAATTTCAACCATTAAAAAAAAGAGTGCCAGATATAGTGTATTATTAGCATAATTAAGGAAAGGATATGATTAATAGGTGTCTAGACATAATCAAGGCTAAGAAAATAAATAAAATAAAACAAAAAGTTTGGATGTTAATATATTAACTGATTTATGATTGGCATGATAAGATTGTACAAAAAGGTACGGCGATCAAGATCTTCAGCAATTGATGGCATCATTTTAGGCTTTCCAGCTGATGTCCCTGAACTGCATACACATATATACCATATGATTGAGATTCTTAATTACATTAAAATACAGAACCAGAAACTTAAACTAAAGTGATGAACAACTACTAACTAACAGAGGTTAAATACAATACCTGCATAACATTTCTGTTATAGGGTGACCAGTGATGAGAGAAGAGTCTTCACCATTAGCAATTCTCTGGATATAAGGTAAAATTCCTTCATAACTAATAACAGGAACCCATTTCTTAAACTCTGCTATGTCTGTTAGGTATGTTTCTCCCTTCATATACTTGTTCAAATACTCAGTTTCGCTATTGCGAGTTAAGATGAGTTTCAAGAGGCTTTCCTGAACTTCACCAGCATTCTTTGTCAGCTTATCTATCTCCTTTAGTGCTTCTTCACCTTTGTACTCTAATTTCTTTCCGTCCATGCCCATAGGATAGGAAGGAAGAGAACTACAAAAGAATAGTCAGTTGTAGCAGAACACACTGGACTATGGTTTGAAATGCATTTGTGTCTATATATAGATAGGCATCTGTGTCTTATTAAGGAGAAATAACGTTAACAATTTAATTTATATACACTAACGTGTAACACGTTCTGCGCCATTATCCAATCAAAAAATAACATATAATAAAAAATGTTAGACTTTAACTCAACTACTTTAAAAATTGTTTTTAATAACTTATTAATTATTTATGTTATTTACAATAAAAAAAATTAGTTTCAAAATTGATGTTATTTACTTTTTTAATGTAAAATATTAATGATTTTTTCAATTTTTACCCTAATAATATTATTTAGAATTATGATGTTGTGTTGCATCATTTTCAATAATATAAAGTTAAGTTGTAAAATTATTGTTTTCTTTCTTTTATTTACTATATTTTCATCATCTATGTTAAATAACCTATTATGACACATTTAACAGAGTATTTTTCAACCACTTCTAAAAACTTGTTAACAATTATAAAATAAAAATACTAAATGAAAAGTGATTTTTAGGCTTACTAGTGAGTCTCTAAGGCCCGGCATAATTGGCAAAATTGGTGTTGTTAGATTGGATATTTAACATGTGTGAATTTACGGATGATGTTTGTCGTTCAGTCTAGATGATTTTTTTTTAGCTAAAACTCTTTTTTACACATATATATTTAATGTGAGATGTATGATTACTAAAAGCTCACATAGTGACTATAAAATATTTAATTATAGGAGTATATTTATGATTAGATTTCAATTTTATAACATTTATTAGGTTCATTGATCTTTGTGATTTTTATAATTTCTTCATATAGTCAATATCAAATATACAATAAGACCTAATACCAAAAAAAATATATATACAATAAGACCGATACTACAATATGCGTACAAAAAAATTGGGGGGCTAGTATTTGCATTCAAATTTAACCATTTCGGTTGAATTTAAAGTTTTTTATAAAATTAGTGGTTAAACTAGTTTTTTTACTGAAGTGGTTAAACTAGTTTATAAATATAAAATAACATAATAGATATGTGTAATTAATACCTAAAAATGATAGAGAAATCATTTAATGAAGAATAAGAAAGGAATTTAATTAAAGTAATAACGGTAAAAACGAGAGAATGTGCTATAAGCTATAAGCTCAAACGTTATTTTAAATAGCATCTAGAAAAATGCTATAAAATAGTGAAAAAATGATAGAGAAATCATTTAATGAAGAATAAGAAAGGAATTTAATTAAAGTAATAACGGTAAAAACGAGAGAATGTGCTATAAGCTATAAGCTCAAACGTTATTTTAAATAGCATCTAGAAAAATGCTATAAACTAGTGAAAAAATGTTATAAGCTAGTAGTATATATCAAAAACTTACCACAAGTTTATCGAGTAAATACCGGTATCAAAAAAATTAATGTTGCATTAAAAATATATTTTATTCGTCCTATAATTAGCGCCACATTTGTAAAAAAAATGTTCAATGAAAATGACATTATTGGTGAAACATAAGTGCACGAAGTTTGTACCCCGCTCATTCCTCCTTTCTAAACACTTAGTTTTTGTTTTGTAAGTCTCATTGTTAGCAGATGAATAGTCATGTATAGTGTCTCACTTTTTAGTCATTTTTACCTCATTATTTGTTTTAACTTCTTTCTCTATTCTCATTAAAATTAATTAATTATATTTTAAATCTCTAACTTTTATGTCATTTTACATTTATCAGTTAGTTTAACCGCTACTTTTACCAAACACATTATTTACTATTAGCTACCATGTCCCCTGATCCGCTAGCTCATTTGCTATCTGTTAGTTTATTCGTTATCTGCTATTTTTTATCAAACAGAGCCTAAAACACTAATTACTAACCATTTCCCCTATAAAAAACATTTGTAAAAAAAACTGTCTCAAAATGATAATTTATTTTTATATTTCAATGCAGTATTAATTATCATTTTTCAATTTTACCACTAATAAAATTATATTAAAATTAGGAGCAAATTTCCTACCAACCAACACCAAGTTTATCCACTTCGGGAATCGAACACAGGGCATCCGATCGACCCTTTGTGTCCTAAGATAGTTTATGGCAGTAGGCTAGCCTAACCTAACCATGCCGGTTGCTAAAACTAACTATTAATAAGAAATGAAGGGAATCAGTCAAAAAAAATGAAAGGAATGTAATTACTTTGCTTAACGAAAAGAATTTAACTCCATGCAAATATTGCATCATGCATAACATGTAGGCCCGTCAATTGGATGGATTATATAAAGTGATAAACATAGGGCGTGGCTTAGGATATACCATTACATCATATAATATTACATCATATAATATTACATCCCAAGAAGCTAGCTTAGTTGGTGAGCTAAGGGATACTGAAGGAGTGCACCAAATGAATGCAAGAAGGAGGTCCCGGGTTCAAACCCCGGAAACTAACATTTCCCCCACCCCCACTAATATTGCCTATCAAAAAAAAAGTTAAAGTTCATTAGTACCACTTTGATTAATAAAAATTTCCCCTTCCCCAATTTCCCCTTCCCCAATTTAAAAAAAAAAATTATTTAAAAAATAAAATCGTACGTCACTCCATTTGATGTTTTATTCTTTTAGTTTTAGTTTTGTACAAAAACAATCGATGTTTTACAAACGGATTTAAAAAAATTGATTTTGTTATAATGATAAGAGTGGAATTACTTTCTTGTCAAAAAAAAGAGTGGAATTACTTTAAATGTGTAAATATAAAGAACTTCGTAGGTGTCACATTCATAATTGATTATATTAAACGGAAAAACTAGAGATTCTTGTTTCCCTTAGAAACAATTCTACTCATCTTAAAATCAATTTTATCTACTTCGATTTTGTCACTCAAATGCATAGTGATTTTTAATTATATTGACATCGTTTTTCTTCAGAAGTGATTATGAGCTACCCAAAATCTTAACAAACTCTTAATAGATTTAGAAGAACATTAGATATGGATCAAAAACTATTCTTAAAAAATTATTTAATTTTTATTTTTTATAAATGATTTAGATGCATTTACTTTTAGATAGAAATCTTGAATGCATTTTGATCCCCAAAAATCTTGAATTTTGAGAAAATGTGGGAGAAAAATTGTATAGTCCACAAATTTTGGGGACCAAAAGTGCAACGAAAAATTATAGGGACCAAAATTGTCAAATTAAGGGAGTAAAATCGTCAAAAATAAAATAGAATGACCAAAATCGACAATCAAGAAAATTAGGAGACAAATAATGTAAGTAAACTTTTATACTTAGCACCCTCGTTAAATATATGCTAGCTACGCTCTTGCGGCAATTGTGGAAAAAAATATTAATATAAAATTTTCTCACAAAAAATCGGTCTTATATGTGTGTGTGTGTGTGTGTGTGTGTGTGTGTGTGTGTGTGTGTGTGTGTGCCTTAAATATATGGAAGATCACATAGTAGCTTTCGCCCAAATAAGCTTAGCCTAGAGTGGATCAGGTCCTTATACGTAAGGCGATCCCGCGAAGCAGGTCACCGGAGGTGAAGTCAACTTCCTTTTCTTTTTGAGCAGAGGAAGAATAAAGTGGCCCCCGAGAGAGTCTATATAGAAGAAGAAAGATTCTTGCATATCACTTCTTGCTGATGAAGTAACCGGAGTGTCAGTCTCGGGGCATGCTCCTCAGGTTCAGCCGGTGCTGCTCACGAACGAGCTAATCGAGGGTTGCTAAACTCACAAGTAAGGTTGACAGGATACGAAAGAGAATATCCCACGTGCTATAAGAGATTCTTACCCGTCCTCGGAACAGAGGAGTGAAATTAGCTTCCTGTCGATACCCTCCTGCAAATATGCTCATTATCAGTTTACCCCCTTGCAAAAAAACACTTAAAAAACACATTGCAAATATTAAGTGTTTCTAGTTACCCCCTGTCGTTAACTTTCTGTTAAAAAAAGTTGATGTGCAAATGGAGATGACGTCACTGCCACGTGTCACCATATTATTGGACATTTGTGCCATGTGGCACTGACACGCCACGTGATCACCCTATGTCATCATGGCTACGTGGCACTAACATGTGCCACGTCAGCAACCAATGGATGGTTGCCACGTGGCACTCACGTGGAAATGTGGGGCACATGCTTATTAAAAATAAATAAACATTTTGGTGCATATGGGCAGTGGCGGACCTAGCATGCAACCAGGGGGTTCAACTGAACCCCCTGGAAATTTTTTTTTGCACTAAACACCCTATATAAATAGCCTAAATCTCCTAAAATTTTAATTTTGACCCCCTTGAAAATTTTAAATTGTACTAGTAGACCAAGTTTTGCACTCATTTGACACCGGCCTTAAAAAATTTGAACCCTTGACCTCAAATTTCGAGTTCAACTCAATTTTTTTTTCAGATCCAATATTTCCCATAAACACTCGAACGATCCTTCAAAATTTCCATGGGGGTTCTTCTTGATTACTGATAACTCTATTTTATATAGAGTTATTTATGCATCTAAACATAACTAATTACTTGAAACCAAATGTAATATGTGTTAAATATAGTAGTATGAAGTAAAATAACAACATTCTATGCTTCAAAGAGGATTATGTAATGATTTAAGCATTTTGTATATATATATATATATATATATATATATATATATATTGGTATGTTTGATATGTTTATTCAGTGCACTTGCAGTTAGTGCAACTACACCAAAGAAACAAACAGTGCATCTGCACTAACCACATTTACAACAGTGCAACTGCACTTAGGTGCATCTGCACCATCCTGCGCTGAAGGCAGATTTAAACCCACCTTGGAAGCACCTCAATTCATACCAATGCATAAACATTTCTATGACATCATGCTTAGTCACAAGTCACATGGAGGCACATGCCAACATGCAAGAGGAGGCGCTCACAATGGGAAATCATCATGAAAGGCTACGCATCTAGGACACATGGTCTTCCACAATTGAACCTCTCTTTTTGACTCAATCTCCTCAATCAAAGCTCTGAAAAGTAACCATGGTTAAGCCACCTTTGGTCAGCTTGATCTCCAAGCTAACTCTCACTTGAAGGAAACCTCCAAGGCTATATAAAGGCTTCCACTTCTCACTTGAACAATATCTCATATCTCACATCATAATATGTAGATCATACACTTTACTTATAATTTAGTAGTTTCATTCCTTATAGTTTTTAGTAGTAGTTAGTTGGCAAGAAGGTAAGGAAGGAACCGACGACTTCTTCCTTCACTTATTCATCAACTTAGTTAGGTGCAACTGCACCAGGAAGTCAGTGCTTCTGCACTGCTGGGCAAATTTATGCAAGAGTACTTCAATCAGTGTAATATCTACCCTATTGATATCTCTTGTACTTTCATTTATATTAATATGTTTTATTTCATCTATCTTTGCCTTGCAATGCATATTATGAGCTAAACCTTTTTTGGTTGAGATGTTTTAACTTTATAATGAGCTTTTGAGTAAGTTATCGTGCCTTTAAGTGTTGCATGTATTTTGGGTCTTGTGTTATACAACATCCATCTTATTGTAAGGTTGATCGCTTAGAATAAGTAGAGTTATATTCATAGACATGGCTTATAACTAGAAATCAAGACTAATAAGGGTGAGTGTTTTAATGAAGGCTTTGTTAACTTGTGTAATAAAGAAAACTTTGTTAAAACCATGTTAAGTCCTAGACATAGGATAACATAGTCCTTAGAGTGAAACAGTGGGTACTTCAAAGGCGGGAGTGAACTTATTTAGCACGCCTAGACACAAGAAGCTTGTAACGAAACTCTGAAGAAAGTAGCTGAAAGGCACATACTCATGCAGCTGCACTCAATGCATCTGCACCTTGGTGCATCTGCACCACATAAAAGCACAAAACTCTCAAAAGTGAATTATTTAGTGAAGACATCTCAACTATCATTCTCAACTGATTTCCTTCACATTCTTTTACACATTTGCATTCTGTTTTCACTTAACATAAAAATCCCAAATTTGTGTGTAGTATAGTAGCACCAATTTATATTTTCTTAAACATACATTAGTTAATCCAATCCATGTGGGTTCGACCTTTCTTATTCATTATATTACTTGTTTGTGACTGTGTATACTTGCACATCTTTTTCACACACCAATTACGAACAAAATGCACCTAAATTTGTTAGATTTCATCGCCTATCTGTGAGAACGAAACGAGTTTCCAACCGGGTTTCTAGCGACCCGTTTCTCTGTTACTGGAGAACTAATTGTTTTCAAATCGTGATCAAATCGTAACAATCATGTTTTCATTGAAAATCTGGTTTCGTTGATGATTTCGTTTCCATAATCGTTTTCATTGGAAATCTGGTTTTTTATGTAATATATATTTATAGTTGTATTAAAATAAACAGATCATGGTGTGGCCCCTAGTGGTATTTGGACGCCCTAACCAATACAAGGCATGAGTTCAACACTCATCCCCAAATGGATAATGAGCATATTTGTAGGGGAGTAACATATATTTAAGCATATATATATATATATATATATATATATATATATATATATATATATATATATATATTTGTCCTTTGCTTATCTTAATTTGTTTTCGACATCACTCACTAATAGGGGTGTTCATAATCAATCCAATCAATTTAGAACCGCAGCGGCCGAACCAAAAAATCGCAAATCGAAAAATCAAAAACCGCAAAAAACCAAAATTTTGGATTGGATTGGATCGATTTCGATTCCCTCACATGGAACCGATCCAATCCAAAACTGATCCAATGTATATAAATTATGTAATTAATATTGTAAATGTAATTACATTATTACCCATATTTAATATGTTTTTCCACTTATTGTTTACATTTTATTTTGACTAGTTTGATGATGAATTTTTGGCCGTGTATTTTACCATTTTTGTAATGATTTGGATATTTTTCTAAAACATAGTTAGCTACTTTGATGATGTATGATCTTTTGGTGTTATGAAAGAGGTTTATTTTTTATTTTGCATTGTAAGGTAGAGAATAAAAAACCGAAATTCAATCCAAACCAAAGTAAAATCGAATCGGATTTGATTTTTCAAACCAACCCATTTGAATTAATGATAAAAATACAAAACCGCAAAGGTTGGATTGAACGATTTTTCTCCCAGAATTTCAATCCAATCCGTGAACACCCCTGCTCATTAATGGAGCTATTTGTGCCGCTCTAGCCATCCTAACCTATATATAACTTGGACAAAATGCACAGGATCCGTTTACTTTTATGGTTTGAGGGTGATTTGTACACCCCTTACCCGCTTTCTGCTTCCCATTGCTATATTAGACCATCAGTAAAATATTTTGATTGTTAGTTTCAATCGGCGGCGGATCTAGCCGATGAATGTCACGGTACCCCCCAATATTTTTAACAAAAAGTGATATATATACATATATTTTATACTCAAATTAGATAATATATAATTAAATGAACATTATGGAGTAAAGGTAGCTACCGGTCGAGTGGTTAAGGGTGTTATTATCGTCTGCATGGTCTGAAGTTGGATCCTTGGGTTGGACATGATTTGAACCCGCGACTTTAATGCCAACAAATGTAACTTTGGCCAACAAATGTAACTTTGGCCACTTAACCAAATGAAACAGTTTCAATTTTGTAGTTTAAAGTTTTTATATTTGTGTTACTATTTTGCCCCCTTCCCCCCAATTTTTTTTGTCAAGATCTGCCACCGGTTTCGATCAGCACTGATACCCACTAAATATGTCAAAGGACTTTCGTAATTTTGCATCATTTGAGTAAAAGACAAATACAATGCAAAGTACTAGCTAAATGGACCAGTATTCTTATTTCTGATCGAAATAATGAACGAGGATGTAAGGTTAGATTTTGTAGCTTTGGTAATAATGGATAGATTGGATTGCTGGTTGAAAGAAAGAAGTTATTATGTCTATATTTTCAAATTTTATAGTTGGGCAAAGCAAATATCACTAACATATGTATAATATAATTATGATGATTTTATTGGGAAGGAAAAACCATAATGATCGACAAAGCTAAGTACTCCTAGCCAGTTAAGTTCTTTCGTGTAGATTAGTCACCGACAAAACTGGTAGATATCGTGCAGCAATAACACAATAGAGTAACCAAAAAATATAATTATAATTTTTTTCACAGCTATAATATAATTATAATTAAAAGTATCTGGTTCTAGTTTTTCATTGCCCATGTATATATATATATTCTTTTCTGCACTTTCTTAAAGCATCGGAATAATTAAGTAGATAAGAAATTAAAATGCTTTTTGAAATTATATATATTCTTGTTCTCTCAGCCTTTCAAGTTGAAGCATCAAGTCATTTTTTTTCAATAACTAAGCCAGAACATAATTTGATGCCAGTCCTTAAAATCTCACTAGGCATTAAGTTGCTAGAATCAAAAGGTCATTCATACATATAGCTTCTATTAAATAAGTTATTCTTGACAAAAGATAGCTTGCCAAAAAAAAAATAGCTCGAGTCTCTTAAATTTATTAAGACTTGATTAAGCGTCGGAAAAATATATGAACTTTTTTACATACTCTCTTTTATCTTTTTACTTATCGATTTTTTTTATCATGTCACATAGTTGTTTAGTAACAAATTTTGTCGTTAAACAAATAAATTCGAAAAAATTGAATAAAGAGGACTCGAATTAGATATTTGTGTCATCAAGTTGACAGGTTTAAAGTACAAAATTAATTAAGATGGTTTCAAAGTGTAAAATACAATTTTCACAAATAGAATTCAAGTACGCTATCAATCTATTCTCGACTGGACCAATGGGTCCCATTAGCAAAATCAGGAGGTGCGCTTAGCAAGTAATATGGATCAGCCCAACCGATTCAGCCAATATCCACCTCATGTGAGCCCAACATGCTTGGACGGTCAAGATCGACTCTACCCATCCAACGATCCACGAGAGGGCACGATTTCCTATAAATACAGGCAAACTTTGCCCTAAGAAAGGTTCAATCTCTAATCCTTAGTACCTTCACTCATATATTCGATATACTGACTTGAGCGTCGGAGTGGCTTGCAGGTACCCCCCCCCGGGCGTTCACTGACCTCCTGCCAGGGCAGCAAGAGACCTACCAACAGCAGCCGACCAAAATACTGCTAGGTACAGAACATTGGCGACCACAGTGGGAGATATCTATCTTTCACATCATCACTACTCGAACTTTTCTCTTGCTACTCCATGGCTCCCAGAGGCAGGCCCCGTGTTCAAAGCATTGCCATACCTGCACCCCGACTAGAGGATACCCCTGAGGGCAATGTCGACAGCCCGCCTAAATAGGGCAACGTCGTCAGCCAGCCTAAATGAGGGAAACGTCGCCAGCCTGCCTAACGAGGGCACCAGTCAGTCTGCCCATCCTTCGAATGTGAGTCAGCTTTTGGATCTCCTGGCCAATCGCACTCAAGCTATGTTGCATCAGGAAGACCAGCAGAGTGCTAAGGACATGCCCAACCAGGCACCCATGAGGGCGCCTGGCAGGGCGCCTTGGCAACATCAGACAGCGCCCATGAGGGCGCCTGGCAACCATGAGGGCCTTGGCAACATCAGACAGCGCCCATGAGGGTGCCTGGCAGGGCGCCATGGCAACATCAGGCAGCACCCATGAGGGCACCTGGCAGGGCGCCTTGGCAACATCAAACAGCGGGGATGAGGGCGCCTGGCAAGGTGCCATGGCAACATTAGGTAGCGCCCATGAGGGCGCCTGGCAGGGGAACCCTTCCTCCATCAACGGTGACTTCGAGGCACCACCGGGGATCGCCATCGAGGAGATCCCCCGACCGACACAGGCATCAAAAGTACATGGACTATGAAGAAGACAACATGGCCTACCAAGAGGAGGTCAAGGTTGGCAGCATGAAGGCTGATCTGACTTGTTATGGGCATAGTACCAGCGAATACAGCACCCCTAGGGATGACATTGAAGAAGGGAAGCTCGCCCAATACATGAATGAAGAAGAGGATGAAACTCGCGACTCCGAATAAGGAGCAGAGCATCAGGACTCGGGCCTAAGGTTAGGCCTAGTTATGAATTTTGTTGTTTGAGCACAAAAGCAGAATATCAAGAAAGGAAAAAGGGTCCAACTCCATAGTTAGGAGTGGATCGAGGCAAGCTTGAGACCCAACATCCCATGCAGGAAGGGACCGCCTGGATCGCGGGGGAAACCTCAACATTAGCTCAAAGCCAAGTTCATCTCTCCAAGTAGGGGAGTCAAGGGTGTGATGGCGCGCTCATCTTCCTAAAGCAAAGTAGCCAAGTTCACGGCACCCACCCGACAGGGATCCAAGGTATGAGACCACGATGTCTTGGGTAGCAAGCGCTAAGAAAGGCGCGAAAGTCAAGCAAATGACGAGACCATGAGGTCACAGACACCAGAGATACCCACCTACGAGGGTGATCTCTAGTCTGCAGTCCATAACTTCGTCCATGCTTATCCGATGGAGGCGTGTGAGCATGCGTTGGAAAGCTAAGAAGAAGAGATACAACTCTCATGCTAAGATCAAAATCCAATTCGGACGTCTTCGCACCCAGGAAAGGCGCCCAGGAGGAGGGCGCCAACATCAAGACGCAGCATCTTGGCACAATGCGCCCAGGAGGGCGCCAAAATCAGGATACATGGCACAAGGTGCCCAGGAGGGCGCCAGCATTAGAAAGCGGCGTCATGGCGCAGGGCGCCTAGGAAGGCGCCAACATCAGGATGTTGCACTTTGGCTCAAGGCGCCCAGGAGGAGGGCGCCAACTTCAGGATGTTGCACCTTGTCACTCGGCACGCAGGAAGGGGTTCCAGTCTGTAGTTCGTAACTTCGTCCATACTTATCCGATGGAGGCGTGTGAGCATGCGTTGGAAATCTAAGAAGCTTAGCTACAATTCTCATGTTAATCTCGAAAGCCAATTCATACGTCCCCGCACCCAGGAAGGGAAACAAGCTGACGGCACAGAACATTGGCGACCTACCAACAGACCTACCAACAGCAGCCGACCACTGACCTCCTGCCAGGGCAGCAAGAGACCTACCAACAGCAGCCGACCAAAATACTGCTAGGTACAGAACATTGGCGACCACAGTGGGAGATATCTATCTTTCACATCATCACTACTCGAACTTTTCTCTTGCTACTCCATGGCTCCCAGAGGCAGACCCCGTGTTCAAAGCATTGCCATACCTGCACCCCGACTAGAGGATGCCCCTGAGGGCAATGTCGACAGCCCGCCTAAATAGGGCAACGTCGTCAGCCAGCCTAAATGAGGGAAACGTCGCCAGCCTGCCTAACGAGGGCACCAGTCAGTCTGCCCATCCTTCGAATGTGAGTCAGCTTTTGGATCTCCTGGCCAATCGCACTCAAGCTATGTTGCATCAGGAAGACCAGCAGAGTGCTAAGGACATGCCCAACCAGGCACCCATGAGGGCGCCTGGCAGGGCGCCTTGGCAACATCAGACAGCGCCCATGAGGGCGCCTGGCAACCATGAGGGCCTTGGCAACATCAGACAGCGCCCATGAGGGTGCCTGGCAGGGCGCCATGGCAACATCAGGCAGCACCCATGAGGGCACCTGGCAGGGCGCCTTGGCAACATCAAACAGCGGGGATGAGGGCGCCTGGCAAGGTGCCATGGCAACATTAGGTAGCGCCCATGAGGGCGCCTGGCAGGGGAACCCTTCCTCCATCAACGGTGACTTCGAGGCACCACCGGGGATCGCCATCGAGGAGATCCCCCGACCGACACAGGCATCAAAAGTACATGGACTATGAAGAAGACAACATGGCCTACCAAGAGGAGGTCAAGGTTGGCAGCATGAAGGCTGATCTGACTTGTTATGGGCATAGTACCAGCGAATACAGCACCCCTAGGGATGACATTGAAGAAGGGAAGCTCGCCCAATACATGAATGAAGAAGAGGATGAAACTCGCGACTCCGAATAAGGAGCAGAGCATCAGGACTCGGGCCTAAGGTTAGGCCTAGTTATGAATTTTGTTGTTTGAGCACAAAAGCAGAATATCAAGAAAGGAAAAAGGGTCCAACTCCATAGTTAGGAGTGGATCGAGGCAAGCTTGAGACCCAACATCCCATGCAGGAAGGGACCGCCTGGATCGCGGGGGAAACCTCAACATTAGCTCAAAGCCAAGTTCATCTCTCCAAGTAGGGGAGTCAAGGGTGTGATGGCGCGCTCATCTTCCTAAAGCAAAGTAGCCAAGTTCACGGCACCCACCCGACAGGGATCCAAGGTATGAGACCACGATGTCTTGGGTAGCAAGCGCTAAGAAAGGCGCGAAAGTCAAGCAAATGACGAGACCATGAGGTCACAGACACCAGAGATACCCACCTACGAGGGTGATCTCTAGTCTGCAGTCCATAACTTCGTCCATGCTTATCCGATGGAGGCGTGTGAGCATGCGTTGGAAAGCTAAGAAGAAGAGATACAACTCTCATGCTAAGATCAAAATCCAATTCGGACGTCTTCGCACCCAGGAAAGGCGCCCAGGAGGAGGGCGCCAACATCAAGACGCAGCATCTTGGCACAAGGCGCCCAGGAGGGCGCCAAAATCAGGATACATGGCACAAGGTGCCCAGGAGGGCGCCAGCATTAGAAAGCGGCGTCATGGCGCAGGGCGCCTAGGAAGGCGCCAACATCAGGATGTTGCACTTTGGCTCAAGGCGCCCAGGAGGAGGGCGCCAACTTCAGGATGTTGCACCTTGTCACTCGGCACGCAGGAAGGGGTTCCAGTCTGTAGTTCGTAACTTCGTCCATACTTATCCGATGGAGGCGTGTGAGCATGCGTTGGAAATCTAAGAAGCTTAGCTACAATTCTCATGTTAAGCTCGAAAGCCAATTCATACGTCCCCGCACCCAGGAAGGGAAACAAGCTGACGGCACTCACATGCTCGTGAGAAAATCAAATGGTGCACGAGCACGTGAGCAAAAAACATAGTGCACGAGCATGTGAGCAAAGAGGAAAAGAAAATGTGGTGTTGCTCACCCATACTCACCATCAATCACCTCGATCAAGGCAAGTCAGCGAAAAATACCAATAGACGAGCAGGATAATTGCTGTGACCCTCTGAGAAAATTAGCAGACCCGACGACGGCACGAGCCATAAGGGCAACCTAACCTACGAAAGCATCCTAAACGACAACGTCAAGTCAAGACCATCCCCCAGGATAATCTCGACTTGGGGGGAAATGGTGGAACCAGGTCAATATCCACCAGAGGCACCACCGGGGATCGCCATCGAGGAGATCCCCCGACCAACGCAGGTCGATATCAAACTTTGCCACGAGGCGTGAAGCGACTTTAAACGTGTCGCAACCTCTGATGGGCGAGTTAAATTCAGATCGATTCTGATAAACTGCCCCCAGAGTCACCACGAGGTGTTAACTTTGCCACGAGGCGCGAAGCGACTTTAAACGTGTCGCAACCTCTGACGGGAGTTAAATTCAGACCGAGTTCTGATAAACTTCCCCCAGAGTCCCACGAGGTGAGAAGCGACTTTAATCGTGTCGCAACCTCTGATGGGCGAGCTAAATTCAGACCGAGTTCTGATAAACTTCCCCCAGAGTCCCACGAGGTGAGAAGCGACTTTAATCGTGTCGCAACCTCTGATGGGCGAGTTAAATTCAGACCGAGCTCTGATAAACTGCCCTCGGAGTTGACTTTGCTACGGAGCACGAAGCGATATATCATAACCTCTGATGGGCAAGTTAGGTTCAGACCCCTTTGACAAACTGCCTCCAGAATAAGAAAACAGCCAGCGCCCATGAGGGCGCCAAGTGAAAGCACCCAGCGCCCATGAGGGCGCCTGGCAGGGCGCCAAGTGAACAGCCAGCGCCCATGAGGGCGCCTGGCAGGGCGCCAAGTAGAAGCAGCCAGCGCCCAAGAGGGCGCCAAGTGAAGGCAGCCAGCGCCCATGGGGGCGCCTGGCAGGGCGCCAAGTGAAAGCAGCCAGCCCCCATGAGGGCGCCTGGCAGGGCGCCAAGTGAACAGCCAGCGCCCATGAGGGCGCGTGGCAGGGCGCCAAGTGAAAGCAGCCAGCGCCCATGAGAGCGCCTGGCAGGGCGCCAAGTGAAAAGCAGCCAGTGCCCATGAGGGCGCCTGGCAGGGCGCCAAGTGAAGAGCAGCCAGCGCCCATGATGGCGCCTGGCAGGGCGCCAATGAAAAAGCAGACAGTGCCCATGAGGGCGCCTGACAGAAGGTGGTCTGGAAGCAAATCTTTCGCAAGGGGGCAGACAGCACTATGCAACAAGGCGCATAAGGCACCCGTAAGGGCACCAAACCCAGTCTCGCAAAATTAAAGGATGCATGAGCATCTGAGTGCATGAGCACATGAGAAAATAAAAGAGTGCATGAGCACGTAAGAAAATTAAAGGATGCATGAGCATCTGAGTGCATGAGCACATAAGAAAATAAAAGAGTGCATGAGCATGTAAGAAAATTAAAGGATGCATGAGCATCTGAGTGCATGAGCACGTGAGAAAATAAAAGAGTGCATGAGCACATAAGAAAATTAAAGGATGCATGAGCATCTGAGTGCATGAGCACGTGAGAAAATAAAAGAGTGCATGAGCACGTAAGAAAATTAAAGGATGCATGAGTATGGAAGGAAATAAAATAGTGCACGAGCACGTGAACAAAAAAGCAGAGTGCCATGCACACGTCCACACAAGCAAGTGCCCATGAGGGCGCCTGGCAAGGAAGCAACCAGCGCCCATGAGGGCGCCAAGCACCAAGGCAGCGCCCATGCGGGCGCCTGGCAAGGCGCCAATGCTGGAGCAGGCAGCGCCCATGAGGGTGCCTGGCAGGGCACCAATGAAGAGCAGCAACGCCCATGAGGGCGCCTAGCAGGGCGCCAAATACCAAGGCAGCGCCCATGAAGGCGCCTGGCAAGGCGCCGATGAAGAGCAGCGGCGCCCATGAGGGCGCCTGGCAAGTTGCCAAGCACCAAGGCAGCGCCCATGAGGGCGCCTGGCAGGGCGCCAATGAAGAGCAGCAGCGCCCATGAGGGCGCCTGGCAGGGCACCAATGATAAAGCAAGCAGCGCCCATGAGGGCGCCTGGCAGGGGAACAATGCAAATCATTCATAAGGGGGCAGCCAGCACTGCGCAACAAGACGTCCAAGGCACCCATGTGGACACCTAACCTTGTCTCGCAAAATCTGCTCCACGAGGAGACACCCGACGTATAGGCACCCATGAGGGCATCAAAACCTTGTTTCGCAAAATCTGCTCCACGAGGAGACACCCGACGTATGGCTCCCTAAAGGGCCCCAAAACATGCTTCGCAGGATGGCACCAAGCACATCCAAGAAGGCACCAAGGCCCCCTAGAGGGTGCCAAAACATGTTCTGCAGGATTGCACCAAGTGCATCCAGGCCGGCACCCAGGCACCCTAGAGGGCCTCAAAACATGTTTCGCAGAATGGCACCAAGCACATCCAGGAAGGCACCAAAACATGTTCTGCAGGATGGCACCAAGCGCATCCAGGCCGGCACCCAAGCGCCCTAGAGGGCCCCAAAACATGTTCTGCAGGATGGCACCAAGCACATCCAGGCTGGCACCAAGGCGCCCTAGAGGGCCCCAAAACATGTTTCTGCAGGATGGCACCAAGCACATCTAGGAAGGCACCAAGGCGCCCCCTACATGTTTCGCAGGAGGGCGCCAACATCAGGAGTCCTGCCACAAGGCGCCCATGAGGGCGCCAGATCCTGCTCCAAACGCAACAAGGCACCCATGGCGCCCATGAGGGCGCCATATCCTGCTCAAAGAGGCGACAGCCAGATCAACGCAACAAGGCGCCCATGGCGCCCATGAGGGCGCCAGATCCTGCTCCAGGCGCAACAAGGCGCCCATGGCGCCCATGAGGGCGCCAGATCTTGCTCCAAGAGGCGGCAGCCAGATCAACGCAACAAGGCGCCCATAGCGCCCATGAGGGCGCCAGATCCTGCTCCAGACGCAACAAGGCAGATCCTGTTCCAAGAGGCGGCAGCCAAGACAACATGACAAGGCCCCCATGGCGCCCATGAGGGCGCCGAACCCTGCTCTACAAGGAGACACCCAGCACACGCACGCAGGGAACAACACCAAGGGCACCCAGGAGGGTGCCAACTCTTAGAAACAAACAAGCATCCAGCAAGGCGCCCAAGAGGGCGCCAACAGCAGAACTTAGCACTTTGGCTCAAGGCGCCCAGGGAGGCGCCAACACCAGGAGATGAGTCACGGTCACGACAAAGAGATATTGCACAATTCAATGAGCCAAAATAAAGGGTGAATAAAGATAAAATCATGTATGGCATAGAAGTCATCATCGAAACAGCAAAATCCATCCATCCAGCAAATAAAAGAAAAAATACAGGTGAAAAGTAAATCAACCAAAGAGAAATGGTCAGGGGGCAAGGACATCGAAGTCAACACTATTGGGATGATATCTGACAGTCCCCCCGCCTAGAACCCAGGTGGGCGCCTGGCAAGTGGCACCTGGAAGGAGGGCGCCTGGCAAGAGCACTTTGACACAAGGCGGCAACATCGGGATGACTTAGCACTCCGGCACTTTGGCAAGCGGTTTCCAACGCTCCATGTAGGTCCACCTGAAGCCGGTTCTTATCCAAGATAAACCGATTCCCCTCTTCATTCACCCCTACATAGTACAACAAGGTTAAAAGACCACCTCAAAGAATAAGTTAAAAGTTCCAAGAGATCACCCAAAAAGGACTGCCGGAATGAGGTCGACACCCCATGTGTCAAGGCTGTCTCCATCATCCTCACCATCTCCCAACCTGTTGGACAGGGGGCAACACAAACAGTTAAGTACCAGTTAAACAACACCCTAGCCCGAGGTGGGAGGCTTCAAAGAAACGAGACGAACTCGAAAGCCAAGAGGCTAAGAAAAGAAACTAAGTGTCACCACAATTACCAAGTGATAGAGAAGCAGCAAGGTCGGGCGAACAATCGGGAAAAAACAAGTCTCCTTGATGGCAAGAAGCCTGAAAATATCAAATCAAAGAGCAAGTCAAAACAAGCAACAAAACGAATAACCAAAGAAGGAAGTACAAAGCGAAACCTAAGGTCGAAACTGATGCCCAAGGGGGTGTTGCGCCCGAAAAAGTCCCCGAGGGAGAACCTTCCTCGTCCACAACTTTTCTAAAATCAATGAAGCCGCCACCAATATTTATTAAGGAAAATATTAGGAAAACCTTTTTTGGAAAGCGATTGGTCTTGCGAAACTAGAGAATAGGGTTCGGGGGTCGGTTACGCGCAGGGAAGGTGTTAGCACCCCACACGTCCTCTCTACTGAGAGGGAACCTTTAATTAAATGTGTGGTTTCAGTGTATTGATTTGAAAATACTTAATTTTGCCTCTCTACTCCTTATTGAAAAATTCTTAATGAAAATCTTTATTTATTATGAAAAAGGGGGAAAGATGGGTTTTTTAGAAAAAAAAACGCTTGACGGGACATGGCCCGCTCCTACGTATCTCCCGGTGCGATGGAAAACTCAAAGCTACGTAGTTCTTCTCTTTTGAAAATAATTGTTTGGAAACTTATTGTGAAAATGATTTTTATTTGTTATGCTTGACGGGTTATGACCCGCTCCTACGTATCTCCCGGTGCGATGGAGAATTCAAAGCTACGTAGTTCTTCTTTGTCCTGAAAAAGGTTTTTGTCTTTTATCTTTTTAGTGAGTTTTCGAAATAGGACGAGCATTTAGTGAATGATTAAACTAACCAAGGTTATGGGTAATCACCGCTAAGTACTCTTGAAAATGAGAGTCACTGCCGCTAGTCAGACGAACAAAGGTTCTGATTGACTATTAGTAGCGACTCGTTTTTATTTGTTCTTTTGAAAGGGGTCTTCGAAAGGGATTGATTGGCGCGAATGATCAAGCTAACAAAGGTTATGAGTGATCATCGCTTGTTGTTTTTTTGGGAAAAAGACATTGCTACCAATGGCTAGACGAACAAAGGTTCTGATTAGCCACTAGCGACAATGGGTTAAAAATGTTTTTAGAGAGGAAAAGGTTTTCGTTCTGAAAATGATCTCGGTTTGCAAAAGTGGTTCTTTTTTGTTATGAAAATAACTCCTTTCTTTTTGTTATGCAGATGCTAAACTTTTTATGGTTGCGCTTGACGAGAATGTGACTCGCTCCTACGTATCCCAAATGGGAATCAAAGCGACGTAATTCTAACGAGCCTTAAAAATGAAAATCTTTTTGGAAACGTCTTTTGAAAATGAAAGCTTTCATGATGATCAAACTAACAAAGGTTATGATGGACCACCGCTAATAACTTGTTTTTGATTCTTTGATACTTAGAAAAATGCTTTTTGAAAATGGTCGCGTTCATGATAATCAGACCAACAAAGGTTGTGATGGATTATCACTAGTAGCTTGCTTTATGCTTACGAAAATTCTTTTGAAATTGAGGCTTTCATGACAATCAAACCAACAAAGGTTGTGATGGATTGCCACTAGTAACCGTTTTTGTGCCAGGTCGTTTAGAAATGAAAACAATGAATGCAAGAAAGAATTGGTGGATTCAAGCATAACACAATCAGTGGAATCAAATCATTAAGCAACAATATTTGAATTCGCAAAAAAAAAATCAAGCCTAAACTACACATATTAGATCACAACACATAGATAGGCGAGGAAGGAACTTGAATTGGGCATTAAGCAAAATACAAGAGTAGGCGAGATTGAACCTAAATGCACATCTAGTGGAAGATGCTAGGCGAGAACCATACTCAAATATTTCTACAAAACGCAAGGGAATCTAAATGCACATCTAGTGGAAGATGCAATGTAAGGAATGGACCTATCTAAGTATTGATGATATTCTATATGAGAGTAGACGATGACGCTGTAAGCTCAAGCAAAAGAGTTGCCTCAATCATGATCATTGGCCAGCATAAGCAAGCAAATTATTTAGCGACCAAAGTATCAAAGAACGTTGAATCACTTTGGTCAATCCTCACACTTAAGATTAAGTGCACAAGTGCACAAGTGTGAATCACATTGCCAATCATCAACTTAAACAACATATAAACTAAAAGGGTTGAATCATCTGAGACCATCTTCACCACTCAGAACATGATGCACTAGGCATAAGTGGGAATCATGTGGTTCATCATCAATAATGACACTATAACTATGTTAAATCACATAGGGCAATTTTGGCATGGATCACAATGATTAAATATTAACAAATATAAAGACAGAAATACCTCTGATGAAGGCAGATACTACCACTTGAAGAACGCAACTCCAACTAACTCTTGCAGAAGATCAGCTCAGACGGACTAACGGAACGAATAGAGCGAAAAAATAAAGCGTAGAAGAGTTTTTCTAAAATGTGAGAGATTTCGAGAAAAATGGGTTTTTTCTCTGATCTCGTGAAAATCTGTGTCTGAGAAGCAGAGAGGAGTTGTGAAATTGTGGTGAAAAATGTGTGTCTTTGAAATGAAAAAAGAGGTGCCTATTTATAGGAAATTAGATTTGATCTATTTTAGGAAATAGGCTAATCGATTATGTTGAAAAACACTTGGGAGATGTAATCGATTATTGGCTCATTGAGTTTTGAGTAGATAATCGATTATATGGCATATATAATCGATTAGGTACTCACCATATTTAGTGAAAACTTTCCATTTATGCTCATAATCGATTATGGACCTTAGTGAAAACATGGGATAATCGATTATGCTCCTGAATTGTTTCAGAGTAGATAATCGATTATCCCCTTTGATTTTCAGAGTAGATAATCGATTATCCCCTTGATTTTCAGGTAGATAATCGATTATTTACTTGAAGGAAGGATATGAATAATCGATTATGTGCCTTCCTAAAAACATGGATAACTTCCTTATTCATCAAGAATACATTATATGCATGATAAAATCAATTTTATACTTTCTAAAAAAATTATTTTCATGCATGAGGCTTATTGAAAAATATTTCCATGCAAAATTATTTTTATAGACCCTTTTGTGAGAAATGACCAAAATGCCCTTTTTGACCCTAAAAACCCTAATTTCCCAAAAAGTGCATTCTAACCCTAAAAATGATTTTAAAAACTTTGGAATGGTTTCTAGGACCCAAAATGCAATGCATAATTTATTTTTGTGTGGAAAATTAGGGTTTGGACCTAAGCCGGACAAAATTGGGGTATGACAGCTGCCCCTCTTTATTTGGATTTTACCAAGAAATATGAATTGCGCGAGACATATTTCGAAGGTAAAATAGAAATAAAGAATTCAGAAATTATACCAATTTTGTCCATTTGGAGAAATCCGAATTTTTTTTTTTTTGTGGAAAGATAGACACTTTCGTGTTGATGCGAAAACAGTAAATGAACACTGACGTGTAGACAGAAAAGGTAAAATGGGCACTTGGCGTGCAGACAGAAAAGTAAAATGGGCACTTGGCGTGCAGACAGAAAAGTAAAATGGGCACTTGCGTGCGGACAGAAAAGTAAAATGGGCACTTGCGTGCGGACAGAAAGGTAAAATGGGCACTTGGCGTGCAGACAGAAAAGTAAATGGGCACTTGGCGTGCAAACCGAAAAGTAAATGGGCACTTGGCGTGCAAACAGAGAAGTAAATGGGCACTTGCGTGCGGACAGAAAGGTAAAATGGGCACTTGGCGTGCAGACAGAAAAGTAAATGGGCACTTGGCGTGCAAACAGAAACGGTAAAATGGGCACTTGGCGTGCAAACAGAAAAGTAAATGGGCACTTGGCGTGCAAACAGAAAAGTAAATGGGCACTTGGCGTGCAGAAAGCGGTAAATTGCCCAGGCTGCCTAAAACCTGTAATCCTTAAACGAACTCTTGACGAATCCGAGTTTGCACGTGGCTTTGAGGAGCACGCTCTTCCTGTTGGCCTTTTCGAGCGACCGGGGGGATCGTTATCAGCTCCGGAACTGATATACAGATCAATGCACGGCGTCCACTGTATCTTAGGCTTGATACAACTATTCCGTTGTGCCTCGCATGGGGCTGCGGTCCATCGCGTTGCTCGTACACGATGTGAGACCTGGGCAGAAGGGAGCGATGATCTCTGTGCTCCAATCCGCAATGCGCGCTTGAGCGCTCTCTTTTCTTTTCTCTCTTTCTTTTCTATTTCTCTCTTTTCTTTTTTCTTTCTGAACTCCCAACTTGGGGGAACATTTTCTGGAATCTGGGGGCGAGGGCTAACACCGAAGTGCTCATCCCCTCTTTGTACCTGCAGCTGAAAATGAACAAATGCGTGCAATGCAAATGCCATGATTGCTGTTTTCTTTTTTCTTATGATGAATGATGAGTTTCTTATTTCCTTTGTCTATGTCGGATGACTGCATGATCTTCTACTGTTCTTATATGCTTTGATGAATGCAATGATTTTCCTTTTCTTCTCTTGTCTGTACGCAATGCATGATTTTCTTTTTCTTTTGCTTATGTCTAATGAATGCATGATTTTATGCTTGGTGAATGTAATGCCTGACTTTATTTGTTCTTTTGCTTTTCTTCTCTTCTTTTCTTTTGCTCTTTTTATGAAGTGCAGGTATGCGAATGCAACATTTTGGTGTTTGATGATATGTAATGAAATGGCAGATGACATGCAATGGAAAACTTTTTCTTCCCTTTTTTTTTTTTATGAAATGGGGACATTGCTGTAAAATGATGAATGACACGAAATGATGAATGACATGGGATGTTCTAGCTTTCTTTTCTTCTATGAGATGCCAGTATTGATGTGATGCAACTGTATTGCTTTGATGTTTGAATGCAAATGTATGCGGTGATTGATGCTTTGATGAATGAAATGCTCCTGTTCTAACTTCTGTTTGTTTCTTTTTGCTTCTTCTATGAAATGCAAACATTAATATGATGCAATGCTCTGATGTTTGATGCAATTATTCTTGTTCTCTTTTTTTTTCTTTTATGGAAATGCTAACGTTAATATGATGCATATGCACTGCTTTAATGTTTGATGATTGAATGACAAAGGAATGCTTTGTGAAATGATGAATGACATGGAATGCTTTGTGGTTTCTTTTCTTTGTTTTCTTTTTGCTTTCTTTGCTTTTTCTGTGAAATATCTGATGCAAAATGTAATGCTCTAGTGATGAACGACATGCAATGATTTTGTTCTTTTCCTTTTTTATGAAGTGCGAACATTAATATGATGCCAATGCAATGAAAAGATTTCTGCTTTTTCTTCTTTACTATTTTCTTCTATGAAATGCAAGTATTAATATGGTGCAACTGATGCGGAACATTTTTTTTCTTTTTACTATGTGATGAATGCACAAAATGTGAAGATGCAAATGTAATGTTTTGATGCATATGCTATAATGCCTAGATGCATGAGGTAAACATTTTTGTGATGATGAGATGCGAGACTTTGAATGCAAGGACTTGAGATGATTATTGACCATTCTGTTGAAAAATTGAATTTGATTCAAACTCTGGTGTTCTCAAGGTTTTTATTTACAAACAACCTCACTCGTTTTCTCTTTCTTTCCATGATGACTGAATTTTAGATATCACGTAAACAACTTGTGCTCTCTCTTTTGAAGCATTGTCTAGTAAGCATGCATAGGAGTGCAAATGTGAACGAATGAGTCAGGCAAGTGAAGGAATGACAGACATGGTTATTGCCGAAGCTCATGAGGGATCAAGAGATACAAGATTGTCCCAATTCAGGCCTTTGATGAGTGAATAACTCGCCCCTGTCTAGTGGTTACAACAACTAGGGGTGTAGAATATGATGAATTGGGAATGCTTCGGCTCTTGGGATGAAAGCTGGAATGAAAGGGGTTTTGCTTCAACCCACAGAATTTGATGTTGCCCCAGTTATAACAAGGACAAAGCTGCCCCAATCAGAATGACAAGGTCTTGTTTAGGATAGTGAGTTGGGAGATTGCCCCGGTGAGGTTTTTATGGGAATGAATGAGGTGAAGGAATGGGAATGCACTTGCCCCACTTTGGAGTGACATTGACAACTGGCGTGACATGGGATGGGCATTGAACAGACTTTCCCAAGACTAGGGTGTGTGGGTGGTGAAGAGAATGCCCCAACTTTGGGTCTGAGTGGTATTCTCAGTGCAAATCTTTGGTTCTCTACTGATGTCTTGACTTTTGGTGCGAAAGAATCCTTACCTGGTGATCACTAAACCTTGTTTTAATGCATCTTGAATGTGTTTTGGAGTGCAAGTCCCCCTTTTTTTATTTTGTCAGCTTTCTTTTTTCTGACTGTTCGTTTTTATTTCCTCAGCTCTCTTTTTTTTCTGAGGGTTTATTCTTTCTTGATCAGCTTTCTTTTTTCGGATCGTTTGTTTTTCTTTTGAGCAAACATATTGTATATAGATAAGCTTGTTCGTCTTAAGATTAGATTTTGAGTGAACAAAAGCAACCGGTCTTTGATCGGAATGGACTTTTCAGGATTGTGGTGTTTTGTGAAGGAAGGAGGGTTAGGCTTAATGAAGTGTTTGAGGCTAATGGGAGGGTGAATTTTGTTCGGCGTTGATTGACGGTTAATGGTCTATGAGGAAGATGGTTATTGGGCTTGTTTGGGCTCTATTAAGGCAAATTCGTGTCTCATGGTAGAATGACTAAGGGGTTTGATGTTGAGGCCAAAGGAAGTGTTTGAAGGTTTATGGAATCAGGTGTTGGAATGATGAAGTGTTTGAAGGTTTATTTAGACAAGGATCTCTTGTACTTTGTGGTAACATGTACCAGCTCACCACTTACATTTCTTTTGTATTTTCTTTTGTTTTGGGATTTTCATTTTTGAATCCCCTTTTTTGATTTTCTTTTTTTTTTTGTTTTTTTGTCTCTTTTTTTTTTTTACGACTCGGGTGAGCTGATAAAAAGTGATGCACTGTTTTTTTTTTATTTGGGGTGATCCTTGTCTAGGGTGGTTTTTGGATTTTGGTTTTTCTTGGCTCAAGGTGGGTAGGAAAGGGGCTTTCTGGGATTTTTGGGTTTTTGAGGAGATGGCCAAACTTCATTTCAAATCCCGATTGTTTATTTCTATAAGACTTAACTTTAGAATAATAATTTATCTATCTTCATGTGTTTGCTCTTTTTTTCTTTTTGCGCCCTAATTTTGCTTGGACCGCTCTTTGCGAGTTTTCAGTCCATCGGGCGCTCCTTTTTGCCTAGGCCGCCCTTTGCGGGTTTTCAACCTAGCGAGCTTGTTTTCTTGTTTATTATTTATTATTATTTTTTTGAGAGACTTGCACTGAAGGAAAATGATATTAATCAAGGGGAATTAATGATCACAGACTTGCCCCAGCATGGAGGACTTAAAGCATTAGAATGAACCAAAAGTCAAATACGCACTGATGGGAAGAATATGCACTTTATGGGTGGACGGGGCGGGACTAGACTTGGACGGGAAACTGTGGTAAGGGAGGAAAACCAACTCAAACAAGAAAATGTACTCATAGCATGCACGCTCATTAGAAGAATGCTTCACAGAGAGTTAACATCAGTTAAAAATTTGTTTTTTCTTTGATACACTATTTCAGTCTTTTGTCATGGAATGGATGGGATGCAGTGCTTTTGAAAAACTGAGTGCCTTGGAACACCTTGAGTTTGCAACCAAGTAAGGATAAACTTTTTCAAAAAGGATGATTGTTTCGCAAGAACGTCTCGCTCCTCATGACAACTCTTATTTTATGCAATGAATGAATGAACAAATTATGATATGCAAGTATGATGCAAATGCGTGAAGAATGACCACTCGAAGAGTGTGGCTTATTTCTAAATAATTTGGTTATTTTTAATGCAAGACAAAATATGGAATGCCAATGCGAATGATGCAAGAATGATGCCCATTTTTTTTTCAAAATGATTTTTGATTTTGATTTTTTATTTTTTTATTTTTTAGAGGCGAGACAAGGTACGAAATACCAATGCCCCCTTTTTTTCTTTTGAATGATGAAAGATGCAAGAATGATGCTTTTCTCTAAATGATGATGATTTTTTTTTTTTTTAGAGGCAAGGCAAAGTATGAAATGCCAACGCCCCTTCCCCCTTTTTATTGTAAAAATGATGACGTGAGGCAACCAATTATCGTTGCTCTGAGTAACTTGCATGAAACATTGAGTGGATCCTGACTCAATACTTCACGCAATATACTGAAATGCTTCGACATTTGGTTAACTCAAACTTATTCTCTTATTTGAAACAAACCTCACTTGATAGGGTTAAAGTGCCCCGATATCGTAGAGTAACATCTTAAATTTGTAATGCACAAACAAATTTGAGATATTACCCTTCGTCATTCGAAGGTGCGCTTTTACTCATCGAGCTTTTACATGAAGAGCTTTTCTATTTTTCTTTGTTTAGATAAGATGCATGCATTGGAAACTTTTCATTTTTTTCATTTTTAGTTTTGGAACATGATTTTGCAAATGATTTATTGGAAAAAAGGTTTTAGAAAAATGTGCTTGACGGGGTATGGCCCGTTCCTACGTATCCTCATTGTAATGAGGAATCAAAGCTTACGTAGTTCTACTGTGTCTCTTTTTTTTTTGAAATAATGCTTATGCATGAATGCCTCGTCTTGGATGAACTCGACGAGGATTTTTTTGCATGGTTATAAATGAAATGCTTATGCTATGTAGATGATAATTGTTTTTTTTTGTCTTATCTTTATGTAATGAAAGGGAATGCAAGATGAATGGTTTTTTTTTCAAAATTGGAATTTTATGCAATGCAAATGATGCAATGATGCGATGATGCAAGGATGCTTCTTTTTTGTGTTTTTGCAGAAAGAGGATATTTACAGGTGGTGATTTGAAAATTTTCACACTATATGCCACCTCATATAGGCGTTTATTGAAAAGGAAAAGCATATCTTTTTTTGATTTTCGAAAATTCTGAGGGAAAATTGATTGAACTGAATGCACGATGCAGCACACAATTTGGAAAGCCCTTGTGACCTAAAATGGGGTAGAACCTATGGTCTAAGACACTTTAGGGGTAATCTTCTCAGGTAGCTCTATTCACACCCTCACAAAGGTCATCAGAGCCACAGTCTCTTTCACGAAATTCCTTGTAAATGCAGCAAACTGCTAGGTACAAGGTATCATGGAAGAGCACAACTCTGATTGAAACTTTCGCGAGTAGCCAAACGGACAAAGGTCCTGATGGGCTCCCACTACTCGAATCCACTCATCCTATGGTATCCTAACAGACCTGGGTTATGGTCTCTTTCTCTAATTATATAATCTCAAGGTACAAGTGTAGTGTGTGTGAAGGGCATTTTCCCTAGCACTACCCCCACCTGAAATGAAAATCCAGAACAGTCCAGACAATAGAAATCAATAACATGTCGTCTACCCTAGGGTTCAATACCAATCAAATTCAACTAATCTAGGGTGCCAACAACAAACACATTACTTACCTCAGAAAGGGAGCTGAGAAGAAGGGGACATGACAAGAGAGGGGAAATATGCATGAGGGAACTAAGCATTTAAGCAAAGAAGTAACTATCTATTATTTTAAACAAAAGCAAATATAGAAGAAGAATGCATATGGATGCGACATGTTTATGAAAAAGAAGAAGAATAGAGGCAAAGCAAGATGTTCAAATCAATCACACAAACCACACACTTAATTAATTAGGCTTGACCCACTTTTGAAAAAAGTGTTTTCAGTCCCTAGTGAAGTCGCCAGCTGTTGCGCCCGAAAAAGTCCCCGAGGGAGAACCTTCCTCGTCCACAACTTTTCTAAAATCAATGAAGCCGCCACCAATATTTATTAAGGAAAATATTAGGAAAACCTTTTTTGGAAAGCGATTGGTCTTGCGAAACTAGAGAATAGGGTTCGGGGGTCGGTTACGCGCAGGGAAGGTGTTAGCACCCCACACGTCCTCTCTACTGAGAGGGAACCTTTAATTAAATGTGTGGTTTCAGTGTATTGATTTGAAAATACTTAATTTTGCCTCTCTACTCCTTATTGAAAAATTCTTAATGAAAATCTTTATTTATTATGAAAAAGGGGGAAAGATGGGTTTTTTAGAAAAAAAAACGCTTGACGGGACATGGCCCGCTCCTACGTATCTCCCGGTGCGATGGAAAACTCAAAGCTACGTAGTTCTTCTCTTTTGAAAATAATTGTTTGGAAACTTATTGTGAAAATGATTTTTATTTGTTATGCTTGACGGGTTATGACCCGCTCCTACGTATCTCCCGGTGCGATGGAGAATTCAAAGCTACGTAGTTCTTCTTTGTCCTGAAAAAGGTTTTTGTCTTTTATCTTTTTAGTGAGTTTTCGAAATAGGACGAGCATTTAGTGAATGATTAAACTAACCAAGGTTATGGGTAATCACCGCTAAGTACTCTTGAAAATGAGAGTCACTGCCGCTAGTCAGACGAACAAAGGTTCTGATTGACTATTAGTAGCGACTCGTTTTTATTTGTTCTTTTGAAAGGGGTCTTCGAAAGGGATTGATTGGCGCGAATGATCAAGCTAACAAAGGTTATGAGTGATCATCGCTTGTTGTTTTTTTGGGAAAAAGACATTGCTACCAATGGCTAGACGAACAAAGGTTCTGATTAGCCACTAGCGACAATGGGTTAAAAATGTTTTTAGAGAGGAAAAGGTTTTCGTTCTGAAAATGATCTCGGTTTGCAAAAGTGGTTCTTTTTTGTTATGAAAATAACTCCTTTCTTTTTGTTATGCAGATGCTAAACTTTTTATGGTTGCGCTTGACGAGAATGTGACTCGCTCCTACGTATCCCAAATGGGAATCAAAGCGACGTAGTTCTAACGAGCCTTAAAAATGAAAATCTTTTTGGAAACGTCTTTTGAAAATGAAAGCTTTCATGATGATCAAACTAACAAAGGTTATGATGGACCACCGCTAATAACTTGTTTTTGATTCTTTGATACTTAGAAAAATGCTTTTTGAAAATGGTCGCGTTCATGATAATCAGACCAACAAAGGTTGTGATGGATTATCACTAGTAGCTTGCTTTATGCTTACGAAAATTCTTTTGAAATTGAGGCTTTCATGACAATCAAACCAACAAAGGTTGTGATGGATTGCCACTAGTAACCGTTTTTGTGCCAGGTCGTTTAGAAATGAAAACAATGAATGCAAGAAAGAATTGGTGGATTCAAGCATAACACAATCAGTGGAATCCAATCATTAAGCAACAATATTTGAATTCGCAAAAAAAAATCAAGCCTAAACTACACATATTAGATCACAACACATAGATAGGCGAGGAAGGAACTTGAATTGGGCATTAAGCAAAATACAAGAGTAGGCGAGATTGAACCTAAATGCACATCTAGTGGAAGATGCTAGGCGAGAACCATACTCAAATATTTCTACAAAACGCAAGGGAATCTAAATGCACATCTAGTGGAAGATGCAATGTAAGGAATGGACCTATCTAAGTATTGATGATATTCTATATGAGAGTAGACGATGACGCTGTAAGCTCAAGCAAAAGAGTTGCCTCAATCATGATCATTGGCCAGCATAAGCAAGCAAATTATTTAGCGACCAAAGTATCAAAGAACGTTGAATCACTTTGGTCAATCCTCACACTTAAGATTAAGTGCACAAGTGCACAAGTGTGAATCACATTGCCAATCATCAACTTAAACAACATATAAACTAAAAGGGTTGAATCATCTGAGACCATCTTCACCACTCAGAACATGATGCACTAGGCATAAGTGGGAATCATGTGGTTCATCATCAATAATGACACTATAACTATGTTAAATCACATAGGGCAATTTTGGCATGGATCACAATGATTAAATATTAACAAATATAAAGACAGAAATACCTCTGATGAAGGCAGATACTACCACTTGAAGAACGCAACTCCAACTAACTCTTGCAGAAGATTAGCTCAGACGGACTAACGGAACGAATAGAGCGAAAAAATAAAGCGTAGAAGAGTTTTTCTAAAATGTGAGAGATTTCGAGAAAAATGGGTTTTTTCTCTGATCTCGTGAAAATCTGTGTCTGAGAAGCAGAGAGGAGTTGTGAAATTGTGGTGAAAAATGTGTGTCTTTGAAATGAAAAAAGAGGTGCCTATTTATAGGAAATTAGATTTGATCTATTTTAGGAAATAGGCTAATCGATTATGTTGAAAAACACTTGGGAGATGTAATCGATTATTGGCTCATTGAGTTTTGAGTAGATAATCGATTATATGGCATATATAATCGATTAGGTACTCACCATATTTAGTGAAAACTTTCCATTTATGCTCATAATCGATTATGGACCTTAGTGAAAACATGGGATAATCGATTATGCTCCTGAATTGTTTCAGAGTAGATAATCGATTATCCCCTTTGATTTTCAGAGTAGATAATCGATTATCCCCTTGATTTTCAGGTAGATAATCGATTATTTACTTGAAGGAAGGATATGAATAATCGATTATGTGCCTTCCTAAAAACATGGATAACTTCCTTATTCATCAAGAATACATTATATGCATGATAAAATCAATTTTATACTTTCTAAAAAAATTATTTTCATGCATGAGGCTTATTGAAAAATATTTCCATGCAAAATTATTTTTATAGACCCTTTTGTGAGAAATGACCAAAATGCCCTTTTTGACCCTAAAAACCCTAATTTCCCAAAAAGTGCATTCTAACCCTAAAAATGATTTTAAAAACTTTGGAATGGTTTCTAGGACCCAAAATGCAATGCATAATTTATTTTTGTGTGGAAAATTAGGGTTTGGACCTAAGCCGGACAAAATTGGGGTATGACAGGGGGCACCCGGCAGGGCGCCAAGTCAGACAACACAAGTCGCCCAACACAAGGCGCCCATGAGGGCGCCAGTTCCCTTCTCATCGATCATCAAGCGCAAGACGCCCCTGAGGGCGCCACTCCCCTAGGTGTGCGATTCACCAAGTGCAAGGCACCCACGAGGGGGCCAATCTCTCTTGTACAAATCATCGAGCATGTGACACCCACGAGGGCGCCACTCTCCCCGATGGGCGATTCATCAAGTGCAAGGCACCCACGAGGGCGCCAACCTCTCTTGTACAAATCATCGAGCACGTGGCACCCACGAGGGCGCCACTCTCCCCGATGGGTGATTCATCAAGTGCAAGGCACCCACGAGGGCGCCAACCTCTCTTGTACAAATCATTGAGCACGTGGCACCCACGAGGGCGCCACTCTCCCCGATGGGAGATTCATCAAGTGCAAGGCACCCACGAGGGCGCCAATCTCTCTTGTGCAAATCATCGAGCACGTGGCACCCACGAGGGCACCACTCTCCCCGATGGGCAATTCATCAAGTGCAAGGCACCCACGATGGCGCCAATTTCTCTTGCGCAAATTATCGAGCACAAGGCGCCCACGAGGGCGCTACTCCCCCTTTTGCAAAATGCCCAGCACAAGGCGCCCCTGAGGGCGCCACCCTCCATTTGCAGATCGCCAGTTACTAGGCGCATGGGGCACCATCAACGAAAGGGAAGCAAACACTTACCGAGGAGAAAAGGTGTCAGAGCAAGAGGATCCGATCATCTGTCTCCTCTCCAAATAAGTGCTTCGAGGATCCGACTTTCCTCTCCAAGCAGGCGCCCCAAAGAAATTTTTCTTCACCCCTCAGCAAAATTTTCATCCACCTATTTATTAGTAGGTCAAGCAGGTGAAGAAGAAGGCCCTGAAACGCAGCTATCACAGAGGCAGTATCCCTGGCCACTTCACAAATCTGACGAGCCGACAAATCTCCGTCAAGCCAAGACCATCCACCAGAATAATCTCGGCTTGGGGGGAAACTGTTCTGGAGTGGACCAAGGGATCTCATTAGCAAAACCAGGAGGTGCACTTAGAAAGTAATATGGATCAGCCCAACCGATTCAGCCCATATCCACCTCATGCGAGCCCAACATGCTTGGATGGTCAAGATCGACTCTACCCATCCAACGATCCACGAGAGGGCACGATTTCCTATAAATACAGGCAAACTTTGCCCTAAGAAAGGTTCAATCTCTAATCCTTAGTACATTCACTCATATATTCGATATACTGACTTGAGCGTCGGAGTGGCTTGCAGGTACCCCCCCCCCCCCCGGGGGGGCGCTCACTGACCTCCTGCCAGGGCAGCAAGAGACCTACCAATAGCAGCCGACCAAAATACTGCTAGGTACAGAACACAATCAAATCAGAAATTAGACTCAAGACTGATAATATAAACAGAATTCGAGGGTAAAGTTAAGAAAAAACAACTTAAAAAGGACAAGGAAATCAAACCCAAGAGGGAGTGAACATCATGATATTTAAGCATCAAGTAAAGAAAATAAAGTGAAAACCCTAAGTAAAAGGAAAGCAAAAGACAAAGTGAAGCACTCAATTGTCAAAAGAAAATTATCATTAAAATTAGAATTCAAAATACAAATAAATGGTAAGAACATACATTTTTCACCACAATTGCCAGTGATCCTGTGTAATCGAATAAGTTAAGCGTGTGAAGGTTTTTGAATATTATGAGTTTTGCCCTTAGAACTACCTACAACCTCTTATATATAGTGTTTACAAATAATAGCTAACAACTTGCATGATGGACAAACATTTCCACCTCAACCTTGACTTGCGAGACGCTTTCCATTTGTCCAAACGTTCCATCAACCTCTAGAAACCACGACGTAACTTCTCATAAATGTTGCACGCCCAAGACCTTTACTTCGAAAATCCATCTAAGCCACGTGTCCTCGAACAATTTGTCCAAGATACTTCAAAACTTAATTGTCCTCAACTTCCCTTATGCTAACATGTCCACCTAGATATTTCGAGTTTGAAATTTGGTTATAACAATAGTAGTAAAAAAATAGGTTTCCTCTTTTATCTTACTATCGGTAGAACTGTCAGATTTGACAACTCGGCTTAGCCTAGCCCAACGTGCCAAAATGCAAAAATGGGTTGGTTTGTTAACGAATGGTAAACAGAAGTAAGGGGTAGGGTAGTCACCCTTACAAGGCTTCAGCGTCAGGTGGTAAACTATATTATTTTTATTTTTAATATAGTTTTTATAGATCTATATTTTTTTAACTCGCCCTCCGTAGTCATCCAATCTTGGCTTCGTCCCTGCACATGGTGTGAGCTTCAAAGATCAAATCCAATAATGGACAACACCATATCAGGTATAGCTGAAAATCCTAAATAATATCAATAAGCACAGGAGCGACACCTGAACAAATAAGATCCTAATGAACTAAATGAAACAAACTGTAAACACACTCTAATGCAACCAAGAGCATTCAACGGGAACAAACATTAAAAATAACCCTACACAGCCTTCTCTATAGGACCGAACCAGAACCCAAACCAATTGCATCTATTAACCGGCTCCACCAACGAGTAAGACAGGAGGCTCCACAAATCCGAAGCAATTAACCAACGAAGTTGGTGGGGTGGAAAGACAGGAAGTTCATACTTTCCCCGTATTTGAAGACCAAATGGCCCCAAGGCCCAGTTGAGATACGATGAGACCCATTTGAAGGAAGGAGACGCCAAAGGCACGGAGAAAGGCAACCGAGATTGTAAAGGGAGTTAGGAGGAATTGCAGCAACTTAGGAGGAGTGTAGATGGCATAATAGACCAACTGTGAAGACAGGTCTAGGGGATATGGAGGGTCAGGAGGTTTAGGGAGGGGGAGAGCATCTTCACGACCGGCAGAAAGAGAAGAGGCAGGATCTGGTGGGTGCAGGGGTGGATGATTGGGTGGGATTCAGTTCACTTGCAGGGTGGTGGAACAACGATTGACGAAGGTAACGACGGAAGGCTTGAAATGCGACTGCATCTTGGGAAGGGGAGAAAGCAACAAAAGCAAGCTGCACTGAGCAACACCGGGGCCTAGGGACCGCAAACATATATTTATTTGTATGTGCTTTTGTGTGCGATGAAACTCGTAGTTGAGAGAACAACTCCATTGTTTTGGACCGAAAAAGATCAAGGATTGGCTGATATATAATTTGTAGACAATGGTAATTTGGAAAATGAGGGTTTTTGTATCGATGTTAAGTTGGTGCTTAGCTAATTAACGAATTGTCAAACTACACATCACATCATATTTTTTAATGACTATGTTGTCAAAAATGTCACACTTTATAATAATAGAAATGAAATTTTAAGTAAAAATTAAACTAAATCAGAAATAAAATTAAAAATTACTAGTCATTATTAAACTTTAAAAAATAAATAAAAAAAATTATTTTATATCCTAGTTATTAAAAAGGTGATGTGATAGGTGATAATGTGGCAATCTATCTATTAGCCAAATGAGTATCAACTTTACGTCGAGGAAATACAAATGCAGATATAAGTGAGGGCCAAAGTTGAAAATAAATTTATTGAATATTGAAAATGAAATTTCCGTATATATAAAAATGCTAAAACTAACATATAGCTTTGATTAAAAAAAAGTCCTCCGCGATCCCAACAGTATATATCCTTATCCAGAACGGATGGAAGGAGAACACCTAGTGTCACTGTAAAGACGTCAGCAACGTAAAAAGTATTGCAAAAACGCCTCTTTGCACGTCGTATCAGTGCTTTTTACCCATTCGTGATTTGTATGCTTTATACATGATCAGTGTATAGGTTAATGATGCTCTTTCTTCATTATCCACATGAAATTCTAGCGAAACAACAAAGAAATAAGAATTTACATCCTAACTAAATAAACGTGAAAAATAGAAAACAAAAAACAATAGAAATTGTAACTAAAAGAGAGAAAGATAAAAATGAAATCTAGAATAAATTTAAAACAGCGAGAAAATCACAATTGAAACGTAATAACTTGTTTGGATCAGTGTTTCCACTCCAGTTTAGTTCAAATCAATTATCTCTTGCTTGTAATAGTGTTTTGAATGCATGTGAGGATTGATATAAGAAATTGGGTCATCGAAACTCTGTTGTTTTGTCTCACTTATTTAAGACTGGTGTGTTCGGTACTAAACTGATGGATTCTAGTACCTCTATTTCCTGTTCTGTTTGCAAATTAGCTAAAAGTAAAACACTTCCTTTTCCGTCTGGTGCACATCGTGCTTCTACCTGTTTTGAGTTAATTCATAGTGATGTTTGGGGATCTCTCCTGTTGCTTCTCATGCTCACTATAAATATTTTGTCACCTTTATCGATGATTATAGTCGTTTTACTTGGATTAACTTGGATTTCCTCAAACCGAACCGACATCTCTCTATGCTGACAATACAAGTGCCATTCAGATTGTTGCAAATCCGGTTTTTCATGAGCGAACTAAGTATATCGAAGTTGATTGTCATGCTATTCGTGAAGCATATGATAATCACGTTATATTCATCCCTCACATCAATACTCAATTTCAAGTTGCAGATATTTTGACCAAAGTTGTTCCTTCTACACGCCATCAGTTTCTTGTCAGCAAACTGATGCTCCTTGATGACCCGCATCAATTTGAGGGGGGGTGTGAATAAGGAAAATAAAGAAGTTGTAAATAGTAGTTGTGTAGATTTATATTTATATGCATTTGGCCCAGGCCCGTTAGGTCTTCTTAGAGGAAAGACTATTTAAACTCTTTTGTGTTTGTACTCAAGGGAAACGAGACATAATCAATAAAACGAAACTACAGCTACTCTGTAGTCGCAGGCGTAGGCAAACTTTGGCCGAACTGCGTAAACAATATCGTGTGTTCTGTTTAACAGGTGAAAGTGATGGCTTTAGTTGCATGACTCGATGAGCACATAGCTTTAGGGGTGTTCAAAACCGAACCAAACCAATAGAAAACAGCAAACCGAACCAAACCAAACAGAAACCCGCAAAAAACCGCTTCTTATTGGTTTTGTTCGGTTTTGTTTTTCATTGCACCGCGTGGTTCGGTTCGGTTCACGGTTTTGATTATAGAAACCGAACCAAACCAAACCAAACCGCAAGTAACACTAAGGCTTATTGACTTACAACCTTCGTTACTAACTTACTAGCCCAAATGCAACTAAACCCCAACCCTCACTCACTTACTAGCCCAAATCCAATTAATTCTTTGACTAACTTACAAACAATCCATATTGTTATGCTATATTTAAAAGTTACAATAAAATATTTAATTCAAATTCTTTTAAACATTGTCTTAGCTATCTTAAAAAAATTAAAAGAGAGTAATTTATATATATTTGAGTAGACTTTTTTCTTAAAGATTTATGTTAGCCATTTTTTATGTTAGTTAATTTTAACTTCGTTTTAAATTATGTTTTGTCTTGGAAAAACCGAACCAACCGAACCAATCCAAACCGCATTGGTTTGGTTCGGTTCGGTTTGGTTTTATTTTAGGAAGCCAACCGAACCAGACCAAACCACATGTAATTTTACCTTGCGGTTCGGTTCACTTTTTGTCTCAAAACCGAACCAAACCGCACCGCGAACACCCCTACATAGCTTAGCATAACTCAGGATTTGCGTCTCCAAATTCCAAAAGCTTTTTGGAAATATTCTCTTTGACAACGTTTCTATACAAAACGAAACATAACGTACCCTAATGAATGGATTCATTGGATTAGCATTCTTGTCCTCAACTAGCTTTAGTGGAACTTACATCCACTAAAGCTAGTTGATGACTTACAAAACGAAACAGAACGTACCCTCATGTAACGTTTTGACAGAGCCATGGAAAGGAGACATGTGCCAAATATGGAGTATGCTCGTCTTTAAAGAGAAAAGTAAGCATCTTTTGCTATGCATTTTGGGTGCATGTGACGTTATATTGAAGAAGTGCACTTCACTAGTCTTTTGTACGAAAGTTTAAAGCTACATCCACTATATAAGTGCAACTTGACATATTAGTATGTTTGGATCTACTGTAAAGTCTCCTTGTAACACAAGCTATCGTGGAAGCTACAACTACTAGCTTCGAATGTAACGCGAATTCACCTATAACCTCGTTTTTCCAAACATTCCAATAATAGAAAAGTGCATTGAAGAAGTCATGATAATAACTCGCTCTAATATAAGACATTAAAGTTAGACTCATACGCTAGTCATTTTATTCCATCAGTAGCACAATTATCCTTCATAATCTCTATTTTAAACCACACACGCGTGCACATACACACACACACACAATCATTTGAAGCACTTCAGTTCGACCCATGCTCTTAATGATTGGCAAGTAAGTATTGCGCCTTTAAGAATTTTGAGGGGGATGCAAGCTCGATTACTATTTACCTGGCATCTTAAAAACATAATTTTTACCTTCGCGGAGGAGTTCTTATTTCTTTTACTTTCCTTGACTTCACAACGATCTCCCTACATGACTAGATTTAGGAAGCCCTATAGGTTTCGCTTCTGGCATGTAGTCTAAACAAAACTCAATGGTTTCTTTTGTGATGTACCTTTCAACAATGGATACTTCGAGGCGGTATTGATTCTTCACAAACCCTTTTAAGATCTTCATGTATACTTGCTCGACTGTATACATCCACATTAAATAAGCAGAGACGCACAATCTAATCTCCATCATTATGAACAATTAAATGGACCATTATGTCAAAAAATGGGGGAGGAAAGAACATCTCGAACTGACACAAGATAATGGCAGTCCCAACCTCCAATTGTTCCAATTTCCGAGGATCAACAATTTTGCCACATAAACCAATTGAAGAATAAGGACTGCCTAATTTTGGTATGTCATACATCTTTTGGCAGATGCCACGAATTGCCACTGATAGTAGTTTGCATCAACATGTGGCGGTCATGATATTTTAAGTTAACTTATTTAAGATCTTTCATCGAGCCAAATCTCATTACATTTAAAGAGTAACTCTATGGCACTTTGGTTCCCCATAGACACTCACAAAAACTTATGATCTCTTTTCTTTGACAAGCTATAACATGTTGGGGAAAATATTTGTCTTCACCAGTTAGCTCTAGAGCTAACTGCTCTCTTATACTCATTTCAACAAAACCTGAACGGGAATTCAAGTCATACTTTGTCTTGCTCGAAATGTTGAAAAACATCCTGATAACACTATCAAGGATATTTTTCTCCACATGCATGACATCAATACAATGTCTTACATCAAGACTGGGCCAATACAAAAGATCAAAGAGCTTGACCTCTTCTCCTAAACGTGCATATGACTTCCTCGGAGCAATGCGCGCACGATGACCATCACGCCTATCAATGGACATCATTTAATATCGTGCCCATGTCAAAGGACACCACAAGTAAAAGAAAACTCATTTTAGCAAATCTACTGTTTTACTATTTTTTTTTGTCTACTAGATGAAGTGACAAATAAATACCACGCACACACACTACCATCACTCACACTCAGGTTTAAATCCGGGAGCCGACGTCCCCATATTGCTGAAATTGTGAAGGCAATCAACAGTGAGGCACAATTTATGAACTAATAGTTTATTAAATTGTTTAGAAAAATTTTAAACAAAGCCATTATTTATTCAGCCAAAAATGACTAACAAATAAGCACATATGGAACAATGGAAGTAACTCTCGGAAGCATCTATAAGTTCATAACTCATACCCATACGTATACTCGAATTAATTATATAAACCATCATGGAATGTGTCTCATATCGTTGGTAAGACAAAGCATTGCTACCGTGTGTGATCTCTGTGATGTATGTGAACTCAACTTTCCTCGTATATATGGTTATAGTGGATTTAACTGTGGTGTGAAGTCCTGTGAAAATACGCCTCCAGCCTTCACAAATAGATGTGAATGAAGATCGGGATACTCCATGTAGTGTTTTAGATTTTACATGTATACAAATATAGGGAAGGGGTTTTGACCAAAAAAAAAATAGGGAAGGGGTGAAACGGGTCAGTTTAGTCGGATGTTTATAGTCTGACCTGCATTAAGGGTATTCTGAGAATAGGGTTTAGTCGGATGTTTATAGTCTGACCTGCATAAATCCATTTTGGAAAAAACATTTATCTTTAAATTAGATAAATCCGGGTGAAGAAATTAATAGGGGCATTCTGAGAATAACAAATTTTGTGGGGGTATAGAAGGATATGGTGGGGGTACAAAAAAAAAACCCACTTGAAAGAGCTAACTCCAGAAGTTGAGCTCACTACATATTGTGCAGAAAGGAAATGTGCATCGAGCCGATTTTAATCTTATATAAGCACGATATATGTTAGTATACTGGTGAAACATTATTGCTAAACTTTGTTGGAAATATTCCTATATCAACTTGAGAAGAAACCGCTCTTCGTGATTTTGAGATATATTGCATTTCAATTTTCTTCTGGTAGTCAATGCCAATTCACTCTTGGTTTGTGATTCTCTATTGTGAATTTTCACGTCTTTTTTTGTAATAGTACTTTGATCTGTAATAGTTGGTCAAATATTAGGCGGAGAGGAGGGGGCGTGTAGACTGGTAGGGAACATAGCAGCAGCATAGAGATGGAGCATTAGAGAGGATGGTGGAGGCAGGTTTAGAGAGGTTTGTCACAAAAAAAAGTCAAATTAGATTGATTTTCCAAAGAACACCTCTGTAAGAAATTGCATAGACATAGTCTGGAACTCTCAGATTTCTTGCTACTCACTACAGCTCATGTGCGAACAACATTAGTGTACAACATAAATATGCGACTTTTCTATCAAAAGTTCGAAAATAAACAAACTTAATAAATTTAGGGAGTATTGAGATGTTGAAATAAAGTAAGGGATTTGGATATGATCATTCATTCATTCCTTGACCCCGAGCATGATGGCAACAAAGTGACTGTAATAAAAAATTGCAGGAGTATCATCAAATCATAAAAACAGTAAGGTGATTTAGCTACAAATGATAAGTTGCATACAGCAACACAAAAAACATTTACTTTTTGGAACCACTACTGAGACAAAGACCTGGGACGCACCAAACCAATCATTGTGCAATTCAAGACAAGAACTATGTGAGAAATTGAAACTAAAACATCACTTTAGGTGGAATCATCTTCTTTGTTCAACTCTTCTTCCTTTGGCTTAGCAGGGGCCACTGGTGATGGAGAGCTCTCCACTCCCATCTCTGCTCTCAGGTCATTGATGCTCTGCTCCAACTCATTTATACGGCTTCCCATATCATCAAGTGCTTTGGAGTCAAGAAAAACATTACTTCCAAAGTTTGAGTATTGCCAAGTCTACAAATAAAATTGGTAACACTGCACCTCATGCCTTAGCCAATGGCATGACACACATATATCATGTACAAATTGAACAATCTTATGAGTTACAAATTATGCACAACTACCATTGCACACTGGGTTTACAAAAAAAGAATGGCAAGATGTAGATGTTTACAGTTGAAAATTACCACCTGTGCATATGCCAAGAACTATCTAGTATCCCAACACCCTAAGCTGCTGGGTGAAGGCACAGAATGGTTACATTAAATATCCGTGTATGCATGCATGCATCATATCATTGATTTCAGTATTTCTTTTTTGTTGACAAAATCATTGATTTCAGTATTGATACACCCTTTTGGTGGGTATTGTGGACTTGCCTTTAAATAACAAACAGAAAAATATTTATATTGGTAGCAACTAACAACACAGACAAACAAATAAAACGATGCAAACTGAGACCAACCAAGATTATGATTTAGGCATCAGATTAGCAAACGTAAAAGGCTCCATTCAAATCCTTTTATATAAAAAGTCAGCGCTTGCAAGATTGGTAAGTAAAAAATATTGTTAAGTAATCAAGATCTAACACCATATGACCACCAGACAAACAGCTTTGAACCAAATCTAACTCTCATAGTAAAAAAAAATATTACAGGCATGAATTAGTGAATCATCATAACAAAAAAGGATATTCTTTGTAACAATGGAGTCAGACATTGTCTGGAACCTACTTTGCTGGGGAGAAAAATAAATTCTAGTTAGCAGCAGCTATAAACTGAAAGTCACAAAGCAGCTCAAGAAATCTAGAGCATACAACTCACCATCTGATGAAGAAGATTTTGCACCTGAAAAGAGCATTGTTGGATAAACAAAGATCAGAAACTGATTTACACTAACTAAATCACTAGAGCAATAAACTTTGAAAATATTGAAAATGAAATTGAAGTATGAAGTAGCAAGATTCATAACATTACGAGAGCCAGTGATAATTGAAGATCTGAATTAGTGCAAAAACAAGAGATTCATGAAAACGATGAAACAACTTACAAAAGCTGTCATATCAGCAGGGCTTTGCTTTGGATCTTGAGAATCGTGTCCGTCCTGCAATCACAAAGGAAACGAATGAGAGAATGAAATGGTTGAGGATCTTGAAAATGTATAAGAGATCCCAAATTTGGAAAACCCTAAATCCTAAATACGAAGACTGGGATACGTATAAAAGAACACATTGCAGTTGATAAAGCGACGAAATGAAGAAGATAACCAGATTCAGCGATAAGAGGAAGAAGATGAATAGGAAAAGGAAACCTAACCATGAGAATGCGATGATCGATTTCGATGCAGTTGCTAATTGCTCAGCTCCACGGATTCGAATTCGAAATGAAAAGAAATGCAAATGAGGAGAATCGTTTAAATTTTAAATGTCTATTTATCTTTATTTAATTGGTGTTGTTTTTGTAATTACAAAATTGCCATTCCGTCTTTTCAAATGCTGTCGTTGTCGTTCAACGACTTGTCGCCTCCGGTCTCTCTCCGTTCAGCGCTATTTCATTCCAAAGCTTTTTTGAACTAAAACCTCAAGCCTTTTATTTCTAGGATATTGATTCTTCTACCCTCACAACCCTTATATTTCCACCCATTTTTTTAATCCTCATTTTATCCTTCTCAATTTTACACTATCCAGATTTATCTATTAATCCGTAGTTAAAAAAATGAATTACGAATTTATCAATTAAATAGATAAATCTGTAATATAATAATACATTACGGGTTTATCTATTTAATTGATAAGTCAATAATGCAATTAAATAGATAAATCAGTCATTATTTCTAATTTATTAAAAAATAATATTAATTTTATTTTTTAAATGAAATTGATATAGATACCGGTGATCTTTTGGTTGTCAGACGCATTCACGATGACAAAACATCCGGTAAAAGGGGAAGAGAACAACTAAAAATTAAAAAAAATGTTATAAAAACACCACTAAAAATCCGTAAAAGAATCAAAACTAATCTAAAAATTACAAAATCTCCACTCAAAATATAATAAAATCAAAAGAAGGTTATGCAATTTTTTTTAGATTTTTTGGAGATTATGAAATTCAAAATATTAAAAAAAAAATAGTAAATGAAGAAATTTGGATTTAATTGTTGTGGTTTCGGGACAATCGGAGTAGGTTGCTCGAAAATTGTTTTTTTGCCTAGATTATCTATCCCGGCGTACAACATTGTCACTGTAAGGAATATATACACACTGAACCGAACCAAAAGATCGCCGGTATCCATATCTATTTTATTTAAAAAAATAAAATTAATTATAATTTTTTAACAAATTAAAAATAATTACGGATTTATCTATTTAATTGATAAATTCGTAATGTATTTTTAAATTACGGATTTATCAATTAAATAGATAAATCAGTAAAAAAATTAATATTGTATAATGGATTTATCTATTAATGGTAAATCCGAAAATCCAATTTTTTTTTCCAAACACTGTAAATGAAAGGGGTAAAATAGAGATTTCATGTACTGTGTGGTGTGGGGGGGGGGGTGTATAGTGCTCAATTATGAGGGTATAAAAATCAATATGCTTATTTCTTTTACAAACAAATGGGACGAAGGCAGTAATTTGTCAATGAGAGTAACTAAGCACACCCCCTAAATAACTAAAGACACCCCCTTATTATTGCTAACATACAACCCCTTCTTGTAGAAGTATATTTTTCTTTGGGGCATTGCTTTTCCATGTAGCAGTTTTTTTATGAATGTATTATTTAGTCGCAAAGTAAACTTAAAAAGGTACGATGTCTGTTGAAAAAAAGTAAGAACACATTGTAGGGGAAGTGGCCATTCTTGATTCGATTGTAGCTCATATCAAGTATTTGTCTTGGTGTTGGTTTGTTTATGGGGTGGATAGAGACTCTTGCTATTCACTGCCGTCATGGTGGAATAACGCTCTTAATTGTATTAACAATTTCTGATTTCATCTTGTATTGTGGTTTTAAGCACACCTAGTGCTCTTATCAATGAATCGTTGCTTATCGACAAAAAAAAACGTATTTAGTTATTCCCTTATTGTAAATTGTCTTAGAGTGCGTTTAATTTGCTAAAAAATAACAGGTTGGACTAGACAACTCCAGTTATGCCTTGTTTGATTTGGAAACTGTTCATGGTACATGAAAAAGGTGGGGCAAGGGACTCGACAAAAACTCAAATTCTTGTCACTCACAAAACCATAGTACAACTTTATGTCCCACAATACAACTTTCTGATCACCCAACAAAAATACCAATTAAAATATAATTTTTATTTCCTACTCAATAATTCTCTCTCTCTCTCTCTCTCTCGTCTCATTCTTCTCTCTTATTTCTCTCTCCCTCTCGCTAGCTCTCTTCTCTCATCTCTCTTATATCCTCTCATCTCATGACCTCTCTTCCTCATGTCTCTCTTTCTCTCTCTCCTATCTTCTCCATCCACATTTTTCTTTATACTTTTTTACTTATATTATAATAATTGTTATAAATATTAGGAAGGGAATTATAGTTTTTTTTTTACATTTTTTGTTTGTACTGCTCATTGTTCACCAAATAGTGTATAGGAAAAAAAGTTGTCTAGTACTGTCCAGTCCAGTACTTATCTGTTTACAAATTAAACGGACCCTTAGTTGGGTTGTCAGTTAATGGGATAGATGTAGCAATTTATGCAATTTCAAAAAACTTGAAGCATGTGGCCATCGACAAACCATAATTTTGTAAGGGATTCTGCTACTCTATTTTGCTCGCTTAAAACATGACACCACTCAATGTATCTATCGTATGCTAAGAAGGATTAAATAAGACATACAATACTACGACATGGATGTGAGGAAGGACTAACATTTCCCCTACCTCTAACTAATTACTAACCAGGCCACTAACATTTACTTATTTAAAAGAACTTTCATTAAGAAGTTTAATGACAATAGTTGAGTCATTTTTAACAACTATATTCTTGAAACCCCTTTAGCAGGCCAACTATCTCCATTAATATAGCCTGCATAGTTTAGTTTGATTAACATGATAGTTCCTTGATGCTCTCGAGAAACCCACTAATGTATGGCATGTTGAACAAGGTCACCACTCCTAAGTCAGCGGAAAGTATGAGTAGTCAGTAGTCACAACTCGCTGACACTTCCAATTGTGGTCGTCTCATACACCGGTTTATAAATTATACTAGATATATGTGGCAAGGGACTTACTTCAATGAGTGATTACCTTAGTGGCTATTGTTTTCAACCTTCATTAGGGGTCCCGGTCCATCTCCCCACCTGAAGCTATTGCTAGCTCCCACGTGCACAATATCCAGCTATCATATCTTGTCTTACTCCAACGTTTGTTGAGTCAACAAGATATAATAACGTAATCCAGTGGCTTATCTTATCATGTCTTTCTAGTTAAAATTTTATCCCGAATTTAAATTGGGTTAGAAACTAGCAGGATAGGATAAGAAAATAATTTATTCATTTACCCTTCTAAAATATATTTTAAAAATGAAAATAAGATCTCTATTGAAAATTAAATATATATTAAAAAAAATTAATGTTGAATTAAAGATTGGAAATATTAGTACTTAATTTAAAAAACAATGTATGATTTTATGATAAATGAATTTTGTCTTTTTAAAGTTAAAAAATCTATTAAAATTTTAAAAATTAAAATAAGTGCTAAAAATAAAATTATTATTTGAAAAGTATAAAAATAGAAGATTATTTTTTTTCAACAAATGAAATTTTTTTGTCACAAGGGTAGTTTTGCCATTAACATATAATATACTAGCCCTAATACCCGTGCGATGCACAGGGTCGACTATATTTGTATATAGTCGCAGTGGACCATGGTTGGCTACCCACAAAGTGTTCCAACGCTTTCAAGGGAAGACTTATGCCACTTGTGATTAGGAGCGAATTTCGCACTGACCAACACCGAGTTTCTCCACTGCGAGAATTGAACTCGGGAGCACCGAGTCGACCCCCATGTCCCAAGGTAGCTTTTGCTAATGGACCAACAGTGTTGGTTTGTAAAATATACAGTGGAATAACTGTAAATAAAAATTAATCTATAACTATAAATTAAATAAGAAGATTATAAAATTAAAAAGGAATATTAACAAATATGTTGAAATTAAACATCTATAGATAATAGGAAGAAAAGATCTAAATAATTTTTTTGTCAAAAAAAAGATCTAAAAAATTTACTAACATAATCCATATTTATCAAATGTTAATAGAAAAAGTATTTATCGCATATTATGTATTGAAAGACAAAGAAGCAACTCTTCAATAGGATTACACTGTAAAGCTCGGGTAGTTATATTTTACCTTACTTGAGTCAAAATTATAATGTTTCTTTTTGTTTTCATTTTAGTATAATAATCAACTAATTTTATTCAAGACATATATTCAATTAAGAACTTCAAATGCAAAATTAAAATCTGCAAGAACTCAAACAAAGTTGAAAGAAGATGATGGAAGGTTCTATTGTAAATGCTACAATGTCTTACTCAACTATAAAATAAAGATAAAAATATAAACGCCAATTTAAATATGCATATTATACATGTTGGTGCAAAATAACCAAAATAAAGAAGACAACACGAATAGAAAATGAAATGTGTGGGTATCATGTAAGATTAACTGAAAACTGGCAATAAAATAAAAGCACCAAAACAAAGTTGAAAGAAGATGATGTGGGGTTCTATTGCAAATGGGACTGAAATTTCCTTAGAGGTAAATGCCATTAAATGTGATTGTATTACTACGAAGAAGACAAAAAAATTAGAAAGTGAAACTTGTGGGGTATCATGGGGGGTTAGATATGAAAACCACCAATGAAATAAAAACACTCATACACAGTTGAAAGAAGATGATGAGGATGTGACTGAAGTTCTTTGAATAACTCAAATAGCTACATTTTAGCTTATTTAATCCAATATTATAATGTCACTTTTTGTTTTCATTAATATAATAATGAACTAATTTTATTCAAGCCATATGTTCAATTAAGTACCTCAAACACAAATCTAAAATCATATCACCAGTAAGATCTCGAGGACTATAAACAAAGTTGAAAGAAGATGATGGGGGGTTCTATTGTAAATGTGGCTTAAGTTCCCGCGGGAGTAAATGCTGCTACGTGATATTCGAATATAAAAGAAAGAAAAGAAGACAACACAATTAGAAAGTGAGATACTTGAGTATCACGAGGGTTGGATGAAAACCACCAATAAAATATAAACACCTATACAGAGTTGAAAGAAAATGATGTGGGGTTCTATTATAAAAGGAAGAAAAGAATACAACACAAAGGGAAAGTGAACTACATATGGGTATCATGCAGAGTTGGATGAAAACCGCCAATAAAATTAGAAGCACCTAAACAAAGTTATGGGGGTTTCTATTGTAAATGTGGTTGAAGTTTCTGCATGAGTAGGTGTCTATGGCATATTATATATTGCAAAAAAAAAACGCAACTCTCTGCAACCAAACACGAAGAGAGGAGTTATTCATATAAACCGTAAATCCTAAAAAATTTAAGAAATATATTTGTGATTTGGTAGTGATCGAACTAAATGGATTCAATAGATATTTTAGGTTCACAATAATATGGTTTTAAAAAATATTAGGAGAAGAATTATTTTTTAAAAGGTTCAGAAAAATATGGTTCTAAAAAATATAAAGAGAAGAAGTATAAAATAAAATTTATTTTTTAAAGTGGTGAAATTAGTAAAATGGTGAGTAGTTATTTAGAAACAGACTTTGAGTATTTGAATAGTTAAATTTTTTTTCGAAACGCTAAAATACCTCAAAACACATTGCTTAGCATTGCACTTTACTTATTTTGTCACAAATTTTTTTCACAAAACCGGTTACTAAAGAACAAACTTTGCATATTTGAAGAGTTACAAAATTTTGTGAACCCTAAAGTACATTAATTTTTTGTGAACCCTAAATTTTGTCATGAAATTAATTTTTTTTCACCTAACCGGTTATTGATGAACAAAAGTCGTGTATTTGAATATCTAATTTTTTCGGATCGTAAAGTACTCCTTAAAATATGAAAAAGAAAAAATTTTGCTAAAGTACCCCAAAATACACTGCTTAGCACTGTACTTTACGTATTTTATCACGAATTTTTTTTCTTCACCAAACTGGTTATTGAGGAACGAATTACGCGTATTTGAACAGTTAATTTTTTTTTTAAACCCTAAGGTATACAAAAAACACACTACTTAGCATCTCAATTTACGTATTTTGTGATGAACTTAAGTTTTTTTCACTTAACCGGTTATTGTGTAACGAACTTCCCATATTTTAACATCTAAAATTTAATCTAGACTCTAAAGTACCCCAAAATAGTTTGCTTAGCACCACACTTTATGTATTTTATCATGAAATTAATTTTTTTCTTCACCAAATCAATTATTGAAGATCGAACTACGTGTATTTGAACAGTTAGATTTCTTTGATTTCTAAAATAACTTAAAACACACACCTCAAATATGAAAAAAACAAAAAAAAAAGAGTAGATGAAGTATGAAAAAGAAAAAAGTTGCTGAAACGCGTGCGCTTTACGGCCAAGTCGCGTTATATATAAAGATAATATAACTATTTATTAGATTATCTAAAATATATAATACAATAACATGTTATCTTTGTACGTAAAAAGGAAAAATATTAATCTAAAAAAAAGGTAATAAAAGAGGGCAATCGCCTGGAAACAATAAAACGAAATTAACAGCGAGTCCTAATGTCTCGAGGCACATGCACCCCGAACATGTCATCAAAAATATTAGGGCGGAGGCCCTCAGGGGGCTCCTCTAGGAAAACTGTGTCCATGGTGTCCACTTGAAAACTATAGTTCGCCAGCCAATCTGTGCAGCTGTTCCCTTCCCTCCAATTATGCCTTATGTCCACCTCCCTGTCACCAATTAGGAGTCTCTGTATGCGCTTAACAATCATGGAGTGTCCTTTGTATCTCTATCTTCCCCTGAGTAGCATGTCTACGAGAGTCTTAGAGTCACTTTCAATCACCAACTTTGCAATGTTGGTGTTGCACATCAAACACATTATATGATAGTGTTATATTGTCTCTATCATATCCTATCTCTATCTCGTTTCATATCATATTATGTCTCTATCTTATTCTGACTAGTGACTACCAAACGAGCCCTAAAAAGACTCTCGTGTGGTCTCAAATCATACCCCCATGAGATGAATTTCAAACACATGCTACTAAATGTGTGACTCTTAAGAAAACAAGAGATTTATGACTTTTTGAGATGAATGAAACCACTCATAACCAAGGTAAAAAAACACTTATCAACATATAAACCATGAGTTGATTGCAACACTTATCGACACTAAAAGAATCCAACCATCTATAACCATGATAAAACTTACGACATGCAATACTATAAAGTCTCCCCTTTAGCTCGTGTGATGCACGGGTTAGTATTAGTTATATACATGCAAGCAATGATAAATTTAAAATTAAAAAAACATACATCATTTAGGAAAGAAATTTGTACAACGAAGGAGAAATTTTAAACTTAAAAGATTAGCAATCTATATAGACTTTGTCAAAAAAATAATCTAAATACACAATAAAATAAATAGAAATTTAAATCAAGTGATATTCATCCTTATCAAGTTTTTATGCTCTATCAGTGTCGGCTACTACCAGATCAACGTTGTTCAAAATATTCTCAACAAAAACTATTGTTTCCTTTCTATATAGAATGAAATCACAATCAATTCTCTAGAAATCAATTTTTTCTCAAACCTGTTTGAAAATTTCGCTCAACTAAACAGAAAAATCATAATTTCATATATGACATTTCTTTAATGTGTGCTTGCTTCTACTATCTATCTATACCATTTACCCACTACCAAAATACCAATTTTATCCTTTTCACTTTTTCAAACTTTTTCACTTTTTCACTCTCTCACACACTTTTTCACTCTCCCTCACACTTTTTACTCTCTTCTCCTATTTCTTTTTCCAATTCTCTCATTTCTCTATTTTTTATATTTTTTCACTCTCTCTCACACACTTTTTCACTCTCTTATCCTCTTTCTTCCTCTAATTCTCCCATTTATCTATTTTTCACAATATATCTACTTCAATTTAATCTACATGTCACCTTCATTTTTCCTCTTTACTATTTTAAAATTTTCAAATTTTGACAAAATTTTAATATTTGTTTTAGACTAATTAAATTTGTTAACTTTAAAATTGTCTTGATTTTCACGGGATAAAGTTCCGACTAATTAAATTTTGTCTGAGTCCATACATTACCGACTAATTAAATTTTGTCTGAGTCCATACATTACCCACTACCAAAATATCAATCTTATCATTTTTCCAACTAAGCAATTGGAGTATATTTAGGTAATTTTATTTTTTCACCTTTTCAAATTTTTTACTCTCACACACTTTTTCAAACTTACCATTTACCTACTACCAAAATATCAATCTTATGCTTTTCCCAACTAAATAATTGGAGTATAATCAATTATTTAAAAAAAAATTATTCATTTTTATAATTTACTCAAACCTACTTTTTTTAAACTTTTTCCCACACAAATATTTTTTAAAAAAATTATTTATTTTTATAATTTACTCAAACTACTAAAATTACTAAAATCAATTAAAATGAGTAAAATCAATTAATTTTTTCATAAAAATAAAATCAATCAATTTAATCACTACAAAAAATTACCAAATAACTATTTTATAATTACTAAAAAGGAGTAAAATGCCAACGAGAGTGCGAACGAGAACGCCAACGGGAGTGGCAACGAGAGCGGGAGTGCCAACGGGACTGCCAACATGAGTGCCAACGGGAGTGGCAACGAGAGTGGCAACGGGAGTGGCAACGAGAGTGGCAACGGGAGTGGCAACGAGAGTGCCAACGGGAGGACCAACGAGGATGCAAACGGGAGGGGCAACGGGGATGCATATTTTACCTCTAATGTCCAAATACATTATTATAGATCAATGTAATTCTGATTGTCAACGGGGATGCATATTCCACTTTGAATTTTAAATCATACATTTTGTACATTGTTCACAACTTATCAATATCTTCCAAATTACTATTATGACTTCATGGTAATACACCGACCATACAGTATCACCCGTGCGTATGCACGGGTAAAAACTAGTTATGAATTATAAAGTTAATGATTTTAAAGCCTTATATTTTTTCTGAGTTGATAGTCAATTTGGTCCCTCAAATTTAAGAAAAGTTTAGTTTGGTATCCGATTTTTACAATATTCCAAATTAGTTTACGAGATTTCCAAATGTTATTCAGTTTAGTGGCTAAAATTCTCGATGTCACGTTTAATCATTGACTTTTACAACTCAATATCAGTGAAATTTATAACTTTTACAACGTAATTAGTATCAGTTTGGTCCATGATATTTGGTTCAATCAGGGACCAAATAGCGCCATTAAATTGATAAAAGTCAGAGATTTAATTGATACTTGATTGCAAAAGTTATGGACCAATGTGATATCAAAAATTTGAGAGACTAATTTAGTTGACATTATTTATAGAGTCGTCAAATTGGGCCACATTGGCCTACTGGGCCAGAATATAAACGTGGACTGGGTTGGGCTAGCCCAGTCGTCTATTTAGTTGTGTTTTTTGTATTGGGCCATTGGCCGACCCGTCCTAGTACAACTTTTTAATAAAGAAAACTACAAAAAGTGTTTAAAAAGGATAAAAAGCAAGCTCAATCTAACCCATAGAACAACTGGACTAGGCCAAAACAGCTCAATTTTTTCGGGCTTCTCTTTAATGAGGCTAACCGTTTGAGCTATGCCAAAATTGATACATCTGATTAGGCATTCAACTTTACTTTAAGGCCCAAGTTTTTCCCACTCCCCCTACTCACCACACACCCCCTTACCCTATGAATTTACCAAAATAACCCTAACATTCTAAAAGATTTCCCCGCTATCCTTCTTCCCTCTTCTTCTCCTCCAACTCCAACATACCCCCCTCTAACACCCACACCTCCCATCTCTCCACTCCAAACCCTATCCTCCTCACCTACATCATTAACCTTCTACTCATCTTCTCAACATTGCCAACCATAATAAGGTATCATCCCTACCAACCATTTCTCATTTTCGTCCCTAAAACTGTCTGCATTTGTCTTTTTTTTTTTCTTCTGAAATCGAGCTTAATTGGTTCAGTCCCCTAACACCGAACTAGTTCGGTCGTTCAACACTGTACCTTTAAAATTATGTGACTTGGGGGTGTTTCTGCGAGTCCATAGACACGGTACAATGTGTCAGACTGGTTTGGTTATGTATAACCGTACCCATTTTAAATACACATCTGGTTCCAATGTGCCCAATCGGTCCGACACATGAGTGTTGTACCGTCGCAAACTACCTGAATGTACAGTAACAAGGTATATTATTTCTGCATGCAATTTTTTAAGCGACTGAAGAGTATAAAATGGAAAGAGTTGGTGCGAAAGCAGAAGCAGATGGCATCCAAGATGACACATTGGTTGTGGACTGTACAAGTTCATTCACAACTGAAAAGGTACGGACTAAGTCTTGATTTTTTAGTAACTAACTTACAGTTATTGATGCATGAAGTAACTGAGTGTTATTTATTGTTTTCCAGTTATTTGCTACTCGTGAAGAGTCGTTGGATTGGGTTCGTTCTGTCGGCAAGTCCCTTGGGATGGTGATTGTTATAACTAGATCCGACAACGGACGAAGATCGGGTAAAGAATATTGCATGTTGATGTGTGAAAAAGCTGGAAAGTACAGGTACAATGATTTAGATGGTACCAGGACTAGAAAATGCTGTTGTAAGTTTAGGTTCAAAGGTAAATTCATTAAGAAACTTGGAGGATGGATATTGAGGGTTATGTGTGGAACACATAACCACGCATTATATTCTTATGATGAAGGTCATCCGTACATTATTAGATTAACAACGGAAGAGAAGGAAGTGGTGGATAGAATGAGTAAGAATTTGATCCCGCCTAATCTCATAATTAATGAAATCAAAGCTATGAATCCTAAAAATAGCCACACCACTCTCAAACAAATATACAATTGTCGTCCAAGACAACATTCGTCTCTACGTCAGGGTAGGACTGAGATCTAGCAATTGATGAATCTGTTGGAACATGATCAATATGTGTACTGCACCGAGTTGCAGAGGACACTAATGTTGTCAAAGACATAATAATTTTGTTGTCCTTGTAAGGTTTTTACGAAGAATGGAAGTCCAATACCCCCGGCCGATGCGATATGGAATGTTAACAGGGCAACCATAGGCAAGGATTGAGACATGCAGTTTACGGGTCGCATGCAAAAGTGGATGTCACTTATAATAGAGACACAACCCCAACTTATATAGGCTTAACTAAAGATAATGAAGATAATTATTAATTGCATATTTGGTTGGATTTGTATTCGAATTTGTATTAAAACGACATATTTCCCATGTAATTACGGTTATGAGTTGAATATTTACCATGTTTTTTAAATCAATAGTAACTTTCCTTATTTATAACATCGTGGATTTGTAAGAATATTGCCATATAAACAGAAACACTTGTGTTTCTGAATATGTCTGTTGCAATATCAGATAGGTTCGGCGGCTAACAGCCGAGCCCGTTTGGTGCATTTTTACCGAACGTTTCTAAGTACAACACACACCCCCTTTTGACACATCTGGTTCTCAATAGCCGTACCGATTCAGTTGTATTGCACCGAACCCATACAATAGTTAACCCGGCACCAGTTAATCGTACCGGTTCAGTTGTATTGCACCGAACCCATACAATACGTAATTATTTACTCTTAGATTTGGGTTCACCACCTTATTTTTTATTTTTATTGACGTGAGTTCACCACCTTATTTAGGTAAAAATCGTTGCAATGAATTCATCAAAAATAAAAGTCGTTACAAATTTTTTAATTGTATTTTATTTTTTTTTGAAGTAAATTAATTGTATTTTATTATCATCACAAATTTTGCATTTCGCATTCATTCCTTCTTCTATCTACTACTCCTCGTATAAAAAGTAAAAACAGCAAGACAGAAGACAAGCCTTGATAACATTTACGTGACTCAATCATTCAATCTTAGTCATAAGTTATTTCTTTCTTTCTTTCTTTCTTTCTTTCTCATCTCGCCGAACAAAACAGAACCCTTTCATCATCATCATCATGGTCGAAACCAGGAGCGGCTCTTCTTCCAAACGTCCTCTTTCTTCACCGCCTCCTTCCAAAACCAAACGATCCAAGGTTTCATCTTCTTTAGATGCCAATTCTCTTATTCCATTTATGGATATGCAAATTCACGCTCAATTCTTGATGAATGTTTTGTGATTATAACACAGGTTTCAAAAGATGTCCCATCAACTTCTCTTTCTTCTCCTCCTGTCAACGAATCTGAAGAACCTCAATTACACCCCCCTGATCTACAAGAAACGGCGTCGTTGAAAGCCGAAGGTGTTTGTGATGGCGATAAGTCTCCTTCTTCGCCAATTGAAGATGAAACTTTGGTGTCCCCTCAGTGTTTAGGTCTAAAGTCACAGACTTTTTCATCGGTTTTTTAGCGGTTGTTGTTGTCTTTATGCATGCGTGTGATTTTTTTTGATGGGTGAGATTTATGGATTTTGTGGTAATTAGGTGAAACTGCGGAGAAATCAAAGGTGGTTTCGGATGCGACGGAGGTGCCTGGTCGGTCGAAGAAACGGTCAGCGAAACCGTGTCATAAGGCTGTGTGGGGGAAGCTTCTTTCTCAGTTTTCTCAGGTTTTCTTTTACTCTTAGTGGAGTATTCATATGGTTGTTGTTTGTTTTAGAGTAATTGAGTTTCAACCTATGGTCAAATTTGATCCTTGAATTTTGCTTTTGTTAAAGGACTGACTAGTGACTTTGATGACACGGTATCCATTATCTTGCATTGTTAGGTTATGTCATGTCATTGATGGATGTAAAGTATTTTCTGATTCTGGGATTTTGAAATTCTTTAACTTGAATCCAATTTCCTAAATGTATCTTCATGTTTTTAATCTTGATTACACTACATTGACTGACACCCCTCTTGGTTTAAAAAATTACACTTGATAACTTTGCTTTGTTATTTAGAAGTGTGAATGGCGTAGGAAGAGTAGATAGAGTAAGGGAGATAGGTCAAAGAAGAGTGTCTGGTCCAAGATAGTGGTTTAATATCTATCCCTATCCCAAACAAGAGTGGTGTTGGGTGTAACAAGTACATTCACCTAATGGGAGGTTGATGCAGTGCCGTCAATTGCGGATTGCGAAAAATAACGATTTGTTCAAATTTTGCTAGGCTATAGGTGCCTCTATAGCCGCTATTTGACAGTATTGATGGGCATATCATAGACAATAGTGGTTTGTTTAAATTACGCTATGCTATAGCGTTATAGGCCCAAAATAGCCGCTATTTGACAACACTGGGTTGATGTAAGTACCCATAGGTTTTCAAATTCTCCAGTTCTCTTGCTTTTGAGTAGATAAATGAGATCTAATTAGTTAATATCACATTGTTAGAAAAGATAATAGTCCATTTAGGAGAAGCAAATTGTGGGAATTGGTTAACAGAAGTATTTAAGGTAACAATAAAGTCTTGATCTTCTTTTAGTGTGGGGTTGAATTTTGTAATCTTGCTTTATGCTATATCTCACATAGCAATTACTATCTTGTTATAGGATGCATCATCAACTATCTGCAGGCCGCAGATGATTTGCTGTTGGTTAGTAAAATCAAGTATTATCTTTGATTTTATTGTTAAAAAAATGATAGTCGACCGTAGTAGTTTTCGTATGTCCGTTTAAGAATCTTCTATATGTCACATTAGCTTAAGATGGGGAAGAACTGGAAGCTGATTTATGCTTGTATCTTATTAACTCTTGCATTCTGACTGTACTGTTGTAGGTTTGGAATTAATCTTTTTGTTATTCCTGTTTCTCCAGAATCCTCACTTATCCATGAGTTATCCAATCTTCACTGTTGGTCAAGGTCGTCAGTGTAACTTGCTGCTTAAAGATCCTACTGTTGGTAATGTTTTGTGCAAGTTGAGTCACATGGAGGTAAAATTTTCTCTTTTATCTTTTTAAACTTAAAACAACTGGCTGAATTACTAAACATCCATTTGCTTTACAGCGTTGTTATCATGAACCATGACAGATAAGTCATTTCTCAGACAACAAATAAATCTATTTTAGATGTTTGGTGCAAGACATTAATGAAAATACTGAATGTTTGTTTAGTTATAGAAGATGATAGCTGTAGAAAATTACTGTCAAGCTTCTTTATGTTTTTTTTTTGCATAACTGACCACAGCTGTCATTTGAACTCGGCAGCATGGAGGTTCGTCAGTTGCCTTACTGGAAATCACAGGAGGTAAGGGAGCTGTCCAAGTCAATGGCAAGACTTACAAAAGGAATGCCCGGTTGATTTTAAATGGAGGTGACGAGGTGGTCTTTGGTTCATCTGGCAAGCATGCTTATGTATCCTTTAGATTTGGTTCCATGGGAAGAATTTATCATTTTCTTTTAGCTCCTTCTTGCTCCTTCCTTATTTTCTCTGCATGCATCTGTGGTCTGTTTCACAAGGAAACCGGGTAGTCATGTTTCAACGTATTTACATTATGAATTGATGCATCTTTTCATCCTATTTTTTTTTATTGATATTTTATGGGTTCCTTAGCTTGAAGTTCAGATATTTCAGCAGCTCAAAAGTAATAACATTCCTACTTCTGGTATACCTTCGTCTGTGAGTATTTTAGAAGCCCAGAGTGCTCCAGTAAATGGGATGCAGGTTGAGGCTAGATCTGGAGATGCTACAGCCGTTGCCGGAGCATCAATATTGGCCTCTTTATCAACTATTCATAAAGATTTATCTCTCAATTCCGCTCCTGCTAAAACTTGCAAGAATGAAAAACAAAACACTGATATTTCATCACTGCCTTCTGACCACGGGGATAATACTCCAGACAATGAAATGAAGAATACCACTAATAATGATGAACCAGCTGGAGTTTTTTCTTCTGCAAAATCTGTTCCTGCATCTTCTACCACCATTAATGAAAATCCTAGCCTCGACACCATTGAAGTCGATGCTGATGCCGATGTTGATGCTGATGTTGGGAAGATGACGGCTGCTAATTGCGAGTTGAGGCCATTACTGTGCATGTTTGCTGGCTCATGTAGTGAATCTGATTTCAATGAAAACATTTCCAAGATATTAGAAGATCGAAGAGAATTAAAAGAACTCCTCAAAGATGTTGATACCCCAGCAATATTGGCATCCACTAGACGGCAAGCATTTAAGGATAGTCTACAACAGAGAATTCTCAATGCTGAGGATATTGATGTCTCCGTTGAAAGTTTCCCATATTATCTAAGGTGCAAAAAAGTGCTTCTTGTTATTAATTGATCTCTTATTTGATTTCCTAGTATATTCTCCCTTTAGTACCTCTAGTGTGGTCAAATTTAGATGTAATCTATTAGCTACAGCTACCTTAATATTCGTTATTGCTCTATTGCGGGGTTTAACAGTTTTTAGTTACTACTCTGGGATTGATACCAAAGAACTTATGGTTACTTGGTTATGATGTGTCATCGTTACAGTGATACAACAAAGGATGTCTTGATTGCCGCTACATATATTCCTTTGAAGTGCAATGGGTTTGGAAAATATGCTTCAGAACTCCCGTCATTGTCTCCAAGAATATTGCTATCTGGTCCTGCGGGTAATTCTATCATTCTTGTTTATGCTTCTATTCTTTTTATAATGGAGAATTGATAGAGCTCTGTAGAAAATCAATCAGATTTGTATGATTTATCTCTAACTCAACCACAATAAGTTGTACAGGATCACAATAAATGCTAATTGATAATCCATCCTAATTGATATGATTGTATTATTTTAGACTATGTAGTTGTAAGTTGTAGCATGTTACAAAGGGTGAAAGTACACGTAGTTGTAAGTTATGGATATGACATGTAGTTGTAAGTTGTAGCACAAGTAAACTATGTTTTCTAACAGTCCGCCTCAAGCTTACTAAGCTTTAAAGATGTTACAAAGAGTGAAAGTACTGTTGAGGAAACAAACAAAAAGGTTGTAGCTGCGTTCGCAACCGAAGTGACTGTAGCAAAGACGATTTGGCTCAAACAAAAAGGTTGTAGCAGCAAGCGCAACCAAAGTGACTGTAGCAAAGACGATTTGGCCTAGTGCAGGTGGTTGAATTGCAGCTAGTTGAGGAGAGAAACGCACCGGCGGGAAAAAGAAGCACTGGAAAAAGCATAGTGAATGCACACAGAAAAATGGAAACAGTGAACGAAAACTTGAATAGTCACTGAGCAATGGCTACTGATATCGGAACAACACCCAAATGTAACAGTACAAAACAGTGTTGAATAGAGAAGAAAACTGCAGTAACATAATCGAAAAAGTCCCTGAAACACCCTTCAAAAGCGTGACCCACAAGTTGAAATTTTAGCAGGTAGACATAGGAGGACTTTGCGGAAAACTTTACCAGGTAGACTGGATTCTTTGTTGGAAAACCTGACACAATTTCCTGGCACGGCGCCAATGGCGGCTGCTGTGCCTGCAGACCACTCGGTTAGACTCACAGTGACAAGATGAGTTCAATAATGGTGGTAGCAGCAGTAGATGAGCACTAAGGAGGGAGAGACCTACAACGAACTGAATGGGTGCCGGAACAGAGCCAAGAAGCAGAAAAATGGATGCAGACACTGGAATCGCTGCAGAAACATGTTAGAAAAGTATTGACACTTGCCAGAGACTGCTCTGGTGGAGGCCGTCAGCCTAGTAGCTGGCCGGTGCGGCGACTGAAGTGATAAACTTTGCTAGTCACAGAATCAGAACAACTCCGTTACCATGTAGAAAATCAGATTTGTATGATTTGTGTGTCTAAATCAGACATAAGTTGTATTTATAATAGGATCACGATAAATGCTAATGGATAATCCTAATCCTAATTGATATGATTGTAATCCTTATTACGACTAAGGATGACATGTAATTCTAACACATGTAAAATACGTTTTCTACTAATTCCATACGATACTTGTGTAGGTTCGGAAATATATCAGGAGACTTTGTCCAAGGCACTTACAAAGCATTTTGGTGCCAAGCTACTGATTGTGGATTCTCTTTCACTGCCTGGTGTATGTTTTCTAAGATAACCTTTTGTTATATTTAAGTTTTTGCATGATTGTGCCTTTCTATTTTAGATTTTATGACTTTTTTGCTTCATTGCTTCGCTGCCTAGTGTGTGGTTTCTTGCAAAATCATTGTTGGTACACATCATAATTGTTCTTGTTGTGCAACTGATTTTTTAGGGAACTCCATCAAAGGAAGTTGATTCTGCTAAAGAAAGTTCAAAGCTTGAAAAGCCATCTGTGTTTGCCAAGAGAAGTACCCAGGCTGCTACGTTACATCACAAGAAACCAGCTTCTAGTGTTGATGCTGAAATTATCGGTGGATCTACGTTAAGTTCTCAGGCTATGTTGAAGCAAGAGGTTTCTACTGCATCATCAAAAGGAAGCACTCTTAAAAAAGGTATGCTGTTATGTCCCAAAATATCAGCACCTATCTGCAAATTTACTTCCTATTATCTTGTTGGCAGCCTATCTTGTTCTATACTTGATGCCAATTGGCATTTTGAAGGCTTTGATGCCATAATGCTTGCATAATTTGCAGGTGATCGGGTAAAATTTATAGGCAACTTTTCATCTGCTGTCTCATCAGTACAAAATTATCCTTCGAGGTAATTTGTGTTATGGAAGGATTATTTCAGTATTTTTATGGTTTAAAATTAGTAGAGGTTGATATAGAGATGTAATGTTTTTCTAGTCTTTCGTATCAATAAGGTTATGTGCGAAAGTTGTTTAAATATGGCTTGAAAAAGCATTGTGAATCTTTTATGAAGAGTAATTTTAGTGGCTGAAGCGTTTTCATTTTTTAGAGGTTAGAATTTTTTGAAAATTTGGGCCTTTTATCTATGAGAGAACATTTTCTGTTTTCATGTTACAAAAACTCTCGCCTTGTTTTCAGGTTGTTTCCTTTGTTAAAACCTTATTTTCATTGTTTCTTCACCGACTTGTACAAATCTTTGAAATCATAAAATTTTACAAGGTGAAAATGTTTTCTAAAACAAGAAAAAGCGAGACCTTAATATTGTAGGGGAAATTGTCTTCTAAAAGAAACAAGCACTTAATATTGGAACAGTTTCTCATGATTGTTTTCATATTTTTTTTCATTTTGATATATTTTCTTTTCAATTATCTTGGGGCTGAATGCACATAATTTAATTTCTAAGTTTTCTCTGGGATAGAATTCTCAATTCTGTTTATGGCTTCTCTCTGGTCCATTGCTCGTCCCTGTGTGACATGACATCAGTTTGTTATCCAGAGAAACTACACAGCTTTGCTGTTATTTGTTTTTCATTTCCACTTTTTGTTTGGTGTATATTTTATCCCCCAGCAGTCTTTCTTTTCCTCTGTTCTCTTAATGAAACCTTTTTATATCTTGCAGGGGACCTAGCTATGGCTCTCGAGGCAAAGTTTTCCTTGCTTTTGAAGACAATGGGTCTTCAAAAGTTGGGGTCAGGTTTGATAAATCAATTCCAGATGGTAATGATCTTGGAGGCCTTTGCGAAGTCGATCACGGGTTCTTTTGTTCTGGTATTGCTCTTATTTTAATTGAACTTCTGTTTTCTCAGCTGCATATTAGCATATTGTCTGCTTTAATTTTGTCATGTTTAATTCATTGATGGTTTATACTGCAGCAAACCATTTACAACGGTTGGATGGGTCGGGAGGGGATGACTTTGACAAAATTGCGATTAATGAAATTTTTGAGGTTGTCATAGTTCTATACTTGTCCAAAACTAGTCTCTATCCCAGAAGAAATATATTTGACACCCTTCTACTTTCCTGTGTACATAGGTTGTAGCTAATCAAAGTAAAAATGGTGCGCTTCTGTTGTTCATTAAAGATATAGAGAAGGCAATAGTTGGGAACTCCGAAGTTTTGAAAAGTAAATTTGAAAACCTGCCACATAATGTTGTGGTGATTGGCTCAAATACTCAGCTGGACAGTCGTAAGGAGAAGGTGCCATTTGATAATATTTTTTGTTAGCTGGCATTTAATGGTTTTGTTCTCGTGATTGATTAGTAGAAAAATTGTATCTGTGTCTGATAATGGCCTCTTTATGCTTCCAGACCCATCCTGGGGGCCTTCTATTTACGAAGTTTGGGAGCAATCAGACAGCGCTACTTGATCTTGCTTTTCCGGTATAATAATGATAGCCATTTCCTTTCTCTTAATGCCTTGATTATAAGCATGGTGTAGTTCTAGGAAGAAGTTTCAGCGATTGTCTGTGTGCATTCCTTTGCTTTATGATTTTGAGACTGATTTCTGAATACTGTAAATGTTTGATACAATTATATAAACACTGGTTCCTTCAGGAATTAATTTTAAATCTTTAATTTGGCCTTTCTCTTTAGGATAACTTCAGTAAACTACATGATAGGAGCAAAGAAACCCCCAAAATAATGAAGCAACTCAGTCGCCTTTTCCCAAACAGAGTGACGATACAGCTGCCTCAGGTATAACGCCAGATTAATTTAATTTTGAAATTTACGTTTTTATTTACAACTATATACCTGTTTTACTTTTGAATTTGTTCAGGATGAGGCTTTACTCTCTGATTGGAAGCAGCAGCTTGAACGCGACATTGAAACTATGAAAACTCAGTCCAATATTGCAAACATTTGTTCAGTGAGTCTGGCGACTTCACCTACTTTTTTTGTTCCTTATTCACTTGCATTATTCTATGCTTCCTCTGCTTCTGAAATTATTTTACTGTTTATGTTTGTTTTTGGATTGTATTAGTTACTGTGAGCCTTTGGAGTATTGGTATCTCATGCCTTTGCTTTCTGAAAATTTTCCCCATTGGGCTTAACAATGCTTAATGTCTTTTCACAAGTTGTTTATCTGATTTCTTTTTGTTTCCTTTTTCAAATCTATCCATCATAGCCATCCATATCATTGTTGCTTGGAATGCATTCGTGTTAATTCATTTGTCCTGTCTCTAGCATAGATTTATTCTATACTAATTTTTTTGTCTTGCCATGTGTCAAACTTCTGATGAGATTTTTCTAATGATTCAGGTTCTCAACAGAGTTGGATTAGATTGCCCTGACATCGAGACTATTTGTATCAAAGATCAAACCTTAACTACTGAAAGTCGGTTTTTTTTTTTTGGAAATTGTTTCCTGCTATATATGAAATATCGAGATTTACTTCAATTTTTTTTTTTTTGATTGAAGATTTACTTCAATTTTACTGATAATATCTTGTCAACTCCTTTTACTAGCTGTCGAGAAGATCATTGGCTGGGCTATTAGCTATCATTTTATGAATTCATCTGAAGCTATTACCAAGGAATCTAAGCTTGTGATAGGTGCAGAAAGGTTGTTCCCATCATTTTTGGTTATATTCCTATTGTCAACCTAATAGAAAAAATAGAACAAAGCTCTCTAGCGTTTAATTTTAATACTTCCACCATTCTACATTTCATTTGTGCAGCATTAAGCATGGGATTAACATTCTCCAGGGCATTCAAAATGAGAACAAGAACGTAAAAAATTCATTGAAGGTAATTAAACAAAGTATTGCAAACGTGTACCCTTTTCCACCCTATTTTTTGCAGTATGTAGTTGTGGTACTCGTTTCCATCTAGTTCTTTACATTGTCATGGTTTGAGTCATGGAATGAATACCCACATCTATTGATTCGTTTCTCCAGGATGTGGTTACTGAGAATGAGTTTGAGAAAAAACTGCTTGGAGATGTTATTCCACCGACTGATATTGGGGTCACATTTGACGACATTGGAGCTTTAGAAAATGTGAAGGACACCTTAAAAGAATTGGTCATGCTTCCTCTTAAAAGGCCTGAATTGTTTTGTAAAGGACAGCTGACTAAGGTGGAGATACTTTTACTTAAATTACTTTGGAAACACATTTTTAAGTAGATGACACAATGTGTGCAGTACCTTACTGTTTAGTTTATTTGGATGTAGCCTTGCAAGGGAATATTGCTTTTTGGGCCCCCTGGCACAGGAAAAACGATGCTTGCAAAGGCCGTAGCAACGGAAGCTGGAGCAAATTTCATCAACATTTCAATGTCCAGCATTACTTCGAAGGTTTCAATGTTGCAAATTTTAACTTATTATTTTTCTGTTGTCTGTGTCCTTGTATATTTTACAGACATGATAAATTTTGTTTCAGTGGTTTGGTGAAGGAGAAAAATATGTCAAAGCAGTCTTCTCCCTAGCCAGCAAAATTGCTCCAAGTGTTATTTTTGTTGATGAGGTTCGTATAATGTCATTTTATTTCTCAGTAGTTTCTTTTCTTTTGTTTTAAATATTTTAAATTTGAAGTCCTCCAAAGATTGACCATTTTATTTGAAAATGATGTTCTTTTCTGTCCTTTAGTCAACATTTTTTATTTTTAGTATGAATCCACCATTTAAAGGGTGGTTTTATTGTTATGTAGCTAGTGATTATTGACATGACTTGTTGGCATGTGGCATGAGTGTACATAGAAAAGTGTAACTATCTAGGAGGCTGATTGGTTTACTGATGTTCACATGAATTTTCTTTTATTTGACTGTTTTCTTCGTTGTCCCTTTACTGATGATGTTCACATGACCTGAATTTTCCTTTATTTGACTGATTTCTTCGTTGTCCCTTAAAAAAGGCTAGTTTGTCATACGATATATTTTGGTGCTGAAACCAGCCTGGGTCATAAATATGCAACTTTGATTATTTGTGAACATTTTTGAAATTTTGAATCTTGTCTTCCTCTATGGTATCTTTAGCTAATATGGATTTTTTTTCTTCTATTATCTGTGTTTGGTACCTGTGGCAGGTTGATAGTATGTTAGGGAGACGTGAAAATCCTGGTGAGCATGAGGCTATGCGTAAAATGAAGAATGAGTTTATGGTTAATTGGGATGGTCTGCGCACGAAAGAAAAAGAGCGTATACTTGTTCTTGCTGCTACAAACAGGCCTTTTGATCTTGACGAGGCTGTTATTAGGAGGCTTCCTCGAAGGTAAACAAATTATGGTTGATGTCAACCTATGTTGTTAATCTCGGGCTCCCAACCCATGCAGAACTGCGGATAGCGGGATAGTCGCCATTGCGAAGACTACAAAACAATGTATAACTAAACAAATACAAACTTCATACACACAGTCATAGTTGACAATCATAATTAACCTTTGTCAATTGTCACTAACTGATAAGATTCAATGATTTCAGGTAGAACCGAATTGTATATTGAATTCAGAAGAATCTACAAGGGTACAATCTCACTGGTTTAGAGTTCCAGTGAGAACTTCCAATTTCTGTTACAACTGTAAAACTGATTAATTGCAAAAACTCCTCTGTTTCATCAGCTAACTACCTATTTATATTACATTGTAGCTAGCTGAAATTACAAAAATGCCCTCCCTTAGTTAATACTAGTATCATTATTCTTTCTATAGTATACTTTCTTTACATAAGGCCTGCTATCAATACCCCCCCTAAGGCTTTCACCTTGTCCTCAAGGTGAAAATCAGGAAATGCTTGCTCTAGTTTTTCTGCCAGTTCCCACGAGTTCTCCCAAGCTGGCAGGTCCTTCCATTGCACCAAAACTTCTGCCTCCCCTTGCTTGTTGTACCGTAGCTGGAGTATGTCATCAATATCTGGCTGGAGGGTTCCATCTTCAGTTAGAGCAGCAGGAATCTGTTGTGGCTGATAAGGGCTTGGAACTGTCTTTTTGAGTCTACTTATGTGGAACACAGGATGTATCTTGCAGTGGCTTGGTAGAGCTAGTTTATAAGCAACAGCTCCCACTCTCTCAATCACCTGATATGGCCCATAATATCGAGGACTTAACTTCTCATTTCTTCGAGCTGCTAAGGAGCTCCATCTATAAGGGTTTGCTTTCAAGTAGACCCAATCATTCACTTCAAGAGTGACCTCTCTTCTGTGTTTGTCAGCAGTTATCTTCATTCTCTGTTGTGCCACTGTCAGGTTGCTCTGCAACTGGTCAAGCAATGCATCTCTTTCCTCATACAATTGATTAACAGCTTCTATATTGCAGGGAATAGTAGGGCCTTTGATAATTGGATTAGGGTCTTTGCCATACAAGGCCTTATAAGGGGTCATGCCAATGGACACATTATAATTTGTGTTAAACCATAACTCTGCCCATGGCAGCCATTTCACCCAAGTCTTAGGATGATCACCCACAAAACACCTCAAATAAATTTCCAGACACCGGTTAGTGACCTCTGACTGACCATCGGTTTGGGGGTGAAAAGCAGTGCTGTATTTTAGTGCGGTACCAGCCTGTTTAAACAGCTCTTTCCAGAATTTGCTGAGAAATATCTGATCTCTATCAGATATAATGGTGTCTGGGAAGCCATGTAGTCTGACTATGCCATTTATAAAGCTACCTGCCACATCAACTACCGTATAGGGGTGACCCAGAGTAATGAAGTGTGCTGATTTAGTAAGCCTGTCAACCACCACGAGTATAGTATCAATTCTGCCAACCCGAGGGAGTCCCCCAACAAAATCCATAGATAAGTCAGACCATACAGATTTTGGCATAGGTATAGGCTGCAGCAAGCCTGCAGGTGCCAGTGTTTGGACCTTACTTTGCTGGCACTGTTGGCATTGCATGATAAACTGCTTGATGTCTTCTTTCATTCCCTGCCAGTAAAACACTGCACTGATGCGTTTGAACGTTCTGAACAGCCCTGAATGATCTCCTTGCAGCGATGTATGAAACTCATGCAAGATAGTAGGGATTCTAGAGAACTTCTTAGGTAACACCAAGGCATTTTCTCGATAGAGAAAGCCATGTTTCACTGCAAACTTAGTAGTTTCTGCAGATTTCAGGACAACTTTCTGCATTAGTGCTTGCAACTCTGGGCAATTCATAATTTCCTCCTCCCACTCACTCCATTCAGGCAGAGTTACACATGAAATTGCTGCAAATATCATTTGCCTAGATAAGGCATCAGCCACCTTGTTAGAATTGCCTGTCTTATAGTGAATTTCAAAGTCAAAACCCAACAGCTTAGAGGTCCATTTAACCTGCTCACCCCCCAACAAACTCTGCTCCAAGAGGAATTGAAGGCTTTGTTGACCAGTTCTCACAATAAAGTGCTGGCCTATCAAGTAGTGGCGCCATTTTTGAATAGCTAGTACCATAGGCATCAATTCTCTCTCGTATGCTGACTTCTGTTGTGCCCTGATTGAGAGTTTCTGACTGAAGTAAGCTATAGGTTTTTCTTCCTGCATCAGGACAGCTCCAACACCTTGACTGGAAGCATCTGTCTCTATGACAAATTGTTTTGAAAAATCATGCATTGTTAATACAAGTAGGGCAGACATCACTTGTTTGAGCTGCTGGAACGCTTTCTCTGCTGCATCAGTCCAAGAGAACCTGTCCAGCTTCAACAGATCTGTTAAGGGTCTAGCAAGCACACCATAATCTTTTACAAACATTCTATAATAGCCAGTGAGTCCTAGGAATCCTCTCAATCCTTTAAGGTCTCTAGGGACTGGCCAATCAGTCATAGCAGAAATTTTATTTGGATCTGCTGCCACCCCGTGTGCAGTGACCACATGCCCTAAGTACTCAACCTTGTTTACTGCAAACTCACATTTCTTTTTGTTCACCACCAAGCTGTGCTGACTGAGGGTAGTAAAGATAGTTCTCAGGTGGGTGGCATGTTCATTAATGTCTTTGCTATAGATGAGTATATCATCAAAAAATACCAAGGCAAACTTTCTCAAAAACGGTTTAAGTACTTCATTCATGAGAGCTTGAAATGTTGATGGGGCATTCATCAAACCAAAGGGCATGACTAGGTACTCATAGTGGCCCTCATGAGTCCTAAGAGCTGTCTTGGGAATATCCTCAGTTTTCATTCTAATTTGGTGGTAGCCGGATTTAAGATCCAACTTAGAAAATATTGTAGAACCGGTAAGCTCATCTAGGAGTTCATCAATGAGTGGAATGGGGAATTTATTTGGGATAGTGAGCTTGTTCAAAGCTCTGTAATCAACACAGAACCTCCAGCTATTATCCTTGTTTCTCACTAGTATAATAGGGCTTGAGTAAGGTGAAGTGCTAGGTCTTATGATTCCAGTACTTAGCATGTTGGTGACTAACTTTTCAATTGTATTTTTTTGGTAGTGAGGGTATCTATAAGGTCTTAAGTTGGGTATGTTGGACCCTTCCTTAAGAACTATTGCATGGTCAATGGGCCTGCTAGGGGGTAGTTGTGTACTGTCATGAAAAAGATGGTCAAATTCATGGAGAACAGACTGGATTACCTCGGGCAAAGCAGGTTGCTCTGCCATTGCAAGTTCCATGTATCTGCAGTCAACAACATAGACCTCCTCTGTGTCCTGTGCCTCCAACAGTAACTGTGCAGCAGTGGCTTCTCTCCTTGACAGAGATGGATCACCTATCAAGCAGAATGTTTCCTCTCCTACCCTCACCCTCAGTGTCATGTCTCTAAAATTAGCCTTCACCTCACCAAGTTTCTCAAGCCAATCAATGCCAAGAACTATATCCTCACCATCTAGAGGAAACACAAAGCAATCTACCACAATTTCCAAGCCCTGTATCACCAACTGGATACCTCTACAAACTCCTTGGATCCTTATTCTCTCCCCATTCCCAATCTTAACCCAATATGGTGCTGTGCTTTCAACTCTCAGTCCCTGTGCAGTTACTAATCTGGTAGAAATGAAATTGTGTGTGGCACCACAATCCAATAGTACTAATATTTCCAGTAGTTTTAACATTCCTTTCAACATGAACGAGCATTTTGAAGACAACCCAGCCATACTATACAAGTGAAGACTTTTCATTGTTGCTTCCCACAATATTTCTTCTTCTTCCTCGTCTTTCTTCTCTTCTGCAGTGTCTGCGTCATCGTCTACATACAGTATTTTCAGCATTTTGTTCTTGCAGATATGTCCGGGCGTATACTTCTCCTCACAAGTGAAACACAATCCTTTCTTGCGTCGTTCTTCAATTTCTTTACTCCCCACCGACTTCGTAGCTGTTGCTGCACTGGTTTTACTAGCTTTTGTTACCTTCGTTGTTGCACCCGGATCAGTTGTTGTTTTATTCGTAAATCCTGCGTTCTTGAAGTTGTTAAAGTTCCGGCCACCGTAACGACCAGTTGCACCGATCTTTTCTTCGGCCAATAATGCCACATCCATCATCTCAGCAAGATCCTTGGGGCGTTGGAGTCGTACCTCTGCCCTGACATCGTCGCGCAACCCGTTGGAGAAGATTCCAGCGAACAAGGAGTGATCTTGAATCTTAATATGGCCTGCAACAGACTCAAATTTCTTGCGATACTCCCTAACCGTTCCATCTTGTTTCATGTTCATTAGTAATTCGAACGCGTTTGTCACCACCGTCGGTTGAAACCGGCGAAGAACGGCGTTTTTTAATCCAGTCCATGAGAGAACCTCCGTATTCGCCTCCCACCATTGCATCCATGCTAGCGCTTCCCCTTCCATCGCCATTAACGCAGCGTCCAACTTGTCTTCTTCGTCAATCTTGCGAACTTTGAAGAAGCGTTCAATCTTCATTAGCCAACCGGTGGCGTCGTCGCCGTTGAACACGGGGAGATCGACCTTGCGCAACCGTCGTTCACCTTCGTTGTTATTTCCGTTGCTCGGGCCTTTCTCTTTCTGTTTCGGGTCAACCCGGTCATTGCGACCCGAATTCCGTGTTTCCATCGTTACCATGAATGCTTCCATGCGAGCAAGCGCTTCATCGAATCGTCTTTGATTGCGCGCCTCGGACTCTACCAATCTTCGTTCCAATTCATCAATTCTTGGATCCATTTGCGACGGCGAGCTTGTTCCACCCTTCTTCCGCGGCATGAAAATTCCAAGGATCGTGTGACTACTGATACCAGTTGATAAGATTCAATGATTTCAGGTAGAACCGAATTGTATATTGAATTCAGAAGAATCTACAAGGGTACAATCTCACTGGTTTAGAGTTCCAGTGAGAACTTCCAATTTCTGTTACAACTGTAAAACTGATTAATTGCAAAAACTCCTCTGTTTCATCAGCTAACTACCTATTTATATTACATTGTAGCTAGCTGAAATTACAAAAATGCCCTCCCTTAGTTAATACTAGTATCATTATTCTTTCTATAGTATACTTTCTTTACATAAGGCCTGCTATCACTAATTCAAACTCTAAAGTACTCAAACTAATTACAAGTGATTCTTTAATTAGAACTAGTATCATCTCCACTTCCAAAAAACAGCTCAATTTGATAAAAAATGGCAAAAAAAATCCTCAAAAAATTTGTAAATGCATATAAAAAAGGCAAAACGGGCATTTCAAGACCTAATGCCTATAACATCCGCTAAAGGCTATTTCAGCCGCTATTCAGCAGTGCTACTGCGAAATGCTTCGCAAAAGCAGCTAGCGTCGCGGCAGACCCATAATTCGATCTGCCATTTCCTCTATCGCCTGCTATAGTGACGCTATTGACAACATAGATGTCAACTTCTTTTATTTCATGTTTTACAAATGAGGTCTATTCTAATTCAGTCTTTCATAATCTTTTTTGTAGATTGATGGTTGGTTTACCGGATGCTCCAAATAGAGACAAAATTATGAGAGTCATTTTAGCAAAAGAAGATTTGGAACCTGATGTTGATTTGGAAGCAATAGCAAATTTGACTGATGGATACTCAGGGAGTGACCTAAAGGTTGTTATTCTATATATCCTGAAGACTTTAACTTCCTTGGTTGGTTGCTAGAAAAAGTAATTTGATTCAATATAAAATATTTTTGCTGTGATTGCAGAATTTGTGTGTCACAGCAGCTCACTGCCCAATAAGAGAGATCTTGGAGAAGGAGAAGAGGGTTAGTGATCTTTCAGTTTAATGCTAAATAGGAGTTTGTGCACTGTAATATGCCTGCAATGCATAACATTGAGGGCTCGGTTTAAGCCTCCTAATGTTGAAATGAAATTTCTTTCAGGAGAGACGCTTAGCAATGGCTGAGAACAAACCTTTACCTGGATTGTGTAGCAGTGCAGATATTCGCCCCTTAAAGATGGAAGATTTTAGATATGCACATGAGCAGGTATATAAATTTTCATTTTTTCATTTTTCCAGACCCACGCACAAAATTATCCATAGCCTTCCCTCTGTCCCAATCCCCCTTTTGATTCTTACATAACTACTATACTAACCGTTAATTATGCAACTACTGCATACTAATAACTGCTGCATAACTAATCAAATGGTCTTCCTCCTAGAATAAGTCTTTACTATTGGAGACCTATTACTTACATATTTAAATTGAGGTTATTAATATATTGAACATTGAACAATAAGCTACATTTGCAGGGACTAAAGTTCTTCAATGAGTGTCTTTTATGTGGCATGCAATGGTAGTATATACTTAATTAATGTTTTATTATGCAGGTATGTGCAAGCGTGTCATCGGAGTCAAGAAATATGAACGAGCTACACCAATGGAATGACCTCTATGGAGAAGGTGGATCGAGAAAAATCAGATCTTTAAGCTACTTTATGTAAAGCTCACTGTATAGCATTTCTTGCTTAGGCTATTCTTCTTCTATCACCCAAATGGTGTAACAAGGTGAGCTACCAGTTAATATGGGAATTCCATAATTTTTTCTTCCCTTACTGTATTTTTTATATCATAGGCTTTCTCCCTTTTCTTGCCTCTCCATATTTTTTCATACTTGGTAGAGTTTAACAATAGTTCTGGGGGGGATAAAGCTTATTTTAGGCCCCCAGATGATCCAACTCTTCCCCATATTCTTCTCCCTTGCTTTTTGGGGCTTCTGCTTGTAAATACCTAGTTCTTTTTTTAAATAAAAAATAAAGTCATTCTTGTATTTTTGTTGCTAACTTCATAAATCATTTGTATGGCATTGTATTTGTGATTTGCAGTAACATAATAACCTTCACTTGCCCCAAAATATGTATGGATGTATTATGTATATGCATGCGTGTATATGTGGATGATGTGTGCATGCTATTTGCATTGCCATATCAGACCGTAAATATGGTTGTGGTGGTTCCTATGGTAAGTGAATATGTTGTCGTGTAAGGCGGATCTAAATTTGCAAGTGTCGAGACATCATGTAACTTGGTATTGTACTGAAAACGAAACTGGGGGAATAGTTGATACATTCTGTAGTAGTCATTACGGAAAGTTAAGAGGCAACTATGGTCACAAAAATTCTCTGCCATTCATTCGGTGTTACTTCATACTTTAGCAATTCTGATTTTTTGTCAATAATTTGTTTTCCTAAAGACTAAGTGTTTGTTTGGTCCGAATGTGGAAAGGGGAGAAGAGAGATTTTACTAGAGAAAAACGGGGAGAAATTAATGGGATTGTGTTTGGGTGTGCCGACTGCCGAGGGAGGGAGAGATAGTTCACAAAAAAATAAGAGATTTTATTGGAGGGAAAGTGCTAGTTTATTTTTTTCACGAAAATATTTTAGTTCATCTATTTATCTATTTAATATTTATAAATTCAACCATCTGGTAGAAAGAAAAATGTGTAGCATTTTCTAGGGGTGATAGATTAATTAAGTTTCTTATTGGTGTATCTGACAAATTCGTCGTAGGATATTGGTGAGAGATTAATTAAGTTCCTTATCGGTGTATTTGTCAAATTGATCTTAGGATATATTTTAAAGTGTTATGAACGGTTAAGATTTTATGTTGGTTGATACAATGTTAACCAGTGGCGGATCCAGAGAGTTGAACCCACACCCTTGTGGGGAATAAGCCAACTCCTTACCAACTGAGTCAATCTTCATTGGCGTCATGACACCTGTCCGTATGCAAGTCATCCTCTATATTTTACAATTGATTTTAAATTAATGATCTAATTGATAATCTACTATCTAACAAATTTACTATCTACTATAATCTACTATCAACTAAAAAAATCAATTGAAACTACCAGATAACTGCACGGATATATAAAAAACACATGGATAACTGCAGTGATATATAAAAAAAAATACGGGATTAATATTTGCCATTGATAATTATAGTTTTTGAAAACTACTATCTAAAAAAAAGAAGGCTTAATGACTATTTAAACTGATTAATATTTAAAACACACGCGATAAATATTTGTCACTAATACCTAAAAAAGGACAAATAATTGTTACTGATATATAAAAAAACGGGATAAATATTTGTTATTCGTAATCTACTATCTATCTTTTACTATCTACAATAATCTACTAATCAACTCAAATAATCAATTGAAACTATGAGATAACTGCACTGATACATAAAAAAACACTAGACAACTGCACTAATATATAAAAAAATACGGGGATAATTGCAATGATATATATAAAAACACGGGATAGTTGCACTGATATATAAAAAACATGGGATAACAACACTGATATATAAAAAAACACTGCACTGATATATAAAAAAACACTACACTGATATATAAAAACACATGGGATAAGTGCACATATTGTTTTTAAATGATACTTTTACATTTTTAGTTTTAATATTTATCAATTTTTTATTTGAAACTCATTTTTTATCTACTTTAAATTTTTCTTTATTTTCACGGGGTAATGTTCAGACTATTTAAATACTGTCTAAATTCATTTCTAAAAAGAACACGACAGCACCTGTCTGTATGCAAGTCATCATCTATATTTTACAATTGATTTTAGATTAATGAGATTTCAAACTAATGTTTTTATTTGAGGTAATCGTATGACGTAACGCGATCGACCCGTGCGGATGTACGGGTATAGTACTAGTGGCTTAAGAAAACACAGATCTAGAAGTAGATCTTTTGTCATCTAGTCCAATGCCTATTAACAATTTGCTGAGAGATATTTTTTGTCTTGGAATTGCTTATTTAAGAAAAGTCCTTGAGATACCAATAATTCTTTACGCCACTTTAAACATTTCAATGTTCCCAAGGCTTGAGAGAGAAACCGACAAACTTAAACTTAACACAAATAATTATTTCAATGTTTTATTTGTAGTGTTTCCACAATAAAACTATTGATAGTTGGATAATTCAATAATTGGTCCAATACTTTGGCAATTTACGACCACTAATCATAGATTTAGAAATACCTCAATTTTAAAAAAGCAAACCTTATTTGTTGGAATTGTTCGAGTTGTGTGTTTGGGAGTTTGATGGAGAGAGGAGTTGAAGACTTGAGTCTATTAATGGTAATTCTTTAGGATTGGGGAGAACAATTATCTCCAAAACCTCTCTAAATCTCTCTCTTATTTTATTCTTTGAGCTCTTCCAAAACCCTCTAAGTTTGGTGGAACTCAAACAACAAAGGCTAAAGTGATTCCGGGGTTCCTTATCTTTATTTAAAGTAACGATTTGGTCCTTTATCTTTTTTTTGTCCCAAATCAGTCCTTTATGTTTTAAATTTTTGACACATAAATCCTTTTCTGTCCCAAATCAGTCCTTTATGTTTCAAATTTTTAACACATAAATCCTTTTTTTTGACACATAAATCAGCACTGTTAACGGAAAAGGATTTATGTGTCAAAAATTTGAAAGATAAAGGACTTATTTGAGACAAAAAAACATAAAGGACTAATTCGTTACTTTAAATAAAGATAAGGGACCCCAGGAGCACTTTAGCCGAAAATAAACTAGGGTGGAGTTTTAAGGGGTTTGAGGGATAATTTTCTCCGCATCACCAAAAGAATCACCAGTATTAGTTGTAAGCGCTCTCCTCCAAACTCCCAAATCATTAACTAATATTAATTCGAACCTATCAATTTGAGTCAAATAACAGGATAAATCACAATCAATCTTTTGAAGGGTGGCCAAATTAGGAACAAACTTACAGTTTCTAAATATCATTAATATAAAGATTTTAGGCTTATGCTAAACAACATGTCTTATACAAATAAAAATATGTAATTAATTTAGTGTGTGTTTGGGAGATTGGAGGGAGGAAAAAGAGGGCTTAAGACTAATAGTAGTAAGAGTTTTGGTGGAGCATCAAATACTGGGATACAAGTTAGTATTTATACAAACTCGAGATAAAACTCAACATAAATCCATAAAAGTTATCTAAATTTCCAACTCAAGCTTTTCCTCAAACGGAAACTCTACTCGGGTAATTTCTTCACCTATGCTTGGTACCTGAAAATCACAACATATAAACAGTGAGATTACAAATCTCAATGAGCGCCTCCATGACCCCTTACGGTTCCTCTCATTCGTTCTTTTTAATTTCTGATTTTTATGCCTTATTTGATCGTAGTCCAAGGGAAGAACTACGTGCAAACTTTTTTCCATGACATAGCACAACACCGGTAACCATTTACTCGATTCCAGGTGAACCCGATCCGCTAACCTTGCGCTAGCAGGCAAACATGAACGGGGCCTAGGGTTCGGGTTCATGACTTTCCTACCCTAGTATGCTAATTCTCTTGGGTCGTCACCCTATTCTTGATAATTAATTATATACATCTCATTGAACATTACATTAGGCACTAACTTTACTTGAATGAACTCATAATTCATTTTGAAATACTTTAAAGGGTTCTCACTCGTTACCCGACATTTCGAACAATCGACAATTCAATTATCTTATTCAAGCATCATATGGTCACCAATCATGCATTCATATCATTACTAATCATATCATTCATAATCATGAAGAAACTATAGCCAAGACATAGCCATTCAAACATTTCCATAGACAGTCTAGGTGCAGTAAATTTTCAGCAGTAGTACGTAAACTTCAACAATTTCTTTAACATAGCAAACGATATCGAAATTAAGCAAACAAATATTCGTTGGAAACCTTAGAGTGTGTAGTTTCTGGATATAATTTTTATTTATTTGTTTATGTATCCAAAAAGTACAGTTTTTCAAAATAAAACATAGGGGTCCAGAAACATGACAGCAACTGTGGTCCAACTTGTAACTCAGTTTTCTTTTTGAATTCTCAACCAAATGAAGCAAACCAAGTGTCCAAATTGAAGCAAAACGAGTCTAGTTTCCAATGAAACAGAAATCATTACAAACGGAGTCCTACCTAAGTTGCTACGAGCAAAACACCGAACTTATACCCAAAACAGTCTCAGATTTTTAACTCGACTTGCAACCAGAAATTCTCCCATCGTACTTACCCAAATTTATTAAATTCAGTGTCTAAATTGTAGAAAATTGTGTCTAGTTTCTAGTAAACCAAACCCTAAAATTTTTGGACACAAAGAACATTCACAATCACAGAAATGCTGAACCTATAACAAAACAGTCCCAAACAGAAACTCAGCACAACAATATGCACAATTAACACCACCAACCTTCATAATCTCACTAACCACATTCAATAACATGCTACCAATTCAGAACACCTACAAACATTTAAAACATATAACGTGGTGAGGACGCTCACCCGGTGGACGAACCACTCGAGACTTTAACGAATCGAAAACCGTAACTCACGAACCGAGCTCCTAACGCCTCCAATATCCTCAAACCCGAAACCAATCTACCCAAAATGCTCCAAATTCGAATTCCAGCAACTAAAACCCCTTCTTTATACTCCAATCTACAATGTGGATATCAAAACGCTGTAATCTTGCTCTAGACTCGACATGCAATGCTTCGAAAACTCCAAAACTCCATTTTTCTCACTTTGAGCTTTGAGCTTCCAACAATGGTGAAATGATGAGAAGGATGAAGTGGGTGATGATTTGAGTATCAATGTGTAGAGGGTGGAGAGCTGATTTCAATGGTGTGAAAACATCTCACATGCACCAAGATTTGTTCCCTCTCTTCTCCTCTCCCTCTCTCGCAACTCCCTCTCTCTCTCTTCTCTTTCTCTTTTTTCTTTCTAACTTCTATTTCTGATTTTCAGCAAAGTGAGTGAGTGTATGTGGGTTTGAGTGACAAGAGTTAATGTGTCTTTAGCTGAAGGTCAGTTTTGCTCTTGCACTCTAATTACCCTCTTAACCCCAATTTAACCACACAATCAATCAACAATGCACAATTTCACATTTCTAATAATGAATTTAACTATTACACATAATCAAATACGCTAAAATACTAAATTAACTAATCAATCTAGCTATGACCTCTTGCTAATTTCGATTAAATGAAATTAGCTAAATTGGAGATGTTACAATACACCCAAACTTGAAAAAAATTTGTCCTCAAAAATTGTTCGAAGTTCTATTGAAATCAAGAATAAATGTCCTCCTAAAGGTCATTACCAGCAGAATGGTATTGGTCTGAAATGAGATCAAAACACTATCTAAGAGTTTAAGCCGGATACAATTGGAATGAGAATTCAAAAGGAAGGTTACTCTGGTCTTGAATTTAAAGATGAAGGAGGATTGGAAAGATTCTCGAAGTCAAGAAACCTCAAAATCAACAATTATAACTGATTAGATTTATTTAAGAGATTCATATCATAAGCATTTGTTTCCAAGCATTGATGACAATCAAAAGAAACAAGAGATAGGGAAAACAATCATAAGGATTAAGCGCTCTTGAGTGTGAGAACTCCTACATTCAGTTTACAGCTAAGGCCTCTTAGACGTACTTAATGAGTACTAATGCACATAAACACACAAAATATATACATATAAGTCTTATAGAGTTTCCAATAGAATACTACGGTGAAAATGGCCAGACTACATAGTTTAAGCAATAAGAAAGAGGGGTACAATTAAGGACACCGCTAAGAAATTAGTAAAACCAAATTCAAATTCAATCAGGAAATGTTTACCAATATAGGACAGAGTAGATCAACTAATCAGGAGTATCATGTATTGGGAGTATATAGTCAAGATAGTCATTTAACAAAAGAATATTGAACCATAATAAGGAACTACTTTAGGATGTTTAATGCCAAGTCACATTTTTGCCTGATTTAACTCCAACCCATTTTCCAAACCACATAAAATGTGAAGAAAGAGCAGGGAAAAGAGAAGAAAATATTCAAAAGCATTAAAATTTTTACATGAGCTTCATTAGGACTAATCCCTTTAACTTAGATTGGATGAATTCCTATTACATTATACTCATGTTAGAACAAGTAAAGGTACGCTAACAGGTTACACATTGAAGATATCAATTACAAGTAAATTTACACCTATATTACTGTTCAATCATGTTATTTCTTATCTCATACTATAAGGAAATATTCCTAAATAACAAGTTGTCATTCAATTGTTGAACTAGGTTAGGAATATTCTTCAAGATAAGCAAGAATCACAAAACATCATTTATTCATAAAGGCCAATTGCTTCGCATTTATTGCTTAATCCAAATACTTCATAACTCACCCCAACTTGGTTACAACCACATCAAACATTGAACACTTATGTAAATTGAACTTTCCCTTTTTGCAACATACAAGCTGAATACCTTATCGTATAGGACTTTTACTAAACCTGAAAATCTCATAAAGAGAGTTATAACTACTAATAGCCATTCCTAAAGAATATCCCTCCTTAAGACTCCAAAAAGGTAATACCCTAATTTTGGATCTAAAGACTTAGTCTTAATCATGGGAATCCATTGCATACTTCATATGCCAAATTAGTGTTTAGACTCTACGAACTTTTGGATAATGGGGTCATAGAATAACGCTACTTGATGGTTATCATAGGCAACAAAACCAATGAGGAAAGAAAATATCATTCCCCATAAGTGAGCATGATACCACTTCATAGAAGATTCACTAAGCCAGCTCCTTGTATAAGAAAAACTCTTGACAATTAGGGTCTTTTTCTGAAAAACATTAAGATTCCTAAGAATGACTAAACTCATAGGGAAGGCTTAATGATCCTCGGTCATACTAAAGTTATTGTAACAATGGAAGGTATCAGAAAAGGACTAAGGTCTTAAGGAAATTGGATTAGAATTTCAGTTAGCTTGGAACACTGAACCAGCTTAGCTAAAGAGAAGATAAGAAAGCACATGTCGAACATCTTTCCGTTACAAGAGAGAAGGTTTGAAAAGAAACCTGATTTTCAAGATTGCTCACTGATTAGGTAACGGTTCTAAGAAACTGCAATTATCCTAGTCAGAAGGGTTTCAAATAAACTATTCCTTGGTTGGCGACATATGAACTTCTTGTTCATGCAAGGATCGACCAAAACTGGCATGCTCCTAGTCGGAGGGTCGTAATATTGTTACTTCTATCGACATCACATACTAGCCCCTTTTTGAAAGGGACCCGATTCATGAATCTTGATCAGGAACTAGTCTAATAAACATTGGGTGGTTCTACTTGCCAATATTGCTAATGCCATTATAGTTTACTAGTCCGGTTTCATGACATTTCGAAAGGTGGTTCCGAGGAAGAAAAAAAAAGAAACCTGATCTAGACTCATGACTATTCGGAAGGATTTCACTAAGCTAAGACACAAGTTGGGGTTAGCTCGAGTCACATGGTAGGGTCAACTACTAGACATCATCTTAGTAACTGAGAGACTGGTCAAACAACGATCGAAATTTCACAGTGCCCGCTAGTCCTGAGTAGATCTGGGATACGAACACTCCTTCTACCAGAATATCCTTCCCAACTGATAACCCTCTAGATGACCTCTAACGATCTATACGGCAACACGATGGTCGAATCGGCTCCAGAGATTGAACGGTCGCCCCAGCTTCCTCAAACCAACATGGATGCCCATCTTTTGCTCCAGAATATCGTCTGTATCTCTCTGCTTCTGCTGCATGCTCTGATGAAACGAGAAGGCCAGAATCCCATGGTTTAGGGTTTTGAACATTTTCAGGGCTGAGACAACCAATTGTCATCATTCTCAGTAACTCACATGAAACATTGAGTGGATCTTGACTCAATACTTCACACAATATACTAAAAAGTTCTGACATTTAATAGTCTAAGTCCTTAGCTGACTCGATCTATCTAATCTCCTAATTGAGAAAATACTACGCCCGACTAGGTCGAACTGCTCTGATACCATAAATGTAACACCCCGCAATTTTACCTAAAGCAGAATGTTAACACATATGCCCTAATTCACAGAATACACGATACTGTTATGGATTCAACAACAACTTAACATAATATTGGAATAAATCCATTTAAACATATAAAATGTCTCGGTCCTAAGACCATCAAATACTGGGATACAAGTTAGTATTTATACAAACTCGAGATAAAACTCAACATAAATCCATAACAGTTATCTAAATTTCCAACTCAAGCTTTTCCTCAAGCGGAAACTCTACTCGGGTAATTTCTTCACCTATGCTTGGTACCTGAAAATCACAACATATAAATAGTGAGATTACAAATCTCAATGAGCGCCTCCGTGACCCCTTACGGTTCCTCTCATTCGTTCTTTTTAATTTCGGATTTTTATGCCTTATTTGATCGTAGTCCAAGGGAATAACTACGTGCAAACTTTTTCCATGACATAGCACAACACCGGTAACCATTTACTCGATTCCCGGTGAATCCGATCTGCTAACCTTGCGCTAGCGGGCAAACATGAATGGGGCCTAGGGTTCGGGCTCATGACTTCCCTACCCTAGTATGCTAATTCTCTTGGGTCGTCACCCTATTCTTGATAATTAATTATATACATGTCATTGAACATTACATTAGGCACTAACTTTACTTGAATGAACTCATAATCCATTTTGAAATACTTTAAAGGGTTCTCACTCGTTACTCGACATTTCGAACAATCGACAATTCAATTATCTTATTCAAGCATCATATGGTCACCAATCATGCATTCATATTATTACTAATCATATAATTCATAATCATGGAGAAACTATAGCCAAGACATAGCAATTCAAGCATTTCCATAGACAATCTAGGTGCAGTAAATTTTCAGCAGTAGTATGTAAACTTCAACAATTTCTTTAACATAGCAAACGATATCGAAATTAAGCAAACAAATATTCTTGGATACCTTAGAGTGTTTAGTTTCTGGATATAATTTTTATTTATTTGTTTATGTATCCAAAAAGTACAATTTTTCAAAATAAAACATTGGGGTCCAGAAACATGACAGCAACTGTGGTCCAACTTGTAACTCAGTTTTCTTTTTGAATTCTCAACCAAATGAAGCAAACCAAGTGTCCAAATTGAAGCAAAACGAGTCTAGTTTCCAATGAAACAGAAATAATTCCAAACGGAGTCCTACCTAAGTTGCTACGAGCAAAACACCGAATCTATACCCAAAACAGTCTCAGATTTTTAACTCGACTTGAAACCAGAAATTCTGCGATCATACTTACCCAAATTTATTAAAATCAGTGTCTAAATTGTAGCAAATTGTGTCTAGTTTCCAGTAAAACAAACCCTAAAATTTTCGTACATACAGAACATTCATAATCACAGAAATGCTGAAACTATATCAAAACAGTCCCAAACAGAAACTCAGCACAACAATATGCACAATTAACACCACCAACCATCATAATCTCAGTAACCACATTCAATAACATGCTACCAATTCAGAACACCTACAAAATTTTAAAACATATAACGTGGTGAGGACACTCACCTGGTTGACGAACCACTCGAGACTTTAACGAACCGAAAACCGTAACTCACGAACCGAGCTCCTAACGCCTCCAATATCCTCAAACCCGAAATCAATCTACCCAAAATGCTCCAAATTCGAATTCCGGCAACTAAAACCCCTTCTTTAAACTCCAATCTACAATGTGGATATCAAAACACTCTAATCTTGCTCTAGACTCGACATGCAATGCTTCGAAACTCCAAAACTCCATTTTTCTCACTTTGAGCTTTGAGCTTCCAACAATGGTGAAATGATGAGAAGGATGAAGTGGGTGATGATTTGAGTATCAATGTGCAGAGGGTGGAGAGCTGATTTCAATGTTGTGAGAACATCTCACATGCACCAAGATTTGTTCCCTCCTTTCTCCTCTCCCTCTCTCACAACTCCCCCTCTCTCTCTCTTCTCTTTCTCTCTTTTCTTTCTAACTTCTATTTCTGATTTTCATCAAAGTGAGTGAGTGTATGTGATTTTGAGAAGGTCATTTAAAATAGGAGAAATGACAGTTTGGTCCTTGCACTCTAATTACCCTCTTAACCCCAATTTAACCACACAATCAATCAACAATGCACAATTTCACATTTCTAATAATGAATTTAACTATTACACATAATCAAATACACTAAAATACTAAATTAACTAATCAATCTAGCTATGACCTCTTGCTAATTTCGATTAAATTAGCCAAATTGGGGATGTTACAGAGGCTCTGCTCCTTCCCACCGGTTGGGGTTGGCCACTGTTCTCCTTCACCGATTTTCCCTCACCCCCATTGTTACCCATCCCTGCTTGACCCCCAAACCCCCTTTCTCCATCTCCCATTCACCCTCACCAAAACCTTCCCACACCAGCATCCAAACCCCCTTCAATCTCCTTCCCTTGTACCTCCTTCATCGTTCCCTCCTCTCATCCTCTCATCGGTCTTTATGATACTCTGCATGTACCTCATTTTGTGGATTAGCTCCCTCACCGACGATATCCCCTCTCCAAAGCGTACCGTGAGGATGTCTTGTCAGAGACCCACACGAAAGCGTCCAACAAAAATAAACAACACGCTGGTACAAAAGACAACAAAGGACAACAAAGCGTTCAAAAAAATGCTTACTACTCTTGATATTTTTTCAAGTAAAATACAAAGGACAACAAAGAAGGAGACGCGAGATCAGGGAAGACAAAGTGTGAATGGCTACAAATTTTTCTACTTGAAGGTTATTATTTCATTTAATTTGTAAACGTATTTATACAAGTTGTAAATCCCTAACCGAGTTTGTCAGGGTTAACAAACTTCCTAATTACAATGGCTATTTTCCTAACTACTTCTAATTTCTATTTTGAATTACAATTTTAACAAAATATGCATGGATTGTTATGGCTGGCTATTAGATAGAACTCTTCATGTAGGTCAGATGACATAATTAATGTTGTTTTTGTTGGATTTTGGTAATCCTCACCTTAGATTATCTTTTAATCTTAGCCTTAGATTAATTGTTTAATCCAACAGCTACGATTAACTAAACTGTTAGATAAGTTTGTTACAAACTAAGTAATTAATAGTTTGTTCCTAACAAACTGATTTAGTTAAGTTTGTTATTAATAACAAACTTAACCCAAAACCTGTATATATATAGTCTATCATGTATAGAATTGTAATGCAGTGAACATACACAATTGAATAAAATTTACAAGTTATAATTTTATATTGCTGTGTGTGTGTTCTAATTTTTCTGTGTGTGAAATTCCTTCTCTTCTTTCTGAGAAATCTCCTCCTTCAGTGCTTGTTCTTTAGGTCTTTGGTGAGTATCTTCAAAGGTGTTGAATGTATCTCACAAAAGAAAGAAAAGACAGCATATGTTAGTAATCTGTTTTGTGACTAAACAGAGAGATAAAGGAGAATCTACGAGAAAGAGAGTTATACCTTTGTTCAGGCTGTTCTAAAGGTGTGAAGGTGGTGATTGTTCATCAAGAACAATCACAAGGTGACCTGCAAACAGAAACAGTGATTAGGATTTCTGTTTTTAACCAAAATAGAAACTGAAATTTCACTAAGAGAGTGAAATACTACCTGATACTTAGCTGCGTTGTTATCCAGTCTTGCTGTCTCAACCATTAGTTCTCACAGCAACAGAAAGCAGAAAGGAAAACAGTACAGAAGTTAGGGTTTCGTTGTATCAACCAAGAAAACAAAAGATTCAGATATCAAACAAGGGATTTACCTTACTGAGGGTGTCCGATTCATAACCCTGTGAAGATATCACCAAAAGAACCTCATATGCGATTTAGGGTTTCTGGAAAAACCTCTAAATCGCACAACCAACAATAAGGTTTTGTTAAACAGCATCACACCATCAAATCTTCGTGAAGAACTGAAGTCATTACAAGCTTCAGATTGTGTAGATCAGAAGCAGAAACCAGGGATCTTGAGAAGAAGAAGAAGAAGAACAGTGCAGAGGAGAGAAAGAAGAGAGAGTCTGAGTTCTTGAATTTCTGGCGAATTAGGGTTAGGAAAGGATTTGATACCACGGGTCAAGGAGGATCCGCGCGCAGCTTGTAACATCCCCAAAATAATTAATGGAATTATTTGGGTGTTAACCCAATTAAACCAATTTAGTACTCGACTGGTAAATTTATCGAGTGCTAAAATTATTTAATTGTTGTCATCGGATCGTTAACCGGATAATACGGACCAAGGAAGTTTTGGAATCGAAATAGGAGATTTCGATCAATATGATAATTTGACCGCGTTACAACAAATATATTAAATAAATATATATATGTATACGTGGGTGTGTGTGAGTGAAGAGGAGAAAGAATTAATTAAATTAAATAAATATAAGTGTGTGTGTGTGTTAATAAGAAAGGAAAGAAAAGAATTAAGAAAGGAAGAAAAGAAAGAATGCGAGAAACAGAGGGGAGGAGAGAAAAAGAAAAGAAGAGAGAAAGAAAGGGGGAGGAAGAAGAAGAGGAAAAAGGGGGCAATTCCGCTCATCAAAACGACTTCCGTCCAACACGAAAAATGCTCAGCGTTACTTCCTCTTCGATTTGGTACCAAGATTTTCATCATCAACTCACTCTCTCTCACTTTACCATTTTCGAATTTGAGAGGAAAAATGGAGGTTTTGTGGTTCAAGCTCAAAGGAAAGCCTAGAATGGTGGTGAGGAGTGAGCTCAAGGGCGAACACGCGAATATTGAAGTCCGATTTGGAGTTTTTGAAGAATTGAAGGTTAGGGTTCAAATTGGGGTTTTTGGTGAATAGTAGCTTTTGGAGATTAGGGATGATGAATAGTGTTCGTGGAAGATTTCGTGGGATTCGGTATTTCGGTCAAAAATGGTTTCGTGATCGAGTGGGAAGCTTTGGGAGCGGATTGGGTGTCGCCGGAGCGGGGAATGTTCGTGTGGTTACTCGGTGGATTCGGCCGCTCGTGGTTCACGCTTCGAGGGTGAGTTCTACTCACGTTTAGGATTTTTGTTTTTCGAATTAATTGATAAACTGTTTTATCGCTTTCGCTGGACTGGAATATTATGTGATACTGTCTGATTCGGGTTAGGAATCGATTGGGGCGAGTCTCGGGTTGCGTCTCGTTAAAAATGGAATTTTTGGTGATTTGATTCGAGAGATTTTGATTTAAAACCGTTATTTGAAAATATGTCGCGTTTTAATACGATTCGTTTTGATTGAGTTTTTGATTGGATTGATTGATTGTGTGGTTTGTATTGGATTCATTTTACTGGTTGTCAAATCTGTTTTCGATCGGAACAAAAATCGGAATTGAGCGGAATAGCGGATTTCGCGAAAATCGCAAAATTCTGCACTTGACAGGCCCCCCTTACTGCCAGTCCACGCGCCACTCGCGCGCCACTGGACAGAACCTTACTGTCAGCTCGCGCGCCGTTTGCGCGCCACGCGCCACTCGCGCGCCAGTTGGCAGAATTTCAGCAACCAAACACTGTTTTTCGTTTCGCGATAACTTTTGATCCGGGAACCCGATTGAGGTGTTCTAAGATGCGTTAGAAAGCTTATTCAGAGGCCTAACTGGATATTCTATTTTTAAGGCAAAATGAACTGTTTTTGATATTGAAAATTGTGTCGAAAAGTGGTCAACTAGATTGCGAGTGTGAACTTGGATTTTATAAAATTGTGGATTAAAGTGTTTCATTGATTGTCTGATTTGATGGACCGCAGGTTCATAGTACTGTAGATATATATATTATATCGAGTTTGGGTGACGACCCATGTAGACATACTAGGCGGGGTAGTCATGCACCCTTACCCTAGGCCTCTTGCAATAGGGAAAGTACTATTGGTAAGGTGGTTCACCGGGTATGTAGCGTTCGCGCAGTCGGTATCGTACTTGGTTGTAACAGGTTCATCGGGTATGTAGCGTTCGCGCAGTCGATGACCTGTCAAAGGTTAAATAATGCGGTTCATCGGGTTTGGAGCGTTCGCGCAGTCGATGCCGTATACAGTCAAAACCATTTCATAATTGGACCGAGAGCGTTAGTAGGGGTCTCGGTAGAACTCACTGAGATTGTATCTCACTGTTTAAATGTTGTTGTTTCACAGATAAACAGGGACAGAAGAAACCGCAGAGGCACGAGTAGGTGGCCCCGGGTGATGGAGGATGACTTAGTTTTATGTTTAAGTTTATTTTCCTTCTGTTGTCCATGTATCACAACACTATGGCATTAGTGTTTTGTTTATCCTTTTCCGCTTTCTTGTATGACTCTGATTACCATAGTTGCTGACAGTTATGGTCTGAATACCGTATGATCTTATTTGTGTATAAGATGGTTATGTTGTATTTCAGCAAAATTTTGTAATGGTATTCAGTGTCTAAACAGGAAATTATTATCTCTGATGTTTATATTTTGGCACGCTTTGGTATTTTACAAGTTAAATATACCGGGGTGTTACACAGCTCCGGAGAAAAGCGGGTCCGGGCGCGCAAAACCCGCCTCCGTAATTTTTTTGTTTGGCAAGTCAGGTGTGTAGAAGATTGGGCTGGGCCAGCAAGTGGGCCTTGTGCTAATCACACCCCCTATATCTGATTTTTGGCAACCTGCAAGAAAACCAAGTGAAATTGGTCAAAATTCAACATGGTATCAATGAGCTAGTTACAATCCAGGGAAAACGGGAAAATTTCTAAACTCTATCTCGTTCTTTTAGATTTCTTTAAAGTTTCTTCTTTAAGTGTCAAGAAATTTTAAAACAACAAGTGGCTGTGTGTGTGAGTGTTTCTTTTAAGGTTCTTTTGATTTCTTTTTACCTGCACAATCAGATTGTGCAGTTTTGTGTATTCTAACAGTTTTAGTGTTTAAAGTTTCAGTTTGTAAGATGACAAGTACAGGTTTAAACACACAAGTTCCTAAATTGGATGGGAAAAACTATGAGAGATGGTGCATTCAGATGAAGACAGTTCTTGGCTGTCATGAGGTTTTGAGGATTGTTAAAAATGGCTTTGAGCCATTGGCTGAAAATCCTACCCCTGCCCAAACTAACACCTTCAATGAAAATGAGAAAAAGGACTTCAAAGCTATGTACCTCATTCATCACGGATGTGATGAAACTAACTTTGATAGGATAAGGAACCTAGAGACTTCTAAGGCTGCCTGGGATGCCTTAGAACAGTACTACACAGGGGCTGCTCCTATCAGAGAAGAGAAGTTGCAGGCTCTAAGAGCTCAATATGAAACACTAAGGATGAAGGAAGGGGAGTGTATTTCTGATTTCTTTATAAGGTTAAAGAAAATCACTAATACTATGACTATGTATGGGGAAACTCTTACAGAAAAGGTGATCTGTAAGAAAGTCTTAAGGTCCTTGACTAAGAAGTTTGGCTGGGTAGTCAACAGTATTGAAGATACAACTCTACCAGATGACTTTAAAGTGGAAGAGATCCAAGCAAAGCTTGAAGCAAAGGAGCTAAGGAACAATCTTCTATAAGGTGAAGAAGAAGATGGCCAAGCACTATTCACCAAAGCTAAGGGTAAGAAAGGAGCCACAGACAGCAGCCAATCAGGTAAGCCTAATTGGTCTAAAGGTAAGGCAGGTAAATCTAACCCTAAATCTGATTTCAATAAGGGAAATAGCAATGCATCTAAAGGCAAAGATAAGTCTAAAGTGCAATGCTACTGATGCGATAAGTATGGGCACTATGCTACTGAGTGCCCTGCTAGAAAGGACTCTAAGTCCAAAGAAATTGAAAGTGAAGCCAATGTGGCTAGAGAAGATTCAGATTCTGAATCTGATCCTGTAGCTTTTAGCATGATTATAGCTGAACTTGAAACAGAAACTAAGGAAGTCTCTGTATGTTCAAAAGCTAAAACAGAAACTAAGGAAGTTTCTGTGTGTTCAGTGACTGAACCTAAAACAGGAACTAAGGAAGTTTCTGTGATACCTAAAGCTAAACTAGAAGCAGAATCTAAGGAGGTTTCTGTAGGTTTAGAATCTGTGAGTTTAAATTCTGTGTTTTTTGACTATGTAAATTCAGAATATGTAAGTGCAGAAACTGTGAGTTTAGAAACTACAAATTCTGAAACTGAAGTAGAAACAGAAATTAAGGAAATTTCTGTGACTAATAAAATGGAACCTAGGATAAGTAAAAACTGTGAATATACTGTCTTTGTTATTTCAACTAATATTGGCAGGATTTGTGAAGGAATGTGGCCCTTGAACTATGGCTGTTCAAGCCACATAACTAGTCAGAAAGAATGGATGATTGACACTTATCCTAGAAGTAAAATTGGCATTGAAAATGCTAAACCTATTACAACAGCTGGTGTGAGGAACTTAAGGTTCAAAAGGGAAGTTGGACAGGTAATATCTACTAAAAATATTTCCTATGTTCCAGGCACTACTTGTTTAATAGGTAAACTGTTTGTGAAAAAGCTGAAATCTGAGATTAAGGATTTAATTCAGATTGGATATTCATCTACTACATATGAGCCACTTAATGTGTTTTCATTAGGTGCCAACAAAATTGTTTTAACTTGTGTAGATGAATATGCAAAGCTTTGGATCTATTTGATAAAAACCAAAGGAGGAGCTTTGGTATGTTTTAAACTGTTTCAGGGTGAAACTGAACTACTTGGAAGCTGTCCTAAGGAGGAAAGCAGCACTAAAGACCCTATGATGAGGAAACATGACACTAAGGAAGCTGTACAGCAGCAAGCAGATGGAATTTCTCATTATAAGGAATCTGCCACACTACATTCTGACCCTATGGGTCAATTTCTGACTAAGGGACAAAGACTGACAGGTTGTGAACTTGTCACAATTGACAAAGTGAATGAAGGAGACCTCATACACTATGCAATGAGGACAGATTCAGAACTATGTGATTGCTATGAAGCTCTTGGAAGAGAAGGGCTACAATTGAGGAGTTAAACTCCACTAATAAAGACTTAGGGACTCTATGGGATGTCTATGGACTAGAGTTCTTAAGGACACCTAAAAGTTCTACTTTACAACATATAGCAAGGATTGACAAGGCAGATTGCAGTTCTGCCAGCAACATTGCAGAATGCTTTCTGGGTTTCAAAGCTGCCACTCAAGCAGCTTGGCTAGAAGTACTGAACCACTGCTCAACTAAGGAGCAGATGGCTGATTTTTTACTAAAGGCTCTAAAAGGTAAGGTTTTAACTAAAGCTTAGGATACAACTAGGTTGAAAGCTAACATCTGGGGGCTTGTCCCAGATCATCACTGATTAATGCCTAACAGGGGGTTGTCCTGATTTAGTTCCTGTCTCTAATAAGATAATCTAAGTTTTAGGATTAAGGGAGGATGTTGGATTTTGGTAATCCTCGCCTTAGATTATCTTTTAATCTTAGCCTTAGATTAATTGTTTAATCCAACAGCTAGGATTAACTAAGCTGCTAGATAAGTTTGTTACAAACTAAGTAACTAATAGTTTGTTCCTAACAAACTGATTTAGTTAAGTTTGTTATTAATAACAAACTTAACCCAAAACCTGTATATATATAGTCTATCATGTATAGAATTGTAATACAGTGAACATACACAATTGAATAAAATTTACAAGTTATAATTTTACATTGCTGTGTGTGTGTTCTAATTTTTCTGTGTGCGAAATTCCTTCTCTTCTTTCTGAGAAATCTCCTCCTTCAGTGCTTGTTCTTTAGGTCTTTGGTGAGTATCTTCAAAGGTGTTGAATGTATCTCACAAAAGAAAGAAAAGACAACATATGTTAGTAATCTGTTTTGTGACTAAACAGAGAGATAAAGGAGAATCTGAGAGAAAGAGAGTTATACCTTTGTTCAGGCTGTTCTAAAGGTGTGAAGGTGGTGATTGTTCATCAAGAACAATCACAAGGTGACCTGCAAACAGAAACAGTGATTAGGATTTCTGTTTTTAACCAAAACAGAAACTGAAATTTCACTAAGAGAGTGAAATACTACCTGATACTTAGCTGCGTTGTTATCCAGTCTTGTTGTCTCAACCGTTAGTTCTCACAGCAACAGAAAGCAGAAAGGAAAACAGTACAGAAGTTAGGGTTTCGTTGTATCAACCAAGAAAACAAAAGATTCAGAGATCAAACAAGGGATTTACCTTACTGAGGGTGTCCAATTCATAACCCTGTGAAGATATCACCAAAAGAACCTCATATGCGATTTAGGGTTTCTGGAAAAACCTCTAAATCGCACAACCAGCAATAAGGTTTTGTTAAACAGCATCACACCATCAAATCTTCGTGAAGAACTGAAGTCATTACAAGCTTCAGATCGTGTAGATCAGAAGCAGAAACAAGGGATCTTGGGAAGAAGAAGAACAGTGCAGAGGAGAGAAAGAAGAGAGAGACTGAGTTCTTGAATTTCTGGCGAATTAGGGTTAGGAAAGGATTTTATACCACGGGTCAAGGAGGATTCGCGCGCTGCTCCGGAGAAAAACGGGTTCGGGCGCGCAAAACCCGCCTCCGTAATTTTTTTGTTTGGCAAGTCAAGTGTGCAGAAGATTGGGTTGGGCCAGCAAGTGGGCCTTGTGCTAATCGCACCCCCTGTATCTGATTTTTGGCAACCTGCACAAAAACCAAGTGAAATTGGTCAAAATTCAACAGTTTTGACGACCAAATTGTCAACCACTCAATTAAATGAAGAGATATAAGGATCAATATAGAAAATTTAGTAAAGGGATTGTTTGAAAAATATGGTTAACTTTTACATGAAATTTAGACAATTAATTACACTTAACTAATTTTCTTAATCACTACGAAAGTAGTTTTTGTACTTATAATTTTTTGTACTTATAATAGAGAATAAAGGAAGCCAGTGCCTTATATATATATATATATATATATATATATATATATATATATATATATATATATATATATATATATTTGCGAGACCCGTACGTATTTTTTATGCTATTATCTCTTATTTTAAAAGTTCTCACTACGAAATATATAACGAATGAAAAAAAACTCAAAATACATATATCCTATTACAACTTACCATTAGTGGTGTTCACGAGACGATCTGGATCATATTTGTCAAAATTCATTGTAGGAACCAATTACAATTACTTGGTTTGAGCTTGCTCGAACTTTACGTTTTTTCTTCAAAATTCAAACCAAACCAATTCGATATTGGATGAGTTGGTTTGGATTGGGCTCACGAGTCATGCACTAAAATGTTATTTTTAAAAATATAAACAGCTACATTTTTTTTGTAACATTCCAACACTTCTAAATAGCTAAAAAATCTAAAATTTTAAAATTACACCAAATGAAACTCAAATTCATTAATAGTTCTAGCGACCGAAAAATCCGGATGAGGGATTCTTCGAGGTTTACAATGAAGCCGCCGTCAATATTTATTTTTAAGGAAAACATTGAAAAAAAACCTTTTAGATAGATAAGGGGTTTTACGGACCAGGTTTAGGCTCGGAAGTTGTTTATGTGTAGGGGAGGTATTAGCACCCTACGACATCCTTCCAAAGGAAGGCTACCTTTTAACTAAATGTGCAAAAATTATTAATCTAATATATTTGATTTACACTTATTTACAAATTAAAAAAAAGACTTTGAGGGACATTTGATTATTTTTATTATTTTTTGAAAGATAAGAAATAAGCAATTTACAAAAGGACTAAAAAAAACTTTTTATTAGTGCACTTGACAAATGTGGGCCCCCCTCTGCTCCTACGTATCTCCTGGTAGAGAATCGAAGGCTACGTAGTTCTTGGGTAGAAAATATTTTCGTGTTGATGTTTTTTAATTAATATTTTCAATAAAACGATTTTTTGTGAGTAGTAAAAAGTTAAGAAAAAACAAATAAAAAAAGGACTAGGTTGTAAAATAGAAATAAAGGGGGTGTATTTAACAGCAGGGGGTACTGTGTTATTAAAGAAGGGGGTGCGACTTGCAGAGCCCAGTTTCATTTTTGGGTTTTTTGTTCTGATTTATGAATCTAGGCTTATGTTGTAGAGGGTTGCATGTTATCAAAACAAGGGTGTAATAAGTAAACTGTTCAATTATAGTTTTTTGGGCTGCTGGGCTGATGGCCTGCGAATTGAGGCTTATATGCAGGGGGTTGTATGAACTGAAACACGGGGTGCGGTGTGAATCTGATGTTTTCATTTTATTTTTAAATTAAAACAAAAAATAAAGGAAAGGAGAGGGGGAAGCAGCCGGAGGGAACAACCACGGTGGTGTCGTGGTGGTGCCGGCGGTGCGAAAGACATGCATCTAAAAATACATTAAGGAGACTAAGGGAACCAACCTTGTTTTCCAGTTTCTGAAAGTTCTTTTCTTTTGATTGCTTCTACCACGACACCACCGTGGTTGCTTCTACCCTTGTTTCTTTTTCTTCTAAATTTCAAATAAGTGTTTTTGAATGATTAGGGTTCTGATGTGAACCACTAATCTTTTAGGAGATCTCTAAATTTTTTTTGTATGCTTTTGTTATTGATTTGCTCTGTTTTTATAGGTGTGAACCAATAAAACCCCACAGTGGGCGCCATTGTTCCTAACCATTTCCTTGAGTAGGATTTAGCTAGAACACAAGAGTATGATGACAGTAGAATGAGTATAGAGAGTAGAGTATATTGTATGAATCAAGAATGTTCTCCCTTTCATTAGCCTCTAAGGGCTATATATATAGTACATTGGGTGTTTAATGACAGTAAATACATTTATAGCCCTTACAACCTTACTGGCGAGATTATAGGAGCTTCCTTAAATACTCCATCCTTCGGCCTCCCGAGGCTGACCCATGACGAGGACCACGCTCTGGGCGATGACGGAGTCCCTCACTCCATACGCGAGAAGAGTCCTTCGGTTTTGGCTTCTCACTGGAACCCCTCGGTTTGTCGTGTAGCTATGCAGCAGCCGGTTCGGCTATGAGTGGTGTTCGGTCCTGCATGCGATGGTCGGATCGGCTGTGAACACAGTCCCTCGAGCGGCGAGCACGAGTGTAAAGTGCGAAGTCGTTCAAAGACAAAGTCAGCTCGTCGCTTTTACTTGGTGCTTCATCCTCGGAGAGCCGAGTGTAACCGGCGTGTTTCCCGAAGGCGTTCCCTGTAGTTTTGACAAGACCTTTTGACTTGACGTAAAAGGAACTTTATCTTCTCGGGAATCTCGTTTTGACTGCCATAAATGACATGTTTTCGGAGTTCGTTCCTTCATCCCTATATAAAGAGGGGCTTTCGCATCCTTGGCTCCCCACTAGAGCTATGTTTCAATTTTTGTATGGTGCTGCTTTTCCTGGCTGGGTCGCTTCTACCTTTTCGAGTCTTTAGCGCGATCCCAACGAGGATCGCCGTGTGGGGATTGCCATGAGGTTCAAGAAGGGAGTTGTAGATCTTCGCGAATTGTGGATGTTCCATGTCTATTCCCCCCCCCCCCCCCATCCTTGCTGGGATTGCATAGAAGACTCAGAAGTATGCTGTGCCTGCAGGTTTAGGTTGCTACTAGGAGATGGCCCTTCCTAGGTCTTCTGGTTGAGTCTCTGCAAGGGAGGTTCGGCTGGATCTTTGTTTACTTCCAAATTTTCCACTGCCGAGAAGCTTTAGGTTCGGCCCTTCTTTTCCTCCTTCTGCTGAGAAGATTTTCGGAGCCTCGCCGAGTTGGTGGTGGACCTGTAAAATTATTAAAGATGGAGTTTGGCTCTGCAGGCCGGTTAAATAACTTTATCAAAAGTAGAGGTCGGCCCCATAGGCCGGTCAAATGTACTATTGAAAATAGATTTTGGCTCTATAGGCCGATTTAAATGTATGACCCTCTTGTCTTCCTTATGATGTACAAGATTAAAATGTTTAAATATCATGAGACAAGTTTTGAGACTCCTTCCCTTGGCCTTGTAACGATTATTTATTACGACCGCTTTCTTTTTGTGTCGTTTCCGTACCGAATATCAGACAGATTACTTGGGCCGATCTTTGATGGGGCCAGGTTCGGCTTGGTTACTTAGATGTTGATGTGTGATTTTGATGTTTGATTGATTTGATGAGAGCTGTAATTATGACGTCATGCTATTATGACGTCATTGGGAACCGTCGCTTGTTTTAACTGCGCAGTTGGGGAAGTGACACTTGTCAAAATCCCCGTCCTTCGAATTCGAAAGGTCTTTTATCTTAGTCGTCGAAGTCTTTTATTCGATGGGAACCGTCGAATTAGCTTCACTCTTTTTGAAATAGGCGCGAGTTCTTTCTCCTCACTTCTTTTTCCCTTTCTCCTCCTCGTTCCTTTCAGAGCTCTTGCTATTTTTGCCATTCCTGCTCCTGTTGCATTCCTTGTGTTTTTCCGCAGTCTCTTCATCTGCCCTTGCGTTGCGATTTCAGGTACGTCTTCGCTTTCCTGTTTTATTCTCTTCTGTTGTTGCTTCTCTTTTTGCGTTTTCAGGTTTCCTGTGAAATGTCAGTTATAGTAATAAGTAGCGAGAGTGAGGAAGAGGTTACCTCTGGGTTTAGGTGTTCCAAACCTTCTTGTGTCCCTGAACGCTGTGTTTACTGTTTGATGCATAAAGGTAGAAGAATCCTAGATTCGCTGAAAGAGTTCAATAGTGAGTCGTTGTCTCATTCGGCAGGATCGGGGTGGTTTACACAAATGGCCGAAGATAATCATTCCGGTCATGAGGGGAGTCGGTCTGATGTAGTTGATTCCTGGGTAGACCAGGAGGTTCTTGATTCTTACTTTGAGTTACGAAACGAAGAGCCCTTGGCGGATGTTCACGACCTGCTGAGTTTTCCGACGAATGCAGGTTCGACCGTGGCTCGTCCGGCCTCGTTGGATGAGGCAGTGTGTGATTCCCCTGAGCCGGGGGTTACCCCTTTTACCTATGTGTACAAAACCCTTTTTGAGCATTTAGGAATTGGAGTTCCATTTTCTTCCTTGTACTGTCTGGTGCTTAGGTTGCTACTAGGTGATGGCCCTTCCTAGGTCTTCTGGTTGAGTCTCTGCAAGGGAGGTTCGGCTGGATCTTTTTTTACTTCCAAATTTTCCACTGCCGAGAAGCTTTAGGTTCGGCCCCTTTTTTCCTCCTTCTGCTGAGAAGATTTTCGGAGCCTCGCCGGGTTGGTGGTGGACCCGTAAAATTATTAAAGATGGAGTTTGGCTCTGCAGGCCGGTTAAATAACTTTATCAAAAGTAGAGGTCAACCCCATTGGCCGGTCAAATGTACTATTGAAAATAGATTTTGGCTCTATAGGCCGATTTAAATGTATGACCCTCTTGTTTTCCTTATGATGTACAAGATTAAAATGTTTAAATATCATGAGACAAGTTTTGAGACTCCTTCCCTTGGCCTTGTAGCGATTATTTATTACGTCCGCTTTCTTTTTGTGTCATTTCTGTACCGAATATCAGACAGATTACTTGGGCCGATCTTTGATGGGGCCAGGTTCGGTTTGGTTACTTAGATGTTGATGTGTGATTTTGATGTTTGATTGATTTGATGGAAGCTGTAATTTTGACGTCATGCTATTATGACGTCATTGGGAACCGTCGCTTGTTTTAACTGTGCCGTTGGGGAAGTGACACTTGTCAAAATCCCCGTCCTTCGAATTCGAAAGATCTTTTATCTTAGTCGTCGAAGTCTTTTATTCACTGGGAACCGTCGAATTAGCTTCACTCTTTTTGAAATAGGCACGAGTTCTTTCTCCTCACTTCTTTTTCCCTTTCTCCTCCTCGTTCCTTTCAGAGCTCTTGCTATTTTTGCCATTCCTGCTCCTGTTGCATTCCTTGTGTTTTTCCGCAGCCTCTTCATATGCCCTTGCGTTGCGATTTCAGGTACGTCTTCGCTTTCCTGTTTTATTCTCTTCTGTTGTTGCTTCTCTTTTTGCGTTTTCGGGTTTCCTGTGAAATGTCAGTTATAGTAATAAGTAGCGAGAGTGAGGAAGAGGTTACCTCTGGGTTTAGGTGTTCCAAACCTTCTTGTGTCCCTGAACGCTGTGTTTACTGTTTGATGCATAAAGGTAGAAGAATCCTGCATTCGCTGAAAGAGTTCAATAGTGAGTCGTTGTCTCATTCGGCAGGATCGGGGTCCGGTCATGAGGGGAGTCGGTCTGATGTAGTTGATTCCTGGGTAGACCAGGAGGTTCTTGATTCTTACTTTGAGTTACGAAACGAAGAGTCCTTGGCGGATGTTCACGACCTGCTGAGTTTTCCGACGAATGCAGGTTCGACCGTGGCTCGTCCGGCCTCGTTGGATGAGGCAGTGTGTGATTCCCCTGAGCCGGGGGTTACCCCTTTTACCTATGTGTACAAAACCCTTTTTGAGCATTTAGGAATTGGAGTTCCATTTTCTTCCTTGTACTCTCTGGTGCTTAGGTTGCTACTAGGTGATGGCCCTTCCTAGGTCTTCTGGTTGAGTCTCTGCAAGGGAGGTTCTGCTGGATCTTTTTTTACTTCCAAATTTTCCACTGCCGAGAAGCTTTAGGTTCGGCCCTTCTTTTCCTCCTTCTGCTGAGAAGATTTTCGGAGCCTCGCCGGGTTGGTGGTGGACCTGTAAAATTATTAAAGATGGAGTTTGGCTCTGCAAGCCGGTTAAATAACTTTATCAAAAGTAGAGGTCGGCCCATTGGCCGGTCAAATGTACTATTGAAAATAGATTTCGGCTCTATAGACCGATTTAAATGTACGACCCTCTTGTTTTCCTTATGATGTACAAGATTAAAATGTTTAAATATCATGAGACAAGTTTTGAGACTCTTTCCCTTGGCCTTGTAGCGATTATTTATTATGACCGCTTTCTTTTTGTGTCGTTTCTGTACCGAATATCAGAAGGATTACTTGGGCCGATCTTTGATGGGGCCAGGTTCAGCTTGGTTACTTAGATGTTGATGTGTGATTTTGATGTTTGATTGATTTGATGGGAGCTGTAATTATGACGTCATGCTATTATGACGTCATTGGGAACCGTCGCTTGTTTTAACTGCGCAGTTGGGGAAGTGACACTTGTCAAAATCCCCGTCCTTCGAATTCGAAAGGTCTTTTATCTTAGTCGTCGAAGTCTTTTATTCGCTGGGAACCGTCGAATTAGCTTCACTCTTTTTGAAATAGGCGCGAATTCTTTCTCCTCACTTCTTTTTCCCTTTCTCCTCCTCATTCCTTTCAGAGCTCTTGCTATTTTTGCCATTCTTGCTCCTGTTGCATTCCTTGTGTGTAACACCCCGGTATTTTTATCGAGTAAGAATACCCAAGTGTACCTTTCCTAAAACATCAGAGATATATTTCCTGTTTAAATACTGAACACCACTAAAAATTTTCACTGAATAACAACAGAACAGTCTTAAACATAAATAAGACCATGAACCATCAGTGAATTACAGTGTTCAATATCGCACAAGAAAGCGGAAATAAATACATAACTTTACAACAGTTAAAGTCATAATGTCGTGATACATAACTAACAAGGGAAAACATAACTTAAGCATAAAAGCTAAATCTTCAGCAACCATCCGAGTACCACCTACTCGTGCCTCTTGGATCTCCACTTTCCCTGTTTATCTGTAAAACCACAACATATAAACAATGAGATACAATCTCAGTGAGTTCTACCGAGACCCCTACTAACACTCTCGGTCCATTTTTTTAAAACGTTTTTAACTCGACACGGCATCGACTGCGCGAACGCTAACTCCCGATAACCGCATTTTTTTTTACACATAGCATTTCACCGACTGCCCCAAGACTAAATCCCGGCGAATCTGCTATAACTCAGTGCGTCACCGACTGCCCCAAGACTAAATCCCGGCGAACACACTACAAAACAACAGTAACGTACCACCGACTGCCCCAAGACTAAATCCCGGCGGACGTTACTCAATACTCTTTGACACACCGCCGACTGCCCCAAGACTAAATCCCGGCGAACCCCTATCCAATAACAGTTCCGCTATTGGCCTCAGAGCCTAGGGTAGGGGATCATGACTGCCCCTCCTAGTATGTCAACATGGGTCGTCACCCAAACTCGATATATAATATATATATATATATATATCTACAATCATGTATAACCACCCACAGTGGCCGACTCCTTTAATCGATATAATTTATATATCGTGAATTATTCACCGATTTAGACGAATGAATAATAATAATTCCGCGTCAGTTATACCATACCACGTAGGACTCATAATCCGCTTTATTATTAATAAAACGTATTCGCACACGTGTACTATTATTCGGTCTTTCAAAACAATTTGAACTTCAAAAACAGTTCTTATTACCTTTTTAAATTGTATATTTAGTTAGGCCTCGGAATAAGCTTTCAAACGCATCTTAGAACACCTCAATCGGGTTCCCGGATCAAAAGTTATCGCGAAAACAAAATCAGTGAAAAACTGTTGAAAATCTGCAAAGCGTCGCGACGCGAACTGCTACCGTCGCGACGCGAAAAACGACAGAAACTTTTTGCGTGATAAAACTGGGCCAGGTCGCGACGCGAAAGGGACGGGTCGCAACGCGACCCTCTGCAGAAAAGCGCAGGTTTTCCGTTTTCTTGCGAAATTCGCTATTCTGCTCAATTCCGATTTTTGTTCCGACTGAAAACAGATTTAACAACCAGCAAAACAAACCCAACCAATACCACACAATCAATCGATTCAATCAAAAACTCAATCGAAACGAATTTTTATCAAAAACGACATATTTTTCCAAATAGCGGTTTTCAACCCAAAATCTCTCAAACTCGATGACCAAATAATATTCCAGTCCAGCGAAAGCGGTAAAACAGTTAATTAATTAATTTGAAACATAAAATCCTAAACGTGAGTAGAACTCACCCTTGAAGCGTGAGCCACGAGCGAGCCGAAATCACCGAGTAACCACACGAACATTCCCCGCTCCGTCGACATCCACTCCGCTTCCAAAGCTTTTCACTCGATCACGGAACCTCTCTTTGACCGAAATACCGAATTCCACGAAATCTTCCATGAACACTATTCATCATCCCTAACCTCCAAAAGCTACTATTCACCAAAAACCCCAATTTGAACCCTAACCTTTTGATTCTTCACAACCCCAAATCGGACTTCAATATTTGCGCAATCCACCTTGAGCTCGCTCCCAAACGCCATCCAAAGCTTTCCCTTGAGCTACAACCATCAAAACTCCAATTTTTCCTCTCAAATCGAAAATGGTAAAGTGAGATAGAGTGAGTTGATGATGAAGATCTTGGTACCAAATCGAAGAGGAAGTAACGCTGAGCATTTTTCGTCTTGGAAGGAAGTCGTTTTGTTGAGCGGAAGTACCCCCTTTTTCCTCTTCTTCTTCCTCCCCCTTTCTTTCTCTTTTCTCTCCTTTTCTCTCTTTTCCTTCTCTGTTTCTCTTCTCTCGCTGCTTTCTTTCTTTTCCTTCTTTCTTTCATTTAATTTCTTTTCTTCTCCTCTCACATGCACACACGTATACACATATATATATTTATTTAATATATAAGCCGTAACGCGGTCAAATTACCATATTGATCGAAATCTCTTATTTCGATTCCAAAATTTCCTTGACCCGTATTATTCGGTTAACGATTCGATGGCAACCAATAATTAATTTTAGCACTCAATAAATTTACCAGTCAAGTACTAAATTGGTTTAATTAGGTTAACATCCAAATAATTCTATTAATTATTTTGGGGATGTTACATTCTCCCCAACTTGAAAGAATTTTGTCCTCAAAATTTCGCTAAGTCTTTCATCCGATTAACCGAGGATCGACATTCCCAGAAAGGTCTAAATTGCGAGAAAACAATCTTAGATCAACGAAATGAGTGTAGAAAATCTTTCCAATCCAGCACATCAATAGTCAAGTATGATCCACTACTACCTTGATATGAACTCTCTTGTTACGAATCGACACGAGAAACTCCTCTTTCGCCTACATAGGCTTGGCACCGCATTTAAAAATACTTCTGAAGCTTCATTCCAATTATCCTCGCTTACTCCCCAACTTTGACTAATCTAAATCAAAGGGTCTAATACAAGACACTTGATAGAAATACGGATTGGAAAATGAGATCCACATACTGGTACTCCTTGGTAGAGGTAAAAACAAACACGATTTCCTCGGAGGGTGTAAACGCGTTCTCAACAAATCTTATAAAATCCATAACAATTCTCGTACACACCGACAATGTGACGAAAAAGTCACTTGTTAAACTTTTTGATTCGCCCCCATGACTTCGAGATAGCACTTTTCAAAAGAAGATAAAATGAGGATTTACCCGAAACGTTTATCTTAAACGTAGAAATAAACCACGGGGACATCAAATAAATTGAACGTAATGAAAATCACCTCAGTTGTTCTCCAAACAACTATCAAACAGAACTCAGAGCTCCTTTCCGAATTAGTTAATAGCGTTGAGAGCTTCCCCTCAACCTAAGTAATCCTCCTAGGATTTTCCTCCTCAATCATATCCTATTAGCCTCTTTATTCGCTCCCAAAATTAACTTTAGCATGCGGGTTTTCACAAAAACGATTTTTTTTTCAAAACTATTACACCGCACGCCAAGCTTCATTCCGGAAATTTCACTCACTTGCAAGCAGATCCATCAATCAATCCTTTGATGGCTATTCGCAACGTGAAAACAGTCAGCAGTTACCCCACTTACATATTCGTATTCACGTTCGACTTGTCAAACGGAATCACATAATACTATCTCCTTGTTAACCTTCACAAAGGAGAGGTTAACAAACTAATACCTCGCCACTAATACATCTGCTTTATATTCTGTACACCCTAGAACAGAATATAAACTTCGGTGTGCTTCCTCTAACACTTGCCTTTTATTGTTCTCATCATCGGCCGCACAGATTCTACCGTTGAAACAACTGACTCCATCACTATCCATAGTAAAATCTGGAAATACCTTTTGTGATTGTAGCTTCACATCAACTTCCTATGCTAAGCGTATAGAATCCCTTAGGGAACAAGAGATCCTCATATGGCTCAACACTAACAGGTTCCTCTCGATCTTGAATTCAGATTTAAGTCTCTATCAGACTCTAATAATTCCATCTAATGCATCATAATTCTGCCGTGTGGAGCGATTTCCTATTACTCGCATCAGCTACAACATTGGAATTTCCTGGATGATACTTCAACCCGAAGTCATAATCCTTCAGAAATTCTACACACTTCTCTGCCTGCTATTCAGTTCTTTCTGATCAAACAGATACCTTAACTCTTGTGACCACTAGAGACTTCGAAACGAGACCCATACAGGTAACGTCTCCAAATCTTCAGTGCATACACAATAGCTATTAACTCCAATTCATGAGTTGGATAATTCTCCCTATGATCCTTCAATTGCCTGAATGCATAAGCTATCTCTTGTTGATTTGCATTAGAATACATCCTATACCCTTCCCTGAAGCGTCATCGAAAATTTAAAATTCCAATGACGGATCCGGAAGAATCAGGATTGGAGCAGAAGTCGAAATCTTCGACTCTAGAAAACATTCTTCACAATCGGCATCCCACGTAAACGGATGACCCTTACGAGTTAACCGAGTAAGTGGAAAACTAACTGTGAGAACCCTTGAACAAATCTCTTATAGTAACTGGCTAGACCCAAAAACTTCTGATCTCTGTGACTGACGTTGGTCGTTCCCAGTTCAATACAGCTTCCACCTTACTGGGATCTACAGAAACTCCCGACTTGGGAAATCATATGTCCCAAAGACTTTACCTCTGACACCCAAAAATCACATTCCGAGGGTTTCAAGTACAACTTATTTTATCGGAGTACTTTCCGAACAATGCGGAGATGTTGGACATGCTCCTCAATGGTCTTCGAGCACATCGAGATACCATCAATTAAAACGACTACGAATTGATCTAGGTAATTGAGGAAAAACTCGGTTCAGGTAATCCATGAATACCGCTGGAGCATTAGTCAAACCGAAGGGCATCACTACCCACACATAATGTCCATACCTAGTACGGAAAGCTGTCTTCGGAATATCTAAGGCTCTAACTTTTATTTGATGATGTCCTGACCTCAGATCAATTTTAGAAACACTGCAGCACCTCAAATTGCTCAAGCAAATCGTCTATCCTTGGTAAGGGATATTTATTCCTGATCGTCACTTTGTTAAGTTGTCGATAACCGATGTACAATCTCATGCTATTAACCTTTCTTTTGACTAATCACACCAGAGCACTCCTTGGAGAAGCACTCGGTCGAAAGAATTTCTTTAACATCGACTCTTCAAGTTGAGACTCCATTTCCTTTAACTCTAAAGAAACAAACAATAGATATTGATCCCGTGCCAGGAACCAATTCTACCGTAAACTCTACCTCTCGCCCTGGAGGTTCAGAAGAACTTCATCGTGAAAACATCCAGAAAGTCATTCACGACCTGAACGTTCGCCAAATCTAAACTAGTTTCAGTGGATGCAGATAACATACTAACATGTGCTCCCGCACCTTGGAATGAAGATTGACCGTCTAAGGTGAACTAGGTAACCGCTTCAGAATTTGTCCTAGACAATTCAACTGATTCTGAAGAGGAACTGATAGTTGATTAACACAGTCGATTGCAACATGATTTGCAGTCATCCAATTCATACCCAAAATGGTGTCCACACTTCTCATAGGCAAACAATAAATTCTACAACGAAATTTCTGCCTCCTATGACAAGTAGACAATGCGATACAAAGATTATGTCTGGACACGACCCTTAGCAGCAGTTTAAAACAGTTATCGACTCGGATAGCGATGATAAGGCTAATCCCAACCGATTCACACGCGATCGGGATATACAGCAATAGGTTGCACCCGAATCTTATAACATACTGATCGAGTTATTGAATAGGACTCCCATCCTTCTAAGTATACCGTCAGCATTCGTAACTGTCTAAGCATTCAAAGTGTTGACTCGTCCTTGCCTTGGAGCTGCTTATGACTCCTTGGAACTTTTCCTGGCAGGGCACTCTTTACCATAGTGACCCTCTACATTACTATAATAGCACCGATTAGATCTTCGCTTGCAATCACCGCTGTGAGGCTTTCCACAGTTAGAACATCTTCTGACCTTTGAAGAATCAAAGAATTGCATCTGCTTTTCCTTTGATGAAATTATCTTAGGACTTTGCAGTCGGAGTTGATATTTCAACTACCTTCTTTCCTTTCCCATATTTCCTATGAGATCATCCTCGGCGACATAGGATGATTGCACCAAGGCAACATAATTGGTAGCAGTATAAGAACTGAGACCATAAATCATAAAAGCACTTATGCCCGTCTTATACTTCTGCATTCTCCGTTCGTCATCCGAAGCTTACTTTACCACTTGGTAAAACTGAGACAACTTCTCAAACTTAGCGGTGTATTCTCCCACCATCATGTCACCTTTCCTGAGGATGCACCGGTTGAAGATTCCGATTGTGGTCGAGGATTGCATCTTGATCATCCAGTCATAATTCCGCTTATGATGCACTAAGTATTAAGTTGATCAGGCTCAATGTCTCTTAGCATCACAAGTGTAATTACAAAAAGGACTAGCAAGGAATCGACTCAACCCTAAACTAAGTCCGACTAGGTCGAACTGCTCTGATACCAATTGTAACACCCCGGTATTTTTATCGAGTAAGAATACCCAAGTGTACCTTTCCTAAAACATCAGAGATATATTTCCTGTTTAAATACTGAACACCACTAAAAATTTTCACTGAATAACAACAGAACAGTCTTAAACATAAATAAGACCATGAACCATCAGTGAATTACAGTGTTCAATATCGCACAAGAAAGCGGAAATAAATACATAACTTTACAACAGTTAAAGTCATAATGTCGTGATACATAACTAACAAGGGAAAACATAACTTAAGCATAAAAGCTAAATCTTCAGCAACCATCCGAGTACCACCTACTCGTGCCTCTTGGATCTCCACTTTCCCTGTTTATCTGTAAAACCACAACATATAAACAATGAGATACAATCTCAGTGAGTTCTACCGAGACCCCTACTAACACTCTCGGTCCATTTTTTTAAAACGTTTTTAACTCGACACGGCATCGACTGCGCGAACGCTAACTCCCGATAACCGCATTTTTTTTTACACATAGCATTTCACCGACTGCCCCAAGACTAAATCCCGGTGAATCTGCTATAACTCAGTGCGTCACCGACTGCCCCAAGACTAAATCCCGGCGAACACACTACAAAACAACAGTAACGTACCACCGACTGCCCCAAGACTAAATCCCGGCGGACGTTACTCAATACTCTTTGACACACCGCCGACTGCCCCAAGACTAAATCCCGGCGAACCCCTATCCAATAACAGTTCCGCTATTGGCCTCAGAGCCTAGGGTAGGGGATCATGACTGCCCCTCCTAGTATGTCAACATGGGTCGTCACCCAAACTCGATATATAATATATATATATATATATATATATATATATATATATATATATATATATATATATATCTACAATCATGTATAACCACCCACAGTGGCCGACTCCTTTAATCGATATAATTTATATATCGTGAATTATTCACCGATTTAGACGAATGAATAATAATAATTCCGCGTCAGTTATACCATACCACGTAGGACTCATAATCCGCTTTATTATTAATAAAACGTATTCGCACACGTGTACTATTATTCGGTCTTTCAAAACAATTTGAACTTCAAAAACAGTTCTTATTACCTTTTTAAATTGTATATTTAGTTAGGCCTCGGAATAAGCTTTCAAACGCATCTTAGAACACCTCAATCGGGTTCCCGGATCAAAAGTTATCGCGAAAACAAAATCAGTGAAAAACTGTTGAAAATCTGCAAAGCGTCGCGACGCGAACTGCTACCGTCGCGACGCGAAAAACGACAGAAACTTTTTGCGTGATAAAACTGGGCCAGGTCGCGACGCGAAAGGGACGGGTCGCGACGCGACCCTCTGCAGAAAAGTGCAGGTTTTCCGTTTTCTTGCGAAATTCGCTATTCTGCTCAATTCCGATTTTTGTTCCGACTGAAAACAGATTTAACAACTAGCAAAACAAACCCAACCAATACCACACAATCAATCGATTCAATCAAAAACTCAATCGAAACGAATTTTTATCAAAAACGACATATTTTTCCAAATAGCGGTTTTCAACCCAAAATCTCTCAAACTCGATGACCAAATAATATTCCAGTCCAGCGAAAGCGGTAAAACAGTTAATTAATTAATTCGAAACATAAAATCCTAAACGTGAGTAGAACTCACCCTTGAAGCGTGAGCCACGAGCGAGCCGAAATCACCGAGTAACCACACGAACATTCCCCGCTCCGTCGACATCCAATCCGCTTCCAAAGCTTTTCACTCGATCACGGAACCTCTCTTTGACCGAAATACCGAATTCCACGAAATCTTCCACGAACACTATTCATCATCCCTAACCTCCAAAAGCTACTATTCACCAAAAACCCCAATTTGAACCCTAACCTTTTGATTCTTCACAACCCCAAATCGGACTTCAATATTTGCGCAATCCACCTTGAGCTCGCTCCCAAACGCCATCCAAAGCTTTCCCTTGAGCTACAACCATCAAAACTCCAATTTTTCCTCTCAAATCGAAAATGGTAAAGTGAGATAGAGTGAGTTGATGATGAAGATCTTGGTACCAAATCGAAGAGAAAGTAACGCTGAGCATTTTTCGTGTTGGAAGGAAGTCGTTTTGTTGAGCGGAAGTACCCCCTTTTTCCTCTTCTTCTTCCTCCCCCTTTCTTTCTCTTTTCTCTCCTTTTCTCTCTTTTCCTTCTCTGTTTCTCTTCTCTCGCTGCTTTCTTTCTTTTCCTTCTTTCTTTCATTTAATTTCTTTTCTTCTCCTCTCACATGCACACACGTATACACATATATATATATATATATATATATATATATATATATATATATATATATATATATATATATATATATATATATATATATTTAATATATAAGCCGTAACGCGGTCAAAATACCATATTGATCGAAATCTCTTATTTCGATTCCAAAATTTCCTTGACCCGTATTATTCGGTTAACGATTCGATGGCAACCAATAATTAATTTTAGCACTCAATAAATTTACCAGTCAAGTACTAAATTGGTTTAATTGGGTTAACATCCAAATAATTCTATTAATTATTTTGGGGATGTTACATTGTGTTATTCCGCTATCTCTTCATCTGCCCTTGCGTTGCGATTTCAGGTACGTCTTCGCTTTCCTGTTTTATTCTCTTCTGTTGTTGCTTCTCTTTTTGCGTTTTCGGGTTTCCTGTGAAATGTCAGTTATAGAAATAAGTAGCGAGAGTGAGGAAGAGGTTACCTCTGGGTTTTGGTGTTCCAAACCTTTTTGTGTCCCTGAACATTGTGTTTACAGTTTGATGCATAAAGGTAGAAGAATTCTGCATTCGCTGAAAGAGTTCAATAGTGAGTCGTTGTCTCATTCGGTAGGATCTGGGTGGTTTACGCAAATGGCCGAAGAAAATCATTCTGGTCGTGAGGGGAGTCGGTCTGATGTAGTTGATTCTCGGGTAGACCATGAGGTGCTTGATTCTTACTTTGAGTTACGAACCGAAGAGTCCTTGGCGGATGTTCACGACCTACTGAGTTTTCGGATGAATGCAGGTTCAATTGTGGCTCGTCCGGCCTCGTTGGATGAGGCAGTGTGTGATTCCCCTGAGCCGGGGGTTACCCCTTTCACCTATGTGTACAAAACCCTTTTTGAGCATTTAGGAATTCGAGTTCCATTTTCTTCCTTCTACTGTCTGGTGCTTAGGCAGATTAACATGGCTCCCTCACAACTTCATCCCAACGGTTGGGCCTCTATGCAAGCCTTTGAGATTTTGTGTGAGTGTCTGGACATTGAGGTGACTGCACAGAAGTTCTTACATTTTTTTCGTACGCAAGTTAAGCGGCCGCAGCAGTGGACTTCTTTGTGCAACTATGGCCGTCAGCCATTCATAGCCGCTTTTAAGAGCAACTACAAGTATTTCAAGGGACAGTGGTTCAAGTTGGAGGTGGGTCCAGCCGATCCTTTTTGTTGATAGATGAGTTTGGGAAGGAGCGTTTTCCTCTTTATTGGACGCGTAACCCTCGTCCTAAGTATTCTGTTGAAAGGAGGAACCTATGTCCGGCCGATCGGGTGGAGGTTGACCGTCTTTGGTCGTATGTTGAATCGGGTGAGTTGCCCAAGGCTTCGATGTTGATTGCCTTGGTCGACGAGTCTGAAGAGTTGATCGGCTATTTCACGTTTCTTTGTTTGGTTTGATTATTATTGATGACTTACCCCATTTGTGGCTTTTGTAGAGAACCTTGGGATGTCGCCGATTAGTGTTGAACAGAGGCAGTGGATTCGTGCTGAGCAGAAATGGAAGCAAGGCCTTTCTTCAGGGCCGAAGCCAACAAATGACACTCCAGTCGGCGACGGTAGTCTTATCCTCGTCGCCGTTACCGTGGAGAAGACTCGACCTCCACCTTCCACGCAGCTTCCACCCACCAAGAAAGCCAAGCATGTCTCGGTTGTGAACCTTGAATTCGGGGAGTGTGGCCCTTCGACCGATGTCTCATGGAGGAGCCACTTGAAATGTCAGAAGAGGACTGATGCTACTGCTGATGCGCCTATCTGAACTGCTTGGGATTCTCGGTATCCAGTTTAACAGAGTCTTGAATTGAGCTCTTGAGGCGGCTGATCTTGATAAGGTTGCTGCCATGGGTCTGGGGCAGATTTTGGTCGCTGTCAAGACGTATGGTCTTTGGGCCTCCCTTCTTGCTCACATGACCGAGAATGTTGTCGGCAAAGTTGTTGGAGAGAATAGCCAACTTGAAACTCGGTTGAAGGAGATGGAGGATAGTTTAAAGTTGTGCGAGGAGGAGCGAGATTTGTTGAAGCAGGATTTGCATAAGTGGGATTCAGAGAAGACCAGGTTGGAGAAGAAGGTGTCAATTTTGGATGATGAAAAGAGGGGGCTCTCAGAGAGTTTGAAGGCTGCTGAGGCTCGGGTTAAAGACTTGGATAAAGAGGTCAACGAGTTAACTATTGAAGTGGTGACTGAGTTTGACAAGGGTTTTGACACCGCCCTGGCTCAACTGCAGGTTCTTCACCCTGAGGTGGACATTTCACCGTTTGATCCGGATAAGATAGTAGTCAACGACCAGATTGTGGCGCAGGCTGCTACCGTGAATCGTGGGTCTTCCAGTGTTCCTGCTCCCGTCGCTCAGGGCGAACCTTTGGACCTGACTGCTCTGGATCAACTTCTGAATGAAGAACCGGACCCTCAACCCAACCGACAGACCGAGCTGGTAGCTGACTCTGAAGCCACGACTTGATGATGTTTACGTTTATTTTGAGCATGTATTTAAACTTTGCCTTTGTTGGCGTTTGGAATGTATGGCGCCTTAACTTTTTGTTGAATTGTATGACGCCTTATCTTCATTGTTTCGTTTGTCTTGTACTTTTGAATCGCTTATGCTTCGGTTTGTTGAACCGGTTTATCATTATTTATGCGAATGGCCTTTTGGTTTGGTGCCCAAGGACTGTTGTTGTGCGAAAAGTAGTTGTGCAAGTATACACAATCGCAACAAGTAATACAATGATAAGTAGAGATCGTTCCCACATGGATTGAAACTAATTTAAGAGTTTAAGAGATTAGCAATTTAGTGAAACAAGTCAAGTGACAATAACAAATGTGAAGTTATAAACATGATAAGTTTGTTGTTAAAGCATTAGTGAATTTAAGAAGTAATAAAGAGAGTTGGATAGTTCATATGTTATATAAATTCCCAAGAGTAAAGCGCTATAGCGTTAGACGCTGTAGCGTTAAGCGCTGTAGCGGTGTGGAAGCATGCCTTTCAGTCACTGTCGTCAGGGTTTTGTTACAAGACTCCTATGTCTAGGCTCTAAATAAGTTCACCCCTATATAATGAAGAACATACAGCTTTTACCTTATGAACTATTACTCCCCTATGTCTATGGTTAAGTACAATTTATCTAAATATCTTTAAATAACCTTTCATTCATATTATTCCTTGAGTTCTTATTCATAGACCATGTCTGTACCTATGATCTACTTATTTTAGTTGATCATTCCCAAAACAAGTTTGAAAGCATTATGACACAAGAAATAAAACGCAAACGTCATAACATTACATAAACTTTACTCAAGGTTCATTACAAACATGAGAACAATCCAACCACAAAAGTTTAGCTCATGACAAGCTTCATCAAAACAACATAAACTAAAAAGATTATGTTACCGTATGTGAGCAAGAGAAGGATGTTTACAAAAGATGCACTCCAACAATCCCAAGTCATACACGATGGATGATGCTATGGCGTGAGCAAACCATAGGTGAGATAATAAAACTAAACTAAAAATAAAGCTTAAGAGTAGAGCAACAATGGAGGAAGTCTAAAGTGTCAAGTTAGTTCTCTCTCCAAGTCTAAAACTCTATCTCTCTACGAATGGTATATCTATATCTCATTAGAAGAAGATAATACTTAGATATTATCTCCAAATCCATAAAGTGGCTTTACAAAAAAGGGCAATGATTAAAATTGTCACCAACTATCACTTAAGCTCCAATTAGGAAACGCCAAGTATCTTTTTGAATCCACTTGGAAGTCCCTATTTCAGGCTGAGAAGAAGAAGATCACAGTGATGACTCATCAATCAGCAAGTGGCTTCATAAATATCTAATTGGCCAACCCTCCATAGCGCTGTAGCGCTTACCGCTGCAGCACTTAAGCAAAACATCAATATATTCACAAAGGTACCTATTATGCCCAATATTTAGGAAATCAACTCTGAACCTACATCTATACTTTTAATTACAAATTTACATATTAAAGTTCTAGAATTACTAGAGAACTTGCTTGGATTTAAGTGAGAAGAGCACAAATAACTCATAAATATGGGTTATCACACCTCCAAACTTAAACCATTGCTTATCCTCAAGCAATGACACTTGAATAAGATAAGAAAAAAAAACAGAATGACAAGTACTCATTAAAACCAAATTAGTTGCAGCTTTTAAATCAAACAGATTTTTGAAAATCTAACTCATTAGGCCAAGATTTCAGATTAACATTCAACACACCCACACACCATGTTTCTCACAACATATAGAGTTATTACTGCTCATTTGTGAGTGTGTGACTACAGAGCTTAGCTTGGATCCTAGCCAGTTTCAGCATTTCTCCTAGACTTGGAAAGAATGGCTTTCTTTTGGTTGAGCCAAAGAATTTTTCAAAAGGGAGAGTAGATTAACATATTCACACAAGGATTGGGGGGCTTCAAAGCACAACAAATGGCTTAATTAGGTTTCTTTTCAGATTATTAGTCAGCACATTGAGCTTTGTTTTGGTGCTTTCTAAGCGCTGTAGCGGTAAACGCTGTAGCGCTGCTTTTAAATGAATTTTACTGAAATGCCCTTTTTACTGAACTCCTTATTTGCATATCTTTTTCTTTTTATGCATTTCTTGGAACAGTTCAGTGTTTGTTCTGGGCAATTGCAACTTTTTTATACAACCAATTGTACTTTTTTTAGCTCTTTTTGCACTGACCAAATTATACTCTTTATGCCTAGCCTTAATACAACCGATGCATCCCCAAACTTAGCTTAAAAACTACTCTCCATTTTTAATCAAAACTTGACTAAACCTTATCATTCCTAGCTAACTAGGTTCCTTGCTAAGCCTAGAGTTTGAGTGTAGAAGCAGTAATAAAACCAGTCATTGTTCAAACAATGCTACTCTACTCAAAACACATAATCATCATTAAATTTAGCCCAGCAAGTACAACTTCTATTACTGAAAAATTTAAAAATTGCAACTAATCATGCCTTTTTATTCAAACAAAACATAACATTGACATTTATAAGGTCCTCCCCCCAACTTAAGACCTAGCAGTGTCCCCACTGCTCATGCAATTCTAATGGGAGAGTCCTATGACTAAAACTCAACAGAATTAAAAACAACAGATATAAAATTCTACTGTTAGATGCTGGAACAGACACTATAGCATCTAACAGATTTATTGAAAACAGGAAAACAATATTAACTAGTTTTTTTTTAAATGCTTACCTGCTACTCCTTCTTGAGCCTCTTACTTGCTCTTGAAGGCGCAGGGGCTGCTTTTGTGGGCTTGTTTTTCTTGGGGGGCTGTGGAGTTTTCTTTCCTGCCGCTACAACGGTATACGCTACAGCGACTATTGCTATCACTCAACTTCAATCTGTATCTTTCCAACCCTGTAGATTCATCCCTACAATAATTGAAATCAACACAAGATAGGTTAGTTCAAAAACCTTGGGCTGCCTCCCAAGAGCGCTTGCTTTATTAGTCTTCAGCCAGACTTCCTCTTTTGTTAGAGGTCTTTAAGTTCAATGGTGGTCTTGTCCCTGACCACATGTGCTCCAGAGTAGTGCTCCACTCTTTGACCATTGATTTTGAATGTTCCACCAGTGGCTTCATCAAACATATCCACACCAGTTGCTGTAACATTCACTTGTTCAGAAGATGCTGTAGCGACAGATGCTATAACAGTAGATGCTACAGCCAGGTTTTCTTCATCTTTATGTTTTGACCGTTGCGGCAGCTGGTTGGTTTTTGGTTGTTTGATTTCAGCAATGACTTGAGTGCATTTGGTGATTTTTGGTGGCGAGGGTGGTGGTATGGGTTGTTTGGGTGATTGTGGTGATGAGTTTTTGTGAGGTGGGGAAATTTGTTGGTTGAGGGTTGCTTTAGGGCCTGGCTCAGGCTCAATCTCCTCAGCACTCTCTTCTTTTTCTTCTGATCCATCTCTTCCTCCCTCACTCTCCTTAGAGCTCTTGTTGACATCATCCTTACCTTGTAACACGCCTTCTTCCACAAGCTTTTCTTTTTCAGTGTTGGCAAGAGCCTTGACCAAGTGGTCACCTTGATTGTGGAAGTGTTTTTGACTAACAGAATCAAGAGACACCACAAAAGAACACTCCTCAGTTCATGCAATTGGGGACTTGAGAGCATTCATCACATTAAACTTAATCTCTTGATCATTGACCCTCATAGTCAATTCTCCCTTCTGGACATCAATCAAAGTCTGGGCAGTAGCTAGGAATGGTCTCCCAAGAATGATAGGAACCTCCTTATCTGCATCAAAATCAAGAACAAGAAAATCCACAGGAAAAATAAATTTTTCAACCTTAATAAGCACATCCTCTATTATCCCCTCAGGATAGGATCGGTTCCTCGGCCTGCCCACTCGGTCTTTCCTGGCCGAAAAAAGCTGTTGGTTGGCCCGTGCTGATTTCTCTGGTGGTGAGTATGGTCTCCTTGGAGCTTTGATGTCGCGTTCGTCCTTGCTGACGGCGGTCTCTTCTGCTTCTATATGTTTTTCTGCGCGAGCTCTTACTTCGTCCATGGTCCGAGGTGTTCAGATTGAGAATGCCTCGAAGAATGTGTCGTTCTTCATGCCCTACATGAATGCTTTGACGAAAAAAATTTCATCAGGATCTTCCACCAACACAGTTACTTTGTTGAATCCGTCCAGATACTTCTTGAGGGGCTCGGTTGCTCCTTGCCAAAGATTAAACAGGTCCTCAAAGTGCGCCAGCTTCTTTTTTTAGCAGAAAACTGTTGCAAGAAGTGACCGGCGAGGTCTTTGAAGCTAGTGATCGAGCGTGAGCTTAAACCCTTGAACCACTTTAGGGCCACGTCCGTTAGAGTCTCAGCGAACATCTTGCAGCTGACAGCGTCATTGCTGCCACTTATCATCATCTGGGTCTGGAACGCGTCTACGTGACTTAGTGGATCCCCGGTTCTGTTATACGTGCCGATGGATGGCTCGCGAAAAGGGTGGGGGATTGCTACCGCTTCAATTGCTTCTGTGAATGGTTGGAGCGCTCTCAGGGGCGCTCTGGTGGCTTCGGCCCTCTGGGCGTGATTCTGCATCCCCGCTAGCTGTTCTTGTAATGGTACCTCTCTGGCCTCCAATGCCTGAGAACGCAGATGTTGCTCTTCGTTTCTTCTGGCTTGCTCCGCATTCTGATCTTGCAGTGCTCTCACTGCGTCGAGTAGCTCCAGTATTCTTGGATCGGTATTGCTGGATGAGGTGGTATTCCTTGTGGCAACCATGGTAGGATGGCAGTTCTAAGGATTTAGTGGGGTAGGAAAAGTTTTACCAGGCCCCACGGTGGGCGCCAATGTTCCTAACTATTTCCTTGAGTAGGATTTAGCTAGAACACAAGAGCATGATGACAGTAGAATGAGTATAGAGAGTAGAGTATATTGTATGAATCACTAATGTTCTCCCTTTCATTAGCCTCTAAGGGCACTATATATAGTACATTGGGTGTTTAATGACAGTAAATGCATTTATAGCCATTACAACCTTACTGCGAGATTATAGGAGCTTCCTTAAATACTCCATCCTTCGGCCTCCCGAGGATGACCCATGACGAGGACCACGCTATGGGTGATGACGGAGTCTCTCAGTCCATACGCGAGAAGAGTCCTTCGGTTTTGGCTTCTTGATAACTCTATTTTATATAGAGTTATTCATACAATTAAGCTTGAGTTATTGCTTGTTTTCAAGAACATTTATATATACTTATAGCTTATTTATCAAGGAACAACATTCTAAATATTCAAATGGATAAAGGGCAATGATCTAGGCAAAATGCACAAATCTTGTTAGGTTTGATGTTTTTGTTCAGTGCAGCTACTGCAGGAGTGGAATTACTGCCAACACCAGGAGTGGAAACACTAGGAGTGGAAACACTGCCAACACCTGCTAAATTCTGCAGTTTATACCAAAACATCCAAAGACCATTTCAATGCTTCCACACTTGATTTGTGACGTCATGCCTAGTCACCTAGAGCTGAGCCACTTGCAGAAGTCGGCGATACACATAAAAATCAAGTTGCAAGACTCAACTTATCTAAAAGACATGTGGCACTTCTCCAATGGACCTCATCTTTTGTTATGCATGCAAGCGACCAAACCTGTGCAGCTTGCTTGATTGGTTGTCTACAACTAACCATGTTTGGTCCCCTCAGCTGATCTTTCACGCCAAAGGAAACCCCTTGCAAGAGGAAAGCTTTCAAGCCTATAAATAGAAGCCATATCTTCACTTATCCATCATCTTTTACATCTTTAAATCCTTCATCTTTCATTTGTAATTCTTCATTTTGTTTTCTGAAAGGATCGCTTAGTTTAGGTTTAGTTTATTTTCATTTCAAGTTTCTAAGGAGAGGAAGGTGAGGAAGTGCTTGACAACCATTCCCTTCACTTCTACTTTGAAGAAATTCGTGTAAGAAATCTTTATTGTACTTCAACTTGGGAACTTAATGCAAAAGATCTTCTATTCAAGTAATCTCTACTCTTTTAAGTTCTTTTGCTTTATTATTCATTTACTTATGTTCTTTGCATATTCTTTGCTTTATAACATGAGTAACATGAGCTAAATTCCCTTAAGTTGAGATGTTCTAACCTTGTAATGAACTTCTAAATATGTTATTATGGTTTAGGTAGTGTAAACACTTTAAACTCTTGCATAATACTTCTTTCAACTTATTCTGGAATTGATCACTTTAGAATAGTTGGCCTACTGAGAGGGTAAGTGCTCAAAAGAGAACCTCTGGAGTACATGAGATTAATGATATATCAGCCCTATCTGCTCAAGTAGCCACTTTAACCAATCTGATCAAACAGTGCACTAGTGCACCTACATCTAGTGTAGCAACACCTAAAGAAAACACTGCAGCAGCTATAGAACAAGCCCCTCCAGGAACTACAAGTTGTGTGTATTGTGGAGGAGGCCATCTATATGAAGAATGTCCTAGCAACCCTGTCTCTGTCAATTATGTAGGTTACAATAAAAATAACAACCCTTACTCTAATACCTACAATCCAGGATGGAAGAACCACCCAAATTTTAGGTGGAACAATTCTAATGCACCTGCACAAAGTGCACCTGCACCAAGTACTCCTCCTGGATTCCTACCTCAAAGCCAACAAAGATCAAACCCACCTGCCAGTGCCATTCTCTAGAAGAATTGCTTAGATCATTCATTAGTGAAACTAGAACTGCTAGGCAAGCTCATGATATATCAATTAAGAACCTAGAGAACCAAGTAGGGCAATTAGCAACTGCTTTGCAGCAAAGACCAGCAGGTACTTTGCCATCAAACACAGAAGCTTCACCCTCACAAAGGCAAGGTAAGGAGCAGGTCAAAGCCATATCTTTGAGAAGTGGCAAGGATCTAACAGAACCATATGAGCTTGAAGGTACAGAGAAGGGAGAAAAAAATAAAAATGAAAAAAATTCTCAAGATGCAGAAACACCTGGTGTTCCTACATCTCCTACTCCAAGGTTAGTACCAGAATACCCTCCTCCTCCTTTTCCTCAAAGATTGAAAAAAATACATGAGGAGAAGCAATTCAGTAAATTTTTAGATGTTTTAAAACAATTGCATATCAATGTTCCCTTGATAGAGGCACTTCAACAAATGCCAAACTATGCCAAATTCATGAAAGATGTGCTTTCTAAAAGGAGAAGATTAGGGGAATTTGAAACTGTTGTTATGTCAAAAGAATGTAGTCTGATTTTACAAAACAAAATTCCAAGGAAGCTGAAGGATCCAGGTAGCTTTACAATCCCTTTTTCAATAGGTAAGTACTATACAGGAAGAGCATTATGTGATTTAGGTGCAAGCATCAATTTGATGCCCAAATCTATCTTCACAAAGCTAGGGATTGGAAATGCTAAACCTACCACATTGACACTATCTTTGGCAGATAGATCAATTGCATATCCAGAAGGAATTATTGAGGATATATTGGTGCAAGTTGACAAATTTGTGTTTCCTGCAGATTTTGTTATACTTGATTTCATTGCAGATGAAGAAGTGACAGTCATACTTGGAAGACCATTCTTGGCAACAGGGAAAACACTGATAGATGTGCAAAGAGGAGAGCTAACCATGAGAGTGAATGATCAAGAAGTAAAATTCAATGTCTTGAATGCTATGAAGTATCCTGCAGAGGAGAGTGAAGAGTGTTCATCAATCTCACTTGATCATTTGGTAGAGAAGCAGTTCCACAAGCAGTATGATCACCTTGCCAATGCACTAGCACCTGATGTTTCTGCATTGCCTGCTGAGGAATTTATTGAAGAAAGCATATTGCCCAAGGAACAAGCTACACCTAAGGTATGGGCTAGAACTTATGAATCTCTTAATTTAGAAGATCCCAACCTTAAAGAAAATGTACCTTCTGTTGAACAACCTCCTAAGCTAGAATTGAAAGAACTACCTAAGCATTTAAAATATGTTTTTCTAGGTGAGGATGATACTCTTCCTGTAATCATAGCATCTGATCTATCTTTAGAACAAGAGCTTGATTTAATTAACACCTTGAGAAAACATAGAAAAGCTATAGGTTGGCAAATGTCTGACATTAAAGGGATTAGCCCCTCAACATGCATGCATAGGATAATTTTAGAAGAAAATTCTAAAAATAGCATAGAAGGGCAAAGAAGATTAAATCCAATAATGAAAGAGGTTGTTAAGAAGGAAATAATTAAATGGCTAGATGCTGGTATTATCTACCCTATTTCAGATAGTGCATGGGTTAGTCTTGTGCAATGTGTTCCTAAAAAGGGTGGAGTCACAGTTGTAGCCAATGAAAATAATGAATTAATCCCAACCAGAACTATAACAGGTGGAGAATCTGTATGGATTACAGAAAACTCAATAAGGCCACTAAGAAAGATCATTTCCCCTTACCCTTTATAGATCAAATGTTAGATAGGTTAGCAGGAAAGGAATTCTATTGTTTCTTAGATGGTTATTCAGGATACAATCAAATAGCAATTGAACCTAAGGATCAACAGAAAACCACATTTACTTGTCCTTATGGCACTTTTGCCTTTAGAAGGATGCCTTTTGGACTTTGTAATGCTCCTGCTACCTTTCAAATATGCATGATGTCAATATTTTCTGACTTCATTGAGCAATCAATGGAAGTCTTCATGGATGACTTTTCTGTTTTTGGAGAAACATTCTCATTGTGTCTTTCAAACTTAGAAGAAATTCTTCAAAGGTGTGAAGACACTAACCTAGTGCTTAATTGGGAAAAATGTCATTTCATGGTAAAAGAAGGCATTGTGCTTGGTCGTAAAATATCTAAAAAAGGTCTTGAAGCGGATAGGGCAAAGATAGAGGTAATTGAGAAACTACCACCTCCATCAACAATCAAAGGGATTAGAAGTTTTTTAGGTCATGCAGGATTCTATAGGAGATTTATCAAAGACTTTTCAAAAGTTTCAAAACCATTATGTGTGCTCTTGCAACATGATGTGCATTTTAACTTTGATGAAACTTGTATGAAATCATTTCAAAAATTAAAAAAAGCTTTAGTTACAGCACCAGTTGTAGTCACTCCTGACTGGAGTAAACCTTTTGAGCTTATGTGTGATGCTAGTGACTTTGCAGTAGGAGCATTCCTAGGGCAAAGGTATAACAAAGTATTTCATACCATATACTATGCTAGCAAAACACTCATTGAAGCTCAAATGAACTACACTGTAACAGAAAAAGAACTATTAGCAGTGGTTTTTGCTTTTGAAAAATTTAGATCATACTTGGTTGGCACCAAAGTAATTGTGTACACTGACCATTCTGCCATCAAGTATCTGATTTCTAAAAAAGATGCAAAACCTAGGCTAATAAGATGGGTTCTACTACTTCAAGAATTTGATCTTGAAATAAGAGATAAGAAAGGAGTAGAGAACCAAGTGGCTGATCATCTCTCTAGACTTGAAAGTAATAATGCAGGTACAATTGAAGAAATCAAGGAAAGTTTCCCTGATGAGAAATTACTAGCAATTACCATGAATGCAGCCAGTGTTTCTGCACTCAGTGTGGCCACACCTCATGCTTTAACACCATGGTATGCAGACATAGTAAACTTCCTTGTAAGCAAAATTGTACCATGTGACATGAACTATCAACAGAAAAGAAGGTTCTTCCACATAGTAAAACAATACTATTGGGATGACCCTTACCTATTCAAGATATGTCCTGATCAAATCATGAGAAAGTGCATTCCTGAAGAAGAACAGCAAGCAGTGCTCCTGCATTGTCATGCTGCACCATATGGAGGTCACTTTGGAAGCCAAAGAACAGCAGCTAAGGTACTTCAATCAGGTTATTTCTGGCCTACTCTAATTAAAGATACTTATTATATGGTCAAAACCTGTGATAAATGTCAAAGAAGTGGTAATATATCTAATAGACATGAAATGCCTAGGACTAATATTCTAGAAATAGAACTTTTTGATGTTTGGGGCATGGATTTCATGGGTCCTTTTCCACTTTCTTTTGGCAATGAATACATTTTAGTGGCTGTAGACTATGTGTCTAAATGGGTTGAGGCTGTAGCACTGCCAAATAATGATGCTAAATCTGTTAGCAAATTTCTCCAAAGAAATATTTTTTCAAGAATTGGCACTCCAAAAGCAATCATCAATGATGAAGGCTCACATTTTTGCAACAAACTTATTGAAAATCTTCTTGCAAAATATGGAGTGAAACATAAGATTGCTACTGCCTATCACCCACAAACAAGTGGACAAGCTGAACTTTCAAATAGGGAAATAAAAAGAATGCTTGAGAAAATGGTTGGACCAAATAGAAAAGATTGGTCCTTACACTTAGATGAAGCATTATGGGCATATAGGACTGCATTTAAAACTCCATTAGGAATGTCCCCCTATAAGTTAGTTTATGGCAAGCAATGTCATCTCCCTGTTGAATTAGAGAACAAGTCATATTGGGCTATCAAAAAGTTGAATTTTGATCTCAAAAAGGCAGGAGAGCAAAGGTTTCTTGAGCTAAATGAATTAGAAGAATTTAGGCATTTCTCCTATGAGAATGCAGAAATTTATATAAACCAAAGTATGGCATGACAAGAAAATCCAAAGGAGAGAACTTAAAGAAGGAGGAATGGTTCTGTTGTACAATTCTAGGTTGAAACTCTTCCCTGGAAAACTGAGATCAAGATGGTCAGGACCATTCAAATTAGTTAAAATCTACCCCCATGGTGCAGTTGATCTATATGATGCAACCACTGATACCACTTTCAAAGTAAATGGACAAAGAGTGAAAATGTACTATGGAGAGCATGTAGAGAGAGACAAGATCACCACTCACTTTGCAAAACCTTAGACCAAGGTACAAGTCAGGCTGTAAGACTCTTAAAACAAGCGCTTGAGGGAGGCAACCCATCACTATATAGTTAATATTATTATTTTGTGCAATTTCATGTTTTGTTATTTTGCAGGAAAAACAGGACAACAGAGTAGCCAGTGTTTCCACACTTGGTGTTTCCACACTTGATGCAGCCACACTGCCTACTCCGGTGTTAGAAAAATTTAGAAGAAAACTGTTCACTTGACAAATCATCAACTTAGTGGAATCATCTCTGATCAAGGGTTAGAAAGTGGCGTGTTAAGTCTAAGTTTCCACGTGTTGGCTTGCATGTTAGGCCACATAACCTAACGGCTATAACCCTCAACTACCAATCCCACTAACCCTTTCACATACCCTAAGTTTCAATTCTTTTCGTCCCTCTCACAAAACCGATCAAAATCCTCTCCACTCACAAACAGTTTTTCAGTCTCAAACGCTCAAATTCATAAATGGCTAAGAAACAAGCTGCCTCTAAGAACACGGGGAAAGCATCTGGTGTGGAAACTCATGCGAAAAAGGGAAAATCAGGAGCACTAGCATCAATGGAAGAAATCCCTGGATGTGAGCACTTTTGGAACATGAAGTTCCTGCCTGAGCGTGGTTTCAACTTCGCAAAGGCTCGTCATTCATTCCTCTCCACTGTCAACAACTTGCATTGGGAAAGATTTGTTCAAACCCAAGCCTACTACTTGGAGCAATTGGTGCGAGAATTCTACTCAGGAATTCCGAATAACAGAGGAGGTACTGTATTTTTCTCCAAGGTTAGAGGTAAGAAAGTTTTCTTTGACCCTGCTAGAATCAATAAGCACTATGATCTCACATACACTGGTAAAGCATTTGAAGTAAAACTAGAGACTTATGGAAAGAAGCAAATGACTAAAATCAAAGAAAGAGTAGCAATAGAAGGATCTCAGTGGGAGAAATTCACAAATACTGAATTCAAACTTAAAACTGGTGATTTAATCCCTAAACTTGGTAGCTAGCATTTATTCATTGATACATCAATTCTCCCTACTTCACACACTTCTACATTATCTAAAGATAGGTTGATTCTTATTGATTCAATCCTATGTGAGGATAATGTAGACATAGGGAAATTGATAGCTAGAGAAATTGTAGAATGTCAAGCCAAGGAATCAGGATTCTTATATTTCCCATGCTTAATCACTGAACTGTGTCAAAAGCAAGGAGTTGTTGCTACTGATCTAGAAAAAGTCTATAGAAAAACCCCTCCTAGTGGTCTGTCTGCTGAAGTTAAGGAAAGAGTGAGGTCAGTGAGAATTAGAAGTACTGTAGAGCAGGAAGTGTCTGAACACCTGATGCAGAAACTCCAAGCTGTCTGGAAATTTCAAAGAGAACAGCATGAATGGTTCAAATTAAAGTTGGATGACCCTGAAGCAGAACTAGAATCCCCAATTTTTCCTAATTGGGTGATTGATGAGGAAGAAGAAGTGGAGGAGGAAGAAGAAGAAGTAACTGTTAAGAAAGAGAGGAGAGCAAAGAGAAAGAGAGATACTGAGAAAGAAAAGAAGGGAAAGAAACCAAGAGTGGAGGAAGAAATTGAAGAAGTGAGTGATGAAGATACTGAAGAAGATGAAGAGGCAAGGCAAGCTGTGAAGGATATTGAAAAGGATGCAGAGGAGGATGAATCTGAGTCACTGGAAGTTAGTGACAGTGATGATGATGGCAGTGATGATATGGAAGCTAGTGCTAGAAGAAAGTATGAATTAAGGAAGAAATCTACAAATGAAGCCCAACCACCATCACCACCATCACAACAGCAATCAAACACCCCCTCACCACCATCACAAACCAACATTCCATCCCCCACCACCCACCATTCCCCCAGTCACACTTCAACACCAAAATCACCCACACCTCCACCAGAAAATACTCCCCAATCTGAAAATCCAAAACAAGATGCACAAGCAGATACAACCATCCCATCCCAGAAATCACCCACCCTACCAACAGAACCTATTGAGCCAACTAACATTGTTTCTGAGAAAGTTCAAATGCAGGTACTCATTGAAGAGCCTGAGAAAGAGAAAGGCAAAGCAGGTTCAGAGATGAAGATGCAGGCAGATACTGTCAAGGAGTCTGTTAGTGTTCCCACACCAACTGCAGAAGCTTCAAAGAAATCAACAGTCATGGCAACTAGTCCTGCAGCAACAATCTCTACAGTTCTGAAGGCCTTAGCAGAGAAGAAACAGATGCTGGGATACACAAGAAGAACAATGAAGCCAGCTCCAACAAAGAAGATGTGGACAATGTCCTCTCTCTATGCTGAACAGGGTACAGGAGCAGAAACTGGTGACAAGGAAACAAATAAAGAAACTGAAGAACAAACTGAGAAGGTAGCAGAGCAACAACCAGAGGGAATTGAGCAACAAACAGAACACACTCCAGTGCAGAGTGGTGTACCTGCACCTGAAGTCCAAACACTGGCTACACCAGATGTTCCTGCAGAAGCTACACCTGAAGAGGCAGAAATGCCTGAGGCTACTGTAGATGATCCTGGTGTGCCTACCTCTGATGTGGCCACTGCTAAGAAGCCAAAGAAGACAAGAGCCAAGCATAGCCCTGCTGTGAGAGCCAGCCCCAAATTCCAAAACAAAGAGTAAAAGGATACTTTTTAATGTTTATTCCTAAAACTATATTTTGCTTTACTTTCAACTGTTTAAAATACTATGTGGTAGTTGTTGCTATGTGTTAAATACTTTTGTTTGTTTCTCCCAAATTTAGTACTCCCCTGTTTCCTAAACTTAGAGCAGTGAGGACACTGCTCATCTTTAAGTTGGGGGGGGGGAGAGTGGAGAATAGTATATCTTTTGAACTAAATATGCACTATGTGAAAACTAATATATGCTATGAATGTCTTAGTAGTATATGTATGTGAATATGCAATATTAGTATGTGTGTTTAGATGTACTTAACAAAGCATGCAAATGACATGATCAAAAATGTTTTCAAAAAAATAGAAGAACTAAGTACATCATATGTATGTTTTAAAAACTTAAATAAATATGAAACATGATCAATTCATCTTTTTCTCAAAAATTGAAGAAGTGTATCAATAAGTTGAATTTTGAATGAAAAACCTTGTTTTCTAAAAATGATCAGTTTTATAAATACTTTGACACAACAAAATTGAGTTTTGAAAAGAACCATGCTAGATCAAGAGCTATCTAAAGCCAAGGAAATTTTGGAAATTTGAGGTCAAAATTAGATTTTCATTAAAAATTTAGAAGAGCATAAAGACTTAAGTTTGGGGGAAATTCCATGAATACAAAGGCCAAAGTGTGACAGCTTGAAGAGTGCAATCCACAAGTGTCAAAACCACTCAAAAATACCAAAAATATCCCAAAAATGAGCTACACTTGCCTGAGTCATATAAACTGAACCTGTCCCTTAAGTGCAATTTGGTTTGAAAAATATGAACAAAGTTCAAAGAGAAAAAGAAAAACAAATAACCAAGAAAAAGAAGAAAATGCATGTGGAGGTCACTGAGGAGGGCAGTGTACGCTACCAAAAATACTCAAAGAGTTCCAAGTGTGGCAACACTTAGTGTGCCAACACCATCTACATCAAAAGGCACCTACACTCAAAATAAGGTGAACCTACAATCCAAAAATGATGTTTTTGCACTCACTGCATTACATCATCAAAAATCAAACACCAAGAATAGAAATAAGGTATTGGCTCAACAAGTTGGAACACCAAAAGCCCTTTGTTGTGCTTAAGAGTCCCCTAAATACTTGAAGAAATTGTTAGTCTCGGCCATATTTTGAAAAATCTCTAAGAGTGACCAAAAGAGTTCCATCTTTTTCAAAAAGCTAAGGAAAAACTCTTTGTTCAGTTATGGAACCAATTAGAAACTCAATGGGCCACACACTCACACAAATGAGTTTTTATAACTCTGAATGTTTTAAAGCAATGGCATGGAAGAAAAAGCACCAAAAGAGAAAGGCTCATTACAATACACTTCAAACACTTCTTGAAAAACATGAGTTGAGATGTCTTCATAATTATATAAGTCTTGTGTTTTGTTTCTTGTCGTTGCTTGAGGACAAGCAACAATTTAAGTTTGGGGGTGTGATAACTCTATTTTATATAGAGTTATTCGTACAATTAAGCTTGAGTTATTGCTTATTTTTAAGAACATTTATATATATTTATAGCTTATTTATCAAGGAACAACATTCTAAATATTCAAATGGATAAAGGGCAATGATCTAGGAAAAATGCACAAATCTTGTTAGGTTTGATGTTTTTGTTCAGTGCAGCTACTGTAGGAGTGGAATTACTGCCAACACCAGAAGTGGAAACACTAGGAGTGGAAACACTGCCAACACCTGCTAAATTCTGCAGTTTATACCAAAACATCCAAAGACCATTTCAATGCTTCCACACTTGATTTGTGACGTCATGCCTAGTCACCTAGAGCTGAGCCACTTGCAGAAGTCGGCGATACACATAAAAATCAAGTTGCAAGACTCAACTTATCTAAAAGACATGTGGCACTTCTCCAATGGACCTCATCTTTTGTTATGCATGCAAGCGACCAAACCTGTGCAGCTTGCTTGATTGGTTGTCTACAACTAACCATGTTTGGTCCCCTCAGCTGATCTTTCACGCCAAAGGAAACCCCTTGCAAGAGGAAAGCTTTCAAGCCTATAAATAGAAGCCATATCTTCACTTATCCATCATCTTTTACATCTTTAAATCCTTCATCTTTCATTTGTAATTCTTCATTTTGTTTTCTGAAAGGATCGCTTAGTTTAGGTTTAGTTTATTTTCATTTCAAGTTTCTAAGGAGAGGAAGGTGAGGAAGTGCTTGACAACCATTCCCTTCACTTCTACTTTGAAGAAATTCGTGTAAGAAATTTTTATTGTACTTCAACTTGGGAACTTAATGCAAAAGATCTTCTATTCAAGTAATCTCTACTCTTTTAAGTTCTTTTGCTTTATTATTCATTTACTTATGTTCTTTTCATATTCTTTGCTTTATAACATGAGTAACATGAGCTAAATTCCCTTAAGTTGAGATGTTCTAACCTTGTAATGAACTTCTAAATATGTTATTATGGTTTATGTAGTGTAAACACTTTAAACTCTTGCATAATACTTCTTTCAACTTATTCTGGAATTGATCACTTTAGAATAGGTAAAACTTGTAGCAGCAGACATGGGCTACATTTATGACTGACTCTTTGATGTTAAGTCTCAGTCCTCCTTCAAATCTTTCACATAGCCAAACTTGTAGCAGCAGACATGGGCTACATTTAAACTCTATCTTTCTGCATTTTTCTACAAGCGGTTGAAATTGCCTAATTTCGAGTGGTAAGACTGACTCTTTGATGTTAAGTCTCAGTCCTCCTTCAAATCTTTCACATAGCCAATCTTCATCAACTTGATCCTGAAGGAAACGAAAATACTTGGCCAGCGACTCGAACTTTGCCGCGTATTCTCCGACCGTCATTCCTCCTTGTTTCAGACTCAGAAACTCTTGTTCGTTTGCAGTTCTAGCACTTCTAGGAAAATATTTGTCTAGAAATTTAGCGCGAAATACCTCCCATGTAACTTCCTGGTTATTAGCTTCGACTATCTGTCGCGCTCCTCTCCACCAATATTTCGCATCTCCGAGCAGCAGGTAAGATGCATAACTAACCTTTGCTTCATCTGAACATCTCAGTACCGTGAATATTTTCTCGATCTCTTGAAGCCACAAGTCAGCTTTTTCTGGTTCTGTTTCTCCATGAAATTGGGGAGGATTATGACGTCTAAAGTCAGCCAAACCTTTAGACTCAGCAGCTTGCTCTTCCCTTTGTTGTTTGCGAATATCTCTTTGATTCTTCGCAGCAGTTTGTTGTGCAATTGATGTCGCCATGTCGGCCATAACTTGAATAGCTCTATCCATGTTATTCCCAGCATTGTTGTTTTGACCTTCAGTATTCCCAGTATCTAATTGTTCATTTCTATGAGCCATTGAATTCCTGTAAGGCAATACTAGTTAGAACCTAATAAGAAGACAATCCAGATAGATCACACAATAAAAACATTTTAGATGACAATCCAAATAATTCACAGAGTTCACACAACAAAAACACAACAGACCGAAAACCCAAAATTTACCCGAAAGACTCAATCTGCTCTGATACCACTATTGTAACACCCCATTTTTCTAACCTTTAAAAGTGGTGCTACACTTAACTAATACTCCCATTATCTAATTTCTTTTGAAAATATATTGATTCAAAGTAGATATGAATTTCCATTCTCAATTTACGTAATTTTTTTTATGTGTGAGAAGCATAAAGGATTAGTCATATCATACAACATCGAAATATATATAATATGCATCATATATTGATCACTAACAGTTAGATCATAGACATGCCCTTGGGCTTACATAGGTTATCGTCTAAGTACCACGTCACAAAGGTGTCCCAAAAGGTGGTACGTGTTGAACCAAGGGCAAACACTCTTTGTTTTTGTATGATAACAAATTACACCTTATCTACTAATGGTTCAAGTTGAATTAAGTACAGGACATAAAGCAAAGAGCAGGAAGATTAAAATGGAGCAGCTTGGAGAAGAAGCCACCTCAGCAGTTCAAGACCTATTTGTTTATCCGCTTTCTTTAGGACACTGTGTAAGGTCCTATCACTGAAGGTCTATAGTAGCTGAGAGATGAGCTTTTCAAAACATGCATGGTGCATCAAAATAGTTTTGAAATTTTTTTTATAAAATTGCATGCATGCATAAGGTGGCAACAAAAACCCTAAAACTATTTTTTGTTGAAAGATTAAAACCCTAAAAATAGTTTTGTTGAAGGCTTGAAATCAAAATCATATTCTTTTACAAAGATAATAGATTATGGTAATAGATTAGGTGCCTGAATGTTTTCAGAGCACATAATCGATTACTCTCCTATTTTAACTAAAACAAATAATCGATTATCAAGCCAAGAATTGTTTCCTTTTTTACAACAATAAATCGATTAGAGCCTCATTTGTACTATATATCATAATCGATTATTTGCTTGCCTTGTTTTCCTTTTTTAAACCATAATCGATTATCAAGCTTGCCTTTCCTTGCTTTCTTGACAACATAATCGATTACTCCTCTGAAATAAATTCAGGAGCATAATCGATTATCATCACTTTCAACTATGTCCCATAATCGATTACAAACATTTTTGGAAAGTTTCTCTTAAAAAATGGCAAGTGCCTAATCGATTATATAAGGCCCATAATCGATTATCCATGTCAAATCTATTTGAGCCCTTAATCGATTATCAAGCCATCTTGTGAATTCCTTGACAACAATAATCGATTACATGCTCAATATAACTACATGTGATAATCGATTATCAAGCATTCCATCTTTCCATATCCATCAAACTAATCGATTATCACATTCTTTTGTTTTCTAACATAATCGATTATACATGTACTAAATGTATTTTCATATTTTTCTAAGCCTACAAACAGGCAAGTGTGTTTCACAATTCAAGCACACCACTTTTCACAAATCTCTACTTCTCACATACATCTTCTAAATCTGAGAGAGAGAGAGAGAGAGAGAGAAAATAGAGCTTCAACTTTCATATCATTTTCTATTTTCCATATCACTCATCTCTTAGTCACTATACTGTCATTATATCTGAGGTGATTGGATCATAGATCTCTGTTTGTATTCGTTACTCTATTTGTGGGGTCACTCTGAAATCCTGGGATTTGTTCTTGGGTCTCTCAATCAGGAGATTGAGTTGGTTTGAAATCCTAGGAAGTTTTCTTGGGTCTCTCAATCAGGAGATTGAGTTGGTTTGAAATCCTGGGAGGTGATCTTGGGTCGTTCAATCGGGGAAGATTGAAGCGGTAGTGAAATCCTGGGAGGTGCTCTTGGGTCGTTCAATCAGGAGATTGAAGCGGTGTTGAAATCCTTAGCTAGGTGCTCGGGTTCTCAGTTCGGGGGAATTGAGATTTTCTATTTTGAAGTTGCCTGTTTGTAAACAATTCTTCAATATAGTGGTTACCATCAAGTCCAAGGGTTGCAAAGCCTGAGGCCGAGGACGTAGGGCTTTTATCCCGAACCTCGCTAAATTCCTGGTGTATCTCTATCCCTACTCTTTTACTTTATTTGTCGTTTCTGTTTGTTTATTGTTATACTGTGCTAAACATAAAATATTTGTTTATTGTTAAAACCAATCATAGCGTAGTCAGCATAATACATATCCCTATTCTGATCTGTTTATCTATCATCTTCCATATCACTGCAATTGATCGACTCTCTACTATATTCAATATCACTACACTTCTTATAAATAATCTTATTGTGTATATTGAAAATAGTATAACATCTCATTGTGCCTAAATCTGCCTGCTTGCACCATATAAGGTTTAAATCTAAGTTTCCGCATTTGATTTAAAACAAACTTATCATTTATTTTGAAAAGAATCCAAGATTTACACATAACCTTATTCACCCCCCCTCTAAGGTTATACTATTGTCTAACAGTACGGTCTATAAGGTTATATATATACCATAGGTTAGGCTAAAAACTAAGTAGTCAAGCTACTATACTGAAACACCTAATAGTCACTGTATCAAAAGGTAGAGTTATAAGAGATTACAAGCCAGACTAAATCCCCAAAAAAAAACTCTTATACTCTAAGTAGAACCAACTTCCAACAACCACTAATGATATCCATTGGGGAGATTCTCAATGGTACCACTACTACTGGAGCCATCAGACGGCTCCCACTCGGGTACGATAGGTACATCAGGAACCACAGTGTAACACCCCGGTATTTTTAACGAGTAGAAATACCCAAGTGCACCATCCCTAAAGCATCAGAGATACATTTCCTGTTTAAATACTGAACACCACTATAAAATTTTCACTGAACAACAACAGGACAGTCTTAAACATAAATAAGACCATAAACCATTAGTGAAATACAGTGTTCAATATCGCTCAAGAAAGCGGAAATAAATACATAACACTAAAGACAAAATGTCTTGATACACAGATAATAAGGAAAGATATACACTTAAGCATAAAGCTAAGTCTTCAGCAACCATCCGAGTACCACCTACTCGTGCCTCTTGGATCTCCACTTTCCCTGTTTGTCTGTAAAACAACCACATTTAAACAGTGAGATACAATCTCAGTGAGTTCTACCGAGACCCCTACTAACACTCTCGGTTCAGTTATGAAATTCATTTATAACTCAGTGCGTCACCGACTGCCCCGAGGCTAATCCCGGTGAACCACACTACAAAAACATAGTAACGTACCACCGACTGCCCCGAGGCTAATCCCGACGAACGTTACTCAATACTCTTCGACACACCACCGACTGCCCCGAGGCTAATCCCGGTGAACCCCTTACCAATAACAGTTTCGCTATTGGCCTCAGAGCCTAGGGTAGGGGATCATGACTGCCCCTCCTAGTATGTCAATATAATATATCGATATAATATATCGTGAATAGTTAGTCCATCTACATTTGACGGTTAATCGAACATGATACCCGCATTGGGCCGTTTCCTGTAGTCGATATAATATATCGTGAATCGTATACCGGTTTAGACGAATAAACAATAATCATCCCGCGTCAGTTATACCATACCACGTAGGACTCATAGTCCGTTTTATTATTAATAAAACATATCCGCACACGTGTACTATTGTTCAGCTTTTCGAAATGATTTCAATTTCAAAAACAGTTCATTTTACCTTTTTAAATTGTATATTTAGTTAGGCCTCGGAATAAGCTTTCAAACGCATCTTAGAACACCTCAATCGGGTTCCCGGATCAAAAGTTATTGTGAAAACAAAATCAGTGAAAAACAGTTGAAAAATCTGCCAACCGTCGCGACGCGAAAAGCTGTCGTCGCGACGCGAAAAGCGTCAGAAACATTTGCGTTACAAAAACACACTTGGTCGCGACGCGATGCTCTGCGGGTCGCAACGCGATGGAGACCTGTCTAGTGCAGATTTTGCGATTTTCGCGAAATCCGCTATTCCGATTCTCGTTCCGATCGAAAACAGATCAAACAACCAACAAAACAGACTCAATCAACATCACACAATCAATCAAAAACTCAATCGAAACGAATTTTATCAAAAATGACATATTTTCCAAATAGCGGTTTCGACTCAAAATCTCTCGTCAACAATCAACGTAAAAATTATTGTAAAACGAAATAATCCTAAGCGTGAGTAAAACTCACCGATTGTGATGAAAATCACAAATAGCTGAGACTTTCCACGAAATCTCTTTTCCGACATAACCACACGAACGTTCCCCGTATAAGCTTTACGCTCCGACGACAATCGAATCCGCTCCCAACCTTTGAACCTACAATCAATCACAAAACCCCCATGAAATTACTATTCATTGTCTTCAAGCTTCAATTCACTATTCACACATAACCCCAATTTGAACCCTAACCTCTTGATTCTTCACAAACCCCAAATCAGACTTCAATATTTGCGCAATCCACCTTGAGCTCGCTCCCAAACACCATCCAAAGCTTTCCTTTGAGCTTGAACAACAAAAACCTCCATTTTCCTCTTAAATTCGAAAATGGCAAAGTGAGAGAGAGTGAGTTGATGATGATGATTTTGGTACCAAATCGAAGGGGAAGGAACGCTGATCACTTTTCGTGTTGGAGGGAAGTCGTTTTGATGAGCCTTTGAACTTCCTTTTTCCTGTACGTGTTTCCTTTCTTTCTTTCTTTCTTAATTCTTTTCTTTCTCACACACACACATATATATTTATTAATATATAAGTGGTAACGTGGTCCAATTACCATATTGTCCTTAATCTCTTATTTCGTTCCGAATTGTCCTTAGTCCGTATTATCCAGTTAACGATCCGATGACAACCAATAAATAATTTTTGCACTCAATAAATATACCAGCCAAGTACTAAAATAATTCAATTGGGTTAACATCCAAATAATTCTAATAATTATTTTGCGGATGTTACACACAGCATCCTGAACTATAGCCCCAGGAATTGCCACACCAGGAAACAAAGCCTCTATTATACGGTTCATAGGCAACTCAATCTCTAAAGTCTGATGAGCAGTAATAACAGTCATGGGTATTCCCTGTGCCCCATCAGTGGTCTGAGTCACACCGGTATAAGTAATGGTCTGAGCCACTGGGTCGATCTCCCAGATGGGATCTCCCATATCCTCCAGAAATCTAATCTGCCTGTGCCCAGAGTGTCCTAGAGGCTCCTCTGATGTCATCTGAAATGTAAGGGATGAAATACTCGTACACAAGTTTACAACATGATGGTTACACAAGTTACATATAATAGGATACAGTGATAAGTAATAATAATATATAGACGTAATAAGTGATCCCCATCAGACTAATTCAAAAACCAAGCATTTAACCACACACAATCATTAAGTCCTGCAAAAACATGACAGACAGCCTAGTGAAAACGATTATCAATAGTTAGTTAAATACTAGACATCATACTTATCCTGTGATCTATCAACAAGGTTAGTCTACTAACAAGAATAATATACTCAACCTACTCCATGGAGATTTCTCTATCCTATTGAGCGTAAGGCCGTTTCAATTGCCATAACATGATTGTTTGCAATGAGGAGATATCCAATCCATACTCCAATCATTCTGGCCCGAGCGCCGCACCTTATTATAGATAGTTCTGTACAGTCAGGCTCACCGTGTCGGGTAGTACAATTTCCCCCGGTCAGAGTTGCTACAACTGACCATTGGTAGGAGTTCGAAACACAAGTGCCCCCAGAAGGCCTGTAGTCGACCCAACCGAACCTATCCTCAGTCTTATATACTTGATAGTACTATAAGAAACATCCTGTGATAGCTCTTAGTAAAATCATCAGTCTTTCTAATCTAATCCATAATCAACTTGATAATTCAATCCTTAGAATCCACAACTTGTGAGATATACCTTAACTAATTAATTCTCATGGGCCATATCACTAAGTAACGAAACGACTAATGTTTCTCGACCAAATTCAAAATGTACTTATTTTGACACATTTTCAAATAAATCAAACAAATCAAACTCACACAAATCACTTGAGAATATCTAAATTATATATGTATACAAGCAACACACAATTTGTGCCCATCAACTTATTATTAGTATTTCCCCTTACCTCGATTTTTTTTCTGAAATAGTTGGTTGAATATTTTCTTTGGTTCCCTCAATACCTATTACTCATTAAAACAGTTTTGTCTTAACACACTATACTCATGACTATATCAAACTAAAATATTTTACTAAAAATTCTATTTAATGTTTGTGTGTTTCAAAAATGCAATAGGCATTTATTTAAAGTAAAAACCCATTTGATAGACATACTTTTTTTTTGTTGAAAATAATAATAACATTAAAAAAATTTCAAGAAAGTAAAGAGATAAACTTTCAAGAAAGCAAGACAGTAGATAAGAATTAAAACAAGAAAAAGGAGAATAGGAGTAAGATAAGAAAACCTGAAAAGTGAAGAGTTGGCTCTCGTTGAGCTTTTTGAGTGAAAGTGAGTGTTTTGAAAATGAAAGAGTGACTCTCTTATTTATATTAGTTCCAACAGGTCATCTGGTCATAACTTACGCATACGTATCAGTAAACAAAATATACTATTCATACTGTTTTGTTGTTCAAAGAATGACCATACGTTATTCTCTCTTTTTTTTTACTAGTCACTTATTTGTTATACCGGTAATAATAAAAGACACATCTTTAGTAAAAATAAAATTTTGCAGATACAGTTTCGATCTTTATTTCTTTTAGAACTTAACGAACTAAATTTCAAAATTTTCCGATAAGTTTGGGATTTTTAGTGCAGTACTATTTGTATTGACAGATACTTTTTAGCTATAATTTGATAGAGGTTTAAGTTCAAATATTTTTCATAACCTTCTATAATATTTCTCTCTGATCCCACAAAATTATTTTTCTTAAAAACATTGTCTAGATACAAGACTAATTTATTATTTCTCATAAGGTAAATAAAAATTATAATACACACAAAGGCAGTAAAAATTCAGGGTGTTACATTATCAAAACATGGGTGTAATAAGTAAACTGTCCAGTTATAGTTTTTTGGGCTGCTGGACTGATGGCCTGCGAATTGAGGCTTATATGCAGGCGGCTGTATGAACCGAAACACGGGGTGCAAGTGTGAATCTGATGTTTTTATTTTATTTTTAAATTAAAACAGAAAATAAAGGAAAGGAGAGGGGGAAGCAACCGGAGGGAACAACCACGGTGGTGTCGTGGTGGTGCCGGCGGTGCGAAAGACATGCATCTAAAAATACATTAAGGAGACTAGGGGAACCAACCTTGTTTTCCAGTTCCTGAAAGTTCTTTTCTTTTGATTGCTTCTACTCCTCCTACCACTATGCAACTCCTGCTGTTTCTGAATAACCCTTGTTTCTTTTTCTTCTAAATTTCAAATAAGTGTTTTTGAATGATTAGGGTTCTGATGTGAACCACAAAGCTTTTAGGTGATCTCTAAATTTTTTTTGTCTGCTTTTGTTATTGATTTGCTCTGTTTTTATAGGTGTGGAAACTTGGTAGGCAAGTAGGAGTGCGGAGTCTTGTTGGGCAAGTAGGAGTGTGGAAACTTGGTGGGCAAGTAGGAGTGTGGAGACTTATTGGGCAAGTAGGAGTGTAGAGGCTTGTTGGGCTGTTGGTTGCTGCTGTGCGGGCTCTCAATCTCTCACCTCTACAAAGCTATTTTTTTTACTTTTACATCCCTGTACCATTTTATTCATTTGTAATTTATTTTTTTTTATTTTGTAAAAAAACCTTTTTGATTTTGTAATTTTTGATATAAAACAGTCCATAAAGATAAATATATTTTTTGATTTTCTCTATTTTCTATTTTGTTTTGTCTTTTTAACAAATAAACAATAAAATTATAGTTTAAAACATAAAAACCAAAAAGTCCATATTATTCTATTTTGCTTAAGATATTTTAAATTAGTCGGATAAAATTAGGGTATAATAATAGTCTTCAATTCATATTATTGAAATCTTACAACTTAATTATATATTATTAAGGTAAAGCAAATAGCCCGTTTTCTATAATTACAAAACTACTATGTATTAGTATGAGTTAGTTTGGGTTTGCAAGTTAGTTTTCTAAAATCTGTTGTTAGAAGCAAACTATACTATGGTTGGTTCAGGTTTCGCCACAATACAAAAAATACTCGAACCAAACATATATCAATTTGTATTGAATTATGGGTTGATATGGATTTACCCGACACCTCTATATGCATCACCTTATTCTGACAATGTTGTATTTTTTTAATTATCAATATGTACTATAAAAAATATTTGCCTATTCTCTCTCTCTCTCTCTCTCTCTCTCTCTCTCTCTCTCTCTCTCTCTCTCTCTCTCTCTCTCTCTCTCTCCGTCTCTCTTCCCCTCTATTTACTATTTACTATCTATCTATACAAATCGCCCACTACCAAAATACTTGTAACTTCCCCACATTGACTAATTTTCTTAATCAAAATTAGTAAGATGTCATATTTAATTAATTGGCTAATTTAAAATAATTAGGCATAATTGATAATATGTCATAAATAATTTAATTACAAATGATATGAGTGTGTGTTTTGATGATTGGTAAGTGAGTTAAATTGGTTTTAAGTGGGAAATGTTAAGTAAGGGTATTTAGGACAATTCCCACCCATTTTTACTAAAACCTCCCAGCTGACCCAAACATCCCCACACATGTGCTGAAACCAAAACAGAACAAAAACAACAAAATAGAGAATTTAGAGAGAAGAGAAACCGTGAGGGAGAGGGAGAAGAGAGGAGAATAACCAAGCTTCAAATCATTGATGCATGTCCAGTATTTTTACACCATTCTTCTCCATTTGATCTCCTCTACATTCTGATACTAAATCCATCACACACATCTTTATCCTCCTCAAAACACCATTAAAGAACCTCCAAGCTCAAAATGTCAAAAGTGGAGCCCTCAAGCTTTGCATGTTGAGTTTAGAGCTACAACCTATTGGCTAGACACCTACATTGTAGTTTCAAGCATTTTAGTGAAGGTCAGAATCTGTTCATGGTAGTTGGGGTTGTTCAAGTTCGAGTTTGAGAGCCGTGGGTAGCTTTTGGATCGTTCGAGTGGTCTATCGTGTGTTCGGGCTTCATGTAATTGTTGTTGTTTGCGATTGTCATCGCAAGAGGCGAGTTCTAGCTCCGTTTAGGTTTTTATATTCGTGAATGAGTCCTTGCATGTTGTTGATTTCGTGTTGCTCTGTTTCTGGTTTCGTAATTTTCGAGTCAAAAACCGTATTTCGACATTGTGCGTTATTGAGTCTCGAACGAGTGAATACTTGATGATATGTGTGGTATGATTGATGTTAAACGTTGTTGTTATTATTGTTTGTACATGTTATTGGTGCTGTTATTGTGTGTGTCTAAGTTAGGAATTGATCGGGATAAGTTTCAGAATCGACCGGAATGTTAATTTTACACGAAAACAGAAATTTTTGGTGATGCTGATAAAAGAGCATGACCCGTGCGCATTTTGGCACGACCTGTGCATCCAAAGCTGTCACTTGTTGAAACATCTTTTTTAAGGAGCACGACCCGTGCGTATATGAGCACGACCCGTGCCGAAGCCACTGTTCCATTTTTTAAAACCTATCAGAAGTCATTCCAATTGATTCCTAACCTATTCCAATCCTTTCCCCAACCTTTTCCAATGATGTTATGATAATAATGCCATGATTTAGATGATGATTGAGATGATATTTGATTGAATTGTCTTGAGTCATAGTTAGTATAAGCGAGTGCACACAAGTTATGTTATGTCAGGGGACTATAAGTCCGTTCAAGCCATGTTAAGATAAGGGACTATAAGTCCGTACAAGACATGTTAATTTTTAAGTCATGTAATGCCAAGCCAAGTTAATGTTTAAACATTTATCCATGATATGTAAAATATATAATTCATATATACATCGAGGATAGGGTGACGACCCTAAGTTTAGCATACTAGGGCAGGGAAGTCATGAGCCCGAACCCTAGGCCCCTTCCATGTAGCCTGCTTTCCAAGGTCAGCGGGATTGGGTGCACCGAGAATCGAAGAAAAGAAAAATGGTTCAAAGTGATGTGCTAAGAAGAGGACATGACATGATACGTAGTTTCCAAGAATTGGGCTACGAGTTAAGAAAGCATAATAAACCGGGAGAGTAGTAAGAGTCTCGATAGGACTCACTGAGATTTGTAATCTCACCCTTTAAATGTTGTTTTTCAGAGAAACAGGGGAAGTCAAAAGCGAAGAAGCAAGGTTAGAGGAGGGTTCTCTCGGAAAGCTTGAAGACTGATTTAATGCTTTTGTTATTTCTTAAGTTTTACGTACTCTCGATGTTATAACTTGAATCTGTATTTGAAGTTGTAAAATCGTTTCCGCTTTATTTCTGTATTTGGATATTGAACTTTAGGAATGAGGCGGGGATGTCTAATTATGAACCTAATGAATTATGTACTTCGGTTTGATGTTTTAAATATGAGTGGTACTTTGACATGTTTAGTCAAAATTTTAGTGTTATACCCTAATTTTGTCCGACTAATTTAAAATATCTTAAACAAAATAGAATAATTTTGGACTTTTCAGTTTTTATGTTTTAAACTGCAATTTTATTGTTTATTTGTTAAAAAGACAAAACAAAATAGAAAATAGAGAAAATCCAAAAATATATTTTTATGGACTCTTTTATATCAAAAATTACAAAATCAAAAAGGATTGTTACAAAATAAAAAAAATTAAATTACAAATAAATAAAATGGTACAGGGATGTAAAAGTAAAAAAATAGCTTTGTAGAGCTGAGAGATTGAGAGCCCGCACAGCAGCAACCAACGGCCCAACAAGCCTCTACACTACTTCAGCCCAACAAGCTGCTTGCCCAGCAAGTCCACTTGTCCAACAAGTCTCTTCATCTAACCCTTCACTTATAAAATGAGGCATTGTCCACAGTGAAAAGCACACCACAGTGATTCAACAAGAACACTGAACACATTCTCTCCCTCTCCTAGCGAAGCTCTCGCTCTCTCTCTCTCTCTCCCCTCCCTTTTTATTTTATTTTTCTTTTAATTAGTTTATTTTTAAATATTATTGATATTTTTTTTAGTTGCACTTTTCATTTTTTCTTCTTTGTTAACTTTTCGTTCATATTCAAAACAGGAAAAACAAAATAATCAGTTTCCTCCAAAAATAAAAATCTTATTTTCAGAATAGGGGATTAAGTCAGCCGTACGGCCGGGTTAGTCATCGTTTTAGGACAAATGGGCTATTCAAATAAAATCACTCCCTACACAAATCGTTTTCTTCCAAAAAATCAAAAAATCTTATTTTCAAAAACAGGGGATTAAGTCGTCGTACGACCGGGTTAGTCATCGTTTTAGGATAAATGAACCATACAGATCACAAGTCCTAAAATCCCTAAATTAAAAAACACAAACAAACCAAACTTTTTTCTACCCAAGAACTACGTGTGATTTGATTCTCTACCAAGAGATACGTAGGAGCAGAGGGCGGCCGACCTCTGTCAATTGCACTAATAAAAAAACCTTTTTTAGTCTTTTCCTAAATAATCATTTTCTTCATCTCTATATATACATCCCATGGTACTCTCCACGTCAGCCTTCCAGCCTCAACCCCCCCTCTTTCCCTCCAATTCTCCAGCCAATTGATGGCCGCCATGTGTCCACCACGTGGCTTGCCCTCCCCTTTCTTTTCTTGCATGTCCAACACGTTTTCCATTCTCTCCTCACACGACATCATCTCTCTCGCACTCTTCTCCTTTCTTTCTTTCATTTCACCTTCTCTGTTCCCTCACACCTACCCCTCCCACCCCATCGTAAATCTTCTACTTTTCCCCAATTTCCCCCACCTCTCTATCATTCACGCCTCTAACCTGTGTTTTTATCCCATTTCATTCTCTTCTCTTCCATATATTTTTTCTTTCTCTTCTTTATTGTGTATTCCTATTCCTCAAAAATTTGGGTAACCAAAAGTCACCACAAAGCTCCAATCTTCATGGCTTCAGTAAGATCCCCTTATCTTCCCATGTGTTCCCATTTCAAAAACCCTATTAGATTTTTTTTGAAGAAGAGGGTCTGCATCTGTTCAAAACTTAAACTCTGACCCTTCCGTTTCTTCTTCTTTTTCACTCCCCCAAAGCACAAATCTTCAATTTAAGATTTTCAACATCAACAAATTAATGTTGGATTAACTGTGAGTTCCTCCAGCTCCAACGTGTGTTCTGATCTGCGGAGACATGCGAGAGAGAAGAGAAGGTGGTACGGTGTTCTCTCATGGTCCCAACTCGCAAGCTACTAATACATACTTGCGTAGAGAAGAGCAGCGACGACGAGAGTAGAGAAGATGCAGCATCGGCTTACAGGTTCCCCTAATTCCCAAATATTAGTGTTTTCAGTTTTTACCAAATCCTAATTCTTTATTTTGTCTAATTTTTCCTTCAATCTTTGGGTTTTAAGCTGAGAGAGCATAAGGAAATATACAAACAGTGAGAGAGAGAGAGTCGTGCAAGAGATAGATCGACGGTGAGCGGAGATCCAGTTCAGGTAGTGGTGAAGTGGGAACACGAAGCGGCGGAGGGAGAAGTGAAGGGGAGAGCGGCGATGCGATGGTCTTGCGGCGGTGTGAGCAGCAACGGAGATGACGGCGGTGCATTAGGGGTTGAAGGCTCCCTCACTTTCAGTCCCTTTTCGTTTAACATTCCTTCTTCCTTCACCTCTCTTCTTCGATTATGCGGTTTCCCTTTTGTGAATATATGTGAATGTGTGAGAATGGGAAATATTGCATACATAGTGTTTGACAAAATGTTTCTATGATGAGGCTAGCTACAAGAGGAGAGTGAATGCATCAGAAGAGCCATTGCTTCAAGGTTTGAGATTGAATTGTATTTTATGCATTTTTCACTGATTGCTCATGTTTGTTTGTTTGATGTAACTGTTTTGGGCTGTGTGTTTTTAGTGTGAAATTGGGTGGTGATGGTGGATTTGGGGTTTTGGTGAAGCATCGAGGATCTGCATGCAAGTTCAGATGGTTGTTATTTGGTAACCGGGAGCATCTCCAGGTACTTGCCTCTTCCTTTTTTGAAATGAACAACATATGATGAAAAGTGAATAGTAGCTGACATATTCAATAATCAAAATGTTGAATTTTTATTTTATTTTATTTTCTGGTACAAACCTCTATAGAGCCATGAAATGTTTCAAATCAGGTTTCAATATAAAGTTAATAAATATTTTTCCTTCATATATGATCTAAGATCATGTTCCCGTATTATTAGGATAAAAAAAAGAGACCTTTGTAAAGTGCTATATTCTCAATTTTTTGTGATAGATTTTTGGCCCATTTTTCTTAAAATGGTAACCACAGCTAGGTGTGGTCTATATTACTTGCTAACATATTCCATGCCTGATGCTCACAATACATCTATTTTGGGTTCATCTTGGTTTCAGATTATTTGGGTTCATGCATCATCTTCCCATTGTTGTTGTCCAAGGTTTTGAGCACCCCTTAAAAAATATGATATCTGTCTTTTGTTATAAATATTTTTGATGAAGGCATACAATTTTTCTTTTATAATTAAAATGCAATTTCAAGAGCAGTGACATGTGGAATAAAGCATCAGAGGCTTATCAGTTATCATGGATGTGAGAAGTTGGTGAACTTAGCAAAAGACACAACTAGAGATGCCATGAATCAAACCAAAGAAAGAATGAAAGATAGTTATGTGCTTCCTTCAAAGATCTAAGTGGAGTTTCTTAATCAAAATGCTCATAATGCAAATGCTGTTCATCTTTATACTGACGGTGGGAATCCTAGCAACCCAATCGTTATTTAGTAAGATGATTAGACGATGATGACCAGCTGATACTTCCTCTTGGATATTCATTTCATGTTTAAGACTATTTATATTTCACTCTTTTGATGTGCATGCATTCAGTATTCCTAAGACTATGTCTACGATTTAAATGTGTTGGACCTATCTGTTTTAAATTGCTACAATGTTTATTTGATCCAACTAATTTATTTCTTAATCATTTATTACATGCTCTAATTCAATAGTTTTTTACATTACTGATCCCTATAATTGATGCTTCATAGAAATCATTGGAGCTGTCAATGAAATAAGAACTATCAAGGACAGTGGAAAACACAAAAGAGCTGTGCTAACCTTGAAAAATGTCAGGTATAACTACATTAACTTACAATACTCAACACTGTTTCAATTCATACATTAACTGCCATTGTTCAAAAAGGTATGATCTTTAACTCATATTAACATATACTATCTAATTAATATTTCATTCTTTTTTCTATACATTAATTGCTATTGGTGATGCAGTATACCTTACAATATACCAACTGGTTATCCCGCATCTCTATCAAATGCGTGGATCCGGACAAAACTGTATATCAATGAGAATATACCAGTTATTCAAGAGTACATCAATAGGTCCTTACTTCCAAATACATATTTCCTATTTCCTATATCTGATAAATGACATTCTGCCTCCTAATCCTTTGTTTGAATATGCAGCTTTCCTCAGGAGGAATTACCTGAGCAATTATTACAACTCATGTCGCAATCAACTAGAGGTTCACAATCCCAAAATGACATATTTTCTATCAATTGGCCTGCTAAGAGTGTATACCAAATCACAAATTTAACGAGTTACATATTAGGGTCTACATTTGTAAACTATATATGCAATCAAACATGCTTAGCTGAGTTTAATTTATTTAATTACATTACCATAGGAAACGACGTGCATAACGATAGGATTCACTACACTGTTCTTACCAAACAAAAATGGATGCTTTTATGATGGACCTGCCAAAAGGTAATTTCAACTTATCCTGTGCCTAAATCTTTAATAGCAAAAAGTGTGACAGAATTTTCCAAGTTTTAACAAACACATTTTATTATGGTTATTATGATTATAGGTTTAATTTAGAGATACAAATTGAAGACAACAAACTGAACAAAGAGGTTCACAAATGTATATTCTGGAATGACCAATGCATGGAGATAATTGGTCAGACCGCAGCTCAGCTGTTGCATGCGATGATAGAAGTATTCAGCATACTTATTCTAGGCATCTTACAGTAGCCGTATATAATAAATAAAATTGGACATCATCCACCACACTTTTATTTAATAGGATGGCGAGGAGGATCCAATGGCCTATCCAGAGAAACTAGACTTATTGCTACGAAGAACTTTGGCATTGCGGCTGAACTATCAAACAAAGTCAAGACATGCTTGATGGTGAAGAGGTATAGTACTTACCATAATTAGAACTTTGTTATTGAATCATATCAAATTAAATTATAAATTTATTACTCATCATTGATCATTAAGGGGTCATCAATGAAGTTGTTACAAGCTCCTGATTCCAATTCAGAAATGCAATTTGAAACTGTATGAATACTCTTTCATTAGAATTTCACTAAATATAATTACATCTTTGAAATTTGTTTGTTGCAGAGTTCAGGTCTGTTTGGTAATATCTTGCTTCTTCTTTGAACTTCAGGTTACTCTTTGGTTTTCTGCTCTTCACCTTTTGCATAACAAGGTAATGCCATTCCTTATCTTTTCCATTTTGCTGAACTAATGTAGGCATATCTCCTTGCTGCCCTACATTCTTTCCTATATTTCATTGCTTTCCATCTGACACTCTTATCATATTAATCTAGGGTACATCAAATAAGATGTCCTTGCTTTGCATGTGAATCTATTGTTTATATGGGGCTCCCCTAACTATTGATTCTTTTAAAATTCTTTGTCTTTATTTTTTTCACTTTCTGTGTTAAAGTTTTCCTAAAGTTATTCTATTATTTCTTGATAAATTGCAGCTTAGATTGGGGCTTTTGATTAACATTCTTAGTTTTTTAGGTTGAGGGTGTTGTTCATGATGCAGCTGGTGATTTAGTTGGATGATGTTTGATACAGGTGATAATGAGTATTTTTATAATACTAAATTTGGGTGATGCTTCCAATCGATTTGTCAAGTTGTTGTATGGGCGGTGCCGCCATATTGCCTTCTATTTATGTTTTATAAATTATAATCATAAGAGGTAACTAGGGTGATACAAAAATTAAATCTGGTTCTTCACCCCAACATGGTCATAGAAGTCCATTAGTAGCTGAAAGTACATATTTTATATGCTTTTATCTTATTTTTATTTTTTTTAAAAGTTTAAGTTATATATCATTGGTAGTTGTAGTTTGAAATGTTTTCTTAAATTTATAATAAGTGGATAATTGGATTTGATATAATACTGATTTGTGTTTAGCATCATGAATTTGTACATTGCATTTTTTGTGTCCGAATATGCTAATTCATGATGTGTTTTTCTGCTAATTCATGTGTTGAAGGTCTACTAATTCATGATGTGGACACAAGTAAGGAAAAGGTTTTCCTATCATAATTTCGAAATTAGTTCTGAGTTTATGTAGGAGAATCTGTTTTGGGTTTGAGACCAGTTTATGTTTGTACCACTTCAAGATTCAAGACATGTTGCCTTTGCTATCATTATTCTGTTAAATTTTATTTGTTGATATTTTCCATTTTAGGCTAGAGAAGCAACACTCTTTTTATTGATTCAAGAATTGGAGAGATAATCTCACTTCAATGACAGTATTGCTGGAAGCTCAGATATTTTGTAGAAGCTTATACTAATATGACGAGAAGGTGGTTATATGAAGGCTAACAACATGCACTTGCATCATTGCAGGAGCTCCTTTTCTTCTCCTACTCATTCTTTTTTAAAAAAAAAAACTATGGATAGTCTATTACTTGACAACTAATTGGTGTTGCTTATTATCCGTTCATAATTAAATGATCTATATGAACAATATATGTAATAGAAATAGGAGGATGTGCCATTGAAGAATTCATTCTCATGCAAAATGTGGCCAATCTACACAATGTTGGTGAACAATTGTATGATGAAGCGTTATATAAATTGCAAGTTATATTTGCTTTTATATCTAATAATTGAGCCAACTTAAAATCATTCTGTTAATTTTTTTGTCCTTTACTAATCTCTTATTTTCATCAGATGTTATAGAAATCTTGCCTAGCGATCAAAAGAAGAAAAGAGGAAGGGACAGAGAGGTGGTTTGAGAGAGTGACGAAGGAGAGATCCTGAAGGCGAGTAAGCGGAACACAAGGTTGCGGGGGAACCACATGCTGTTTGATAAAATGCCACACTGGAGTGAGGTGGATTTTATCTTTTACTTTTTATTTGTGGTATTTTATTAGTTTATTGATGTTTTTCATTCCTTAATTTTCTTTTGAGATTAATTATCGGTTTGTAATTATACATGATAATTTTAATTTTTTTTTCTTTGAGCATCTTTTAACATTTTGTGCTAAACCTTTGCATGCCATTTTTGTAACCATTTGATGCAGGCAGGTGGCAGGTTGATATTGAAGTTGTGAAATGAGTGCAAAGAAACAGAATATACATGAAGGTAGCACATTATAGTTGTCTTTTTTCTTTGTTGATGATTTGTCCATAGTTGATTAATTGATTGATTCATCTGTTAATTGATTCTTTTAATTCCTTATCTTGTGTTGGCATTGTTTGGTTCCTAAAAAAATGGAAAGAAAGGAGGCTATAGTTTGTATTTTGTTTTAGGTTGTGTTTTTTGATTCAAGGATAGTGTTCAATGACCAAAATTTCTTCAACTTATGTAAATTTCCATGTAGATGTTTTAGGTTATGTTTTATATTCAGCAATTCTTTAGGCTTATTTTGGTCAACTTTTGCTTGAGGTAAGGCTTTGCATGTTTGTTCTTTGAAGGAGAAAGAGAGACGGGGCGACATGGAGGCTGATTTAGTGCATTCAAAATCTCAGGTAGTGCTCATTATGTTTGTTCTTTTACTCTCTCATTTGTTTCTTCAGCTAATTTGTTGTATATAAATTGTTTTCTCCTCTTCATTAAGTTGAAAGAATAGTAGTTGCATATGAAATGAAGGTAGTGCTCACTTCCACCTCCATAATTGGTTTAACTAATTTGTGATCCATTATTAAATCTTCCAACTAAAAATGGATAAGAAGTTATAAAAAGATTTGTGGTTTTGTGGAGGATTTTGGATTGGTGATGCTGGGCTGGTATTTCAAGATATTCATGAGCTAATTCAAAGCTTTGGATTATTGGTCATAAAAGATTTGGTTTGTTTCTCTTATTTTTGGTATTTAATTTTTTTTTGTCTCTGGTTTTTTTTGTGTTGGTTTGTTTCTCTCTTTCTGGAGAACTACATGCATTGTTGAATTCATACCGAGTTGGGGCTGATTAATTTTAATAACCTAATCAATACATCGTATGATAGTTATAACTTCAGTAATACCTGAACATGTACTTGGATTTGGGGCTGATTTTGTACTTTTATTATTCCTGTGTCCAAAAATGCAAGTGCTGCTACTGTATTGTTTCAATTACTTGACTTTTTTTGTTTCATTTTTTGGGCTCTGCAGGTGGGAGTTGTTTCAGATTATGACTTGCTAGCAATTGATACAATATCCGGTACCAAGAATACAGAATGGAAATACTATCCATTACCAGAATCAGTGGTCTTCCAGTAATCGATGATGATTGGAATCTGGTTGGTGCTTATTTAATTTGCTCCTCACTGTTTTTATTTTTGATATACCTGAACATGTACTTGGGTTTGGGGCTGATTTTGTACTTTTATTATTCCTGTGTCCAAAAATGCAAGTACTGCTACTGTATTGTTTCAATTACTTGACTTTTTTTGTTTCATTTTTTGGGCTCTGCAGGTGGGAGTTGTTTCAGATTATGACTTGCTAGCAATTGATACAATATCAGGTACCAAGAATACAGAATGGAAATACTATCCATTACCAAAAAAAATGGAACTATTTACAAAGCTATTGGAGCCATTGATTTCGGTATGCATACTCAGATACTCTATTTGTTGCTCCACTTTGTCTTTGCCCCTTATAAATTCATGTTGTGTTATTTGTGAAATCTGTTGTTACTGCTTTTTGGCTACTGTGTGTGCAGGAAAGAAGGCTTTGTGGAAGCATCATGTGTATGGGATGACCCCAAGTGTTGCATCTTCACACCATTTACTGGTATAGAGGCATACACATATTCTAAGGTATTTGATTATGTCTCCTATTTCCGATTGGTAAATTAAAGTCAATTAATTGCAGCTGCATGCGAAGGATTCTAAGGTATAAACATTTATGCTTATGAGAAAAAAGTCTCCATGATGGAGCTGTGTTGTCTTCAATGCAAGATTTGGGCAACATTCCTCTATTTTGGTTCCATCTTTGTTTCTATGTTCACTTTGGAGTTTGGAGAAAGGTTCTAAGGTCCTCAACCAGTCACATTTCATAATTTACTTGAGAATGTGGGTACCTTGGTTCTGTTTTGGGGTGTTTGGGTTAGCTTGGGAGTGAATTCGAGTTCATTGGAGCGTCGGAACTGTTACGGGTTCGTGTGGGTATTTTTGTTGGTTGCATTTCGTGGAGTTTCGATTGTTCGTGATTTTCATCACGATTAGGAGCTGCTGAATGAATTTGTCAACTCCTTGCTTTCCTGATGAAGATGAACCCATTGGTCCCAGTTCCTCATCTTTATGATGTTGTCAATACCCTTTGTGTCACGGCTGAGGTTTAGTCACATGGACACTGGTGCAATGGGAATCCTTTTTTCAATTCACGATATCCTCTTATCTTACTTTTAACATAATTGTTCTAAAGTTGATGCTAACAACAATAGTGTTATGACTTATGAGTGAATCAGCAATTTAGTCTCTAGAATTGTAGGTATAGAGTTATTTGGTCCTTGTGATTAGCAAAATTCTAAAATGAGAAACCAAAATTTGTTTATAGAACAAATTTTTGATTCTCTTTACTTCGGTACTTTGAAAAATTTGTTTATGTGGCTCTTTATTTTAAGGATATGGGAATTGTTTCATCAACAATGTGTAGATGTTGTGTTTATGTGATGCTATGTTTTTTGGGTTTCTAGGTTCATGGCTTTTTTGGAGCAACCACGGCTTGAGAATGCGCTCACAAGCATGTACTTTGTAATTATACCTGTTGGTGTGCCAAAGAAATTTGGAATGAGAAGGGTCGATTTATTTAAAATAATTGCTGGAATTGTGATTACCCTTTGTGAAGGAATTGCCAAGTGTTGTCCCAATTAATTCACTTAACAAGAACTATGTGACATGGATAAGTATCCTATGTTTTGAACTCATCATGGCTAAGTATTTAGTGCATGAATTAACATTGCTGAGGGGGTGTTCCAAGCAGCTGCTATTCTTTATTGCTTGATGGCACTTTCACTTAGCATGATGCAGAAGTACACAGAAATAGACTCAGGTGCAGCATTCTCAATTGCATTTCAGAAAGTAGGAATGAAGTGGGCAAAGTATGTAGTGGCTTTTGGTGCACTGAAGGGTATGACCACAGTACCTTGCTTATCTAAGAATTGAATTAGGGGACTTTGTTGCTTTTATAGCAGCTGGGAACATACTTCTTGAATGCATTCTTGGAAGTGCAGCGGTTTCAAGATCATGGACTTCTTACTTTACAAGCCTCTTGAATCTCCCTAAGGATTCCCTGCGAATCAAGACACATCTCAAAGATGGATACAACTTGCTTGACCCTATAGCAGTTGGTGTTTTGGTATCTGCTGCAACAATTGCAATGATCAGCACAAGAAAAACTTCACTGCTTAATTGGATTGCATCTGCAATCAACATAGTTGTAATTATATTTGTATTGGAAGAATGATTCCAGATGGTCTTGACACAATTATTAGATTTTTTATTTTCACGGTGCTGTAGATATTGGATATGGTTGTGATCTGCAGTTTGTTAAAGATAAACAACCTACAAGTTGGTGATGTTCTTGAACGGATGATAGAAAGTTACCCAATTAGGATAATTGTTAACATAAGTAGGAAGTAAATGAGATATATTAGGTTGTTGTCATTAACTTTTAAATCCTGCTGTAGTCAGTCTATGAAATGTATACGCACCTTACAAAACAGTTTCTCACCCAATGTGTCGCCTGTTTCATTTGTCAAAATTGTTGTCTTTGTAACATCTGTCTGGAGGACAATGTAATGTAGTTACTTTTCAAACTTAATCGAATCGCCTTTTTATTAATTATTTATATTAGTCATATATCTTTAACTTGATTATTTATAAATTTTAGCTGTTTGCTTTCTAATCATTAATGACTCGAACTGTTTTCATTATTAGATTTCTTTGTTGGGTATGTTTGTAACCATACCTTGAACATGTTTTTAGTGTAACTTATTCCACTATTTGAGTGATTAGTGATTAAAAGGAGGGGTTTGAACATTTTTGAACTTCAATTACATTTTCTTTGTTAGATTTCTTTATTGGTTATGAGTTTGTAATCACACCTTGAATGTTTTTAGTGTTACTAATTCCACTATTTGAGTAATTAGTGATTAAAAAGAGATGTTTAATAAATGTTTTTATGTTTTTAACTTTGCAGATGTTACTGTTTTACAAAGTTGGCAATGAATCAAAGATAAATGTTATTAAGATTAATATGGATTTGTTGATGCGTCACCAACCACCAGCTCAACAAGTTGACTATCCTCAACACGATGTTGCTGGAGTTATTGAAGACAATCCTATTGTTCTTGGCTAGATGATCTTTCAAGTTTTATGTTTCATTGTGTAAGACTTATTAGGACACTTGAAGACCTTCTTATTGTTGTTTGTTGTCTGTCAACTATTTTGTTGTCTAAGACTTATGTTTCATTGTGTATCTCTACTAACTTTTATCTATATAACATCCTATATTTCGAATATCTTAAACTCATGTATTTGAGTAGTTACTAGCGCTCACCGTGCATCGCGCGAGTATTATTGATGAGGAGAAGGATGAATTTATTTTCATTGATACTGTCCATTTTTACCACTCTTTGATGAAAGATCTGTGTTGAGGAAACTAACACCCCATTTCTGGCATGTATGAATTTTCTTAGGCATTTCCCTTTTATAATTTGGTTTAGTACATTAACTCTTTTTGTATTTATTTATTGGTTTTTTCTATTAAGGAAAGTAATCCCCTTATATCTAATGTTTTGGCTAGCATTTTTGTTAAATAGTTTCATTTGTTCGGTTTGTTATGTTTATGCAGACATTTAGGGATGTAGATTTCTTTATTGGACATGTATTGGTCTCTATTGCTTCCTCATTACTCTTTATATTCCTAAGCAAAAAAAAAGCCTGAATCTGGAGTCATAGTTGTGAAACTCACTTACTGATGTGCCTGAAAAGGCTAAGTCTTTGACTATTTTGGTTTTGTATAATTGAGTTATTGAGATGATCGATTTCAAATTCGAATATTGGAATGCGACTCTTCTTGATTTTGCAATAGACATTAGTAGACTCTAAATTTTGGAGATAGTATTTTCTGTGGTTTTATTGTGTTTAATTAATTTTAAATGTAAATCTACTAAGCACATTTTATTTGTTAGAATTTGTCTTTCATTTCTATTGAGTTAATTTTAGTATTATAATGATTATGCGGTCCCTAAAGCTTTGACCCCGTGCGATGCACGGGTCATACCACTAGTTTCAAAAAATATCAAGTCTTTTCTTTCTCTTAGTGTCCTCTAATTCACAATAAAAGGGTAAAATAAACATTTTCAAAATTAATATTCTTTCCTAAAACTAGTTAGCAGGTAACCTTCGTTAGGAAGGATGTCGTGGGGTGCTAACACATTCCCCACGCATAACCGACTCCCGAACCCAAATCTGGTCTCAAGGACCCTTATCCAAACTCAAAGGGATTTTCCAATGTTTGCCCTTAAACTAAACTTTGGTGGCGGCTTCATTTTTGAACCTTCGAGGAATCCTCACCCGGAATTTTTGGTCGCTACATTTAGTATTGTTTAATGTCTATAAAATAGGAATAATACTCTAATGTATGCTATGAAAGTATATTTTGGTATTTTCTCTAAGTAGAAATATCGAGCTGTTACAATACCAATTTTACGCTATTTTCAAGTAAGAAATTAGAAGATATTTAAGTAAATTAATACATTTTTTTTACTTTTTCACTTTCTCTCTCACACCTTTTCAAACATTTCTTACTTTTCACTTTTTTCACATCACTCTCTCTCTCACCTATCTTTTTTCAATCTTTCCTTTTAATTTTTTTTATCATTTTTCTCCTCTTTTCTTCCCCTACCTCTCTCATTTATTTTTACTATTTTGAAAATTTTCAAACTTTTGACAAAATTCCAATATTCAGTTTTTCTCTATCAATAAGTTTTTTTCTCCTTTGGAAATTTTTTAAACTTTAATACAATTTCGTTGTTAATTTTTTTTAATTTAATTTAATTTTTTAGCCTCTACGGGAAATAATACTATCTATCTATACAAATTACCTACTACCAAAATATCAATCTTACCCTTTTTTCAAATAAGCAATAAGAAGATATTTAGGTGTCACTCACACTTTTTCAAACTTTTATCACTTCTTTAGTTTTTTGACACCGCTCTCTCTCCCATTTTTTTCAATCTCTCTTCTCTATTTTCTTTATCTTTTTCTCCTCTTTTCTTCCTCTATCTCTCTCATTTCTTTTCACAATTTTGAAAATTTTCATTTTTTGACAAAATTTGAATATTCAGGTTTTCTTCATCAATAAGCTTATTTTTCCTTTGAAAAATTTGACATTTTAATTAAATTTTGCTATTAAAAAAAATTAATACAATTTTATTTTTTTAGTCTCTACGAGAAATATTACATATTGCTGGCATAATATTATCGTCTTAACATGTAATTAACACACTTTTTTCAAATATTTTTCTGTTTTTCACTTTCTCTTTCACACTTTTTGAAATCTTTCTCACTTTTTCACTCTCTCTCCCTCTCTCACTCATCTTTCTTAATAATTTTTGGCAAAGTTTTAATATTTATTTTTCTCTATCAATAAGTTTTTTTTCTTTCTTTGAAAATTTTGAAATTTTAATACAATTTTGTTGTTAAAAAAAATTTAATACAATTTTATTTCTTAGTCTCTACGGGAAATATTACCTAGGTGGCATAGTATTGCCGTCTTAAAATAAAATGTAAATTTACATACATTTTTTTTAGTTTTTACTTTCTTTCACACACTTTTTGACACCTTACTCACTTTTCACTTATTTCACACGTCTCTCTCTCTCTCTCTCCCATCTTTTTTTTAAAATCTTTTTATTTTTATTTTTTGTTATCTTTTTTCTCCTCATTTCTTCCACTAACTCTTTCATTTCTTTTTACTATTTTAAAATTTTTCAAAATTTGACAAAATTTTAATATTTCGTTTTCTCTATCAGTAAGTATTTTTTCCTTTTTGAAAAATTTGAAATTTTAATACAATGTTGTTAAAAAAATTTAATACAATTTAATTTTTAATCTCTATGAGAAATATTACATGTTGCTAGCATAGTATTATCGTCTTAAAACGTAAACACTATTTTTTACTTTTTCAAACATTTTTCATTTTTTCACTCTTTCTCACACACTTTTTGAAACTTTTCTCTCTTTTTCACTCCCTTATGATTTTTATGGGGTTATTTTCGGAAAAATAAAATTCTATCTGAACTCATTCATAGAAATAACACAATGGTACTTGTGCGTATGCACGAGTGTACTGCTAGTATATACAAACACACACACACACACACACACACACATATATCTATAATAATACGAAGTAAAAGGAGTCTCGAGGCCAATTATCCTAGGTGTCACTCATACAACAATTTGAGAAAATAATAATTAATGCATTCACACAATTAATTTACATTTAATATTCCGTTTTTTTCATAACATTACAAAGATAAATTCCTATTTTAAAAATATCCATGATATTTAAAAAAAGTATGATAAAACAAAAAAATTTCTGAAACCGAATTATAAAAATTCAAATAATGTTAATAATTCATTTATAAAAATTTCCCTAACAAAATTTCATTTTAAACATATTAAAAACTATCACAATATAAAAAATAAATTGCTATACCAGTTTTATAATATTTAATTTTAAATAATACAAAGTAAAATGTTTTTCAAGACCACTAATCCTAGGTGTTAACTTTACAACAATTTGAGAGAAAAATAATAAATGCTAATTCAGTTTTATTTTCTAGAAAAATCATTGATTAATAATCAATAGTAATGAAACTCAACTTAAAAGAAATTTCATTTTCAAACAATTTTCATACAACTACTTATATAAATAGGCTTTGTTCGTAGGTCAACAAACTATTATACAGTTAGTGCTCTTATCATTTACATGTCTTCTTTTTTCCTGTAGTTTTTTGGCACATAATGGAATTCAAAGCTGAAATGGCTTTTGATTTTCTATTCTTTCATAGAAATATCAACCGGAATGCACTACATCATTTTAGAACAGGTGTATATCAAATTTTCTAAAATGATTTTTTCGACCTTTTTTTTGAGCTATCAAAAAAATCTGAACTTTTTGTTGTGATTTTATAACACGACTAGCATTAGATTTATTAGTTTTTCTACTATATAGAACATTTATTAGTTTACCTCTCACAACTTCTTATATTAAAACTTCTCTCGCTTGATACATCTTTTATATATGTTTATTGCATACTACATTAATGTCAAATATAGGAAATTCTTATTCTTACGGTGAATATTATTATAATTATTATTTAACCAAAAGTTGGACTTACCAAAAAAAACCAAAAGTAAAAATATTATTAAAAAAAGGAAAAGGGGAAAAAAAGTCATGGGAAAAAAATATTATTATTTCTATTTTTATGATTATTATTATTAAAATAGAATTAGAAATACAAGTATTATTTAAAAAGAAGCAATCTATCATTAAAACTTATTTTTTTTGACAAAATCATTAAAACTTATTTAAAGCATTCTACTTCAATATATTTAATATTTTATAAGCTTTCTCAAAACAAATTACCTTTTGTCGTACGATATTTTCAACAATTAATCTCACAAAAAGAATTAAAATTATTTACTAGCATCATCAACACGTAAACTGAATGATACTATTGCATAAAATAAATTAAGTAATATATATTTATTTTTTGAAAGAAGTAATATATATATTTGGTATAATTACATTTGACTATTACTATATTTTCAAAATTAATCAGATTATATTTGTAATTTTTATCAATTTATATATTTTTTGAATATTTTACTCTATAAATATTATTATTAAGTATTAACTAAAGTCTTTTTTTGACTCACTTTAGAGTAAAGTTATAAAAAAATATAAAAAGCTATTGTCATAAATATTATATTTTTATTTAAAGTATTCTTATAAAAAGATACAATTAAATGAAAATACAAGTATTTAATATAACTTACTTTTTGAAAATATTTAGTATTTCATTTTTGGTTGATTAGAATAAGTATTAAATAGTCAAGGGTATTGGTCTGATTTTATCTTCATTTTACTAAGGGTATTGGTCTAGTTCCCCTTGGGCTCCGTTATGTCATCTTTCATTTTTCCCCTTTTAATAAATTTAGGGAGTTGTTCTCTTTTCTTTCTTGATATTGAGTCTTCCTTCCTTCTTTTTAACTTAAAAAAAGTCAATTCCATTTTTTATACTTACCTTTTGTCATCAAAATATAATATTATTATAATTATTTAATAAGTTGAGCCAATAATAATAATTATTATTTAATGAGTATTAAATAAAATGAATAAAGTACAATCAATAACATAACCCAGAGCGTGAGGTTCAACGGTTGGGGCTGATCCTCCCATAACCAATGGTCGGGGGTTCGATTCCCACATTGGGTACGTAGCAGCGTTAAAACTCTGGGTCAGCTCTTCTGCCCCTCGAGGCACCTCCAATGAGCGAGTGATTAGTCATTGCTGTCCGTGCGGTGAATACCCGAATTTACCCAAAAAAGTACATCAATAGCATTGGAGTTTCAGAATTATTATCTTCAAATAGTTTTAAATATTACTACATTTTTTTTTGACTGAAAATAAAATACTACTATTAAGCTAACTTTTGTAAAATGGTTTAATGCTCCTGTTGACCAGACAAGACTATACTAGAAACGGCGCTCACACTGGTTGGTTGCATGCATTTCTCACTCCCTTTCCGTTCAGAAACACAAACACATTCTCTTTCTCTCTAAACTACTACTACTTGCATTACTCTCTATCTTCTCTTCTCGGTTCTCACCATCTATCTAATCCAACCACTTGTTGGTAGGTAGTGTCTTAATTCCTAATTTCCTATTACACATTCGCTCACACCCCAAACCCAAACCTTTGCTTTCTTTCTTTTCCCAATTCTCCAATTCACCTCTTCACAATCTCTTGTGGTCCTACTCCTACCACCCTTTCCTCTTTCTATATATTTTTATTTTATCATTTAAAAAAAACTTGAAACTCTCATCTTATCATTTAACAAATATATATAAAAATAATCATAAATCTTTTATTATTCTTTCATTCATTTTTTTCCTCTTTCTCCCCAGCATAAAAACAGCAACACACAAACCTTAACATTTACGTGATCTCTCTCAATCATTTTTCTCATAACATATTTCTCATCTCTCTCTCTCTCTCTCAAACGGGGAACCGCAATCATGGTTGAAACCAGACGCAGTTCCTCTTCTTCAAAACGTGCTCTTTCTTCTCCTTCTTCTTCATCTCCTCCTTCTAACAACAAACGATCTAAGGTGAATTTCTCTGCTACCTACCTCTCTTTTCCGATTAAAAATTCATTTAATTATTCCTCTTTTGTTATCAAAATTCGGTCTCAATAATTGATGAATTTTTTCTGATGATGATGCAGGTTTCGGAGGATGTATCATCTTCTCCGGTCAACGATTCTGGAGACCAAGAGAAACAGCTTCCCGATCTGCCACAAACGGCGTCGTTGAAAGCTGTTGATGTATGTGATGGTGATAAGTCACCTTCTGTGCAAATCGAAGGTGAGCCTTTGGTTTCTCCTCAGTGTTTAGGTCTGAAAGTCGAAACCTTTCTCATCGTTTTTTGTTACGGGGTTTGTTGCTTCTATGCATGCATGTGGTTTTTTTATTGGTGGGATTTATGGATTTTGTGGCAATCACAGGTGATACCGCGGAGAAATCAAAGATGGCTGCGCCGCCGCCTCCACCACCAGGTCGGCCGAAGAAACGGTCCGTGAAATCGAGTCCTAAAGTTGCTTGGGGGAAGCTCATTTCTCAATGTTCTCAGGTTTACTTTTACTCTTAGTTGAGTGTTTTTGTGCTTGTTTGTTTGGTTGTTTCAGAGTTCTTCTCCCTCTTCGTGTTCTGGAAGAGGATGCATGGTCAATTTAATAGTTGGATTTTAATTTTGATCTGAGTCTTGGGAATTTGATCAACCATGAGTCATTGTCTTGCATTTTTATATTCTAGGAGTGATAGATACATAATATTTTCTGCATTTAGGGTTCTGAGTTCCTTCAAGCTTACTTAAATTTTCCCATTTACCTCGTGTTGTGTTGTTGAGGGCAGGTTAATTATATTTACAGCCTCAACATAGTGTGAATTATCTGTGTTAGGAAAATCACACACACCAAAGATTGATTAAATAGATGATGAGGACACACAAAACACATTTGAATAAAAAGCACAAAGCTTATGTGGTTCAACATTAGTTGTCTGAATCTAAATAAACATTTTAACAAGAGTAATGCCATTTGGCTCAAAAGAAAACGGGGGCGAAGGATACGCATCGTAGGTGTAGATGAACCGAGAGATATGATTTTGTCCGACTTTGACATTTGTATCTCTTCTCGGCACGTGTCTCAAAGACATTTGTATCTCTTCTCGGCACGTGTCTCGCGTTATTTTAACGAGATTATTAGTTTTGTGAACACTCTGTTTGGTTCAAACGAGGGGATGATAGGGGAGGGATTTTAATGGAGGGGATATTTTAATTTATTTTTATGTCCTTATAATCTTTTATATGGGGATATTTAGGTATTATTTTAAATTATTTCAGTTCCCCTCCCCTCCGAAAAGCCCCAATATTGGAGAAGAGTTAAAATTGAGTTAGGAAGGATTTTTTAACCCTCCCCTTAAAAAAATTGAACCAATCAACCAAGATTTAATATAATCTCTCCCCAACACCCCCCTCCAAAAGAGAAATTGTAAAGAGAGAAATAGATTAGAGTTGGGGGTGTTCTTTGGAATTAGAAAACGAGAAGAGAAACATAGAGAGAAGTGTAGAATATTTTTGAAAAGACAAAAAAGTCGTTAATTAAAAAAACCAATGCTGCGTCGGTGTTCAAAACATAAAAAATGAAATTGTCGAAATATGTCACCTCTCTACCGTTTCTTTGCACATGCGCGTAAAAAACGAAATTGTCAAAATATGTCATCCCTCTACCGTTTCTTCGCGCATGCACGAAGAATGAAAAGCTTGTACGGATCTACTTTTTTAGTCTCTCGCATGTGTCTCTCTTTAATTCCAAATGACATAAGCTCTCTCTCTCTCTCTCTCATTTCCTTTTTATGTAATTTTTTCATACGATATGAAAAAACTAAAATGATGTCCAATCTATCTATTTTTACTAATGAAATTTTACATTACAGCATGTAATTTATAGTTTTTAGTTAGATAAAACTTATTGGTAGCATACTTATTTGTATATCAGAAGTATCACGAACCCAGGCGTTCCAATTATGTATACCCTCCATGTATCCAATACTTAGTAGGTAAGGTACAGTTACCCGTACCTGTAAGAGAATTGCAAACTGAAGAGAATTGTAAACCGAGAAACTATGTTCCCAACTTTTCCTCATTCAATTAAAATTTCTGAACTTCTCTGATGTTGGATGATTTTACCTTCTTTTCTCTTTTGCGACCACTACTCACACTTGTCGTGGCTTATAATTTTAAGTACCAAATGTCTTTTCTTGTATTCCTTGCACCTCCACACCAACAAACTTGTATCCCTGTGAAGTCGTCTTTTCCAAAGAGTTGATATTAGCAATTTAGAAGTTTGAAACCTCAGTATGGAAAATTTGAATTGCACCATGAAGCCTCATTCTCACCTTCCCAATGCTTCCAACCTTCATTTTCTTATATCCTAACTTAAATTGGCCATATTCTCCATTAGTCGTCCAGGTGTTAAATATCAGGCAACATGGTTCATCACCCATTTTGAAATGAGCTTCTCATTTGTTGTTTAGTACTCATCGCCATCTTCAATGGTACTAGCTACTTTGGATTGTGATTTTCCTCTCAGCTCACCTTGGCTCTTTGATTGATTCCTCCTTCACTCAGGCTCCTTTGCTACCAATGCATGATTTTCATTATGATGATTCTCATTTTCTTATAAAAGTGTGGTCACCTTGTTTAATTTCAATATTGTCTTCTTGATTATAAATGCTTGTACCATAGACTTGTAGGACCTCCGACCTTGGTAATGAGCCTAACAACAACTCCTCTTTAAATTGGTAAAAAATAACAATCCACATAGCCAAAGCAAATTGGTGGGAAAAGATTAATAGAATTTTATAACATAACAAAGCAGTCTCAAATCTCAATCTTGACTATATCAATTTTTTTGGGCTTAAATTTTGTAACTTTGGGAAAATTTTAATCTCTTATTGTGCGTTACCATGCTTTGTACTATATCACACATAGAAATCAATTACTATTTCGAACTATAGAATGTACTATCATCTATGCATAGAAGATTCGGTGATGCTTTCTTTCTATAGAAAAAACTTAGATGCAGTGCCAATATACTGTTGGTACTGTTCTCCTATCATAAAAAGACACGTGGCCATTAAAAACACAGCCAGCAAAACCTCTCTCTCTCTCTCTCTCGTATGTGTAATGTGTCATTCATGTCGTGAGCGACAGAACAATTGCATGCAATGGAACCACTGTTATGCACAGTCTCTCCGCTGTGAATCCATGATCTCCCCAGTTTCCGCTAAATTGCAGGTCTATTTGAGTTCATGGCTGCGTTTCTTGTACAAGTTGGATCCCAAATTGGAACGGTTCCAATTAAAACTTGTGTCCGTCCTTAGTCGGGTCTCACAAGTTTTTTTGTACTCACGGGTTTCATGGTTCCAATCAGAGAATACACCCACCGGAGTGCTGTACAAAATTGCATTTGAAGAAATCCCTTTTTTCCTTCATTTCAGACGGGGACGATGACAATTTCACTTTGTTCCATTTCAGACCCTCAGATACAAAATTATTTTATTAATGCACCCAGGATGATGGAAGGTAGGAAAGGATGGTGAGTGGAACAAGATTGGTGAAAGGGTAATTGGAAGGAGCATAACTGGGCGTGAACTTTGCAGAAAAGGATGGGGCGACCACAGAAAATGGAGTTTTTTTTTCTCTATTTTTGAATTAAAAATACACTTATCTTATTCTAATTGAGTAACAGTACCACCAACATATAGGGTACTATATCTAAGTTTTATCCTCTTTCTATTGGTTTGGAACCCTCAGTATCTGGAAGTCTCATCATATCTTGATTAATCTAATTTAGCCAGAGCAATGCTCTTCCAGTGCCTAATTTTTCTTTTCACAAGACTTGAACCAAGACCTCATTTAAGGGGAACCAAACTCTACGCCACTTGAACCAATAGAAGTTGGTTAGTGATGCTCGTTGAACACAAACATTTTCATCGGTTTTATTGGAAAAAAAGAAATACAGCGCTGATGGTGGACATGAGAGTAATTTACATTTACTTTGAAGATTCGTCAATTTATTATATGCTTAAAATGGGAGGAACTGTTAGCTAGTTTATGCCTCTGTCTTTTCATTTAATCTTCCATTTCTGTTTGTGTTGTTGGTTTGGAATTAATTTTTGCTGTTTTCATTCTTCTCCAGAATCCTCACCTGTCCATTTGCGATCCTATCTTCACAGTTGGTCAAGGTCGTCAATGTAATTTATGGCTTAAAGATCCCGCTCTTAGCAATGTTTTGTGCAAATTGAGCCACATAGAGGTTGGGTTTCCTTTTCTATTATCTTTTGAAACTTAAGACAACCAACTGAGTTGCTAAGATTCATCTGCTTTACAGCTTTACTATTACAAATAAGTCATTTCTTGGAAAAAAAATCAGATTTCTGTTATATATTTGATGGAAGATAGCACTGAAAAGAATCTAATTTAATTCTTTTATGCTAGGTAGTTCCTAAAATTTTCCCAACTTTAAAAGATTACTGTAAGCACTTCTCTGTTTTGTAGAGTACTGACCACAATTGTTATTTGTAATTCCGCACAGCATGGAGGTTCATCTGTTGGATTACTGGAAATCACAGGTGGTAAAGGTTCTGTGCAAGTCAATGGAAAGACTCATCGAAAGAAAGCGCGTCTGATATTAAGTGGAGGTGATGAGGTTGTCTTCGGTTCTTCTGGCAAGCATGCTTATGTATCCTTTAGACATTGTTCTTGAGAAGAATCTATTTGTTCATTCTTTTAGTTTCTGCTTGCTCCTCTCCTCTTTCTTCAGATGTGTCCGTGGTCTTTACAAAGAAGCAGTTAGTCACGTGTTCTATGTATTTGCATTACGAACTTGTGTGTTTTTCATTCTTAAATCTCCTTTATTGATATTTAATGGATTCCTTAGCATGGATTTAGATCTTTCAGCAGCTCAATAGTAATGTCAGTACTGCCAATATACCCTCTCATGTGAGCATTTTAGAAGCCCAGGGTGCTCCAATAAATGGAATACAATTTGAAGCAAGATCTGGGGACCTGTCGGCTGTTGCTGGAGCTTCCATATTGGCCTCTCTATCTAAACTCAATGAAGATTTATCTCTCACTCCACCTCCTGCTAAGACTGGCAAGAATATGGAACAGAACACTGACGTCTCATCACTACCTTCTGGCAATGGGAATGATATTCCAGACATTGAAATGAAGCATGACTCTGATAATTATGAACCGGCTGGAATTTTTTCCACTAAGAAAACTGGTCTTGCATCCTCTACCACCATTGATGAAGATCCCAAACTCGATACCAATGTGAATGCAGATGTTGGGAAAGTGACTGCTGCAACCTGCAAATTGAGGCCATTATTGCACATGCTTGCCGGCTCATATCCCGAATTTGATTTAAGTGGCAGCATAGCCAAAGTATTGGAAGAACGAAAGGAATTAAGAGAACTCCTTAAAGATGTTGATACCCCAACATTATTGGCATCAACCAGGCAACAAGCTTTTAAGGATAGTTTACAACAGAGAATTCTCAATGCTGAGAATATTGATGTCTCATTTGAAAGCTTCCCATATTATCTAAGGTACAAATACTTGCTTCTTTTTATTAAATTTTTCTTACTTGATATCCTATTTTATGCTACCTTAACTATAGTGTGGTCACGGTTAGATGTAAGCTACAACCACTTGGTATTCTTATTGCTAAGATGCTGGGTTGGATGGCTTGTAGTTACTTCTTTTAAATTGAGATAGATAAAAGATCATTCATTCTACCTGGTTATGATGTTTCGCATTATTACAGTGACACAACAAAGGATGTTTTGATTGCTTCTGCATATATTCATTTGAAGTGCATTGACAATGCAAAATATGTCCCAGACCTTCCGTCGCTGTCCCCACGGATATTGTTATCTGGTCCTGCAGGTAGATATATCATTCTTGTTTGTATGATTTTAAATTCTTTTTTCCCCGTAAATTAGAAGTGATGTCATTCTATGCGATTCATGTGTAGGTTCAGAGATATATCAGGAGACTTTGTCCAAGGCACTTGCAAAGCATTTTGGTTCCAAGCTACTAATTGTGGATTCTTTTTCACTTCTTGGTGTATGTTTTCTATGATATTCTTTTGTTATTCTTGGTGTATGTTTTCTATGATATTATTATTTTGTTATTATGGAGGTTTTGTAGGATTATTATTATTATTCGATACTAGTCTAAGAATTTTATATGATTATTTCACATTCTTTCTTGGCCTTATCTGATTTTTTCTGCTGGGATTGTTTCTTGTTAAATCAGCCAGCATTAATATACACAAATATTCTATTGTGCAATTGATTTTTCAGGGAGAACCATTAAAGGAAATTGAATCTACTAAAGAAAGTTCAAAGCCTGAAAGACCAATTGTGATTACCAAGAGAAGTACACAGGCTGCCGCAATACAACATAAGAAACCAGCTTCTAGTGTTGATGCCCAAGTTATAGGTGGATCAACTTTAAGTTCACAGGCTATACCGAAGCAAGAAGTTTCTACTGCATCATCAAAAGGCAGTACTCTTAAAACAGGTATGCTGTTGTTTCCTAAAAAATTAGTACCTATTTGCAAATTGACTTACTTCCTATTATCTTATTTTATCATGTATGCTAGATCACATTCTGAAGCCTCTAATAATACAATGCTTACATAATTTGCAGGTGCTCGGGTAAAATTTGTTGGTAACTTCCCTTCTGCTGTCTCATCGCCGCAATGTTTTCCTTCAAGGTAATTTTTTTATGGGAGAATTATATTTCGTAACATTTTTACAGTTAAAAATAGCTGAGGTTGATTTGATTGTAAAGAGATGTAATATTTTGTGTTTTAATATGGCTTTGAAAAACATTGGAATTTTTTTCATGAAGAATAATAAGGTTTTAGTGGCAGAAATCCCTCATCTACAGAGGTTAAAACTTCCGAAAAGTGTTCACTTTGGGGCCGTCACACCTTGTTTGGCTCATTAGATGTTTTATCATTGTGATTTTTTCCAATTAAGTTCTTTGGAGCTGATTGTGTATGATTTATGGTTTAGATTTACTTTGGACTTGGAGCTGATTACTGTTTAATTACTTTTTTATTTTATTTTTTAAAAATTTGGGGAAGGGGGAAATTATATTATTAAGATGGCACTAATGGCCATTTTACAACCGTCCTCGAGGGGATTTGAACTCTGTCCCTAATGTTACAAATGTCAAACTATTACCACTGAGCTGACACCTCATGGACGTTTAATTATTTATTTATATTTTCCATTCTCACATTTTTTTTTCTTTTTGGTGAATATTTTATTGTGCGGCTAGTTGTTCTTTTCATCTATTTTCTCTTATTAAAGCTTATTTATTTTCTTTCTACCTTTAGTTTATTTTTTGTTCTTGTTGGAAATTATTGTTTTTTTTCTGCTGTATTGAGTAGGGGACCAAGTTATGGCTCCCGGGGAAAAGTTATCCTTGCTTTTGGAGACGGGTCTTCAAAAATTGGGGTTAGATTTGATAAATCAATTCCAGATGGCAATGATCTTGGAGGCCTTTGCGAAGGTGATCGAGGCTTCTTTTGTTCTGGTAATTCACCATATTTGATTTAGCTACTGAACTGTTAGCTGCATATTAATATATCATATGCTATAATTTTGGCATGCAATTAAAAATTCAATCATTTGTTTTGCAGCCAATCTCTTACTACCCCTAGATGGATGTGGAGGGGACGACTTTGGCAAAGTTGCTATTAACGAAATCTTTGAGGTGACCCCGGTTCTATTGTCCAAAAACTATATATGTTCCTGAAGTAGTAGTTAACTCCCATTTTTGCTGTTGTGAACATAGACTGCCTCTAATCTGAGTAAAAGTGGAGCACTAGTGTTGTTCATTAAAGATATAGAGAAGAGTGTGATTGGGAACTCAGAAGTTTTGAAAAGTAAACTCGAAAGCTTGCCACCTAATGTTGTAGTAATTGGCTCACATATCCAGCCAGACAATCGAAAAGAGAAGGTACTGTTTGATTATATTTGTTAGCAAGCATTTGATTTTAATGATCTCATGATTCGAGGGAAGTTTTTGCTGCTGGATCTGATGACTGCATCTTTATGCTTTCAGACCCACCCTGGCAGCCTTCTGTTTACAAAATTTGGAAGCAATCAAACAGCACTACTTGATCTTGCTTTTCCGGTATAATAATCTTATGAATTTCTCTTTATACCTCTATTTAAAGCTCGGTGTAGTTCTAGCATGGAAGTCCAAGTGCTTGTTTTTATGCGTGCCCTCTTTTTTATGACTTTGAGATAGATTGATTTGCGTATTTTTTTAATATCAATATACAATATTGTAGATGGGTTGTTTCTGGTTCTTTCAGGAATTAATTATCAATCTATACTCAATTTGGTTTGTTTAGGATAACTTTACTAGACTGCATGATAGGAACAAAGAAACCTCCAAAGTAACGAAGCAGCTTAATCGCCTTTTCCCAAACAGAGTGACGATACAGCTGCCTCAGGTATCTTGTTAGATTAATTTTATTGTACAATTTATGATTTTGTTGTGTACAGTCCACATATCAGTTTTGTTTACAAACTTTTACAGGATGAGGCATTACTTTCTGATTGGAAGCAGCAGTTAGAACGTGACATAGAAACTATGAAAGCTCAGTCCAACATTGTCAGCATTCGCTTAGTAAGTCTTTTGATATCTACTGATAGTTTTCATCTTCCTTTTTTTCTTTTATCATTTTATGCTTCTTTTTGTTGCTTTTTTTTTCCGATATGTTGTCAATTTGTGTGCTTGTTCTTGGACAACAGTACGATCAGTTATTGAGTGCCTTTGGAGTATGTGGCGTCACATTCATGTGCTTTTGTGAAATTTCCCCTAGCAAGCTTAACAAAAAGAGCATACAAAAATAAGTTAGAAAACAGCTTACGAATATATCATAAGCGATTATTTAAGTTCTTCCAAACACTTACACAAGTACTTAATAGCTCTTCTAACACTCCTTAGTTTTGAAATCAGATATACCAAAACCTTTTCTGCAAACAACAAAATGATCCACTTGATGTTGGTTTGTCAAATAATTCAAAGAGCTCCCCTGTCTTAGCTTAGGGTTTATTCAATATTATAATTTATTTTTTTGCCTAGCCATTTGTCAAACTTCTAATGAGATTCTTTGGATGGTTTAGGTTCCCTGTCTTAGCTTTGGGTTTATTCAATTTTATAATTTATTTTTTTGCCTAGCCATTTGTCAAACTTCTAATGAGATTCTTTTGATGGTTTAGGTTCTCAACAGATATGGACTGGATTGCCCTGACCTTGAGACTCTTTGCATCAAAGATCAAACTCTAACAACCGAAAGTCCGTTTTTATTTTGTTTTTTGGAATTATTTTTCCCGCCAAATGTTAAATTTTCAGATTTGGTACCACATTACTGATAGTATCTTGTCAACTCTTTTTACAAGATGTGGAGAAGATCATTGGATGGGCTATAAGTTACCATTTTATGCATTCATCTGAAGCTTCTATCAAAGAAAGAAAGCTTGTGATATCTGCTGAAAGGTTGTTCACATAATTTTTGGTCATTTTCATAAATTTAGCCTAATAAATTAAATTGAGCAAAACAGTGAAACAAAGTTTTCTAATTTTTTTTATTTTTTTGTGTAACACTATTTACTTTTCACTTGCGCAGCATTAAGTATGGGTTTAACATTCTACAAGGCATTCAAAATGATAACAAGAACGTAAAAAAATCACTGAAGGTAATTTAACTTGGACAACTACAAATTAATCTCTCGTATCCTATTTACGTATGTTGCAGTACTGGTTTCCATCTGCTTTTTTTACACTGTCATGGTTTGAGTTATTTGGTTAATACTCATATCTATTAAATTGTTATCCAGGATGTGGTGACTGAGAATGAATTTGAGAAAAAACTACTTGCTGATGTTATTCCACCAACTGATATTGGGGTCTCATTCGATGATATTGGAGCTTTAGAAAATGTAAAGGGCACCTTAAAGGAATTGGTTATGCTTCCTCTCCAAAGGCCTGAATTGTTTAACAAAGGACAGTTGTCTAAGGTGGAAAGGTTTTCACTCTAGTTAATTTTGATGATTTATGTAATTACTTTTAATGATTTGTGGAGTACATTTTAAGTAGATCATGCCAGTAGCACCTCATTGCAATTACTTCTTAATTTCTTATATAGCCTTGCAAGGGAATATTGCTTTTTGGCCCCCCTGGCACGGGAAAAACAATGCTTGCAAAGGCTGTAGCAACTGAAGCTGGAGCAAATTTTATTAACATATCAATGTCCAGCATTACTTCAAAGGTATGTTGCAATTTGAAGCACTTTTATTGGCTTTTTCCTTTTTATACTTCAAATAACAGGCAGATATTGTTTTGATTGCTGCAGTGGTTTGGTGAAGGAGAAAAGTATGTCAAGGCAGTCTTTTCTCTGGCCAGCAAAATTGCTCCGAGTGTTATTTTTGTCGATGAGGTTGGTATAGCATGTCATATGTATATCTTCCTTTGATATTTTCTTATCATTTCGTCTTGAACATTTATATTTCCTTAGGTTGACCATTTTTCCCAAATGAATGTCCATTTGTGTCCTTAGTTCTAATTTTTTAATTATCATTTTTACCCTTTAGAGGGTGGTGTTATGGTTATTTAACTAGGTTATTGACATGCCATGTTCATGTGACATGGAAACATATAACAGTTGAGGCTCAGGGGTTTACATGATGTGTACATGACCCCCTTTTTGCAATTTCCCTCTATTTGATTGCCTTCTTGATTGTGCCTTTAATAAGGGTAGCTTACTTACCTTGCCATACAATATATCTTGGTGTAGAAACCAATTGTGAATTCCTGATTGTGAAAGCAATTGGGATTCTTAAGTGTTGTTAATTAACAAATCTGTAACTGCTTGAAGTTCGTAGTTAAAAAAATGTTTTACCAAAATCTGAAGAAACTCACTGTTCTTCATGTTTTAATTATACCTATTAAGTCCTGAAATAATGTTGAGTTTCCTTGACCTTGCAAACGTGAGGTATTAACTTCCGAATCCAAATAGATTTAATTTTACAATGGTTTTCAAGCCACTGAGAGAAGAAATCAAGAAAGTCAGTTCACGTTAGCCACTTTGGGAGTTGTGAAACTGCAAGAGAGTGGCTGTTATACATCCAACAGTTTTTGTGAATTTGTGAAGTTTCTTTAACTTATTTCAACCGAAAGTTCAAAATTTAGTTACTGAACACCTCAATTCTGAATTTCCAATTTATTTGCACTATTTACTGAAAGTTTTCAATTAAAATTCCAGAATCATAATCCAAACCAAAAATGGCTAAAATAAATGCATATACATATTTGAATCTCTTCTCTGTTTCTATGGTAGCTACTATTGTTTTCTTAGTTTCAGTTATCCATTTTTATAATTGTGGTACTTGTGGCAGGTTGATAGTATGTTAGGGAGACGTGAAAATCCCAGTGAGCACGAGGCAATGCGCAAAATGAAGAATGAATTTATGGTTAATTGGGATGGTTTGCGTACTAAAGATAAAGAGCGTGTACTTGTTCTTGCTGCTACAAATAGGCCTTTTGATCTTGACGAGGCTGTTATTAGGAGGCTTCCGAGAAGGTAAACATCATTTTGTTTGATTTTGTTGAGAGTATATGTTGTGAATAGTAATTTTAATTGGAGACTAATCCTCGCCTCATGGGCTAACTTTTGGGATAGAGTTAGGCTTAAAAGCCTAAATTCTAAGATGGTATATGGGCCTATGTTAGATTTATTGGGTCACCTGCAATGTCCAATGAGGGGTCTTGGGCATAGGGGGTGTCAAAAGTTTATTGAATAATGAAATGACCTGAATAGTAGTTAAAAGATGGGGGGAAACAGTCATCTATCTCATGAGCTAACTTATTTGTTGAGTTAGGTCCGTGTCCAAATTCTAAGAGATTTCAATTTCTTGTATTTTATGTTTTGTAAACGGGATTTATTCTAACTCATGGTCATTATTAAAAACAATTGTAGGTTGATGGTTAATTTGCCGGATGCAGCAAACAGAGAAAAAATTGTGGCAGTTATTTTAGCAGAAGAAGATTTGGCACCTGATGTTGATTTAGAAGCAATAGCAAATATGACCGATGGGTACTCCGGAAGTGACCTAAAGGTTGTCTTTCTATATCTCAATCATCCAATCTTGCTTGCTTAAGAAGGTAGCATATAATTCTAGATAAAAGGTTCTTATTGTTATCTCTTGATTGCAGAATCTGTGTGTCACAGCAGCTCACTGTCCAATAAAAGAGATCTTGGACAAGGAAAAGAGGGTTAGTTCATATATAATTTCCTTTGTTGAAGTCATCATGTTTTGTCTTCCATGTATAATTTTGGTTGTGCTCAGGGATTGCATAAAGTTTCACTACCTGTTGTATGACATGCCTTTTAAAACCTTTAGAAATAGACAGTGCTTGAAGTTGAAATCCTGTTGAGTGCTGATCAAATTATAATGTAAATGCAATGAAAATTATAGGGAGAAAGCTTAGGTATGGTTCCAACAGTACTGTTGGTACTGTTCTCTATTTAACTTATCCATTTCTGATGCATGAGTCATTTCATTTTAGTGTTGAAGTTGTAAATTGTAATGTGGTATTCCTCCTTTTTAATATAGAAAGACAAATGTATGCCCATAACAGTTCAGGGCTCATGATCTCTTCCTCACTTTTACATGAAATGTCTTTCAGGAGAGAAGCTCTGCATTAGCTGAGAACAAACCATTACCTGAATTGTGTAGCAGTGCCGACATCCGTCCTTTAAAGATGGATGATTTTAGAAATGCACATGAGCAGGTACATTCATCTCATTTCCTTATTTAAGGTTTTCTTGTTAGTGTCTTCCTTTTTTCGGAGTAAAAGGCGAGTCATACACAACACTAAGGCAGCTTTTGGTTAGAGAGAAATGAAAGAGGCGTGAGGGTTTATTTTAAATTTTATTTGTATGGTTCAATATTTTGGAGGGGAGAGGAGCAAGATCTCTCCTTAACTCAGTTTTGACATGAGGGCGAGGGCGAGATAGTGTATATATGACATGATCGCCCCCAAACACCACAGTGGTGGGAGCCTCGTGAACTTAGCCAGCTCCTTGCTTACACTTTTTTCCCACTTCGGAGATAAAGTCAATTTGTATCATTGGTGGTTGGCATTTATAAATTATAACAAACGGGTGTAATATTTGCTTTAGCACTATCACTTTTTATTTTCATGGATGATAGTCTAAAACTAGTGTGTCACTTGTATTTATGCCAGGTGTGTGCAAGCGTGTCATCAGATTCAACAAATATGAGTGAGTTACTTCAATGGAATGACCTCTATGGAGAAGGTGGATCGAGAAAGAAGACATCGTTGAGCTATTTCATGTAAAGCATAGCATTTCTTGCTTAGGATTTTATTTTTAATTTATGGTCTCACAAGGTCAACGGCCATTTGATATGAAAATAGTATCATTGGTCAGGCCTTTTATTATTGTACTATATATCATAGGTTTTCCCTTTTTTATCCTTTCCCCAACCCTCACCATTCTTGATTCTACATCCAAATTTTCATAGTAAACTTACCGGAGATAAAGCTTATTTTCAGTGACCTTGCTGATCCTCTTTACCCCCCACCCCCCCACCCGGCATTGTGGAGTGCCCTACAAATTCTTGGTTTTCTCCTTGTAAATACCCAGTTTTTTTATATACAAAATAAACTAGTTCTTATTTTGCTACTTTCATAAGTTAATTTTAAAGCGTTGTATTTGTGTTTTGCGGTGTAACATCCGATATGTTGGCACTGGCCTGTCATTGTTTAATTTGATTTAGAGTTACCTGCAATTTTGTGTGATGTATTTTTGAAAGAAAAAACCTTCAGTTTGGTCTCTAAACTAGTATTCTCTTTTCAATTTAGTTTCTAAATTATAAAAGTATAATAATTAGTCCTTAAACAATTCTTATTCTATCAATTTCGTCTTTCAATTACTTTTTAAATAAGAGAGATGTCGATAGTTCATGGACTAACTTGAGATTAGAATAGTTTAAGAATTATTTATTATATTTTTATAGTTTAGGGACTAAATAAGAGTGATAGTTTGAGGATTTATTCATCAATGTAAATGCACCAACAAATTAGTTGATTGTTGATTGTAGAACTTGTGGGCCAGTTGTTGATTTTTATTAAACACACAATTTGTATTCGTCCATGATTGTCGTTGCTTATGATGATCAAATATGTTTGAAGTAGGTTTAATTCTATCTCCATTAAGATTTGGTTCATTGTTGAAGAAAATGCTATATTGAGGAGTATGATAAATGCTTGGAAAAACTTCAGAGTAACATACATTGGATGGAGTTGGATATAGGATATAATAGTTTCTTTGAATTGGCTTTGCATTTTTAATTCATGCTTATGATAATGGTAAATGACTTAGTAGTCTCTAATTTTCTTTGTGCATAAGAAATGAGGAACAACCATGGTATAGCACATGTGGTAGGTGTTTAGGCTCACTAACCATTTGGTCAAGGGTTTGATTTCTGACTGGTGTGTATGGGAAAAATACCTGGTAGGAGAGATCAACCCCTTAAATGGATCTCAGTACCTTAGACGGATTAGTCTCTGCAGTTGCGCGCAGGGGACACCATTGGTTTATCCACACAAAAAAAAAAAGAAATGAGCAGCAATTTGGAAGGATAAAATGGTAATAAATTTTGGGAACAGGGTCCTCTCCAGTCACCCCTCTCTATCTCTCTCTTCTTGCATTTATAAATTTTTTTTTAAAAATAAAATAATTTTAGGGTTGAGATTGAATGTAATAATGATCCAATGGAGGGATTTGTGGTGACAGGAGTGACAGGAGGGGTTTGTGACCGGAGAGAATGTCCTAAATTTTTGTGTTTTTCTAATGCTTTAATGGTTGTGTATAGAAAATAGTGTACCTTTTAGTGAAGAGAAACAACCCTTCATAGGGAGTTATAACTCATATCAAAGTATACCATTAACAACATTCATTAAGGAACTTGGAACATAAAAAAAATGTGTTTGTGCACGCTCGAGTGCATGTTTATGTGCTTGGACACACATGGACAAACCTAATAACAAGAAGATAAGTGCTAGCAACACTCTCTAGCACTCTCTTTCCAACACTACCTTTATGAGTGGGTAAAATTTATGTGAGTCCTACTAACTTAGTGGGACCTATTCCCAAAATGGTGGAACCTACATCTATTTCATCCAATCATCAAGAGAGTATTGAAGAGAGTGTTGCTAACATTTTTCTAACGAGAAATCTGCTTGAGCGCACATATAAAATGCAACTGAGTGCATCATACGTGTTTGGGTTCGTCTGCCACATAATCAAGCAATAAGAGATGCATATAGGCTCAACGCGCCTCAACGCATTTATCTGGCACGTGGGTAGACTTAATATTGTTTTCATATGTAATCACGTCTCTTGTTTTGAGCTCTTGGATTTCTCGAATTTCAAAAATCTCCAACAACCCTTTATCATTTTCAAAATTAAATCTAAACCCATTTTTCTAGAAACTCCCAATTTTTTACACTTATTGGGAAGACATTTTGGTGTTTGGTAATGTTCTCCAATTCAAAGTTTCTTCTACAATTTGCTGATGACACCATCTTGTTGGGTAAAACATCATGGGACAATATCTGGAGCTTCAAATCTATTCTTTAGAAATTTTGAGTTTGTTTCGGGCTTAAAAATCAACTTTCTCAAGAGTAAACTTATTGGTATCAATGTGTTGGATGAATTTTTGAATTCAGCCTCCTCTTTCCTTCTTTGCCGTTTGGAGTCTCTTCCTTTTAGATTCTTGGGGATCTCCGTGGGAGCCAATCCTAGGCAGGCAGCGACTTGGAAACCCGTGTTAGATTCTATGCGCAAAAGACTTGCTTCTTGGAAGGGTCGTAAGTTATCTATCGGAGGTCGGGTACTCATTAACTCAATTTTAAACAGTATGCCTATGTATTTCTTTTCTTTTTATAAGGCTCCGAAGGTGTTTATTAGCTCCATGATCAAGATTTAAAGGGATTTCCTTTGGGGCATCAAAGACGATGATAGGGGAATGCATTGGGTGGCTTGGGACAAGGTGTGTAAGCTCAAGAAGAAAGGCGGGCTAGACATCAAAAATCTTGATTTGTTCAACATAGCTCTTTTGTCTAAATGGAAGTGGCGTTTTTTGTCGAACGAGGAAGCTAGTTGGAGAGGGATATTAACTTATAGGTATGGTGATCTTTCGTTGATGTTGTTCAATGAGGCTTCTCGGGTGGGAAGAAGGAGACAAGGAGTGACTCTTTATGGTGGAGAGATCTCGTTGGTTTGAGCAAAGAGCGTCTTTTCGAAGGGTGGTTCGAGGCTTGTGTTCGTAGAGGTTTGGGGAATGGTCAACGAGTAGACTTTTGGAATCATCATTGGCTCGGGCATCAACCCCTTAAATTTGATTTCACGAATTTGTATGCATCTTGCCGGAACCAGAATTTTATGCTGAAAGACATGGGAGGGTGGATAAATAATGTGTGGACTTGGAATTTTCCTTGGAGGGATTCGGCTGATCTGAGTTTGTTGGAGGAGGATCGCATTTTGAGCTCCATCGTCTCGTAGCTGCACATTGAAGCTGCCAAAGAGGATTTTTGGATCTGGGTTCTGAACTCAAGCAAGAATTTTACGATAAGTTCTTGTTGTGAGCATATTGTTTCGACGGGATCTAGTCTTGATGTTGTTAGCGACTTCATCGGAGTTTTCGAGGACCTTTGGTGTACATTTATTCCGTCTAAAGTCATCATATTTGGTTGGAGGATGTTAAAAAATCCCATGCCTGTCCGAGCTGTGTTACTTCACAGACATGTGATACATTCTAATGAAGCTGCAGTTTGCCCGATTTGTAGGGAGGAGAGCGAAGATCTACAACACTTATTTTTGCATTGAAGGTTGGCGCGCGAGATATGGTTTCACATTGGTAAGTGGCTGAACACTCAGCTGCCAATTACCAATGGCGTGGTGGAACACTTTATTAACTTTGGTGAGCTATGCAAAAGAAAAAAAGCGCGCAAGGTTAAGTACATTTTGTAGCTGACAACATGTTGGTGTATATGGTTAGATCGGAACAATATTATTTTTAGAGGGGAGGAAGTCAGTTTGGATTCCAATGTGGCTCAAATCAAATGTTTATCTTGGAGCTGGTTTATTTATAGAGCGGGTAGACATACTAGTTATCTCTCTTCCACTTAGTGGAACAACACTTTTATGTATTTGCAACTTTTGAGTTTGTTCCTATGTAATTGGTTTGAGCACCCCTAATGGTCCTTTCAATAAAATATTGCTTATCGGAAGAGAAAAAAAGATGGTCAAATTGTATAGTTTGAAGGTTGAGAATGTGGTGGCGCTTTAACTACAAGGGAAGGATTATCTTTCACATAAAGATGTTTAACATGGAATTTGATGGAGTCGCATACCCATTTACTTTGAAACTACCTCGATTTGTTATTAATAACAAATTTTTTAAAGACTCTAAAGACAATAATGTATTTATTTAAGGTAATTTTTTTATCATAAAAAAGAACATTATTTATAATAAAATCATATATGCATATTACAAAGAAGGAAAATGCTAAATGTTATGAGAGATGTTTGCAGAAAGAAATACTATCTGACATGTAAATAACAGATGTGACCTTGAATTTTCTTTTAACGATGAGTAATTATACTTAAATGTGTCATTGCAAATAAATAAATTGTATTTTTCCGCGGTGGACAAACTCGGTGTTGACCAGTGCGAAATTTGATATTAAGCACAAACAGAGATTAGTCTTTCGTTGAAAGTGTTGAGACACTCCGTGGGTAGCCACCAATTGTGAGGAAAAAAAATTGTATTTTAAATTGACAATTTAAAAGAGTGTTGGAAAGCTTAAAATAGAAGATAGATTGAAAATGGATAACCTTACGCCGCATTATTAGAAAGAAATTAACCAAGCTCAAGCGCCGAACGTTATTTTATTTCCCCTTTCTCCTTCGCTTAGGTTTCGTTCCCGCTTCAATTTTGGCGGCAAACTTTGCATGCAATTTTTGTGGCTCAAAAATCAGAGGAAACACTGCAACAGTTAATCAAACCTAGGGAAGCAGCAATGCCAGTTGAATCGCAAATTATCAAACCCATCGCTAAGGGAATCGTTCACAGAATCTGTGCCGGTCAAGTGATCTTTGACCTCTCCTCCGCGATTAAGGAACTCGTCGAAAACAGCTTGGACGCCGGCGCCACAAGCATCGAAATATCTCTCAAAGATTTCGGCGAAGAATGGTTTCAGGTCATCGATAACGGATGCGGCATTTCCCCAAACAATTTCAAGGTATACTCATTACTGAAACTTCCAAACCCTAAAAAATTAGTGTTAGGGTTAAATTTATTAATGTTTATTTGGGGAAGTGAATTCAGGTTCTTGGACTCAAGTATCATACTTCGAAATTATCGGAGTTTCATGATCTTCAGTCTCTGACCACTTTTGGCTTCAGAGGAGAGGCGTTGAGTTCCCTTTGTGCTTTGGGAAACTTGACCGTTGAAACAAGAACGGTGAACGAGCCGGTTGCGACACACTTGACATATGATCATTCCGGTGTTCTAGCAGCCGAAAGGAAAACCGCACGACAAATTGGAACCACTGTCACTGTTAAGAAGTTGTTCTCCAATTTGCCTGTACGGAGCAAAGAATTTCGTCGTAACATACGCAAGGAATATGGCAAGTTGATTACGCTCTTGAATGTGAGTCTCTGTTTTATGTGAGTAATTGTGTATTATTATCTGATTTTCTTTTTTTGGTTACCGTGTTTTTGGTGCGCAGTTTCTATTCATGCTTTTGGGATTGCTTTATTGTTTATTTTTCTCATGAAATTTTTGAGTTTTTTTTATAATGTTTCAGTGGGTTTTGTTAATAATGATTTATTCTTTTATGGAATACTCTTCAGGCATATGCTCTTATAGCAAAAGGCGTTCGTTTTGTTTGCAGCAACACAACTGGCAGAAACGTAAGGTCTGTGGTACTTAATACACAAGGAAGTGATTCTCTAAAGGATAACATCATAACAGTGCTTGGCGTGAACACTTTCAACTGCTTAGAGCCCGTGGCGGTATGTATATCTGAGAGTTGTAAAGTTGATGGTTTTGTTTCCAAGTCTGGACAGGGTAATGGACGGAATTCGGGGGATAGGCAGTATTTTTTTGTAAATGGTAGACCGGTGGATATGCCTAGAGTCAACAAACTTGTGAATGAGTTGTATAGAAGTGCAAACTCGAAACAATTTCCCATTGCAATTTTGAGCTTTACTGTTCCCACAAGAGCGTATGATGTCAATGTGACTCCTGATAAGAGAAAGATATTTTTTTCTGAAGAAACCTCCATATTGCAAGCTCTGAGAGAGGGCTTACAACAAATTTATTCTCCCAGTAATGTCAGTTATTCTGTGAATGAAATTATGCCGCCTGCTGAAAAAGAAGACTCTGCCGAGTTGTGTTCTTCTCAAATGAAGTCTGCTATAGTAGTGAAACCATCTTCCCTTGAAGGCAGTCTTGTGCAGGAAGAGCATTATTATACTGAGTGCAACATTGGTAGTATTTCTGGGGACGAGGATAATACTGACTGCAACAGTGATAGTATATCTCATGATGAGCCCAAGGAGAAACATGTTACTGATTCCAAAAGTGCTTCTATGTCTGTTAACGATGATCAATCCCCACATGATGAAGAAGGGTTAATTTGTGAGAATGCTGGGAGTTTCATGGGACAGGAGTTCACTCTCAGAGCACACGGCACTTTAAAGGGTGATAAGAGTGGAAAACAGTCGTCAAGTATTGGTAGTGTTATGCGTAATCAAGCTACACTGGTCTCAAGGACAGTTGAGAGCGGTGACTCTTTTGATAAATATTCATCTAATCATTCAAGACATGTTCAGTCAACTCTTAACAAATTTGTTGTTGCAAATAAAAGAAAGCGCGATGACACCATTACAGCCTTATCTGAAGCGCCTGTTCTCAGAAATCAAGCTTCTCGTTGTCAATCGAATACTGCAAATACTGAAACAAATGACTTAATAAAGAGATCATCACTTCGTTTTGACCAAATTAATGAAACTGCTAAGCCGGGTGAGATTGAATTTTTGCAGGAACTTAATCCTGATAGAATCAGCCACAAAAATGAAAAATCAGTCTCTTCTAGGTGTGACTCTACTGACAGAGAACCCAAAATGGTATGTTCAATTTACAGTCAAGCAATCCAAAGATTTGTTTGAATTGCAAATATTCCATTAGTCTACACTTATAGTTCTCACAGCACAGTATTGTATGTGATTGTTTTATATATTGACTTATAGATTCATTTGATATTGTATCACTAAAAATTACATTTCCAAATTTTTTTCGTATTTCGGATCATTTATCTTGAAATTTCGAGTAGGAAACCAGATACTAATACATAAAATAACTCAACACATTCTAATTGTTTTACCTCATTCATTGAGCATTTTTATATTGCTTTGTCAAAAGGAGAAGACCAATCTCCCTCTCCTTTGTACTGCTTCTTCCTTTTCAACAGAATTTCTTCTTTTTCCCAAAAAGAAAGGGAGAAAAATTAAAATAAAACTTGCTCTTTTCTCTTAGTTTTCACATGTTCACATATAATGCTTTGCAGAAACTACATCAAGAAAATAAAGCATGTCTAGCTGATACAACATCAATTACACCATCTAGCAATGATCTGATCAATACTTCAGAGCACCCTACATTACATTCATCGCCTGTACGGTTAGATTTGCCTAAGTCTTCTGGTCAGAAGATATGCTCCAGCATGCAATTTTCTTTTCAAGACCTTAAGGATAGGAGAGCGAAGAGGCTTTCATTGATGCAACCAAGTAAATATAGTTGCGGAAAAGCTAAAGGCAAAAGGTTTTTACTACAGTAGCCTTTGTATAAAATCGGAAAATCAAATATAGGCTAACTCATTCTCATAATTATTTCTAGTCACTATATGGATGCAACACTGGAGCTTTCACAACCAGCAATTGAACAACAGAAAGAAACGGTTTTAGCAGCAGCAGCTACTGAACTGGAAAGATTGTTCAAGAAGGAAGACTTCAGCAGAATGAAGGTTGTTAGTATGATTAATATTGTAATTTTATAAAATTGTAGTGACTTATGAGTAATGACAATTCTAGTTCTTTACTCTTTTCATTGTGGAAGGCTTATATATGTCCATATGTCAATACTCGATGCTATTTTCTATATTGGTTACTGCTGTGCTGTTTGGTTTTTTGCTATCTCAGTAAGTGGTGAAATTGAAAGTAAAAACTAAGCTGTTTAGGCCTTTGTAAGCTTTTTCCCCACTGTAACACCCAAATATTTTGTTTTCGGAATACAAAATCTACATATCTAATCTCTCATGCCTAATTTATATTTGAACCTTTAGCTGCTCGATTATACCTGCATTTTCAGGTTACATATATCATGCAATTGTTTGTTGATTACTTAGATATTATGCTTTAACAGGTGATTGGGCAATTCAATCTTGGATTTATCATTGGTAAGTTGGATCAAGATTTATTCATTGTGGATCAGGTAATTTCCAATATACTTTTGGAACTACAGATTCTGCAGTTTCTTCCACCATCCCCTTCGATAATTAATCCATATAAATGCAGTCTTTTGCTAAATTTCACATGTCATTATTTTTCGCAAAACATATTTTGTGATGGAGAATAATATATTTTCAGCATGCTGCCGATGAGAAATACAATTTTGAGTGTCTGTCCCGATCAACCATCTTGAACCAACAGCCTTTGCTTAGGTAAGTAGTTTACATCAGTGCTCTCTTACAATCATTGTACATTAGTATTATTTTTTTTCTCTGAACTGGAGGGGACCATCAATACTCAATAACATGGTAGTAAAAGGAAATTACTTATTATGATGCAAACTTGTGGAGAAGGTAAAGGACTTGTCAAAACACAATTACTTACTGTGAACGGATGATAAATTTTCTGCTTTGCCCAGATGGCACGTAACGAAGAAATATTGAGTCTGCTCTTTATTTGTTCATGATCTAAATTCTACCAATAAAATTTGCATATGTAGGCCAATAAGTATGGAGTTATCCCCTGAAGACGAAATAGTTGCTTCAATGCACATGGATATTATCAGGTATAATTAGAGCCATCTCGATTAAGTGTGATATGTTGATTTTCCTTATTTTGGGTTCTTGTCAAAAAATAGATTTTATGAACAGGATTCTAATATCAATCCTACATCAATCAGACTGTTTATGTTTCTTGTTTGCAAAAGCTATTGCAGAAATGATGCTGAACCACCAGCTATTGTTTACTTTCTCAATTTCTCAATGGTTTAATTACTCCACAGATACCTGAACTATTTGGGAGTTTTTATACCGTCCCTTGAACTAAAAAGTTGCAATTGGGTCTCTATATTTTAATTGGGTTCCTAAACTTATAAATAATTGGTAATTAGGTCTCTAAATTTTAAAATAATTTGTAATTAAGTCCCTAAACACGAACCTAATTACAAATTATTTAAAAGTTCAAGGACCTAATTATAATTATTTAAAAGTTCAAAGACCTACTTAAAATTATTTAAGTGTTTTAAATGTCTCTACCTGCTGGGACCCAATTACAGGTTGACAAGTTTGGAGACTCGATTACAATTTTTTTAGTTCAGAGACCTTTTTTAGAAATTCCCAAATAGTTTAGGGATCTCTAGGGTAATTAAACCTTTATAAATCTAATTGGGATTAGCACTAAAAGCACTTGGGGAACTCTCCCTTAAAAGTTGGCTATTAAGGAAGAAGCAAATCGCTTAAGTACTTCATGGAGCATCTCATGCTACTTGATGTGGCACCCCAAATACCCAAGTCCCTATCATAGATGATAAAACCGCCCCTGAAAGCTGACGTCCTTAACGGCTGCACTCCACGGCACTTCACTTAACTTTCTCGTTGGTTTGAACCCTCCACCAGTCAGAACCCTATGTGGATTTCCTTCTACGAGACACTAACAGCTAGCTTCGATACCAATTGGTAAGCACCTAAGCACTTGGGTAACCCTCCATTAAAAGGTGTCACGATTCCCAGCAATTGCAATCAACCGCAGGGTCTTGAATTGGTGTAAATGTGTGTCAGAGAGAATAGAGAGAGATATTTATAATATGTTTGATATCATTACTCACATTGTCAATCTGCAAGGGCGGAGGGTTGTGTTGTAGTGGGATAGCTTTGGCTACCCCAAAAGAAATAAATACATTTGGATAATTAGGTATATTATATATTTAGCTAGCCCAACCAAGTTTCTAGTCCACTTGTCAAAAAACAATAAAAATATTAGTTCAAGGAGATAAAAGAACAATGATGAATCTATTAGTTAAAGCCTATTAGTCTATTATTAGCCCAAATAAATTTGAATCATAAACCATTATTATTTTTTTCGATAATTAAAAGATTTCATTAATGGACCCTAGCACAAGCAACAAGCATGGCTAGGGAGAGATGGCCAAGGCCAAGATACACCAGCAAAACCTTGTAACACCTACAATAGCTACAAAACACCGGCAAACACCACAAGGCTGAATGAAGCCAAGATACACCGTCACCATCAAACAACACCCACTAGCAAACAACTGGAAAAAAAAAGCAAGAAAACCCCTAACCTTACACCTAGATGACCCCAATAAAAAACCAAAACAACAAAACAAACACCGGAAAGATCACAACACCAAAAGAAGAAAGGAAAACACTCCTAGAGCCACGCCAAGGGAACCAAGCCACGAATCAGAACCACCTCAAAAAGCAGCAACACACTGGGATTAACGCAAACATGCTTGATATATATCAACATCAAGTTTTCCAAATTATAACAACACTATTGAAATTGAGTTCAATTTTCTATATAATATTCTGTCCTTTACTTTTGTGTTATTGTTTGCATCTTTAAGGTCTATTTTAGCTAGTATTAGTAACATGGATTTGCATTGTCTCCATTTTCAGGAAGAATGGATTTACTTTGGTAGAGGATCCAAATGCACCCCCTGGATGCCGTTATAAATTAAAATCTGTCCCCTACAGTAAAAACATTATGTTTGGAATTGAAGGTAAAACCATTGAATTTCATGGACTTTATATGTGATTAGTTCAAGAATTTTGTCAGTTCATATAATCACGATAGGTCAAGGAAATGCTTCTTGTGTGCATGTAACTTTTTTATTTTTAAAATTATTCATTTTGGAAGATGGTTCGGGCCAGGCTGGAAATTGTAGCTAACTTGCATGGCTTAAGTTGATTTGTGATGCAATTCAAGTAGGCTAATATCAAGAAGACAGCTAAGGTTCTCAACAATTATCTAGTTTCTTTGTCTTTTGAAGGACTTGGTACTTCAAAACGAGTAGTGATCTTCTCTATTTCTTAAAAGAAATGAAAAGCTCCATTACTGTGATTTTGAGTGTATAAATGTCAATAGATGTGTAATTTGTATCACCAATTTTAGAAATGTATGCATTTATATATCTAAAATCATAATAATTGAGTTCTCATTTCCCTTGAGAAGTGGAGAGGATTTCCCCCCCTTCAAAACAGTGACTGAAGGATTGGTAACATGTTCAACTAGCTTATGCTAAATGTTAAATCCACTATGTTCTGCATGAACATGCTTTAGGATGCTTATACAACACTAGCAACGTGGTTAAACTTTAGTAAAGCCCTCTCCCCTGTGAGGGTCAGTGGTACCTGGCTAGCTTCGCCTTAGATTATAATGCTCTTACAAGTGCCCTTTGATTTTATTGATATTTTGTCAATTCCATGATACCAAAATTTTGTTTTTTTTTCCTCCAAATAATCCTAAGCGCCTAAGCTAAAGCTTGTATCTAAAGATTTGCATATACATATTTGAATCTTATGAACATCAAGGGCACTTTTTTTTTGTTGTTGAAACAATCTTTAAGAGATTCTGTTTAATCATCGCGAATCACTTGCTCATAGAAAGATGTATTGAAGAAGCTATCACTAAGAAATAAAATTGTATCGAGTGCTGAATGATAAGCATTTTTTTCATGACAGATGTTAAGGAGCTGATCTCTACCCTGTCTGATGGTGATGGTCATGGGGAATGCTCCATTATTGGTAGTTATAGACACGATTCCTCAGATTCCATTTGCCCTTCAAGAGTTCGTGCAATGTTGGCATCACGTGCTTGTCGATCATCAATTATGATTGGTGATGCACTTGGAAGAAATGAAATGCAGAAGGTAGTAAAACACAATTTTTAGCACCTCCCCTCCCCTTCATAAAAACACATTTACTAACTATCTGGTTTTGTGGACACTATAAGCATGTTTGGAATCTCGTTAAAAACAGTTTTTAGTTTTCTAAAATTTTGAATGAACAAATTTGTTTTTTGTTAAATTTTAAAAATCAGAAAACAGATTTTAAAACTCATCAAACATGCTCTAAATGTGAGAAAATCAAAGTTTGAAATTTTCACCCTTGTAGACCGACTTTTTTAGCTTACTCTAATTGTTTCAGATACTTGAGCATTTGGCTGCGCTGAAGTCCCCATGGAATTGTCCCCATGGCAGGCCAACCATGCGCCATTTAGTTGACTTGTCTAAAATTCATAAGCGGTCAGAACCAACAATGCAGATGTAATTAATCATAGACTTTTACTCCAATCGTCATTTTTATGTTGGAAGCTAAGGAACTGTAAATTATTTTGTACAAATACCATGGACAAAACATTTGTTCAGATGTTCAAATTTAATGGAGGGATGTCTCGAGTGTCGTTGGTCAAGTGTGCTTGATGTGCTGAGCTTCTTATTGGACATTATTGCTGCCTGACGTTGCATTACTTCGCTGATGGTCTCTACAAAATTCTATAGCTGCCTGACGTTGCATTACTTCGGGCCTTCCTCATTAACCATCTTAAGCAGGGGTGTTAGGTTATTTTGTAGAAAAATGCAGAACAATCTTTTGTCACGCAATGTGCTTCTCTCTTTCAAATAAACATTCCACAAATTTTGATAGGTCTCAAATGTACAAGTACCTACCTTGCTTGTATGATGTGATTTTTTTTATAGGCAAATGTTAATGGTTAGTAAACAGTAATAGAGTGGGGAAATGGTATTGTTTGATATTTAAACCCTTTTCCTCCATTAAATTTCTTCATGTCCCTTAAATCACCAACTAAACTACTTTCTTGGAACTGCTCGTATGATGTGATTACTCCTAGATTTCCTAATTCTATATGAATTTGCATAGTCATCCATTTGGTAAAATCCATTTTAAATAAACGTCATTGATTTTGACAAAATGTAATTAGTTTGTCAATGGGCAATCCTTGGTAATTACTCCTTTTTTTTACTTAAAAAAATGGTACTCATTCATTCAAATCAGTAGATTACATTGAAAACAATACAAATTTCATATTGCTAAAATTGAAAAGGATGAATCTGCGAACAACCTCAGCATCCAAGTTAATAGCATAAAACGGCAAATTGTCTACAAAAATGATGAAATTAAAGCCACAAGAGTACCTACGCCTCCGGATTTGTAGCGTTGACGACCAAGTTTTCATTAGTTGAATCTGTAGCGAGTCGAAGTTGATCTATCAATTCGAACTGAACAAACACCGTAATAAGATGGGAAAACCAAACTACGTCGCACAAGACGACGAACAAAACAACAACGCCGCACTTAGACGACGAAATCACAAAAAAAAACTCAAAATTATGTGAATAACACTTATTTAGATGAAAGGAGAGAAAAAACGATACTGAGGGGTGACTTCAGGTCAAAAAATGACCAAAAACCATCCATCTCCAATGGATGAAGAAGAAGAAAAATTATAGAGAAGATAGAGCAAAACTAGGGCCGGCTAGAGAAAAACTAGGCATTTCCCTGGGTAATTACTCTTGATAGCTCTATGTGGATATCTTGTATCCTGCACAAATTTAAAAACGCCCGGCAGGTAATTATTCAACTCAATTCATTTCTTTTAAATAATGAGTCATAATACAACTTGCTATGTAATTAAAAACTTGGGAACTAGGAAAAACACCTAGATGCTCTAACAAGACTATGCGCAACTTGGTTGGCTTGTTTCCTGATTTGTACCGTATCTCCTGCCTTGTATCCGATCTTGGATACTTGGTCCGATCCGAGATACCCAAATATTGTTAAACACCGCCATCTTCTTCCTCCCTGTCATGGACGACATACCCAAATATTGTCCTGTGCCTAGAGTCTCTTGAACACCGAATAAGGTAGATAAGAATTCTCAGACTGGAGCCTGTGTGTTCTTGCTAAAGAAAATATGACTTTTGGAGGTTGATTGCTTGTCCAAGGGCTCTTTCATAGGTATGCAGGATGTTTTTGATATTCTCTGCTTCTCTGCTATCTGCCATGAAAAACAAAAAACAATCATCAGCAAATAGAAGGCGTGAGAGGATGGGGGATCCTCTACACACTTTGGTACCATGAATATCTCTTCTGGCTTTTGCTCTTTTGAGAAGGGTAGTGAGACCCTTTGCGCATATAAGTAAAAGGTAGGGGAGAGTGGATCTCCTTGTCTGAGACCTTTGCCAAGGTTAATCTCCTCAATTCTCTCCCCATTAAGGATAACGTCTGAGTAATTCCCAGATTCTATACAAAGAGCCATTCAGCGAACCCATTCCAGACTGAAACCCATCTTCAACATCATAGCCTGTAAAAAGCGCCACCTGACTTGGTCATAGGCTTTATTGATATCTATTTTCAAGTCCACCTCGCCAACAACACCATTTCTCTTGTATTTCATATGATGTATGGTCTCAATGGCAAGCAAAACGTTATCAAGGATGGACCGGGATTTGATTAAAGTTGATTGTTCCTGTGAGATATAGATGGGAAGCACTATCTTCAACTTGTTAGCAAGAAGCAATAATCTTGTAGATCACATTAAATAGGGATATAAGCCTTAAATCCTTCATATATCTATAACTTAAATTTTTCCATTAAATCTGTCATGTATAACACAAACCGAAATCTTCAAAAAAATTTCATCAAAAAATTTTCAAAAACCTTTCAAATAAATATGTTTTTATACATTATGTATATTAAAACTTAATATATTTCTCTTAAATGAATTATTTTACTGCCGATGTGAGGTGATGTGAGGGTTTAGCTCATATTCCACGAGGATGTGGATTCGAATCCCCATTATCGATGTGGGGAATTTGTTGGTGGTTAAATACTTCTGTAAGTGTTCAAAAAGTCTTACCTTCTCCGATCCTCTGGTGAACCCCCATAACCCAACTCGCTTAAACTTTCTGTAACTAAAAAGAATTAATTTACAGTCCCTTTCTACTACTAGTAGTAGTACTTCTCAAAAATGTTTCTTTTGATGGGTACTAATCGGATCAATATTGTCTATGGTTGCCCTCATATGCTGGATTCAACAATTAGCGCAAGGAAAAAACTTAATATCACTATATAGGTGTAGTTGGTGTGATTTTCCATGGCACGTACATTAGTTATTTATAGGGTTAATTATGTTTTTGGTCCCTATAAAAATTGGGTTTTTCGTTTTTAGTCTCTCAAAAAAAGTTCACCAATTTTTGGTCCCTATAAAATTTGAATTTTTTGCTTTTAGTCTCTAATGACTTTTAATAACGTTTCATGACTTTTAATAGCGTATTTTTTTTACTTTTTCTAAACACTATTAAAAGTCTTGAAGCACTATTAAAAATCTTGAGGGACTAAAAGCAAACAATCCAAAATTTATAGGAACCAAAAATTGGTGAATGTTTTTTGAGGGACTAACACAAAAAAACCCAAATTTTAGAGGAACCAAAAACATATTTAATTCTTATTTATATTATATATTTTCTTTTTAATAAAAAAAATAATCCGCATGCCATGATGTAATTGGAAACATAAACCACACGTATAGAAACCACACAAAAGTTTTGTCATTAGCCTAATTCAAGTCATCGTTGTCTTTTATTATATTTTGCAACTTTCAACGTATTTATAATTTCATAGCAAATTAAAACAAATACAGTATCACTCATGCGTATGCACGGATAAAATACTAGCGTTTAGAAATTAATAGCGTTTTGTCATTAGCCTAATTCAAGTCATTTTTGTTTTTTTTAAGTACCAAAAAAACAATTAAAACAGCCCAATGAATAAAAAGAAAAGAAATTGGAATTTGAAAGTGAACTTGAGTCCTTGACGATACAGAATTGACTCTGAATCTGAATAGTGTAGAGTTTGTATAGAAAGCTAACAATCTCACTCATCTCCTTCCTTTCTCTCTGTTCGCTTCCTTTCCTTAAATCAGCGACAAAAACACAACCATCTATTAACAACATGGTGAGTCCCTGCTTCTCTCTATTTTTTTCTTCCTTTCAGCACAAACAATGATTGGATGGAACGGATACCTAGATCTCATCAAATTCATTCCTTTTTATCAAATATTTAATTTTTTGCCTCAAACCTCAATACCCATTAGGTTTCAACTTTCTCCACTAACTATACCAATAGGGTTAGGGTTAGGGTTAATTCACTGCTATTTTTGCCCCAATTCTCTAACTATTCACTCTTTCTTTGCAGTTGCCGCTTTCCCTTCTCAAGACTGCCCAAGGGCACCCAATGGTGAGTAAAGTTTTTTACTTTTTTTTTTTTTTACATTATTCATATAATCTAATACTACTGTGTCTGTTTGATTTGTGACTTGTAAATTTTTTGTTTGTATTTTGATGTTGGTAACTTATTTTGTTTTGTATTTTTATTTTTGGTAACTTATTGTAACAGTTGGTTGAACTGAAAAATGGGGAGACTTATAACGGGCATTTGGTTAATTGTGATACATGGATGAATATCCATCTCAGAGAAGTCATCTGTACCTCTAAAGTAATGTTCTTTTGATAGTCCTTGTTTTTATTTTTATTACATTTATCATTATGTCATTTGTTTATTGTTACAACTTACAGTGTTTGATTGAAATTGGCAATGTAGGATGGAGATAGATTTTGGCGAATGCCTGAATGCTACATTCGCGGTAATACCATTAAGTACCTTCGCGTTCCCGATGAGGTGTGTACTGTGTAGTGGAGATTCAGTCTTTTTTCTAGTCTTTCAGCGAATTATAGATTGATAACTTTTAAGATGTAGACATTTTTTGTATCTTTCCGCTAATTTACCATTTACCTTACTGCCTGCTGATTTAGGTTATTGATAAAGTCCAGGAAGAAACCAAGAGTCGCACTGGTAAGCTGTCTTGACATCTAGCTGGTTTTTGTATTCATATTTAAATTGACTAGGTGATTTAAGAGGGAAACATTGAAACAAAGGGAAAAAGAAAAGACAGTTAGGTGCCATCTGTTTTCTTAAATCTAACAGTTTTAGAGTCAGACTTGTTACTTTTCTGGATTAGCAAATAAATGAAGTTACAGCTTCGTCACTGTGAATTATTCTTGTGTATGAGTTGCTGCTCATGTAGTATTCTTATCGGTTGCGAAAAACTAGAGTGCTATTTGGTTAATGTTACCTTTTTCAGATCGCAAGCCACCTGGTGTGGGACGCGGAAGAGGAAGAGGTAGGGACGAAGGTCCTGGTGGACGTCAACCAAAAGGAATTGGGCGTGGCTTTGATGAAGGTGGGGCTAGAGGGTCAGGAGGAGGCCGAGGCAGGGGTGGCCCAGGTGGAAAGCCTGGTGGAAATAGAGGTAAATGGTCCTTATATATCATTCCAAAATGCAAGTATTGTGCTCATACCAGCTGTTCATTTTATTCTAATTCACCCTGAGCTATTATACTTTGATTTTCACATAAGTGTTCTCCTTATGTGCCAGAAGTTTTTTCAATCTAAAATGTAAATGATTATTGAAGGAACTTTGATCTTACACTTGTTTGGATGTTTAAGGAAAAGAGAATTTCGTAGTCAAAGTTATATTGAAAAAAGGTTATAAATTATACTACTCCGTTACGGAATATAAGCAAAAGTGGTCGACAGAAGTTGATGTATATGGGTCAAATTTTGACCAGATACATCAACGTCTGTTGACTAGTTTTTGCTTATATTCTGTAACGGAGGGAGTAACATTTAATTGAAGTTTCAAGACACACCTACGGGTATTATATGTAATTCAATACTCCCTCTGTCCCAAAATATAATGCGCCTTTTTTATTTTTACTTGTCCCAAAATATAAGGCCCCTTACAACTTTCTAGATACATTTATTACTCTCTTTCCAAACATATCCTTATTAATAGTACTAAATTGTGTTGTTAAATGAAGGTTAACATTGAATGTTAGGGTAATTTAGTAATAGTCATACAAAATTTTAACATATTAATTACACCAACAACTTTTCTTAAGAACTGTGAAAAGTGGATAGGGCCTTATATTTTGTGACAGGAGGGAGTAAATTGAAGTAACAAATGTCCCCTACCTCCAATTTGGGTCCTCAGAAACTTTTAACATCACATCAAACTTGTTAAATAAGAGGGATATTGTGATTCACTAAACCTCATTAAATGTTTTTTCTTCTTGTGGTAGGTGCAGGAAGAGGCAGAGGTTCATTTGAATAACTGAAATGAAACTACATCAAATGGGCCAGTTGCTGCTTTTAGAGGCATTAGTGCCCATCCGGAACATTTACTGTTTATGTTTCCTGTTTATTAATGGTTTTTTGGTTACCAATTATTTTTTACTTATAGTCCCGAAAATGGTGATATTATAGACCTCAACAAAGGTTTTATCTATGCTTCAGTTATAAGAACATTATTTTCTCTCTTTGAAAATGATATTTCGTTAAACATTTGAGTGACCAAATCATTTCCCTTTTTTTAGCTTTTAATTGGAACTGGAAGCACTTTATATTTTCCTCACCGTTTATGTGTTCAACCAACCTCTTTTGTACTCTACTTAAAATATCATCTCCTCAAATTCTTAAGCAAAACTCCATGCCCCTCTTCTATGTAGAAGCAATGGCAACAAATTTCACATTCTTATTAAATATGCTATTGTTCTTTTGTAGAAGTGGAAGATTCGACTCCTCTAGCAAGTTAGGGTTCGTGTAGTCAAAAGAATGAGTGATGTGCCTTTTTTTTTTGTGTGATGGGTTCCTTTATTAGGTAGAGTTTTTACAACGGTTGAGAGTGCCCAACGCGGGAGTGATTGGCGCGTGCTCTTGAAAACCACCTGGGTTAAGCTCTTCTTAGGTAGTTCGAGTGGGTAACTAACTAACTTTTGCTTCTAAAAAAACTATTATTGTATGGATGATTTTTTTTCTTTCTTGGGCTCATTCAAGAATTCTGAAGCGATACAAAGGATTTCAAAAAAAGAATAGCAGCAGAAGGAGAAGTACTGAGAATAGCAGTTCCAAGAAACAAATCCAAAAGATGAAGGAAAAAGTTGCAATAATCACAAATGAGACGAAAGAGGCCATTGGATCAACCTCTTTCTCTTCAACAAACGGTGTAGGGAACAACCTTAAGGAAACAAGCTTAGCTTGCAGAAAAATTAATATTAGAATTCTACACTAAATCCTTTTGTAAGCCATCTTGCCAAACTCAAGGACTCAATGAAGTAATTGAACTTCACCTTTTCTGTTTATATACCATGACTGTTCATAAAAAAGAAGTTGCCATATTTAATTTCAAACATTCCAATAACACTAATAAGAATAAAAAAAATTGACCGCACGTCCTATATCTTTTTTTTTATATCATCTATCTTTTGATACTAACCACTATTTTTTAACAACAAAGGAGTTATTGAAAATTTTCATCATCTAAAAATCTCACAAAGAAATCCACATGGAAAGGGTCTTTGTAGACAATGATTTGAGATTTATGATCATGCAGATAAATGCATTGAACTCGGTCCCGATCGAATACCTTGAATCAAAAAATGAAGAGGAGGAAGAGCCTTCCAAGCAATGTTTTTAAAACCGGACCAGAGATCGAACCGGCGAGGCCTCCGGTTTATGGTTCAATCGGTTCAACCGGTTCAACCATGGTTGAACTGGATGAGTAATTTATTAAATAAAAAATATTAAATTTTGGAGAAAAAAGTAAATTTAAAAATAAAAAAAATGTATTTCGGGCGGTTCAATCCGGTTCGGTTTCCGGTTCAAAGCGGTTGAACCACGGTTCAACCCGGTTCGATCCGGTTCTGGGCGGTTCAATAAGACTGCGGTTCAGATGGGGTTGAACCAACCGATCGGGGGTCCGGTTCAACTGGTTGAACCGGCCGGTCCGGTCCGATTTTTAAAAGATTGCTTCCAAAAAAAGACCTAAAATTGAAGAAGAGAATGATAGAAATAAAACACTATAAGACTTAAAGGCAAAATCAAATACTACTAAAACTCTTTTGGTAATGTTGTTTCTTATTTTTGGACTATTAATTAATTATAGTTTGTGCTACTCAGAGCTTATGTAATTTTTGCTCCATTTGTTTAAACTTATGTTATTTTTTTGCAGCAAAATTAAGTCATGGTCCCCCATTGTTTGTCTCTTTGCAGCAAAGTCATTGGTGGGAAAGATTAATAGCCACTGGACAAAGTCGTTTGTGCGTTTTAAGGCATAAATAAAAGACCAATTTAAGTAGGAAAGATAAATGACCAAATAGAATTTTCGAAAAGAGAAAATGAAATGAAGCATAATGACTTGACAGTAATGCGCACAATATTAACTTAAAGGAGAAATAAAAAGAAATGAAGATAGTAACATGTTAGATTCGTTTAATACCTCAGAGTTTGATGTTATTTCTAGTCTAGTGATAGCATCTGAGATGAGAATATTAGATGATGTTGTTGATCCTATGACTACCAACACCCAAGGAACAACATGTGCAGTATGATAAGTCTGAACCGGTGTGTCCAGAGACTCAATAGAAGAAGTGGCAAAAAAAGAAATTGGTCCAAAAAACGGTAGGATATAATACACATTCAAAGACAAATTTGGTCTCTGTCTCTTTTTGATCTCAGTATTGTAAGTTAGTCCTAGAATTTTTGGAAATAATATTATTTGGCCTAGGAATTGTAGGCTATAATTCTGGTTCAAGGAAAATTAGCGAACTTTTGTAAGTTAGTGTTTTTATTTTCCTCTCTAGGATGGAATGTTTTAGGAGGCTTTGTTAGGGACTCCCTATTATTGTTTTGACATTTTCTTCTTTTTTACCGAGGGTATTAGTCTAGTCTCCCATTGGGCTCTCTTCTGTCATATTTCTTTTTTTTTTTAATAAAATCAAGGAATGAAATTAAATTAAATTAATAATAGTGAAAAAATTGACTAATAAAACAGGTCTCAATCAATTTTTTTGAAAAAAAAAACAGGTCCAAATCACAAGAATTGGCCAACTTGGAAATTGGCTCCCACAGCTTGTTTTGTTTGTTTAAACTTATAAACAGGTCCACGCACGCGAGAATGCGAAAGTATGTTTAGTTCCAAATCGTGATTGCTCTATATACATTGTATTTAATCGCAGCAAAAGCGTTAGAATGCATGCATTGAAAGTAGGGTTTTGGTTTTTGTATCCGCGATGAAAATGGTACCTTTATGGAAGCAAAATCATTGTGGTTTGAAGGAATTTCCGAACCCCAAGAGGCCGAGGCGATGGGACTGTGGCAAGCATTGGAGTGGTTAATGGAATTAGGCTTGGAGGCGGTGGTGATTGAGACAAATTGTCTCTCAGTTGTCAACGCGGTGAACAAAGCGACATTCCTTAACACTGATTTTGATGTCATTATTTCTCATTGTAAAAGTTTACTTTCTATTGTTCCAAGCTTTAGGTTAAGCTTTATTCGGGGGCAAGCAAATCTTGTTTTCATTCACTTACAAGGGTATCAAGACACTATGCTAGCTCCCATATTAATTATTATAGTCTACCATGTATCGGCACTCTTATTGAAAGTGAATGCAACTGTGTGTGTGGGATGAATAAAAGCGACTGGTTGGAAGAATAATAATGGATACGAATTCTTTCTTGAAAACAAAAGTCTATATATAATACTTTTCTACATAATTGTTTGTCACACATCGCGTTGTTACAAATTCTATACAACTTGTACACTATATTATTTATTGAGATAGCTACTTTTTGATGTTGAATTGCTACTTTTTGAACCAAAAAAAGTCTTTACTAACCCAAAACAAATAAATTGTTACTGCTACTAATAATAATAATAATAATTATCGTCAACTTGTCAAAATAATAATAATTGTTGTCGATTCCTATAAAAATATTATATCTAGTCTAATGAGAGGTGTTGCATGTCGCGCACGTGCATGGACCTTCAACGTTTCCTGTTAAAGTTACGATTATGTTCATTTAAAATAACAATTACACAACTATATATTGATAATATATATATATATATATAATTAAGAAAATTAGGGTCTCTTAAATGGGTGAGAAATTTTCGGACTCCTTGAGCACTTATTAAGGAATTGCAATTTTCCTATCCTAAAAAAACTAGCGAGTATCTAAACGCGAGGTGTGTTGCGTACAAGTCTCTTCATAATAGAACTGTTTTTTTATAAGCAATGTTAGTGGGGTGGGAAAATGTTAGTTTCCGGAGTTTGAACTCGTGTTCTCTTTCTTGCACTCTTTTGGTGCACTCATTCGATATCCCTTAGCTCGCCAACTGAGCTACCTACTTGGGATGAATTGTAACTTACTCTTTTGGTTTTGTAATTTTGTCTTTTAAACTATCTTATAATTTGTCTTTAGGATGAATTGTTTTAGGGGGTCTTCGAGTTAGGGTTCCATATTATTGCTCTGACTTTATCTTCCTTTTTTGTCATAGGTATTGGTCTAATCACCTCTTGGCCTCTTTTCTGTCTTCTTTTTTCTTTCTCTTTTTTAATAAAGTCAGAGGAAAATACTATTTTTTTCTTCTTGATTTTTTTTAACACCAGAAGGTTTTAATGATTTCCTTCTATTTGCCAAAAAAAAAATTAGTTACAGTATATAATATAATTATATTTAGTTGTTTCTCAAAAAAATAATTATATTCAGTCATATAATTTAATTATATTATTAATTATTAAAAAGTTTAATTTTTATGTAAAACTATTTATATCGGCAAGCGGCAACTATTAATCACAAACCAGTGTGTTTGACTTTTGAGTAAATTGTTGCTAAAGTCAAAAAAATAGTGATGTGTGAAATTAAGATTGGTTAGTGTAAAACTATTTTTTTTTACAACTAGTAGTGTAAAACTTTTTGAATAAGATACCTTTTATATACTCCTCAAGTGACTTTAAGCTAGTGTAAATAATAGTTCTGAATGTATCAAAATTGCAAATAAGTTATTTTTTAGTAATTTTAGGGATTAAATTGACCAAGAAAAATCTATTTAATGACCAAAATAACTAATAAAAAAATACTTTTGAGGACCAAAATGACTTATTAAAGATATACTTGAGAGTGTGTTTGGAATTTCGATAGTCGATAGCAACTATAATGATAATGCTTCGCACCTTCAAAATCCAAAATGGCGATTCAATAAAATATCTTTGATATACTCCTTCATCATCATCGTCTAATAATGTTATTGGCTTATTGTGGTCATTGATTTGATAATGTTAGATTTTGTTAACCATATATGCAAATATTGACCAATTGATATTGTTTGTTTCACTACAGGTTGCCAAAAACAGAATACTAGGGTGCAATCAGTAAAATACCCAGCAACTAGCCCTTCCCACAAGACCAATTTACTAAGAGCCAGACAAATAACAAAGGCGGGTTATTGCGGAGCTCTTCGGACCCTTTACCGGGTCAACACGGACCCGAAACTTGGTTAGCGTATATAAACAAAATAAAACCCTAAATTGGTCAGTGTTGCAAGAACCCTTGGTTCTTTCTTGATTTTCCGCCGCGTTCTCTGATTCTTCTCTACCCTCTCTGCTAGGGTTCTTCAATCTCTGTTGATTTCTCAGGAACTCTGTTGATTTCTCAGGAAATCAACAACATAGACGATCAACGAAGCTTCGTAATGGCTTATTTCAGGTAAAGATCACAAAAGCCCTTTCGTTTATGCTTTCAATTTCTTTCTGTTTGATCTTCTCTTCTTCACCAAAACACTGATTCAGTGTTTGTTCTTTGTTTTACGTATGGAAATCACCACACTGATGATCATACGAGGTTACGAACACAAAACAAAGGTGATTTTCATTCAACACTTTGTTTTGATGTTAAATTCTTCAAATCACAGAAGCAAACCTAACTGGTTTCGTTCTGTTTCAGGTACGCACTGAACAACGAGATGAAGAAAGCAAAACTAAAGGTAAAACGACAATCTATTGTGTTTTACTTCTTCTTTGCGATTATACACTGATATTTACACCCCCTATAAGGCTCAATAACCAAACCAGCCCATATCTAGAAAATCTAGTCCATTTAATCAACGGTACAGATATCTCTGTAAGATCTAATGGCCCAGGGTCGACAAAACAAACATCACACAAACTCTATAAATACCACACTCAATGCTCATAAATGTAAGCAATTAATAATACAAAACACTGACTCACTCAGATACTGACTTTAGCATCGGAGTATCATTGCAGGTACAACATCGCCATCTCAAAGATCGAACATCGGCATCTCAAGGTCGAACGTCGCAGATCAAGGACTCCTACCAACTGTTTCAAGATCGGAAGCACGGTACAGAACATTGGCGACCACAGTGGGAGGATCTGTACTCAATTTCCTCTCCCATTACCTTGATCCACAAAATGGCACCCAAACTCCGTTCAAGACCGGCCAGTCTCGTGGTCGGGCCCGGGGTAAGACTGAATGTACCCGGGCTCGAAACTCATCAAACCCCCGAGGGTCATGTCCAGGACATTACGAATTCCACCCGAGCTCGAGCACACTCCCCCAACCCGAACCTCGCCCGTTCCCAGACAAGCTCATACATAAATAGTTTACCACCTCCCCCTCCATTGCTTCCAGCCCTCACCGATGCTGTTCAACAGCTCGTCCAACTGCTAGCCCGGCAGGAGGTCGTGAACCAAGAAAGAAGCCATCACTTCACCGACCTTGCGGGCGAGGTAGCAAATCTCCGGGCACGAAACGTTCCAGACCAGGAATCATCCGGACCGAGCTCCCCTGAAACAAGACTCTCGATCCGAAGAAGACATCGTTCCCCACCCAGGAGAAGACACTATCATCGTTCTCCTCCTCGCCGACAACGGGGGAATGATTCCCGTTCCCCTCCGGCTCGACCAAATGACAATCTTGGTGAATATCATCGTTCTCCTCCTCGCCGACAACGAGGGAATGGTTCCCGTTCTCCTCCGGCTCGACAATATGACGATCTTGATGAATATCATCGTTCTCCTCCTCGCCGACAACGAGGGAATGGTTCCCGTTCTCCTCCGGCTCGACGACATGACGGTCTTAACGAACTGGATAACTCTCCCCAACCTCGCTCAATTCTAGCCTCTTCGTCACCAAGAAGACGCTCCAGAAGTCGAGAGGATAACCCTGACAAGGCACAACCTCGACACTACGTTTATCCCGATCACCATAATCCGCATCGGCCACACCCTCAGGCACGACTAACCAAAAGAAATGGCCCGTTCACTGAGACAACCGACAATTACCGAGTCCCAAGATACCTCGAAAAACCACCTGGAGGTCTGAAAACGTATGATGGAATGGGCGGCCCTGACAGGCACATCGATCAATTCGACACCATTATGCAATACCGTAATTTTCCCATGGAAATGAAATGTCGTATCTTCCCCTTAACTCTAGACAAAATAGCATCGGAATGGTTTCGTACCTTAAAAACGAACTTTGTTTCTTCTTGGGAACAATTGGCAAAACTCTTTTCGGTTCACTTCGCCCATTTCAAAAGTAAACCCAAGAACAAAGTAGTATTGATGTCTATCATCCAAAAGGAGGATGAACCTCTCAGGGAATACATAGAGAGGTTCAACAACGAAGCTTTCCGCATTTTCTTTATGACGCAGGGCCTACTCCCTGGAAGCCCTTTCAAAAAGCACGTCAACACTTGGGAGCCTACTACCTTGCAGGATTTCCTACAACTATCCCAATGTTTCATCAATGAGGAAGAAAGTATCAAGATCGGAAATCCGTCATCACAGGCCGCACCATTAAAATCCCGTAGCGGAAGAGAAAACCAAGGATACGACAACCGAGGTAATAGGGATCCCCGACCTCGGAATCGTCACCAAGTGTACACTGAACTCAACGTCTCCAACGCCCAACTATATGGGGAATGTTGGAATGTCGAGTTCAGAGACGTAAGAACTCCCAAACCCTACCCCCCCGATCTAGACAACGCTCCGGCAAGTACTGCAGGTATCATAGAAGTAATGGCCATGACACGAACCACTGCAATGCTTTGAAAGACGACATAGAAGATTTGATCAAACGGGGAAAGTTGTCCAGTTATGTTAAAAATCCAGGAGCAAATTCCCGCGAGGTTAAAAACGAGAGAAATGACGAACCGGCGATGAGGAGCAAATTCCCGAAGATCGACTCCGACGATGAAAATCATGATATTAGAACATCGAAGGGTCGCTCAGTGATGATGATGATCGTAGGAGGGTTCGAGCATGAAGAGTCCGGGAAGACAATGAAGCGAAAGTGGAAAGAATTGGTAAGCGTGGCCTTAACCTCAGCTACACCGACCACCACAAATCGACCTCCACTATCTTTTGGTGATGAGGAGCTTATGGATGGGAAGCCCAACAAACATGTACCCCTCATAATCTCGGCTGTCATTGCCAACAAAGAAGTAAGAAGAATCTTGGTGGACCAAGGAAGCTCATCTTACATCATTTTTGTCGATCTCCTTGACAGAATGGAGAACGACAGAGAGGAGCTCACCCCTTACCGAGGAACGGCCCTATCCGGATTTAACGGATCCCGGACAAAGCCTCTTGGCCATTTGGAATTTATGGTTTCCTACGGAGCTGAGCCAATGGTGAGAACCATCAAAACCAAGTTCCTTATACTACCTTGCGAATCCATCTACAATGTTATCATTGGAAGACCGACGTTAGGAAAACTCGGAGCGGTGACGTCCACCACACACTTAAAAACGAAGTTCCACTCTCTCTGCAATAACGTTATCACTTTAAACTCCGACCTAGAATCTGCTTCCAGGTGCTTCTTCTTATGGACCAAGACCGAGCAAAAAACTTTGGAGCAGGAAGGGGTTCCCCTTCCCAATAGTCCTTCTCCCAAACAGAGCAAAGGCCGATCTACCGAGATAAATGCAACGGACATTGATGCAAGGTACGACCCTGATAGCGCGGATGATGAAGATGATGACGAGCTGGCAAAAGAGCTCAAAAGAAAAATGAAAAGACCCCAACCCAATGGGGAGTTCATCGAAATACAGCTCGGCGAAGACCCCTCCAAAACCATCAAGATCGGAGCCGATTTATCTAAAGAGGTTAAAGAGGATTTAACCCAATATCTCCAAGAGCATGCAGACATCTTTGCCTGGTCTGCAGAGGACATGCCCGGGATTCCACCGGAAGTCGCTTGCCACCAGCTCGCAGTTAAACCGGGAGTGAAGTGGGTCGCCCAAAGAAAACGGGCCCAGTGTAGCGAAAAAGCCAAGGCCGCGGAGAACGCCGTGGACGATCTCTTAAAAGAGAACTTCATTTCTGAAGTCAAATACACGACCTGGTTATCGAATCCGGTCCTGGTTAAGAAGAGTAACGGAAAATGGCGCATGTGCATAGATTACACCGATCTTAACAAAGCCTACTCAAAAGACGCTTTCCCTGTCCCCAGCATAGACCGACTTGTACACAACGCTTCGGGCTTCGATTGTTGTCATTCATGGATGCGTATTCCGGGTATAACCAGATCGCCGTGTTCCCCCCAGACCAAGAAAAAACTGCTTTCATGACCGACCAAGGTAACTTCGCTTATCGTGTCATGCCTTTTGGCTTGAAAAACACCGGAGCTACGTACCAGAGGATGATGAACAAGGTCTTCCAAAACCAAATCGGCAAAAGTGTTGAAGTCTACCTTGACGACATGATCGCCAAAAGTGAAAACAATGACAAACACGTCAACGATCTTAGGGTGATCTTCTCCGAAGTCCGCATAACATGGGATTGAATCCAGAAAAATGCACCTTCGGGGTCCGAACTGGGAAATTCTTAGGTTTCTACTTAACGGAAAGAGGAATCGAAGCAAATCCAGATAAATGTCGATCCGTAACGAAAATGCGAATTCCGACGACCAAAAAGGAAGTCCAAAAACTCAACGGTATGATCGCCGCCTTATCTCGTTTCATATCAAATGCGACATTCAAATCCCTTCCCTTGTTCAAACTACTTAAAAAAGAGGAAGACGAATTCAAATGGACCACCGAGCAATATAAGGCCTTGAACCAGCTCAAAAAAGCCCTCTCCGAACCTCCGATCTTGACTACACCAGGCAAAGGTGAAACTTTATACTTATATCTTGCCATCTCGGAGGAAGCCTTGGGGGCCGTTCTTGTGAGGGAGTTAAAAACAGGACAGAGCCCAGTCTACTTTGCAAGCAAAGCTCTACACGGACCAGAGAGTCGCTATCAAAAGGTCGAAAAGATCACTTTGGCCTTCATCATCGCAGCCCGACGTCTACGACCTTACTTCGTCGCCCATGAGGTGGTCGTACGGACTAATTACCCCATCCGACAAATACTTCATAGACCCGACCTCGCAGGTAGAATGATCAAATGGGCTGTAGAGCTGTCAGAATTCGGAATCAAATACGAAGCCCGAACGGCTATGAAAGCACAAGTTCTGGCAGATTTCGTGGCAGAAATGACACCAGCAAGCGTCGAAAACGATACCTGGATCCTACACGTCGACGGATCCTCCAACCCGAAAGGAAGTGGCGCTGGTATCTTGTTAGAAAGCCCGAATGGCATTATCATCGAAGTTTCTTTAACATTCGGCTTCTCAACCTCGAACAACCAGGCAGAATACGAGGCTTGCATTGCTGGTCTACGCTTGGCTGTCGACCTCCGAGTCACCCGGGTAAAGCTGTACACCGATTCTCTATTGGTTTCCCAAATCAGCAACCAATACGAGACCAAAGAACCAATCTTACAGAAATATCTGCTTCGGGTCCGGACATTATTAGCTCAAATTGAAACGACAGAAGTAAAACACGTGCCGAGGGCGGAGAACCAAAGAGCTGACATCCTCGCCAAACTCGCTAGCACGAAAGCTCCAGAAAATCACCGAACGTTCATACATGAGATCCTCCATAAACCCAGTGTATCCCCCGACCCTGAATCTGGCTCGATCATTTGCACAATTGGATCTTCCCCAAATCCTCACAGTTGGATCGTCCCGATCTTAGAATACATCATCACAGGAATGGAACCCCCTGACCCGAGCGACGCTAAACTCATCAGAAGAAAGGCTTCCGCCTATTCAATCATTGATGGAGAATTATACAAAAGAAGCCTCTCCTCCCTATTGTTGAAATGTATCGAGGGGGAAGAAGCAGCTTACGTCCTAGCTGAAATTCATGAAGGAATCTGCGGCCATCACCTCGGAGGTCGATCTTTAGCTCGAAAGGGCCTCCGCGCCGGATAATACTGGCCGACCATGTCGGTCGATGCCAGTGCTCATGTTAAAAAATGCAAAAAATGCCAAATTCACGCCAATCTCCACATTGCTCCTCCAACCGACCTAACAAGCTTGTCCTCCACATGGCCCTTTGCATGGCGGGGAATCGACCTCTTGGGACCATTCTCAACAGCTCCAGGCCAAATCAAATACTTAATCGCCGCTATCGATTACTTCAGCAAATGGATAGAGGCAGAACCCCTGGCCACCATCACTGCAAGGAACTGCATAAATTTTTTTAGAAAAAACATCATGAGCAGGTTCAGGGATCCCCGAGGTAGTGATAACGGACAATGGGGCTCAATTTACTGATAAGGGTTTCAGAGCGTTCATGACCGACCTAAAAATCAAACACCGCTTCACATCAGTCGAACACCCTCAAACCAACAGACAGGTCGAACCGGCGAACAAAATAATTCTAAACGGCCTATGACGACGCCTAAACGACGCAAAAGAAAACTGGGTAGAAGAGCTACCTTATGTCCTCTGGGGATACAGGACTACCCAACAAAGCTCCACAGGAGAGATGCCGTTCCGACTTTCTTACGGCAGCGAGGCAGTGATACCCGTCGAGATTGGCGAACTCAGCTGGAGAACGGCAAACCCCAAAACTCAAGACGAAAATAACCAAGCCTTAAGAGAAGAGCTCGACCTCATTGACGAGGTTAGGTGTCAAGCCTCGCTCCGAGAATCAATCGTCAAAAAAGGAGTGACGACCAGATACAATGCAAAAGTCGTCCCCTAGAAATTTCGATCTGGGCGATCTGGTTCTTCGAAGGGCTGACATAGGTCTTAAAAATGCTTCCCAAGGAAAGCTCGCACCAAACTGGGAAGGACCTTACCGTGTTGTTTCTAAAACCGGTAAAGACGCTTTTGAATTGGAGACCCTCCAAGGAAAAAAGATACAAAGGACTTGGAATGCAACGAAGCTGAAGAGTTATTTCATTTAAAGTCGGAAATTGTATCCATCTCCGCTCCTATCATTGTAAATTGAGTTCCTCATTTAAATGATAAATTGAGTTTCAGTAAACTTGCAAAATCAAAAATACAACTACGGAAGAGACTCGTACCTTGAGTCCCTCAAGTACGATCTGGGGATCCCCCAAGCGATCAAACATGATCGTAAACCCTTTGTTACCAGTTAAATCCAAGTCGAGTCTTGGTAAACTATTTCAAAAGGGTCCAGGTCTTCTAGGGTCAAGATATCCTCAGAACGACCATTGGCCACAGCTGCCAATACCCCTATAGGGCGAGTTAAATCTGGGTCGAGTCCTGGTAAACTGCTCTATAGGCCAACGTTTATGACCACCGCGAGTCCCTCAAGTGCGAAACAAAAATTCAAAAAACGATGTAAGATTCATGATCAGATCCAAAATGAAGATCGATTCAAAATATTATCGATTACAAGCACAGGGCCGAACCCTCAAATCCCAAAAAATACATTACGAAGTTCTAAATCTATACAAAACTCAAAATCGGAAAAGTATACACTTAGAACTTCTACAAAAGTAATGGAAGTTATTAAACATCAGAGGTCGGGAAAACGACGATTTTCTTCTCCGTCACTGGATCGACCTTGACAATACTCGTTCCATCAACCTCATGATCGGCATTAACGATTGACGGGTTTAAAGCAAGGGAAGGATGAACCAATAGAACCTGCAGAAGGGCACATTGAAAACCTTCTTTGTACATGTCGAGCGCCGCTTCGGCAGCCTCCTTGACATCCCTCTTACTTTGATTGAGAGCAGCCTGAAGATTAGCAATACGAGCATCAGGATCGGTACTAGCTTGCGCCCTCATTTCCAAGGCTTTTTTCAAACTGTCTTCCAGTTCGACAATTCGTTCCTCCGAGGCCCTCAAATTTCTCTTAGCCTCAGCCTCAGACTCCTCTAAAACCTTGACTTGATCTTCGAGCAGCCTCACACGGGTTTCAGCATTCTCGGCTCGGGTTAGAGCGGTCACCTTTAACGATGTCAGGGTCGCTTCATTCTCCTTCAATGTTCGGAGCTCGGACTTGACTCGACCAAGCTCATTGGTCTTCATCGACAATTCCTCCAACGTTTTAAAACGTTTGGACTTCTCAACCTCCAGCATCTCTACAGATGTGCTAAGAAAAACGGTCAATACGAAGAGGAATATCATAAACAAATCAACAAAACCAGCAAAATTAAGAAAGAAACTCACCTTCAGCTCGCCTCTCATACTTCGCTTTTGCGATCTTGTGAACTTCGACGAAGTTTAGGAAGATTTGGGCCGATGCTAAGATAGGATCCTCCCTCCACTGCTCAAAGTTTTGCTCCAAAAACTTCTCATCCAGGGGCATAGCCTTACATTTGTGCTTAGACTTTTTTACAGTGTTTGCTTTCTTAGCCGATCCCGACTCATCATCGGCTTCACGTCCCCTTTTTACGGAGGTCCCAGCATCGACCCTCTTCCCCCTTTTTGCCTCAGCTCGGGCCAGATCTTTTTGAGTAACCATGTTAACCAGTTCAGCATTGATAGCGACCTCTTCAGCATCAACAACGGGTCCAGTTTGGGGTAATATTTGCAAAGGTACCCCTGCTGACTCGACACCAGCAGGTACCCCTATTGGCTCGTCACCAGCAGATTGCATCGCCAGTTTCTTCAAAAACGCAAGCTTCTTAGGCGCCATCGTATCTGAATAACAACGAAAATACGAGTTATATAAACTCAAAGAAAAATCAAAACACGCAAATATCCACTACTGAAAAACAATCTACCTAGAACCCGTTGCACCCGTACACGCTTCCCAGCCTGGACTAAGCGAACCGTAGGGATACCCCTGTACTTATGTTTTGAAAACGGAACCCTATGGGAAATGAAGATCAAAATTGCTTTGGTGAGACGATCCTATGCGCTCAGACGATCCTCCCCAACGGTATAGGAATGGGAAGATCGATTGAAATGACCATTACCCCTACCTATAGGAAACTTGGTTGACACCAGAGTCCGACCATCCGCTCTGAACTTCCCCACACTATCGATGGCCCTATCATTGACCGGTTCAACCCAATAATAGAGCTGCTTCCAGCTTCCCCTCAGGGAGTTCGCATAGGCTTTAAAAATCTTCGCACCTCGCCTCGAGCGAAAGCTGACATGCTCACGACCGGACTTATCTTCCCCGCTATTCCGATTGAGCTCGAACAAATGAAAAAAATAGTTGGGACGACACCGGTCTCTCCAAGTGAATACACATCAACTCAAAAGCTCGAAGGAAGCCCCACGCGTTTGGGTGTAGCTGTGACGGTGCTACATCAAGCTCGGCCAGAACGGTCTGTTCGAGAGAAGTAAAAGGAGGCCGGATATTTATGTCATTAATGATCACATGGTACATAGTGAACTTAAGATCTCCTGCCCAAGAAGCCACATGCTCTCCATCCTTCATGCCCTTGACCCTCCAAATGTTTCTCTCAGAACGCCCTGCAATTTTTCGTCCAACCAACTCCAAGTTATGGCCCGAACGATATAAAGACTCGACCTCCAGAATCTTGGCAGAAACCCAATCATACGGTCGAACCTCCCGCACCGGCACATCATGAGCTCCAGGACCGGTGCTGGAATAACCGTCGACTGAAGATTTAGAAGCTCGGCTAGTACTTGGCTGCTCCGTCTCATCAGCACCATCCTGATTTTCCGATGTCGACCTTCTCCCAAACTCAGGGTCGGAGCTCTCCGATTCAACAGTGTCCGAGCTCCCCTGACTTCCCCCAGATTGTGCACCCCCATCGGAGTCAGAAGAAAGAGCTACCACTTCAATCCTGCGATCTTCCTCCACTGCTTTCGCAACATCCGCATCGTCTCCTTTAACATCGTCAGCCAGAGATATAGTTTCAATGTCGACGTTCTCCTCCGCCTATTCGTTGGTAGGAGCCTGAAAGCGGATGGTCTTGCTCATCTGGAGTACCAACCATCAACTGATTGTCTCGATCCTCAGGAACGACACCACCAGAGGCCATGATCTTAACGAACTCGTTTCTATACTCCGTTATATCCCTACGGGTTTGTTTTGTCCTCGCCAGGTCTTAAAAGCTGCAGAAATGGGGGACGAAATGTCAGGACAAAGAAAATCGCAAATGGGTCTGCGAGCAAGTCGGAACCCGAGCTGACGACCCCCACTCTGAGCGAACAAAAGAAAAAACTAGGAAGGGCCCAAAACACAAGTACAAATTGGGAAACATAAACTAACCTCGAAACAAATGCAGATGAGAAGCTTGGATCTCTTTGTCGACCTCAAAATCAAACGCCTTGTACACCTCGCTCAATGGAAACCTCGACGCCTCAAGATCGGTGATCAGAGCAGAAAGAGTTACACAGCAACAAATGAATGGAAGTGACCCCCTATATATAGTGGGCCAGAAAAATCGTGGGTTGGGCCTGAAAGTCGAATCAACGCGTCCAATCGAAGCCCAAAAGCCAGGCACTAAAAAACAAAAACATCACCATCCTTAGCCGCCATCGTTATACGCGCCGTGTCAGAAACATTTAATGCCTGACACTGGTACTGAGGCGTTGGACCCCTTGGCTCAGATAGAAAGCTCGGAACATCTCAAAATCATTTGAAGCTCGGCACATCATATGATCGACAACGAGAGCTACCGTCAGGCCAAGATCACCCTCGGTAAATTTCAAGATCGATTAAAGCTCGGTACATCTTGAGTCCCTCAAAATGAAAGCTTGGTGCATCCTCAACTCCTCAAAAAGAAGGCTACCGTCAAGCCAAGACTGCCTCCTAGGCGACCAGACTTGGGGGGCCACTGTTATGATAACTAGTAAAAGGCCTAAACTGATATTTACACCCCCTATAAGGCCCAATAACCAAACCAGCCCATATCCAGAAAATCTAGTCCATTTAATCAACGGTACAGATACCTCTGTATGATTTAACGGCTTAGAGTCGACAAAACAAACATCACACAAACTCTATAAATACCACACTCAATACTCATAAATGTAAGCAATTAATAATACAAAACACTGACTCACTCAGATACTGACTTTAGCATCGGAGTATCATTGTAGGTACAACATCGCCATCTCAAAGATCGAACATCGGCATCTTGTCATACCCTAATTTTGTCCGTCTAGGGTCAAAACCCTAATTTTCCACAAAAATAGTAAACTGTGAAGTGTGAAATCATTTTGTAGAGTGTAAGGAGCATTTTGCATGCATTTTTAAGGTTTTAAAGTCATCCTAGGGTTTTTAGAATCATTTTTAGAGTGGAAATGCATTTTTTGGGCAAGAAACAAGTTTTTAGGTCAAAGGGTATTTTGGTCATTTTACAAAATAGGATAATTTCTCATCAAAAAAATCATTGTGCAAGTTTAGAGAAATTTATTTGAGGCAAAACGTTTTTGGTCATGTGTATGTATGTGCATGCATGCATTGTGCACCAAAAAATTCAAATTCAAAAAAGGCATCAAAAAGGAATATTCTACAAAAGTTTCAACATGAGATTTTTATGATGTTTTTGGTCATGGTGATCTCATAAAATGACATATTCTTAAGATTCCTAGTATGTGACCTAAATTGGGTGTATTTCTGTACAATTATCCTAAAAAAGAATAATAAAAAATGAAGAGATAATGGAATGGTCATGTGATAGTACAATTGTACAATTGACAACTTGCAAATTCCCTCCCCATTTTCTTGTCAATTTCGAATTCCCTCTCCTCTCCACTACTCTCTCATTTTGTGCTTTCTCAATATCCCCAATCCATGTGAACTTCAATCCTAGCCTTTGATTCAAAATTAAAATCAAATCCTAGAGCACTTGCTAATGCACAATGACCATTATGCCCTTAAACCTAATTGCACTCTATATATACCTTGTTAAGCCCATCTGTCATAACCTTTGGCCTCATTTTCCACTCTCAAATTTCAGCACAACTTTCCACTCCTCCAAATACCCTCTTGGCCGAAGCCACCATCACCACTCCTCCTCCATATTTTTTTGATTTCCTTCCTCTTTTTCATTTCAAATTCATTTCCACTCCATACATCTCCATCCTCTCCTACTCTAGTTCCTAAATAAATATTGGTGGCGGCTCTACTATTTTTCACGTTGTCAAACGAGAAGTCCAAACCGGATTTTTCGGGGTGCAACACATCTCAAGGTCGAACGTCGCAGATCAAGAACAACTCCTAACAACTGTTTCAAGATTGAAAGCACGATCTGAAAGGACTTTGAACACTTTAACCCCCAACAACTAGTTATTTCAGACCCTTAGATCACAGCTAATCTAAGGCCGTAAATAAAATCTATTTAAGTGTTAAAGATTCCTAAATCCAACACATAATGCCATATTGGGAGAAAATATCGACGTTTGCAAATGGTGAGGTCATGGATGACGAACTTGCAAATAGCAATACTAGTTTCGAGGAAGAAGAATTCCGTGAGGATTTGATTTATGCACACCACACTCATTCATTCATTGGTTCACGGACGGCAAACGCGACCTTAACTCCCGAGAATATATTATTATTCACTCATGCCTACTTTTTCATTATGTAGTATTTTTTTGAAAATAAAAAACATTTTTTGTTTTTGTCAAAAAAGCACTTTATTTGGTTAGAGATATGAAAATGAAAAAAAAAAACATAAAAACGACAAACAGAGTGAATTTTTAAAATAATAAAAATAAAAATGATAAACAAAATGCTGAGTTAGCATTTTTAATTTCTTTGTTTTAGAGTTAATTCTTTTATTTGGTTAAATAATTGGTGAGAAGAGAGATCGATGTCTTATTTATATAGTACTATAAAAGAAGAGATGATTCAGATGAATGACACTGTATCTGTTTCTTTGAGATTCTGAAATCGATGGCAAAGGCATCTAGTTATAAAATCACGGTCGATAAAATCGATTTATAGTGATTGTAAGTTTGTAACAATTTTTATGCTATATTATTTGGAGCTATGTCAATTAATTAATATATTCCACATAAGCTGCGTTCGTCTAAAGATACTTGAGACAGCTTCTAGAAGGGGAGTAGTAGATTGGGACATGAATCACGTGCTCCCTCGCTTTCTATTTAGTTGTCATTTTTTGGCTTTTTACATTTGTTAATGAGACCAATAAATTTAATTATTTTTGATATAATTAATTTTCCTTTACCTATAATACCCTTAATAATTTATTATCTCATTTCATGTATTTCTTTCTGCAATAATACTTAAGGGTATTATTGACAAAACTATAATAAATATTGCATTGGACTTTGAAAATGACAATTAAATAGAAACAAATTTTTTCTATAAAAGCGACAAGTAATAAAGAACGGAGGGAGTATATGATAATGACTCATTTTTCTTATTCTTGTGTGTTAAATAACAATCAATTTAAAGCGTATAACCCACACAATTTATACATTTAAAAGCACTTTACCTCTTAATTTATATTTATTGTGGTAAATTTCATCTTAACCTTTAAAATATTTTTTAATTTATACAATATCTGCGTGTATATTTAATGTAAAATACTCTATATGTTACTTTCCTTTTACTATTTTAAAATGTTAACATTCTGAATGTCACATTCGGATTGCTAGGTCCCTCATTGTTGGTTTGGCTCTCGACTTCAAACTCGAGTCTGAGCTGTGGTGTTTATTTGCCGTTTGATCTAAGTAGACTAAAAAATATATAAATCGGTAGAGGTGGCTAGAAAATAGAAAATTTCATGGTCCCCCATTCATGAATAGTCGAGGGCAGCCCACCAATTAATAATAATGAACTGAACAAATATTTATATTAAGTGTACGTATTTCTACAGAAGAATTGAAGAACTGTAATGTAGTGCAGAGTACAGACAGCTCAGTCGGGTTGGAGGTGTCTCTAAAATAATACGCTCACCATTTATTGGCCTACAACTAGCCTGTAAAAAATACTTGGATTTTTGTTTTGTTTTAAGCCATATATGTAAATCGCTTAAGTTAAGTTCACATGAAAATTTCTCCAAAGCCATATATGTAAATGTCTTTTATGCTTACCAATTGGCCAATCCAATCCATCCTGTAAAATTAGCTTGTATATCAATAAATGAGTTGATAGTTATTATACTAGGTAAAGTAGTAGATTAAATTTAAAATGGTTGAACTAATTTATAAATATAAAATAATAATATTGAATGTAGTTTGTCAAAAAAAACATAACTGAATTGTAAAAAATGTTTATAATTAATACTTAAAAATAAGAAAAAAAATATATTTATTTACCGAAGGATAAATAAAGTATTTAAATAAAGTAATAAATTAAAAACAAGATAAAAAAAATGAAGCTTTATAAGTTTCAAATGCTACTTTAAGTATTACTTCAAATCACGTTTAAAAAAATATTATAATTAGTAAAAAAATGCTATAAATTTTGTCAAAAAAAATACTTAATTTTTTTTCGACTGATAAAAAAGTCCAGTGAATTAGTAATACTAAATATTTACTACAATATTATTAGCTATGAGTTATCTGATATAAGTCAGCAACTAACATTCTAAGGATAGTATACTAATCAACATCATATTAAAAATCAATTCTCGAACGCCATTAATGTTTGCCATTAATATCGTGTTTTCCCCTTTCGTTTCATTGAATGAATGCTTCTTCAATTAAGGTGATAGGTTCCACCTTCTTTATCTTTATAAAAGAAAAGTGAGAAGGTTCAATGATGGTGTTTTATATTATTATCACTATTATTTTGTTTGTCAAACAAATTATTATTATTATTATTAGTTTTATTGCTCAGTCAACATAGGCCAATTTCACTATATTGGCTTCTTAGACTCTGATTTTGACGGTAAGAGCCGAGAAATTCACATGTAGCTTCCTCAAGCAACGTGATTCCCCGCCTACTATTACTATTTTGCTTTCTCTGTCTCAAGACTCAAGAGGGGAGCAAAGTTTTTTCTGGTATTACAAATAACATTAGATTTTGACGTAGTATTTGTAATTTAAAATACCTGGACGTGGTTTGGGTTGGTGGAGTTGGTATACTCAGCCAATCTTAATGAAGACTATGTTTATAGAAACTTTCCTTTACAAAAATATATTATTTCTACTTCAGATTCTGAAGAAATCATGGATGAAGATATATTAAAGTATTATTAATTGATTGATATTTGAATACCAAAAGAAGTAAAGTATTGTTGGGTGAGCTCGTGAAATTAGAATGAATCCTAATGTTATTTTTTCCTTACGTTGACACAGTTTAATTGGTAAAAGTTGAAAAAGTGTGTTTAAAGTATTAAAAATGAAGATAAGAGAATTCAATATAGAGATTAAAAATATTTTTCTTCTAGAATTATTTTTTTCGATATTTAATATTTTAAACACACATTTTAGGGGTGCATTTAATATGGACCACTCAAAAACGGTAGAAAGTAATCCGGTTTTTGTTGTAAAAAAACGGATATTTACCATTTTTAGTGAGTTTTAATAAAATACTGTTTTTATTTTTCATTTTTATTATTCTAAGATTATTTTTTACTAAAAATAGTAAAAGTCCACTTTTAGATTTTTTTAGAGATCCATATTTGAGTATAGAAATTATTTAATTATATTCTATATTTTTTATTTGGTAAAATAATATATTTTTAATCAATCGATAATTGGATTCGTATTCCACTTTAAGGTTTGGAGTTCGAATATTGAGTGTGGCAAAAACTTTATTGAGAGGAGAAAATCACACGAACCAATAAAATTAGGTATACACGTGGCCAGTCAGGTTTCGAGCACCAATAATACCGTAATAAAAAAATAAATACATATATTTTAGACCTCATTGAAGACGAAATAGAATCCTCTGGAGTACTTGGTTTGCCAAGCAGAAAATGGAGTGAATACAAAAACAAAATTATTGCTTTATTGTTTTACTATGCACTCTCTTGTACTTGACACAACAATTATTGCTACAAATGAATTATTATTTGTATTAAATATAGAAATTTAAAATTGAATAATAATTTAAATATTAAATATTTAAAAAAAATTTGCATATTTAAGGCTATTTTGAAGAGATGAGGCCTCCATATATGCAGTTGCTGGAGGAACTTACTCCTCAAAGCCACCAGAGGCCAGAGCGACGACACATCGTCGTACTTTCTTTTGGCTTCAACTCCAATGATTCGCGTACCTAAGTTGTGGTGGCGGTACAAGATTGTGATTTTGTGAAAAACTCTAAAAAGTTATTCTTTTTTTAAGCTGTGTCAGTCAAAAAGATCATACGTGTTTTTAAGAGGTTGGTCTTGGATTGCCTTTCATGCTTTATCACCATCATTTGTTTTTTGTTTGTTTCAAATGGCCCCTTTATAATTCCCTATTGCATTTACATCCTTCAATACTTTTTGGCTTGTATATCTTCATTACCAATATCATCTAGATCTCTTTTCAATTTCACATGATTATTATTCTTTCAATTTCAGCTTTCCTGGTGATGTAGAGAAAGAAGATTCAGTTATCAACACAAACAAGTTATTTCAAGCTTGCAAACATGTCCTCTTCTTCAGATGCAACTTGGATTACTTCCTTCTCATGTTTATCACCTTCAGGAGGAAAAACTTCAACTCTACCTCAATGGTTGAGATTCATTTTCCTCTCTCCATGTCCACAAAGAGCTCTTCTTTCAGCCGTTGATGTTTTACTCTTGTTCACCTTCTTTGTTTTCGCCGCCGTTAAAATCTACTCAAGATTCACTTCCAATGGTGCAAGAACCTTCAACTCAGAGCTCAACAAACCTCTAATAAGAAATAACAACAGAGCTTTAACCCAAACAACTATATGGTTCAAGTTAACGGTAACAGTAACGGCTGTTTTGACAATATTGTACACTGTCGCTGGCGTTCTTGCATTTACCAATTCCACTGAGGTGCAGTGGAAGCCAGTCAATGGACTATTTTGGTTACTTCAGGCTATAACACAATTAGTCCTTGTAATCTTAATAATCCATGAGAAAAAATTTGAAGCTGTTGTTCACCCTTTGTCGCTTCGATTATATTGGATTGCGAATTTCCTTGTTGTTTCTTTATTCACGGCTTCTGGGGTCATACGTTTGGTCTCTGTCACTTTTATTGTTGATGACGTGGTGTCCTTCATTTCCCTTCCTCTGTCACTTTTTCTGCTCTTTGTTGCAGTTAAAGGATCCACCGGGATTATTAAGTCCAGTGAAGAAACACAGCCGATTATTGAGGAGGAAATTAAGCTATATGAAAAACTCAATGTTACTGGGTTTGCTTCAGCTTCTGCTGTATCCAAAGCCTTTTGGATTTGGTTAAACCCGTTGTTGAGTAAAGGGTATAAGTCACCTCTTAACATTGATGATATTCCGTTTCTTTCACCACAGCATAGTGCTGAAAGGATGTCTGTTATATTTGAATCAAAATGGCCTAAATCAGATGAGAGATCGAAGCACCCGGTTAGAACAACGTTGCTTCGATGTTTCTGGAGGGAAATAATATTCACTGCTATCCTTGCTGTTATTCGGTTATCTGTCATGTTTGTAGGACCAGTTCTTATTCAAGATTTTGTTGATTTCACAGCAGGGAAACGTACTTCTGTTTATGAAGGATATTACCTAGTGTTCATTCTTCTGTTAGCTAAATTTGTTGAAGTTTTAACAACTCATCATTTTAACTTCAATTCTCAGAAACTTGGAATGCTTATAAGATGCACACTCATAACTTCTTTGTATAAGAAGGGATTGAGGTTAACCGGTTCTGCTAGGCAAGATCATGGTGTTGGGCCTATTGTGAATTACATGGCAGTTGATACTCAACAATTATCTGATATGATGCTTCAGTTACATGCTGTTTGGATGATGCCTTTTCAAGTTGGTATTGGTTTGTTCTTGCTTTACAATTGTTTAGGTGCTCCAGCGATTACTGCACTAATTGGACTTAGTGCTATTATTGTGTTTATTGTTGTGAGTACTAGAAAGAACAAGGGTTATCAGTTTCAAGCGATGATAAATCGCGATTCGAGAATGAAAGCTGTTAATGAGATGCTTAATTACATGCGTGTTATCAAGTTTCAAGCATGGGAAGAGCATTTTAATGACAGAATCTTGGAATTCCGTAGGTCTGAGTTTGGGTGGCTTTCTAAGTTTATGTACTCAATTTGTGGCAATATTATTGTGTTGTGGAGCACACCAATGTTGATATCGACTCTTACGTTTGGTACCGCGCTTTTGCTTGGTGTTAAACTGGATGCTGGAACTGTTTTCACTACCACAACTGTGTTTAAGATCCTGCAGGAGCCTATTAGAACTTTTCCTCAGTCAATGATATCACTTTCACAAGCACTGGTATCATTGGGAAGGTTAGATAGGTACATGTCTAGTAGGGAATTGTCTGATGATTCGGTTGAGAGAGAGGAAGGGTGTGATGGACACATTGCTGTGGAGGTTAAAGATGGAATTTTTGGCTGGGATGATGATGGTCAAGAACAAGATTTGAAGAATATTAATTTGAGGATTAATAAAGGGGAACTCACAGCTATTGTTGGTACTGTTGGGTCAGGAAAGTCTTCTCTTCTTGCATCAATTCTTGGTGAAATGCACAGAATTTCTGGAAAGGTATCATCATTTTGTTTTAATTCAGAATTTAGAAAAGGGTTGTTTTCTTATACTTTGAGTTTATTTACTAATTTCATCCATAATTGAATAATTTTGTTAACAGGTTCAAGTTTGTGGGACTACTGCTTATGTTGCACAAACATCTTGGATTCAAAATGGGACTATTGAAGAGAACATTCTCTTTGGTTTGCCAATGAACAGACAGAAGTACAATGAAGTTGTTCGGGTTTGTTGCTTAGAGAAAGATTTGGAAATGATGGAGTATGGAGATCAGACCGAGATTGGAGAGCGCGGCATCAACCTTAGTGGGGGCCAGAAGCAGCGTATACAACTCGCCAGAGCTGTTTACCAAGACTGTGATGTTTATCTTCTTGATGATGTCTTCAGTGCCGTTGACGCACATACGGGCACTGAAATATTTAAGGTTGTTATCCTTTTTGTGTTTGTGTTTTTTCTTCTCAGCATTCTATTCATATTTTACTGATGTAGAACTCTGTTTGTTTACATAACTATTCTTTGTTAGTTTTTAGACAGATTTTAACTGAGTCCTTTTATACAGGAATGTGTGAGGGGAGCTCTAAAAGGAAAAACCATTGTTCTTGTAACACATCAAGTAGACTTCTTACACAATGTGGATCTTATAGTGGTAAGTCTCTTTTTCCAACCTTTTATCTCATTCAATTTAACTTGGTGAGTGATTCTAATTTCTAACATATATATTTGCTTGGAAAAAGGTGATGAGGGAGGGAATGATAGTCCAAGCAGGGAAGTACAATGATCTACATGATTCTGGGTTGGATTTTGGTGCTCTAGTAGCTGCACATGAGACATCTATGGAACTAGTAGAACAAGGTGCAGTAACACCCGGTGAAAAATCAATTAAATCTCCTAAGGCAGCTTCTTTTAATAACAGAGAAACCAATGGTGAAAGTAATTCTCTTGACCAACCCAAATCTGCAAAGGGAAGTTCTAAACTCATCAAAGAAGAGGAGAGAGAAACTGGGAAAGTTAGCTTAAATATCTATAAACTCTATTGTACTGAGGCTTTTGGATGGTGGGGTATTACAGCAGTTCTACTTCTTTCTGTGTTGTGGCAAGCAACTATGATGGCAAGTGATTATTGGCTTGCATATGAAACTTCAGAAGAGCGTGCTGAATTGTTCAATCCTTCTGAGTTTATTTCCGTTTACGCGATTATTGCTGTAGTCTCCGTTATTTTCATAGTGCTAAGATCATACTCAGTTACTATTTTGGGGTTAAAGACAGCACAGATTTTCTTCTCTCAAATTCTTTACAGCATCTTGCATGCTCCCATGTCTTTCTTTGACACTACTCCATCAGGAAGAATTCTAAGCAGGGTAAGAACTTAAGGCTCAATCCAAGTATAATATATTTAATGTTACATATATATAAGCTCTTACATTACTATCTTGTTTCAAGTATATACGAATATTAACTTTTTTTTTCTTTAACTTAAACAGGCATCCACTGATCAGACCAATGTTGATATCTTCATCCCTTTGTTTTTCAACTTTGTGGTGGCCATGTATATTACAGTGATCAGCATCATTATCATCACTTGTCAAAATTCTTGGCCAACAGCTTTCTTGATAGTTCCTCTTATTTGGTTGAACATCTGGTACCGGGTATGAATATGGTTTTTCTGTCATACATATCTAAAACCTTAAAATTATTGCAGCTGGAACTAGATTTATTTCATGCATTTTATACCAACAGTTTGTGTTTTTAATTTTTGTTTTCTTATATTTGTTTTGTAGGGTTATTTTCTTTCTACTTCTCGCGAATTAACTCGGCTGGATTCAATTACAAAAGCACCTGTCATTCATCATTTCTCTGAAAGCATTTCCGGGGTGATGACAATCCGTGCATTCAAAAAGCAGAAGGAATTTTGTGCACAAAACATTAAACGTGTGAATTCTAATCTGCGAATGGATTTCCACAACTACAGTTCCAATGCGTGGTTGGGTTTCCGGTTAGAACTTCTTGGAAGCTTAGTCTTGTGCATTTCTGCCATGTTCATGATCTTATTACCCAGCAATATCATAAAGCCAGGTAAACTTGCTAAAAATGATTGCCGTACATAAATCGTGAGCCTTAGTAATATATCTGAACCTTTTGAATAAGTACCTATTGTATATAGGGCCTGTTTGGATCAGCTTATGACATGTTCATAAGCTGTTTCCATAAGCTCCTCGGGATAGCTTATGAAAACGGCTTATAGCTTATAGAAAAATTGTTTAATGTTATTTTTATCTTTTATTATAAAAAAAGATTATACATAAGCTCTTATATGATAAACGTTTGTATCATAAGGGCTTAATTAAGCTGTTCATATCCAAACAGGGCCATAATCCTTACAAATTTTTTTTGCAAAACTCTTACTAGACAAGTAGACATATCCTTTGCTATAAGACTAGTACTTTTTCCACTGAGCGAGTAGCACTAAAATATGTTCATGAATAGTATTGCTTTGGGTATGGTGGAAAGCTGGATTAAATTGAGTAGGATTAGATGTAAAGGAATGAATAATTTTCGCCTTTTTCCTTCACTCGAGTAGATTATATGGTTAACAGGAAAATTGAATTGCAAAAGTTATAAATTTTAAATGACAATATTTATATTGAGTTATATGATTAGATACACAAAACAACAAAATTACTATACCTTTCTAAAGGTGAAAGGGCCCCACCTGTTTCCCATTAAATTTACTTGAATGCTTCTCTTTAATAGGAATCCACAAAAAGTGAAAAAACTGGCCCTACCCACTTCCCTCCCCTTGTCAAATTTGTCACCAAATTCTGATGGTGTGATCACATCACATGCCAATCCATCTCTATTCTAGCACACCCTAAGAATGCAACCATACAGTAATAGGTAGAAAAATAATATAGAATAAGAAAGGGATTCCAAAATGGTGCTCCTTTAAATTAGTCAACTATAAACTATAATATGCATTGTGTGTTTGTAGATACATGTTGAAAATACAAGTAGCTTGGAATGTTGAGTATATACTGTATCTGTATCTTGGATAGTGATGACTATTGACTGGCATGTCTTGAAGAGAAATGACGTTTATATTGCAATAAATTTATCAACTAACTGTATTGTTCTTATTGATGTAGAAAATGTTGGCTTATCTCTCTCTTATGGATTGTCATTAAATTCGGTGCTGTTTTGGGCTATATACATGAGCTGTTTCATTGAAAACAAGATGGTATCAGTTGAGAGGATAAAGCAGTTTTCAAAAATTCAAGCAGAAGCAGCATGGAACATTAAGGATCGTTCGCCTCCTCCAAACTGGCCTGGCCAAGGCCATGTTGATATCAAAGACTTGCAGGTAAAAGAAGAGACCATTTGTATAAAGCCAAATAGATATTCTCAAAAGTTATTGTTATATTTGTCTGCATATTTGACAGTAGACAATTAATCTGGTTTGAGCAACACTATAACTATTTTCTTATGATAATAACTTTTGTGACAAACAGGTCAGATATCGTCCAAACACTCCTTTGGTTCTTAAAGGAATTACTTTAACCATTAATGGAGGAGAAAAGGTCGGTGTTGTTGGTCGAACGGGGAGTGGAAAATCAACTTTAATTCAAGTTTTCTTCAGGCTGGTGGAACCTACAGGAGGGAAAATAATCATTGATGGAATTGACATATCCGCCTTAGGGCTTCATGATCTTAGATCTCGTTTCGGCATCATCCCTCAAGAGCCTGTTCTTTTCGAAGGAACTGTCAGAAGTAACATTGATCCAACTTCACAATATACTGATGAAGAGATATGGAAGGTAAACATGTCATAACTATCTTTGTGCCTGCATTGATTTGATGAATGAAGTTTTTGTTATCATTGGTGTAGTCTTATTATATTTGTATTGTTGTAGAGTTTGGAACGTTGTCAACTAAAAGATGCAGTGGCTTCTAAGCCTGAGAAACTTGACTCATTAGGTATTAAAGATTTCCTACCATTTTTATTGAGTTGCTTGAATTTCACTTTCATCTCTTTTGTTTATTATACTGATACTAATGCCAATGCCATTGTCGTTTGAACTTATAGTGGTTGACAATGGAGATAACTGGAGTGTGGGACAAAGGCAGTTGCTTTGTTTAGGGCGGGTCATGCTTAAGCAAAGCAGGTTGTTATTTATGGATGAAGCAACAGCTTCTGTTGATTCTCAAACCGATGCTGTAATTCAGAGAATCATTCGAGAGGACTTTGCATCTCGTACCATCATCAGTATTGCTCATAGGATACCAACAGTTATGGACTGTGATAAAGTGTTAGTTGTAGATGCAGGTATGATTAATGAATATAATTTTCTCTCATTATAAGATCTTATAGAATATATATATATATAATTCTAAGTTATGTTCATGTTTTTTTCTCTTTAATAGGGCGGGTGAAAGAATTTGACACACCCTCCAACTTGCTTCAGAGGCAATCGCTCTTTGGAGCTTTAGTTCAAGAGTATGCCAACCGCTCCAGTGGACTATAACAAACCTTCAGCTCCCCTTCATCTGTTTTGACTCTGCCATCCATATTGATAGCAAGACAATAACAAGAATTATAACGCATCTTTCTCAAGGACAAACCATTTGATCAACATGGCTTTTTCTTGTTCTTGTAGACACAACAACTATTGTAGAAAAGTTCAGCCACCATTGGAAATCATTTAAAGATGAGCTGTTTTATAGCCGGTGTATTTTGACCAGTGTACTCTGATTACACTTGGCTAAACTGGTGTTAGTATACAAAATGTAGCGATAGTAGAACCTGATTTTAATAATACTGCACCCAAGTGTAATAATGACCAATAAATTTTGAACAATTGACTTTGCATTATATTGAATTATGCACCATTGTCCATTGGTAATTTTATGTATGTGTATTGGATTGGGATTTTAATGGATTCTTTTAGCGGGACTTCACTTCTGTTTTAGCATGTATCCAAAAAGTGCAAAAGGAAAAAAGATCAAAAGACATGTATGTGACTTACTATATGTAGGTCAGCAAGCATCAGATTATCTTTGCAGCTATATTTGCCATTGGATTTGTTTTGTACTTTGTGGCTAGATCCAGCAGCCAAGATTTGGTTGGATGGGTTGGATGGCTGCAGATCTTAAAGTGATAGAAAATGTCATATATATATATATATATATATATATATATATATATATATATTTATTGTTTAAATAAACATAGTTGTTAACTTGTTATGAATATGCATGTACCTGTGTGGTGGGTATTACGATCCCCACCTAATCTAATAGGACCATGGTTGGTAATCCATGTGGCCTAGAGCTGTCAATTTGGCCCATATGGGCCAGCCCAGCCCCAGCCCCACGTGGCCCTAGGGCCAAAAGGCCCATGGGCCAAAAAGCCCACATTTCATAAGCCCACATGGCCCCAAGCCCCAGTGGGCCAGGGCCAGCCCCAAGGCCCTTAATTTTTGTTTAATTTTGTGGATGGTTGTGATCCATCCAATATATTTTTTAAATCCATTGGATAATTATTAAAAAACTTTTTAACAAAAAAAATAAATTTTAGTTTTTCAGTTTTTTTCAAATTCAGAAACTAAATAATATATATAATATTATTTTTACTTGACTTCATTTTTTATTATTGATGCAGTTTTATGATGCCAAATATTTGATGGAACCATTTCTCAAATTACTTTATTATCAGGCGCCTCCTAGGTCGTTTCTTGTATTCCACGAATAAAAAAATGGTGAATTGTATCGTGTTGAGTTGAACATAAATTATTGCCTGTGGGCATCCACAAGCTCCGGTAACCTTTCCATCCCTCGGTGTAGGACTCGCTACTTGAGAAGAGACTCATGTAGAATTAGAACTCCTCCATTACCATCCTTTCTAACATATGGGATTCAATTATTCAATAGCCCTCATCACCCCCAACCAAAGAGTTTCAAAATGCTCATGTCTAGCTTTGAATAAAATTTCTTTATTGGCCGAAGTTTTCAGAAAAATATTTAGTGTCTTTGGTATCTTTAGGCTTATTTTGGCGGGAAAAAGATGAGAGAGAAAATTGTATAGGATGAGAGAGAAAATCATTGAGGAGAGAGATAGACACAAATGGCTAAAAGTATGGGTGTCTTTCCCGCTCTAAAAAAGGCACCCAATCCCTCCCCGAAGTTTCTTCATACTCCTTCTACACTAGGAATGGCAACTGGTACCATCTCGGCAGGGTACTATAGTACTCGTACCCGAGCCCGCACATATATGGGCAGGGTACTATAGTGCCCGTCCCTGTACCCTTTGGGCACCAAGTGCCCATGGGCACTTGCCTGCACCTTAACAGCAAAAAATAACAAATAATAGAAAGAACATTATAATTCAATTTAAAAAGCAATTATTTTTCGTATCTACTAATTAAAATATTACACACCGTAGCATTTAGTGAATTAAAAACATCCAAAATATTAGTAGTTTAGATTTATTTTTTTAAAGTTGAATATACTTAAAATTGTAATAATAGTAACTATATATATATATATATATTAAACATCCAGAATGTTAATTAGTAGTTTTGTTTTGACAAAGTTAATTGGTAGTTAGATAGTTAGATTTAGTGTTTTATGAAGAAAAAATATTCCAATTTTTTAAAATTGTATATAGGTATAATTGTAATATTAGTAATACTAGTGTGTATGACCCGTGTGTTGCACGAGTATACATTACTTTGTGTTGAATTCAATTTGAAATTAATTTATTTTTAAAATATTATGTATATACCTATGCGTATGTAGCCTAGATGTTTATAATTATGTATCTAAACTTTGGGAAAAAAAGAATTTACATTTGCATATTGTCTTATTAGAATACAATTAATGAGTGGCTAAGTGGCTAAACTTATTAATTGTAGTTACAAAATATTTACATTTACATTTGCAGATTGTCTTATTGGAATACAATTATTGCGCATGTAGTGTAGATTGTCTTATTAGAATACAATTTTTTTTGACAGCTTATTAGAATACAATTAGAAAAACCAAGAGCACTCGGATGAGATGGTAAGGATTTCTTCCAGCCTTGGACAGCAGCAGTGTTCAGTGGCGGACCTGGCTACAAGCCAGGGGGTTCAGTTGAACCCCCTGAAATTTTTTTTTTTTGCACTAAACACTCTATATAAATAGCCTAAATCTCCTGAAATTTTAATTTTGACACCCCTGAAAATTTGAAATTGTACTAGTAGACCAAGTTTTGCACCCATTTGACACCGGCCTTAAAAAATTTGACACCCCTGACCCCGGGGTCCTGGGTCCGCCACTGGCAGTGTTAAATCTCTTGAGGGAGAGCTTTGTCGCCCATTGTGGTCCTACCCGACTCGAGAGATTAGTCTCTACAGTTACGTGCAGAAAATACCTGGTTTAGAAAAAAAATACAATCAGAAAAATCGTGCATAATGGATAGGAAATTCAAAAGTAAATTAATATTATATATTTTAAAGTGCGGCTAAACTTAGTGCTTCAATATTTTTTTTTGACAAACTTAGTGCTTCAATGATATTGATTAATCGTTGGTTTGGTAGTGGAAAAATATAACTTCTACGTAGTAAGTATTGGTCACGCGTATACATACTAACCTAATGTGTATTCAACGATCGAACACCGTTGGCCCAATGGCTTAATCTACCTTGGGACACGAGGGGTCGACCCGGTGCTTCCTGGGTTCGATTCCCGCAGTGGAAAACTTTGGTTTTAGCTAGTGCGAAATTTGATCCTAAGCACGAGCGGAAATTAGTCTTTTATTGAAAGCGTTGGGACATTCTGTAGATAGCCAGCAATGGTCTATACCAAAAAACCTAATGTGTATTCTGTTTGATGGGTTCGTAGTATTCATTAAATTTTAGAGAACCAATTTGTAGGTCTAGTTAAACATCTAAATTAATTAATATTTCACACAGAAATTAACTGATTATTTTCATAAAAAGTTATATCACATGACAAATATTTATGGGAGAATCTCTTCACCAAAAAAATATATTTATGAGAGAATCTAATTGAATTGTACCATGAGACGTAAATTTATTTAAATCTATTAAAGTATTTGTATTAAATTTATAGTTTATAATATATGTATTTTTTTGGTTACATATAATATATGTATTTGTACCACGCATCAAATTTTGTGATATATCAAACATTATAAGCGAGAGTAGTGGCTTCAGCCAAAATTGGAGGCAAATCTTACGTGGAGGCTGTCTTCTCTTCCTTTCCTTCATCATTTGCGCGCCAATCTACATGGACACTATCTTGCCTTCCATTCACTTCTCATCCTGCTTATTTGGATGGATTTTAGTGGCTTGAACTTAAGTGAAATCTGTTGCCTTCCATTCCCTTCTCATGTTTACCTTCCATCTGTCTCACATCTTTAATCAACCAATCCGTGGCTGCTTCGCACATGGTCCCTTTTCTTTTCCAACGTTTCAAATCATTGTTTGCCCGCGAAATCTTACATATCTTTGCTTGGTTTCCTTCTTTACAATTTACAGTGCGCGCCAATCTACATGACACCTTGCTCCATGGCAGAACTTGCATCTTCTTTCCATACTAACTCTCTTTCATGGTGCTACGTGCAGCTTCTTTCATGGTGTTCTTTTGATTTTTTGCAGCACGTGTAGCAACAACCATGACTTCATTTATTGCACCATTACTCTCTATCCTTCACACACTCTCTGTTCTTCTGCTTCTCTTCTACCTAACCTATCTCTTTCTCATCCTTCACGTTTCTTCTTACATTCACTCAGTTCTTCTTCCCTTCTATTGGCTTAATTTAAACTCTCCCCAATCCCTGAATCCATGGCACATGCTTCCTTTTGTTTTCCAACAATTCTACTGATTGCTTTAGATATGAAATCTTCATTGGTTTAACTCTTCCCTTCACAGTACTGTATCCAACCTTTGCTTGCTTCTTCTATTTAAATTTGTTCTAGGACCCCTTTTCCACAACATTCACCATTACTTGCCTTTGATTTCCTTTGCTTGGCATTTCCTTCTTTCTTTTCTCTCACAATGTCAACTCAGCAACTCACTAACCGAGTATGCATTTTGTTTTGGCCTCTTCTTACTTTTTTTCCTTTGCATAGTCTTACCTCTCACTTATGTTTTTATTGCCTTACTTTCAGGATGCCAACTCTTATTTTACACCTTTTGATCACGCCATCATTAAAGAGATGGAGGGCAACATAAGGACTTTGTTTTGTTTCTTTGATCCTGCTGTGGTCCTGCATGCTTCTTTTCACGTTATGTTTTCCATCTATTCTCATCATTTTATTTTCATGTTAAACGTGCCTTTGTTTCTGTTGTTTCTTTTGTGCAGGCTTATGCTGTGCTCCCATTTATGACAACTCTTTTGGAGCGTTCCATTCCTTATTTCGTGACACTAATTGATTGTGTTGGTACGCGTTTTGAGGTGGCCGCGAGGTGGAAGGGTGGTTTGCTTCATTTTTGTGAAGGGTGGAGTAGACTTGGTTCACACTATAAGCTTAGGTTTGGTGGTTGGGTCATAATGACCTATTCTGATGATTTTGTTTTCAAGATTGTCGTGAGGGATCGTTCCCTCTATACAGTTCCCTGTCCAAAGCCTTCTCTGTATTATGCTATTGGAAATGCTGATAAACCAATTGTTATTGATGCTGATGATTTCGCTCTTGAGAAATTTAAGTGTCATGACCTCACCTGCACTCCAACTGCTTATTGTACTACACTCACTCTCCTTGATCTTATTTCTCTGGTGAGGTTTTTGTTGTTGTTTTGTTGGCTTTTAAATATTTTGTTGCGTTCTTTGTTTATGTTTGTTCCTTTTGTTTTGTATGCATGCAGCGAATATCTGAGTCCTTTTGTCTCATTGCTATCCCTCAATCCATCACCAAAATCATTATTGTTGATGAGTGGAACCGTTCTTGGACTTGCCCTCTTGAGTGGCATCCTTCACCTACTATTGCATGTCATCTTGCTCAAGTTTCCAAGGCTTGCTATGTTCGTGGGGAGTGGTATGACTTATGCAAGACTAGGGGGTTGAAGGAGGGGCAGGATATACGACTTAGTCTTTCTAAGGACAGCAATAGCGTGTTTTTTTTGAGTCTCAGCTGGTTTGGGAAAATCTAGCTTTGAGTTTGTTTGGTTCTTCTCTGGTGGTGGCTTCTACATGGAGACTCAGTTGTCTAATAGTGTTTCTTTCATGTAGTGTGGGTGTTGACAGTTTGTTGTTTAGTGTTTTCTAATGATGTAATATGTATTTTCAGCTTTATTAGTAGTTAGTTTAACTAATGGGTGTAGACCTGTATTAGTTGGTAGTTGTTTAGGAACTTGGACTCATATTTAATGTTGTGCTGTTTAATTAAGTATTGGGCTTTAATGTTAATCATAATATCCTTATTCTAATCCCTTTCGCATTTTCTTATACTTAATCTCATCCATGCTTTTACCTTTACTTTTTACCACAATAATACTCTCTTCTTTCTTTCAACTGCTAACAACCATAGCTTTTATTGCATCCTTTTTTTCTCTACAAGTGGCACTGTATTCCTTACCTCCACTTGGGCTTCCTTTGGCAGCTTGCAGGTTCTTTCTGAACCCTTCTTTCTTTCCTATTTTTCGTTTCTCTATAAATATACTCTCTCTTGCACTTTTGTTTGTACTTTTGCTTGAGGCATTGTCTTGGAAAAATTGTCTAGGGCTCAGAGTTAAGTTCTATCTATTTTTGCATGTTCCTCAGTTATTGTTTATATTTTTTGTTTTATGTTCTTACACTTTCCATTGTCCATCTATAGATGAATAATAGGTTGTTGCAGGGTGCTCATAGGGGTCACAACATGGGTTTGAATATAAAGTTTGAGATTTATGAGCTTGAATATGTTCCAACTCATGTGAGAATGTCATTTCTTTTTTTACTGATTACTGATTTTGTTAAATTCTGTTTGCATGCTTTCTAATTGGTTTGTGGTTTGCTCCTGCTAGGTTGAGGCCAAACTTCCTTATCTTTTTTCTGGTGAACATATTCAAGAAATAGGCAGTCGTGTGGTTCTTTTTGATTCCACTGGGAATCAGTTTGAGGTTGTTGTTGTTAAGAGAGGTTCTGATGTGTTTTTCACTCAGGGTTGGTCTCAAATGGGAAGGTTTTATGGTTTGCATCTTGGGGGGTGGATTCAAATGATGTATGTCCGCTTTGATCGTTTTTTTGTTGAGATTCGTGATAGGTTCTTGGTATATCCTTATACTGTTGGACCTCCTAAAATCATTAGGCTTGGTCAGGAACCTGCTTTGATTCAAGATGATGATCTTATTTCTAATTCTTTGGATCAATCAATGTATGTTGGTAGGGTGCCTACCTTGGTGTTCACCTTATACAAGACACTTGATATTGCTGATATGACCAGCCTCTTCTTGGTTTGCTTCTTTTTCTTTTATTCTTTCTTCTCTTATTCATTAATGAACTGTATGTCTTATGTTTATGTTTTTTGATTGCAGCATCTTCCTATTCAGTTTTGTGAGATGGTGCTTGCAAAAAATGATTCTGACATTATACTGGTTGATGAGATGGGTAAAGCTTGGCCCTGTCATCTTATCTTTCCAAGGGGTCCTAACTCTTCTGAAGTTCGTCTCCGTGGATGGTCTCTCTGTCGTCAGGCAAATGGTTATGTTGAGGGTCTTTCTCTGAAGCTTGAAGTTCCCATTGAACAAAATTCCACGTTTCTGTTACTAAATAGGTGTTAGTTTGTTTTAGGGGTTTCTTTATGTTTCTTATAAATGTAATTTTTAATTCTTAACAACTTTATGTGTACTTCTCATTATGGGGCAACTTGGTTCTTTTGTATTGTACTTCCTATTGGAATTCTCCTTCTTAAATGGAATAATATTTTGTTTCATTTTTCTAACCAAAACTGTCGTTGATTTATACTAAGCTTGCCACTGGGTTCCTTTACACTATCATTTTTTCCACAATAAGATCCTGTGCATACTATACTCTTGATCTTTTCTTATGTTCTCATTATTCAACTTATTTGCTTCTTTTCCTTTTATCTTTTGTTTGCTTAACAATAAATCTATGCCTAATATTCTCTTCCTTTCACTTAATCTAAGTGGGGTTGTTCTTAAAAAATAATTAATTTGATTAACTGATAGTTTGAAGACCTCTTTTTGGTTTTCTCCTTCGTTGATTTGCCAATTTAACCTTATCATAGCTATTTTTCCAACTAATCGATCTGCTTGGATGTAAGATACAATAATGATCTTTTTACTACTATTATGCAATGGCAATTAAATCTTTTACCTAAGTGCTTAAACTTCAATTTCAACTTCAACTGGTTGCATTTCTGTGTGAAGTGTGATTTGTTCCTCTTGATAGTTTGAAGACCTCTTTTTGTTCCTCTTGATATGTTCCTTTTGATTTGTTTCTTTGTGAAGTGTGGTTTGTTCCAACTAATCGAGCTGCTTAGATGTAACTTAGAATAATGCTTTTTTTACTACTAATATGCAATCAGAATTAAATCTTTTACCTAGGTGCTTAAACTTCATTTTGTTTGTCTGTTCCATGATTTGCATGTTTGCCAGTTGCATCGTTTTTTATGATCCAAGCTATTCTCTACCTTATAGTTGCATGGTTGCCATATGGTATGTGTTCCTTTACTTATGCCATATGGTATGCGCTCCTTTGGTTAATGCCTGTACATTCTCTGCCTTTCTCTTCGCATGTTTGACACATGCTTCTAAAATTCTCTTTGCTTTGTGTTTGTTCCACTGCTTAACGTACATGCAACCGAAATTCTCTGTTTTTGCTTTGCATGGTTGACACATGCTTCTAAAATTCTATTTGGTTTGTCTTTCATTGGGCGGCTAAACTTCCTTCTATTCCATTTTGGTTGCATGATTGACACTTGGTTACTGATTGCCATTTGTTTCGTGTTCTCTTCGTCTTCAATCTATCACCATTAGATTCATCTCAAGGGCCACAATTGAATACTTCTTCCTAATCATGCAACGTTTAATCTCTATAAAACCCTACGTGCTATGGGCTTTGGAACATATCCACAGTTGTATCCTTCAGTATCTCATTGGTTTGGCCCATTACACTCCACAAGATGCCTTCAATTGCTGAGATTGTTCCTGGCAAAATTGATTGGTCCTTATCTGTTCGTGTGATTCGTCTTTGGATTGCCCCAGATTTTAAGAATCCTTCTAACCCAAACACACTTGAAATGATACTTCTTGATAAGAAGGTTTTTCATCATTCTCATTTTCGTTTTTTAGTGTTATACTGTTATTCTTATTTCCTTTTTTTTGATTCTTTGAATTTGTTTCAATGCCTTCTTAGCTTGGAAAGATTCATGCAACTGTTAAGAGGGGTTTATTGAAGCAATTTGAACCTTTGCTGGAGGAGGGTTCTACTTATCTTATTGATAAGGTCCTGGTTGCTGCAAATGATACTAAGTTTGCAACTACTAACCATAAATATAAGCTTAACTTCATGGGAATTACAACTTGCATTCCTGTGGAAGCACCTTCTATTCCTTCCAATCACTTTGAATTCATGACCTTCTGTGAGATTGCTTTAACTGAAAAGGAAGATGTTCTTATTGGTGTGTTCTTTATTATTCTTTTTTGTGTGTTGGTCTTGCGCTGATATCCATAGGTTTCTTCAAAGCAACAATAAAAGTCTAGGTGATTTTGTTGGAATGCCACAGGTTGATGATAGCTTGCTTGGAGTTAATCAAAATCGACTTATACATGATGAGTTGAATTATGATAGGCATCAATTGGCTTCTGAACATGTTCAGCTATTGTCTTCAATGAATCCTCAACAACGTGTAGTGTACGATACTATCATGAAAAGAGTCACTGATTGTAAGCCAGGCCTTTTTTTCGTAAATGGATATGGAGGTACTGGTAAAACCTATGTTTGGAGAGCTTTATCTGCTGCATTGCGGTCAAAAGGAGAAATTGTTCTCACAGTTGCTTCAAGTGGTATTGCTGCTCTTCTAATTCCTGGTGGTCGTACCGCTCATTCCCGCTTTGCTATTCCTCTTAATTTAACTGAGGATTCTACTTGCAACATCAATCAGGGTAGTCCTCTTGCTGAGCTTATATTGAGGTGTAAGCTTATTATTTGGGATGAGGCTCCAATGACTCATAGACATGCTTTTGAAGCGCTTGACAATACACTTAGAGATATACTTAGGTTTGTGAATAATGGACGCCTTGATATTCCTTTTGGTGGGAAAGTTGTTGTCTTGGGTGGTGATTTCCGTCAGATTCTACCTGTTATCCCTAAAGGTACTAGACAGGAAATTGTTCACTCATGCATTAACTCTTCTTATCTTTGGAATTTCTGTGAAGTCCTTAATCTCACAATTAATATGCGGCTTTTGAATGGTTGTTCACCTCTTGATGTTGAGCATTTGCGGTCTTTCTCTAATTGGGTATTGCAAATAGGTGATGGTGATATTGGTGAGACTAATGGATTTGATGATACAACTATTAGTATTCCCGAGGATCTTCTTATTCGTCCTACTACTGATTCTCTTCAGACTATAGTTGATGTTGTTTATCCAAATTTTGTTTCCAATATTACTGATTCATTGTTCTTCAGAGATCGAGCTATACTAGCTCCCACAAATGATTTGGTTGACCAGTTAAACGAGTATATGTTGTCTTTGTTGCCAGGGGATGAGAAGATTTACTTGAGTTTTGATAACCCGTGTTCAATAACTTCTGAAATAGATTCTCCTGACGATATTCATACTCCAGAGTTTTTGAATACTATTGTTGTATCTGGTATGCCTAACCATGTTCTCAAACTCAAGGTTGGTGTGCCTGTTATGTTGTTAAGGAATATGGATCAGTCATTGGGTCTATGTAATGGAACACGTCTAATAATTACCAAAATGGGTAAATTTGTTGTTGAAGGTAAGGTTATTTCAGGGAACAATATTGGTGGGAATGTTTGTATTCCAAGATTGTCACTTACACCTTCTGATCCTAGAATTCCTTTCAAATTTGAGCGAAGACAGTTCCCTTTAGCACTTTCTTTTGCAATGACTATCAATAAAAGTCAGGGTCAGTCTTTGAAACATGTTGGTATTTATCTTCCTAAGCCTGTGTTCTCCCATGGTCAATTGTATGTTGGTGTTTCAAGAGTAACCTCTAGACAAGGTTTGAAGTTGCTGATTACTAATGATGATCAACAATACATGAATACAACATCTAATGTTGTCTATAAGGAGGTTTTTCAAAATTTAAACTAGGTAACTACATCTTTTTTTCCTTCTATTTTTTGGTTGATATTCGGCCCATTTATGGTTTTTGGTGGATTTTGGACTTAAATGGCCCATGTATTTTTATGTTTGAAGTGTCCTTTGTTTTCTTCTTATTTTGTTCCATCTACGCCCTCTTTCTTTCCCGCATTCGACGATTTCTGCTTCCCAGGTATGCTCTTTTTTCCTCGCTCCCTCTTTTCCTTTCTGCTGCCTGTTGTTGTTTCCATTTGTTTCTGTTTATGGTCTTCATCAAATGAATCTTTTTGGAGTTAATGGATCCCTCTTTTCCTTTCTGCCGCCTATATTACTCGGAATTAGGTTTTGTGTTAACCCCCAATTGAATATTTGTTGCGAAGTCCTGATTACGATATTGCGATCTCTGATGCTCTGGGTTGTTTCAAAATATTTCTTCCATGGTATGCATGTTCAATCCTTCTTTCCTTTTGTTCTCCTCTCCGTTTTGCCCACATGGTTGAGTTTTTCTTCATAGTCTTCTTTCAGTGCTTATCTCGGTATGTTAACAGTTGAAAACATCTTCCCTTCCCAATGCTTTTGAATTGATTACTGAGACTAACCTGTTCATTTGGTTTGTGAAGCTAACCCTCCCGATATCAATTGTTTGTAATCATTATTTCCTTCTTTCCCATTCGTTTCAGCAACTAACGCTTATTATTCAATTTACTTCTGATTGTGGTTTTCCTCTTTCAATAACGATCATTTGCATTCCATTTGTTTCTGTTTATGGTTTTCCCCTTCCAATGAGGGTCGTTATTATGCTTAGTTCACATCTTTGGGTCCTGTTAGTAGGTTGCTTTGCTTACTTTATTTTTTTCTTCCATGTATGCATGTTAGTAGGTTGCCACTTTATTTTTTTCTTCCATGTATCGATGTTAGTAGGTTGCCACTTGCTTAGTTTGTTTAATTGCTATAGTGAAGTTCCTACATGTTTGCCATGATTGACACTTCCTATAGTTTGACACATGTTTTCCACTTGCTTCCTTTGTTTATTTCTTCCATAGTATGCATATTTCCCATTGACTGCTTGGAGCATGAAGAAAGCAAAATTAAATTGAAACAAGAAAGGGAAGATAGAATAATAGTGAAAGTTCTTGATGACAATTCTTTTTAATGTGACACAAGTGATATGCAAGTGACATTCTGATTTAAAAAAATTGAGATGGGGAGAGAGATTGTTTGCTGTGACTTTGTCTATCAACAACAAATTCTCCATTTTGTTCTCTTTACTTTAATGCTACTTGAATGATTCATGTCTTGGTCCATATAAATGCCTATAACAAGAAGATCAAATGTACTTTACAGTAAATATTAATTAACTATCTGCATCCAAAGTTTTTACAGTAAATGCTACTTGAATGATTCATGTCTTGGTCCATATAAATGCCTATAATCGTATCTCTCTTATAGTTGTAATATGATTGACACATGTTTGGCTAATATTCCTACATACTATTATGGTGTAGGTTCCTTGATACTATCATGGTTTCCAAGACTTTTACTTCCATCATATCCATCCATTCGGTAATTCTTCTTCTAGCTACTTATTCTTCTTCTAGCTACTTATTTGTCTTCCATGATTTGTCTTCTATAATGTATAAAAATGGAGTGAGTTTTGTTTTGTGTTTTCCAGAGATTGATGAGGGTGAATGCAGATTTTTATGATGCTTATCATCATATCCTACCTCCAAATCTCATTGTGGAGAGTGCTTCTGGTTCACGTTTCCGTGCTTCGATTTATATTGGTTCTCTTGGAGTTCCCTACATAGATACTGATACTGCTAAGATAATGGATCTTTTTGGAGTTAATGGTCTATTAGGTGCACCTTCACGTAGGGTGGTTGAGTTGACTTATACTTCACGAGGATGCTTTCGTATTCATATTCCAATGACTACGGACCGTCTAAGGCCTAGGTTGATGCGTAATCAACCACCACCTCTACAAGTTGAACATCCTCAACATGATGTTGCTGGAGTTATTGAAGACAATCCTATTGTTCTTGACTAGATGATCTTCAATATGTTATTTGTTTCATATTATGTTAATCTTTTTCCGCAACCTAATCCTATTGCTGTTTGTTGTAAACCTTATTTAGACCTCTAATATGTTGTTTGTTGTAAACCTTATTTAGACCTTTAATATGTTGTCTGTTGTAAACTGTTGTAAACCTTATTTAGCTTTAATTTATAACTTTTGTTGTTTGTTGTAAAACTTATTTAGACCTTTAATATGTTGGCTTTAATTTATACCTTTTGTTTGCTTCCTAATATTTATTTTGGCCATTACTCGGGCTACCCGTCCATCGGACGGGCATTGAGACTAGTATATATATATATATATATATATATATATATATATATATATATATATATATATATATATATAATATTTTCCTTTTTTGAACCTATATTTTATTATAGGCTAAATAGCATTTTTGGTCATTTATCTTTGACAAAAGTTCCGTTTGGTCATTTATCTTTTTTTTTTCTTCCTGATTTGGTCTTTTATCTTTCATTTTCGTGTCAGTTTATTCCTTTTTCTGACTTTTCCGTCGACGTCACGCTGGTTCTTAACTGCTGATATGGTCCTAAGTGGCAGGAATGACATGGAAATCATTAAACGAAGTGACATTTTTGGTTTTTCAACTCAAAAACGAATTACACATAAGCAAAAGCAATTTCAGTTTTTATTTGAATCGATTTGAAGAAGAAGAGATCTGGATTCGAATGGATTAAGGGTCATGAAAAATGGGTTTGATGATGGGGTTGATCTGGGTCTGAATGGTACGAAAATAAAGGGCGAAACTGAAACTTTTTTTTTGTTCTGGACGAAGTGACAAATGCCACTTGAAACTCACACACACAATTGTAGATGTTAATGAAAAGTGCAAACATTTTTTAGGAATTTCCAGCAGCTTGGATTGGGGATTTATGTTTTTATGATCTGCTAATTTATCATTAGCAAGATACCATAGGAGACTGACTGAGTTCTATATCGGGACTACATGGGGTAAGTTTTGTGGGGTGAGGCATCTAAGGAAGGGCTTTCCTTCAAATTTCAGAATAGGTATTATCTTTTGTTAATTAATAGGAAGAAAATATAAGAGAACGTGATTTGGTTTATGGTTTAAAAGTATTCATTTTAGATAGTAGTTCTATCTTTCTAATAAGATCAAACTAGATGTGCAGTCCCTATATAGCTCTTCCTTGCGGGCGCCCTTGGAGCGTTTTTCATAAATATAGCTCATTTCAAACAAAGTGAAGAACAGTCGTATGGAGGACGGTCGTCTCAGAACCGCGAGAACATCTTCGTATGCCTGCAGGAACGCCCAAGCGTTCGGGTTCAATTGAGAAGGGGCGACCTGAAGATAGCGTAAAACTTGGCGCTGAAACCTGGTGAACGGCGGAATGATACCCATGCGTTCGAAAACGATGCGGTACATTGTAAATTTCAGCACATCAGTCCAGGCCGCAATATCTTCCCCTTTGGCCATGCCTTCAACTCTCCAACCTTCGTTCAGCCCGGTCGCCAGATACTCTAGGTCCTGGCTCCCATGTTGAATTTTGCTGCGCTGACTTCTCAGGTTAAGAGAAACCCATGACATATCTTTTACAGCTGCGACCTCAGGATCTTCTCGTTGGACCGCAGCCTGGCCAATACCTTCATTGCTGGCAACCCGCGCGTTGCTTTCTGCGGTGTCATTGACCACAGCCTCGGTGAACGGCGCCCCGCTTCTGTCCGGCCGTGTCCCGGATTTGCTAGAGGAAGTCCAGTTCTGGGTCGAAGACTCAGAGGAAGACTCGTCGTTAGAAGTAGACGACCGGGCGTGCGCAGGACTTTGCTCCACTGGTCGGGTCATATTGTGCGCAAGAGAAACGGCCGAGATTCCCAAGATACGGCGGGTTTGTTTGGTCCGCGCCAGAGTGAACCTGTGGAGGGGAATAACAGTCAAGGTCTGGCTCGCGCGTGGGAAGGGGTCGACGTGGTCGTCCCCAGACCTGACACCCCCTCCACCAGGTGAAACAGAAATGGAAATAAAGACAGGGCGGTTCGTAGTTACCTGGAATTAGAGCGAGTTGAAAGCGAGCGAGCTTCGGCGGGAGCGAGCTTTGGCAGGAGCGAGCGAGCTTTGGTAAAAGCGAGCGATCAGCGAGAGCGGAGAAATCGGAGAAACGTGCAAATGAGGCACCCCTTGAACCCTATATATAATGGGCCAACCATCATCATGGGCCGGAGGCGAAGAGGCGCCACTCTTCGCGTGCCATCATTGCCTAAGCTCCTCGAGTCTCTTTAAACGTCACCTCATTAAAGTAACTGTCGCCTCAGTATTCATGACGATTGATTGTCAGGCGTCACCCCCGAGACGGCACCTGGCCCCGTGTGACCAGGTCGCGTGGCAGCGACCACGCAATCAACTAATTAGCGATCGACCAGGTTACGTTCGACCAGTCCAGAACGGTCGTTTGAGACCACGCTGGGGGGCAAGGAATCAAGCCTTAGCCCGCCCCCAGGCGACCTAGGCTTGGGGGGCAACTGTTCTGGAGTGGGCTCGAAGGCCAATTTCGTACAACAGGCCCATCGCGGCCCAATATCTAACTTGCTCCGCAAGATGCGGTCGGCCCCGCAAAAACCGCAACGGCTAGAACGCCAACATTATATATACCACACCAGCATGTGGCTTCAGGTATGTTTTACTCACCTTGTGACCACCTGCCCGTTGAAACACCTCTGACTTGAGCGTTGGAGTGCCTTTGCAGGTACCACCCGCGTGCGGCTCAGAACTCGGTCCTTCATCCCAACGACCGAGCAACATCATCAGGCAGCAACAACTCATCGTATTGATCAGGTACGATCACTTAGTTTATGTCAAACATAACACACGATATTGTTCACGCAAGTTCGGCCAAAGTTTGCCTATGTCTGCGACTACAGAGTAGCTGTAGTTCCGTTTTATTGATTATGTTTCGATCCTTTCAATACCAAATACAAGAGATCAACCATCTGATTGATCCAATGGTCTAAATTGTTGGCTGCGCGTGATTGCATGAATTTGTGATTGCAGCAACATATAGATTCCTTGAAAACACCATAAACATAAACACGAAGACAGGTGTACGAAAAGCAACAAAGATACTCATATATCATCAGTTCATCATGAAGATGCCAAAGCCTTTACTCTGAGAGATTTAAGAAAAGCAACCAATTTCTGTTGGTCAGGAGTGTTTTCCTTGATGACCGAAACATGTTTGAAATTATTAAACCATAAATGTAAGCGAGGGAATTTCTCAGCTTCAAAGACCTTTACTTGAAGAATATCTTCCAAAACCTCAATAAATTTGACAAAAGATCCAAGAGCTATGTCCACAATGTTAATTTCGTCTCCTCCAAGGAAATTCTTTCGATCACATAAACACTGATTCTCAATCACTTTGAGTCGCTCCCATATATCTTCTATGGCCTTCTCTTGCTTTTCAACACTACTGCTATCAAGCAGTGCCGCAATTGTAGGGAACTTCAAAAATTGACCCAGACAATTTTGTTAGTTTGAATCAATATATGATCACGATATATATATAACATAGAAAGTAATGAGGAAAAAAAACTAAGATACAAGCTCTAGGAAAAGATATAAATATGATTAAGTTTCTAAAAACATACCACGTCATCAACGTATTTAACCCAAAACCGTGTTTGAGCTTTCTCATAGGGGTCAACAGGAAGCAATTTGTTATGTGGCCATATCTCATCAATGTATTCAACAATGATCATGGACTCACATATGGGTTTTCCATCATGAACGAGCACTGGAGTCTTCTTGTGCACTGGGTTATATTGAAGAAGTAGATGACTCTTGTTGAAACGGTCTTCATCTATATTCTCATACGATATACCCTTCGTCTTTAGACTCCATACTACCCTGAAAGTATAAGGACTATACCAAAATCCATGTAATTTCACCTCTACCATCCTAACTTGTGTTTTCCTAATCCGGCACTAGCCCCTTTTATATACATATTGATACATGGACTCTTCTGGCTTCTTCCACAAGTCCAGTTTCCGAAATGAAATAAAATATGAGTAATCTTATTTAGCCAAAATGCTCTAACCAAAAATAGCCAAAAACTAATTTACAACACCAATTAACTAAGTTTTATAAGCTATCAACCAACCTGTTTTTTCACAGTTTTTAGTCAATGGCCTAGAAAACTGTGAAAAATCAGGTTAATTAATGACTTATATAAAACTTAGTGAATTAGTGTTGTAACTTGATTTTTGGCCGAAACATTTTGGCTAAATAACATTACTTATAAAATATACAAAGTATTCGTCAAATATCACGTGACATCATTCATTTATCATTTTATTTGGTCCATTTTAGATCAGAAGTTGGGGGTTTAAAAGTAGAGATTAACAAAACTATGACAATTAATTAAAATGGTTATTCCGTGTTAAAATATAAATTTAAAAATGATAATTGAATAATAAATTAAAAAAACCGAGAATTAAAATAGAACAAAAGTGATGGAAGTTGAACTTGCAACAAATTAAAGTTATACCTACCAAAAATATTAAAACAATTTTAAGATTTTTAAAGTTTAAACTTTGATCCCCGGTGAAATAAAATAAATTGGAGTCAGATTTTACTTACCTTCCCGACCGAACTCCAGATTATTCAGGGCCTATTTCCCCTGGACACCAGAGCGGGGTCGAAGCCCCCGGACCAAATAAAAAGAATGCAAATATAAGCACAAGCTACTAAGGCTTCTTACGTGCAGCACTATCATCACTATTTGTCTCTTCCTCGTCAATAATTTCTTCATCTTGTTCACTTTCACTCTATATTTCATCATCTTTTTTTGGTCTAGCTGTATTTCACATCTAAATACCCGAGTTCTTCACTATCCCTATCACTTTGTGTCTTAGAAGCCATTATAGGCAACTTTCTTCTTTGGTCTTTTATTTGGTTTTCTGATATTTCTTTGAGTATTTTTCTTCTTTGGTACATCTCTCTGCTCTTCAACAAGTTCTTACTCAACATCACTATTCACATACTCACCTTTCACATATAAGTCTACTCTCCTATTATTAAAAATGGCTACGGCTTGTGATACTAAGCCAATAGCTTAGTAAATTATACTAAATAAACTCAAGCAAGCCATTAGATCCACATAATTTCAATGAAATTCAATTTAATGACTAATAATGAATAAGGGTATTTGTGTTACAGTCTCTTTTGTTTGTATTAATTACATTAAATAATTTAATTTAATTAGCCATTAAATGGGCCAATTTTTTAGGAACAAATACAATAACAAACCAGATTTTTTTTCCACTAATTTCTCTTCCACGATTTTCTCTCTCATGCACATTCCTCTTTCCTTTACGTTCATCTTCTTTATTCGTGTACGTTTTTTTTCTTTCACGGTCTTCTTCTTCTTCATTCTTCATGACCTTTATGTTCCACACTCTTATTCGAACGACATTACATCACGCAAAGTAAGTCTAAAAAACGCACTCACGCAAAAAAAAATAGGACGCCTTGATTTGTTGCAAAAACGGACACCGTTGATCCACGCCATTGAAGCACGCTCTTCCTTTACGCCATTGATGTCTCGTTATGCAGTTGATGAACATGGGACTAATTTCAATTTTTCACGGTTACTTGCGCGTAAGTCATTTCTTTTAATTCTATGGCTAGTAGTCAACTAACCGAAGTTATGTAATTCTGTGGTTAGACGAAACTAACCAATGTTCCGTACTTATGTGGTGGTTTTTGATTTTTTTTGTTGCGGTTCAGGGTTGTCAGGGTTTGGATGAAAATCAATGTTTTTTGGCAGTTTTTTAATTTGAAAAAATTGAATTCCATGATTTTAGGCATTTAATGTGTTGAATTGATGAATACACAATTTTTGGAAGGAATCCCAAATTTTTGGCAGTCATCGGAGATTACAACAGCGACGGACTCTGTGTGACGGCGACGGGAATGGGCTCTGTTTCCGATTGAGAAGGGTGGAACCAGAGAGAGATTGAACAAAATAGGGATTTGAGTAAAGGCCCAAATTGGTCATTGACAAATTTTTCGTGGGATGAATTCGTCCATCACAATTTTTTCGGGACACATTGGTCCCTGACAATTCCAAAACGGGACACGTTAGTCCCTCCATCCATTTTGACGTTACCAGCACAGTAAACGTGTCCTACGTGGCACGTTAACTGCCACGTGTCACGTTAACTGCCACGTTTATTTTGGGACAAATAAGTCCCTCACTTTACAAATTTGAAAATGGGACAAATCAGTCCCTGACTTTTTTGAAAAGGGGACAAATCACCCCTCCCCCCTTCGTTCCACTGTTCACCCATCCCCCCACCGTGAACCCCTTCCCCCCAGATCTGGAACTCATCCCCTCTCTCTCTCTCCTCCTCTCCATCTCCTTCTCACTCTCACAGATCACACTCCCCCCTCTCACCACCGCCTCTCGTAGATCTCGCTCTCCCCTCTCACCACCGTAAGCCATCACTTACCAAACCCTCACCGTAGGAACGAAAGGGATAGAAGAGAGGAGGAAAAGAAGAGAGGGGGGAGAGGGGAGAGCGAACCAGAGAGGGGGGCTGTGAGAGAGGAGGATCGGTGAGGGGGGAGGGGTGGAACCTTCGTTGATTGGGGATTTGGAGGTTTGGAGGTAGAAGACGATGAATAGTAATAGAGGACTGATTCGTCTCTTTTTTAAATTGTGAGGGACCGATTCGTCTCTTTTTTAAATCTAACGTGACACGTGACACTTAACGTGCCACGTAGGACACGTTTACTGTGCTGGTAACGTCGAAATGGATGGAGGGACTAACGTGTCTCGTTTTGAAATTGTCAGGGACCAATGTGTCCCGAAAAAATTGTGAGAGACGAATTCGTCTCACAAAAAATTTGTCATGGACCAATTTGGGCCTTTACTCTAGGGATTTTGAATCGGTGAAATTGTGTGGTTTTGGTTTTGAACAAAATAGGGATGGAAGCCGTATACTGAAAATTAACCAAAATCCCATGATTAATGGGTTTCTAAAACTGTTCCTTGATTTTTGCTAATTCCTCCTTTTTTTTCCTCTATAATTGGTATACAGTTACTCGAAATTTCATCCAATTTTTTTAAGCTTTTTTTAATTATTATAGTAAATTACCTCTATAACCCTTTAGTAACTATTACTAAGCTACTACCTTAGTGATACTAAGCCAATAGCTTAGTAAATTATACTAAATAAACTCAAGCCATTGGATCCACATAATTTTCAATGAAATTCAATCTAATGGCTAATAATGAATAAGGGTATTTGTGTCACAGCCTCTTTTGTTTGTATTAATTACATTAAATAATTTAATTTAATTAGCCATTAAATGGGCCAATTTTTTAGGGACAAATACAATAACAAACCAGATTTTTTTTTCACTAATTTCTCTTCCACGATTTTCTCTCTCACATTAATTCCTCTTTCATTTACGTTCATCTTCTTTATTCGTGTACGTTTTTTTTCTTTCACGGTCTTCTTCTTCTTCTTCATTCTTCATGATCTTTATGTTCCACACTCTTATTCATACATCACGCAAAGTAAGTCTAAAAAACGCACTCACGCAAAGAAATAGGACGCCCAGATTTGTTGCAAAAACGGACACCGTTGATCCACGCCATTGAAGCACGCTCTTCCTTTACGCCATTGATGTCTCGTTATGCAGTTGATGAACATGAGACTAATTTCAGTTTTTCACGGTTACTTGCGCGTAAATCCTTTCTTTTTCGCCTGTAATATGTATGTACTCTTAATTAGGTGGTTAAAGCTCACTAACCTCCTAAGGAAATAGGCTACGGCTTGTGATACTAAGCCAATAGCTTAGTAAATTATACTAAATAAACTCAAGCCATAAGTCATACTCATTGCTTGCTAATGCACTGTGATCATCTGTACCACATTCCATGACCACATTGATTGAAATATGGGATATCCAATTTCTTTAAGAACGTCGACAACCTCAAAATAGGACATTAAATTTGGGTCGTATTTCCACTCACTCTCGATGTCTGGTGGTTTATTATGACTTTCTTCCTTTTCCACATGGTGTATGACCACTTTAAACCATCCATCCATCTTACACCAACAAGCACAATTGAACACATCCCAAACCAAAGTATATTATAGAGCCATTTTTTGCGTAAAATATTCAATTGACGACAGCTACCACCAAACAATTATTACCACACAACTGCAACAAACACGAACTGGAATTTAATAATACAAAAAGTTGAGCTCTATTTGTACTCAAAGAAGAGACACCTAAAAACAAGTTTTCTACTTAACATGTCTTTTTCTACAATTTGGTAACTTGGAGACCTACTAACTCTAAATATTCTCATATGTACTAGACTGCCGGAAGTAGAATGACTCAAACCAAGTAGTACAACAAATGTAAACAACAAAAGTAAATTTTTCACTAGTTAAAAACTAGTTAAACATTCACTTTTATATGGCTTATGAAATCCCCTTTTTATTCTGCGTAAACATTATCAAATTTCAAGAAGAAATAGAGCAATACTAAGTAGAAAAACAAATATGATGAACCATACGTAAATAGTCATTTTAAAATATAAAGGATGAAAATGAAAAAAAATAAATGATAAAAGACTAAAAGTATATTTCAACTTATTTATTATTATCTTTGTTTTTCTCATTTATTAAATAAATAAAAAAAATTGGGCTTCCTTCATCCTTAGTCTTTGTTCTATGGGGGCGAGCATTCCACACACATGTATCTTTTACTCTGCCCCAGCATAACTTTGTTATCTAATCTAACGATTTTAATTATTTTTACTCGTAAATATAAAACTTAGCATTAAAGTTTCATAAGACGGTGCCCTAAATCTGGTGGCCTGGCCCTGATGCATGCACCTACTTCAGGATCAGTATCGTAAGTGCTTGCGTCACTAACCGATAATTTCAGATATGTTCGTCCTTTAACAGCCATTCCCTCTATCCCACTTTGTTGGCAGTTTAAGGTTTTAACACACTCTTTAAAAAGAATAATTAAGAGTTTAAATTTTTTAAAAAATGTTACCTAATTTACCTAATTGTCATAATTAATAGAGGTATAGGTAAAAAAGAAATTTTAAAATCTAAAACTATACTAATTTGAGATAAATTGATTTTGTTAAAAGAACTAACAAAACAAAACAGGACAACGGTTCGTTTCCTTTTATCTTAAATCCACATGTAACCTTCCACTTCCCCATAATTCTAGAAGGTTATGCATGGTCGACCATCACACTAATTATGGTGCTGGGGTCAGACCAATCCTATATTTGCATGTCGCCATCGATTTGTCCCCCTCTTAGTCGGTGGCCTCCACAATCTCATGATTCTAGTGGAGTGGGAGGCAAAAACTAATTACTCCATCTGTCTCAACTTAATTGTCGTTTAAAGTTATACGCGGGTTTTATGAAAATGATTAGATATGCTATTTTTATGCTCAAAAAGTATGGTAGGACTAAAATATCTCTATATTATTATGAGGAGAGATGAATGGAAACCTTGGTAATACAAATAAAAGTTAGGGTATTGTTGGAAAAAATAATAAATGTTGTATTGGAATTCTAAATTGACAAATAATTTGAGACAATGAAAAATGACAAATAGGACAATTAAATTGAGACGGAGGGAGTAATAACATCTTGATAGAAGACATATAGGAGTGCTATACATTTTTATGTGCCTCACTATTTGTTGCCTTAGAACATTTGCAATGGAGAAACTCTCATTAGTACTTAAATGGATCTCATGTGTACAGATCATTTTTTTATAATTTTTCAATAGTAGTACTTAATAGGAACTTCATCTCTCCAACTTAGAACCCCAACAAAATTTATTAAATGGGTCTCACTAATAACTTTGCATCACTCTTTTATTAGTTTTTTTTAATCAAAAGTAAGGTTGTGGTCCACACATCAGAAGAGAGCGGGGATTTCCTATATAAGAATTTCACCCCAATAGGTACCCACTTTTTATTCTCCACAATGGGGGTACCTATTAAATTTCAACTCTTAAGAGATAATAAGTCCCTATTGTGGATACTCTTAGCAATTTCAGCGACATAGAGATGTCAGCTAGCTATTGGGTTCGAACCCAGGTGTAAGCAGTAGTGTGTGTGTGCGTGGTGTTTATTTGTCATTTCATCTAAATAGACAAAAAAAAATTATACATTTTTATAAAATACATATTTTTTAATATAAAACTTGACCCAAAAATATGATTAAAAAAGGTAAAATTTTCAAGGAATAAAAGTTCAAATAAGTATAAATTTATTATCTCTTTTTTTTTATGAGAAAATTTATTATCTCTTATAACTTACTACATATTCGTTTTTAGAAAAGTTGTCTTATAAGATAATACCTTTATCTTGGAGGCAAACAAAACTAGCAAGTATAATTTAACCCAAAAAATTAACGGTGGGGGATTGCCTGGTTACTCTAAAAGGTATATTTGTCGATGCACGTATGGTTTATTGAATTTGATGACCATATATTGCAAAAATATTGACCAATTGATATTGTTTTGATGTAGGGGTGCAAGAAAACAATTCTGTGTGTGCAAGAATCAGAGGAACAGCCCAGAAGTCAGGCCCAAGCCACACTGATCAACCCAAACCAATGAGAACGGGTTGACACGGAACCCAGTGAAGCAACACTGTTCAAACACACGGGTTTCTTCTCAAGAAACGGATCCAACCCGATCCACTTCTATAAAAGGCAAGGTAAACCGAATTGCTTCATTTTTTCTCTTCTTCTCTCTCTCTTCTCCGCTGCGTTCTCTCTTCTTCCCTGAAATTTTGCTCTGTAAGGGTTTGCTTTATTCTTGAGCAAACTTGATGATTGAAGCGTGATTTTGCTTCAATCTTACACCACGAAGGTTCGTTTACTGATTATACGCGAAACCCCTCTGTTTTGCGTTTGATTTCAGAGAGATTTCAGAAACTCTAGTTTCTGAAATTTCTCTTCTAGCAACACTGATGCCTGGGTTTTGAATCGGACCACGAAACTAATTAAGGTAATTACGCTGTCACCTTTTTAATTACTGTTTTGGTTGTTGATTTTCTTCACAAAAACCCTAATCAGGCTTTTGTTCTTGTTTACACGCGCCTGGATGTGTTCCTTGAAGAACACAATCAACACCAGAAGCTGTGGATCTCAGCCTTGAGACCAACAGGTTGAATTTCTTACCCTTCTCTCTATTTTCTTTTCTTTACTATGTTTTTAGTCACTGAACACTCTAACACTTTGTTTTCTCTTTGTTTGCAAGACACCCTCAACCACCTATTGAAGAAGCTGGACTCACAGAACTCTCAGAAGAACAAGATGAAGATGAACACTCAGAAGAAGAAAGTAGTACAGCTAAGGTAAAGAAAAATGCATGTAAAATTCTTATTAACTTGTAATTTGTATATACACAGTGTATCTATTTATACAAAATGTTGTAATAGCTAGTTTGATTTGTTAAGTTAGTTTTAGTTTGTTAGAAGCAAACAGTTTGTTACTAACAAACTCAACTAACATAACAAACCCTTAGCTGTTTGTAAAAACACCTTAAAGACATTTAAGACCCCCAACGGCTAGTTTAGTATAACTAAACTTTAGCTGTTTAAATTTTTGTAATTAAAAGGGTATGGTTTGGGTTTTTTATTAAAAACCAATATCCTCCCTTAATCACAAACCTAAACCTAGATAGGCAACACCTAAATAAAAGGACAAACCCCTGTTCTGGTCACAAAAGAATAACAGGACAAACCCCTGTTATAGATTAGAAAGCAGTAACACCTAGTTGCCTTCTTAGGTTAGTAAAGACCTCCCCCTTCAAAATTAGTGAAGATGTCTGCCACTTAGTCCTTTGTAGAGCAGTAGTCCACCACTAGATTTCCCTTAGACACTTGGTCTCTTAGATAATGAAATCTGGTCTCAATGTGTTTTGTCCTCCCATGAGATATAGGATTCTTAGCCAGGTTGATAGCTGACTTGTTGTCCATATAGAGTTTAGGAACCTCAGTTAGGTCAATTCTTAGCTCTTTCGTTAGTGTCTCAAGCCATGCTGTCTGTGTTGCAGCATTAAAGGCAGAAACGTATTTTGCCTCACATGATGATAAGGCCACTATGGCCTGTTTCTTGGAGCTCCAGGATATAGATGCTCCTTGAAACAAAAAAATGTAGCCAGAAGTGCTCCTCCTATCAACTTTATCCCCACACCAGTCTGATTCACAAAATCCTTGTAGGATATTCTTACCTGCACAAAAGTTGTTAGGAAAAAACACACCAAAATTTAAAGTTCCTTTAATATACCTAAGTATCCTTTTAGCAGCATTCAAGTGAATCTGCTTAGGACAGTTCATAAATCTGCTTGCCATCCCTGTAGCAAACAGTATGTCAGGCCTACTATGACATAGGTATCTTAAAGAACCAATTATTTGCCTGTAATGAGTAGGGTCAACATCAACCCCTTCACTGTCTTCTTTCTTACTTAAATTTCCCTCAGCAGGATTAGTTGTTGAGTTACAATTTAGTAAGTCAAACCTGGCCAGAACCTCTTTAGCATACTTCAACTGATGAAGTATGATTCCTTCTTGAACTCTTAGGAATTCCAACCCTAAAAAATAGGTTAGTCTTCCCAAATCTGTCATTTCAAACTCATTTTTCATAATTAGTTTGAAATTATCAATCTCTTTTAGAGAACTGCCAGTGACCAATAGGTCATCCACATACAAACAAACAATTAGAATATATGACTGAATGGGCCCTTTTACATAGACGCCATATTCTGTGTCACATTTAGAGAACCCATTCTGAACAAAAAAGAGTCTATCCTTTTGTTCCAGGCCCTGGGTGCCTGCTTTAAGCCATACAAAGCCTTGTGTAGGTGGAAAACTAGCTTTTCCTTACCTTTCTCCACAAAGCCAGGAGGCTGTTCAATATAAACAGTCTCTTCTAATGGTCCATCAAGGAAATCTGACTTCACATCCATGTGAAACAGCTCCCAATTCCTGCTGCAAGCCAAAGTAGTAACTAACCTTTTAGTTTCATGCCTTGCCACAAGCGAGAACACTTCAGTGTAATCAACTCCCTCCTTTTGCTGGAAACCCCTAGCAACAAGCCTGGCTTTGTACTTAACCACCTTGCCATTAGGATCCAACTTTACTTTAAACACACACTTTACACTAATGGCCTTCTTGCCTTTAGGTAAAGTAGTTAAAGTCCAAGTCTTATTTTTCTCAATGGATTGCAACTCTTCCACCATGGTTTGCTTCCACTCTTTTTTATTTAGAGCCTCTAGATAGTCTAGAGGTTCTGAATCAGCAATCATAGCAAAGTGAATGATGTCACCTTCATCATTTACTTCATTATCACCAGCTAGGTCATAATCTGCCAACCTCCTTGGAGGTTGCCTTAGTCTTATCCAGTTGTTTAAAACTCGGACCGGTAGCCGACTCGGTGAAGGTACTAGGTCAAGGGTCAGACCAATGAGTCGACAGTTGAATCGCATGACCAAAACCGGGACCGCATGATTCAGACCCGGTCTCTATTTCGCGAATTTTCAAGACCTATATAGTATATATGTTTAAATAGTTATTACCCCCTGCAAATATATCCATTATCCAGTTACCCCCCTACAAAAAAAAAACATTTAAAACAAACCTTGCAAAATGTAAAGTTATCCAGTTACCCCCCTGCCGTTAATTTTTCTGTTAAAAAATGTAAAATGTCACATATCCAGTTACCCCCCTGCCACGTGTCACCTTCCTATTGGGCCTCTGTGACACGTGGCACTGACATGCCACGTCAGCACCTATGTCACCACTGCCACGTGGCACTGACATGTGCCACGTCAGCAGCCATTCTGCCACGTGGCACTGACTTGGCAATGAAGAGAATAGTGTGTTACTAAAAAAATTAGATTTTGGCATAATTGGGGATTGAACCCACGACCTCAACATGAAACTCACTCTCAATTACCACTACACCACAACATAATCTGTGTATTTTAACACAACTACCAATATATATTACATTAATTAACTCTTCTTCTTCTTCAAATCTTCATCTTCTTCCTGAAACAAAACCCAGAAAACGAAAATCATCTCAAATCATGAAAACGAAAATTGAAACAAACGAAAATCATGAAAATCATCAGATGCCAAACGAAAATTGAAACAAACAATTCGATTTTCCCAATTTCCATATCAACGTTTTCCCAATTCGATTTTTGTTTTCCATATCAACAAATAGAATTCCAGATCTGATGAAGTAGATCTTCATATATTGTTCTTGAAACGAAGAAGATTTTTATCCAGATCGTTTGTGATGCAAGTAGATTTTCATATATTGTTAATGAAATTTTTATCTGTGAATAATTGGTTGCAGTAAAATTCTAGATCTTCAATAAAGTAGATCTTCAATAAAATTCCAGATCTGTTTTTATGTAATTTGGGGATGAATTCGTTTTTATTTAATTTGTAATATATTCATTTTTATGTAAAATTCCAGATCTGATGAAGTGGGTTTGTAATATATTTGTAAAATTCCAGATGATGAAGTGGGTTTGTAATATGCGTTTCTGGGTTTCAACAGCAACCAATTGATGAAGATGAAGAAGATCTGCGTTTTATATAATATATCCTATTAGTTGTGTTAACAATCACAAGAACTGATTTGGTGTAATGGTAATAGGGTGTGGGTTTGATTAAAAGGTCACGAGTTCAATTCCCATTGGTAACCAAAATCTAATTTTTTATAGTAACATACTATTCTCTTCATTGCCAAGTCAGTGCCACGTGGCGGCCATCCATTGGCTGCTGACGTGGCACATGTCAGTGCCACGTGGCAGTGGTGACATAGGAGCTGACGTGGCATGTTAGTGCCACGTGTCAACGTGGCATGTCAGTGCCATGTGTCACAGAGGCCCAATAGGAAGGTGGCACGTGGCAGGGGGTAACTGGATATGTGACATTTTACATTTTTTAACAGAAAAATTAACGGCAGGGGGGTAACTGGATAACTTTACATTTTGAAAGGTTTGTTTTAAGTCTTTTTTTGTAGGGGGGTAACTGGATAATGGGTATATTTGCAGGGGGTAATAACTATTTAAACCTAGTATATAATATAAATTTCATACCTGTAAAATTAATAATTAAGTTTATTTTATATCTACTAAAATATAAAAATTAATATCTTAATTTATTAATATTTTAAATTTATTCATACATAATATTAATCTATTTTAGATCACACAAATTAATATGTATTCAACAAATATGGTGCTTGTTTTTGCTAACAGTGCAATAATGGAAAAGAAAAAGATGAAAAAAGTAAAAGAAACAAATTAAACGACGTTGTTTTGATAAAAAAATATTAAATGCACAACCCGTTCCGGGTCAGAGGAACAGCCCAGAAGTCAGGCCCAAGCCACACTGATCAACCCAAACCAATGAGAACGGGTTGACACGGAACCCAGTGGAGCAACACTGTTCAAACACGCGGGTTTCTTCTCAAGCAACGGATCCAACCAGACCCACTTCTATAAAAGGCAAGGTAAACCGAATTGCTTCATTTTTTCTCTTCTTCTCTCTCTCTCTCTCTCTCTCTCTCTCTCTCTCTCTCTTCTCCGATGCGTTCTCTCTTCTTCTCTGAAATTCTGCTCTGCAAGGGTTTGCTCTATTTTTGAGCAAACTTGATGATTGAAGCGTGATTTTGCTTCAATCTTGCACCACGAAGGTTCGTTTACTGATTATACGCGAAACCCCTCTGTTTTGCGTTTGTTTCTGAGAGTTTTCAGAAACCCTAGTTTCTGATATTTCTCTTCTAGCAACACTGATGCCTGGGTTCTGGATCGGACCACGAAACTAACACTACAAGAAAAGCTGGACTTTGCGGCGGGCTAAATCCGCCGCAAATTCCAAATTTGCGGCGGATATTTGGACTTTGCGGCGGAAGTTTTTCGCCGGTAGCCAGCTCGAAGCAAACGCGTTGCGGCGGATTTAGTGGCGCCGCAAAATCCACCGCAAATTTGCGGGGGATAATCCGCCGGAAAAGGGGACAAATTTTTGACGCAATATATCCGCCGGAAAGTACCCAATATCCGCCGCAAATTATCCACCGCAAAGTACCCGTTATCCGCCGCAAATCACCCGTTTTATTTAAAAAAAAATGAATATATTTTTTTTAAAAAAACGTTTTATTTAAAATTCCGCCGCAAACGACACAAATCCGCCGCAAAGTACCATTTTTTTAAAAAAAAATTATTATTATTTTTAAAAAATAAATTTTATTTTTTTAAAAAAATCGTTTTAATTAAAAATATATATTATTTTATTAATTTTTTTAATTATTGATAAAAAAATAAAATCCAATAACTAATTAATTTTTAATTTAAAAAAATAAAAATTGGGAAAAGCAGTAAAAATATCCATACAATTAATAAAATATCCAGACAATTAATAAAATAATCTAAAGCTACTGGGGTGTCTGCCGGTCAATGTCATCAACATTATTATAATATGTATCATCTTGAAGTAAAGCACTGAGCGATGACATTTGGACATTAAGATCAATGTCCAACGGGGGTGACCGCTGCTGGGGGTACTGCTGGTTTGGCTGGATCAGGGGTGACTGATGTTGGGGCTGCTGGTATGGCTGGCGGGGTGACTGATGTTGCCGCTGGTATGGCTGGAATGGCGGCGCATACTGCGGTGTATACTGCGGGGGATATTGGGATGCATACGGCGGGGGATACTGGGGTGCATACTGCTGCTGGTAGTAATCCTCGAGTGCTGAGACACCATCTAATCCTGCAAGAACTTAAAGCGCTCCTCCATGCGCTCCTCAGCTACCCTAGCCTGCTCCCGAATCGCCTGAATTTCCCGATCACTTCGATCCCGAATCGCCTGAATTTCCCGATCGCTTTGCTGCTGCCGCTCGGCAATCTGACGCTGAGCCTCGCTCAGTTGCTGCGTCAATTGCCTAACCTCATTTAACTCACCAGCATTGGGAACATAATTGCGACCAGTCGAGGATCCAGAATGTGAATCTGATAGACTCGGAATAGTGCTTGTTCGAAAAGCAGCCGGTCCAATACCACCTGATCCTACCAGACGATTAGTCTTTTGGGGATCAACTGCTCTCTCCCAAACATCACGAGCAACTCTAGCCTCCTCCACTGGATCGACAGCTGCCCCACTGCCCTGTTGTGACTGATGGTACTCAGCCATCCCACCCTCGAAGCTCTCCTGAAAAAATAACCCAACAAATAAATAACTAATTATTAATATAAATAATAAACATTAATTAATATATATAATTGTAAAAGTAGTTTTACCTGAATACGCCTCGCCCGATCTGTAACGTACTCACCAGTCTCCTCCACCATATGCATGTGGCAATGCAACTCAGGCAAAGTGATTGGCCTTTGTTCCCTCTCCACCTATATATATATATATATATATATATATATATATATATATATATATATATATATATATATATATGTACATAAATATATATATTATTAATTAAATACACATATTGAAAATGACTAGTTAATTATTATAAATAATTAATTAATTAATCAAGTAATAAATTAAGTAATAAATTTACCAAACGTATGTAATGCGTTGCAGTATTAACACTCCCCCCGTGTGTGTGCAGCCACCTTTTTCAGAAGCACGGTTCTTCTTGGCTTTCTCACAATAATTCTTAAATCCTTCATCTTTCTCCCAATACTCATTAAACTCAGCCCAAGTTGAGTCTCCCATATAAGATGGCTTCGTACCCGTATTGCGCGCCCTCCGCATCAATTCAGAATAGCGATGAGAACATCTCTTATGGAACACTCTCTCAACTGCGGCTTGCTCCCCTGGATACCATGTACATTTTTCCTATTTAAGATATTTACAATAATGTTGTTAATTATAAGGCAATAATTAATTAATTAATCAAGTCAATATAAAAGATAATACACCAAATTAATTATTTCGTAGAATCGAATTAACTTACCAAAAATGATCTTAACATCTTCTTATTTGCATCCTTATCTTTTCAAACTTCCGTCCAGTTCTTCCAGCTCTTGGTAAAATTCTCCTTGATTGTTTTTGTGATGGCGGTAGCTGAAGCCTTCGAAGGAATAAAACTGCATTAAAAAAAGATGAATTTTGTTACACCAAATATAAGTTATATATATATATATATATATATATATATAAATGGCAACAAAAATATAAATTAATAAATAATATATATATATATATATATATATGTATATAGACTTACGAATCGCCAACAATCTGCAATATGATACGCCCATCAGGTGCAACCCTAATCACCTCAGTCCCATCAATGAATGTGCGTACCCCATCCGCATCAACATGTGTCGGGGATAAGCCCTCAGTACCAACAGGAATCGATGGGCCCCCTGCAGTACTAGTACTAGCACCATCCTCAGACACAGGTGGTGGCAAATATCCGCCAGTAGTAACAACAACACGCGTAGGCTGAACACGGCGCCCTAGGCGAGTAGATGTCTTCCGCCTGCTAGTGCTGGTGGCATCGGGAGGTGGAGGAGGAACATATGCGCCGTCATGATCGGATCCCGAGTCATCATGAGATGCCATATCTGTATAGATCTAGCTAAACATATACATTTAAACAAAACAAACATATACTAAACAAGGTTAACATATATAAACATATAGAAAACTCATGCATTAAAATAAATAATTTGAATCCCATTCATTCTCAAACAAATAACATCCTTCATTAAAAATAGAATTGTTGAAACATAAATTACATTCATTCTAATTTGAATCCCATTCATTCTCAAAATCATCATCATCGGAGGAGTGAATTCTTGATACACCAATGTGGTCTGTTGCATCATCACCATCAGCATCTTCGTCATCAACAACTTCATCGCCGGTGTTTGGCTCATCACATAAACGAACAATGGGTTCAACTTGAATCACTTCATTTACATTAGACATCTCTTCCATTTGATATGGCATAATATCTTCCACCGTGTCATCATTTGTCTGATCAATGCGACCTCTTGGTTTTGTTTTAATTGCGACACACCAACCACGCCTATCAGTCCGCATTGATGGATAAGGGACATAATAGACTTGTCTCACATTTTGTGCAATGACGAACGGATCATACGGTCGATATCTACCATTCATTTTAATGTCCACTGTATTTGACTTTGGATTCACCTTTGTTCCTCGAGCAGACGGATCAAACCAATTACAATAAAAAACCACTACCTTTGGACTAAAATCTAGATGGGGGTACTGAAGTTCATATATGTGTTGAACCACACCATAAAAATCATCTTCACCTCCTCCAGTGACCCCCTTCATGCACACTCCACTATTGACTGTCTCTCTGCCCTGTGTCCATTCATTGGTGTGAAATTTGTATCCATTGACAAAGTATGTGTGCCATTCTTTAACACATCTTCGAGGACCGTCTGATATGTTCCTCAAGTGTTGGTTGGTAGGATTTGGCGGGAGGGAATACACATATTGACTAAACCACATTGGAAAATGCGCATGAATATGAGCAGAAGATTGGTCTTCACGTACTGCCTCTGATGACAAGAACTCCCTAAAAAGAAATAATTTAATTGTTACACTTGTCTACTATATTAACTAATTAAGATCGATTGTTAATGTTGAGGAACATACTCAATAAATGGTTGCACCTCAGTACAGTTTATCAACACATGAACATGTGCTGAACTTAACTCTTCATCTGTTAGCCAGTGAATTGACTCCTTCCCAGATGGACGACCGGGTAGACAAAAGACAGACAAAGCCAAAGGATGTCGCCATTCAGTATCCACTTCATTTCGACTGCTTCCAGGAGCAAACTGATTCTTGAAATAATGAGAACAAAAATGTGTTGTTTCACGGTGTAGGTAAGAAGAACATATCGATCCTTCAACTCTAGCTTTGTTTTTCACCGATCTTTTTGAATCACCCATGAACCTAGAGAATATGATATTAATATATTAATAGTCATATATTTTAATTTAAACTTGTTTCTTATATTATTATAATTAAAAATTAGCTGACCTTTCAAACGGATACATCCATCTGTATTGGACAGGTCCGCCAAGTTTAGCTTCATATGCGAGATGCACCGGTAGATGCTCCATAGAATCAAAGAAACCAGGTGGAAATACTCTCTCCAACTTGCATAAGATAAGTGGGATGTCTTGTTCCATTTTTGAAAGATCATCAGCTTTTAGCGTTGCAGAACACAAATTCTTAAAGTATTGACTTATTTCAATGAGCGGATTCAAAACGTGTGTTGGCAACGAACTAAAAGCGATAGGAAGTAAGCACTCCATGAATACGTGACAATCATGACTCTTCATCCCATGCAACCTCCCATTATCCACATCCGCACATCTAGATAAATTGGAAGAATAACCGTCTGGCATTTTCAACTCTTTTATCCACTGATAAACTGCTTTCGCTTGTTCGGTAGATAAAGTATAATTGGCTTTGGGTTTCAAAATCCTAGTACCTTGCTCAACCAACAACAAATCCTTTCGTCTATAGAAATGATCTATATCCTTCCTAGCTTTCTCATTGTCTTTCGTTTTGCCTTTCACGTTCATGACAGTGTTAAATATGTTGTCAAAAAAATTCTTCTCTATATGCATGACATCGAGATTGTGTCTCAATAGATTATCTTTCCAATAGGGAAGTTCCCAAAAAATACTTTTTTTTGTCCAATTGTGCCATTGTCCATAGCCATCTGGACGAGAAACAACATCGGCTACGACTTCCACAGGAGGGATATCCCTAACATTATTCCAAACTTCCTCTGGTGTCAACTGACGAGGAGGTCCAGCTGTTTCAACATTTCCCTTGATGAACGCATATTTCTGCTTTCAAAATGGGTGATCCATAGGTAAGAACCTACGGTGCGAGTCAAACCATGAAACTTTTCCTCCGTATTTAAGACTAAAAGCCTTTGTGTCAACCATGCAAATCGGACACGCCATCTTACCATGTGTCCCCCATCCAGACAACATTCCATAGGCAGGGAAGTCATTTATGGTCCACATCAAAGCCGCCCTCATCACAAAATTTTGTTTGTGTGCCACATCATAAGTTAAAACACCATTCCACAACCTTTTTAGGTCATCAATCAAAGGTTGCAAATAGATGTCAATACCAGCTGTTGGATTACTTGGCCCTGGAATAATAGAATTTAAAAACATGTATGGTTTGGACATACACATTTCTGGAGGAATGTTGTATGGGGTAACAATAACTGGCCAACATGAATACGGTGTTGCCGAAGCTTGAATATATGGTGTGAAACCATCAGAGCACAAACCAAGCCGAACATTGCGTGGATCACTGGCAAAATCTGGATGAACACGATCAAAATGCTTCCAAGCTTCACCATCAGATGGGTGACGTAATTCACCAGAATTATTTCTATTTTGATGGTGCCATGTCATTTTACCTGCGGTCTCCATTGAAGTAAACATCCTCTGTAGCCTTGGAATAAGAGGCAGATAGAACATTGATTTTCGTGGAACCGGTTTGCCTCTGCTCATCCCTGATCTACTGACACGATAGCGTGGTTGTCCACACAATTTGCATTCCGACAACTCTCCATCATTTATGCCAAACTCATTGTTATAATAGAGCATGCAACCAGACACACAACAATCAATCCTTTTAGATTTTAAGCCAAGCTTAGATACCACTCTTTTAGCTTCATAATAACTTTGCGGTAAACTCCCTCTATTAACGGGGGTTGCATCCAACATCATTTTGGTCATATATTCCATGCACAACTCAGCAACATTAAATTGAGACTTAAGACCCAACAACCGAACACACATTGATAATTTTGAGTCTGTAGATCCTTCAAATATGGGTTTATTTGTCTCACTCAAATACATGTAAAACCTTTGAGCTTCCTCATTTGGAACTTCGTCAGCATCTGGTTCTTCAAAATCCAAATTTACTCCAACAACGTCAGATATCATTCCCTGATAAACATCTAACAGTTGTATTCCCCATCCTTCAGATGTCGTGGTCACTGGATAACTACTTGATGTGTGATCTACTACTTCAACCGGAACATTAACCACAGGAACTGCAGCTACCCCTGGCGCTCCTTCCCCGTGACGACTCCATGTCCAATAATTTGGCCTAAACCCATTATTGTACAAATGAAGTCTAACTTCATGTTCATTTTTTATAGCTCGAAATGAACATTTCAAGCACGGACATCTAATACCAGCCTTGTCGCCCAAATTCTTCATGATCAATGTACTTAGCACAAAAAATAAACTCTTCTACTCCTTCTACAAAACGTCGTTTTACACCAGTTCTTCCAAGATACAATCGATCTTACATCCAACTACGATTCATTTTCAAGAACTATACGTATACTACACTACAATATAAATAAAATAAACTATCAATTACTTCATATTTTGATATATATATTTATATATTACTCATTTTATTTTGATATTTCAATAAACTACCAATTAATTACAAGCAACAGAATTAATTTTTTAATAATGTTATATACAAATAATTTAAACATTATAAATAATAATTCCAAATTTAATTTTAAATTTCAATTTTTATAAGACAATATATGTTAATAAAATTTATAAGTGAACTTAATAAATAAGTTTTTTCAATATAAATTAATTTGTATTATTATTGCAAACAAAATACTAAACAAAATTTTACTAAAAATAGTGAAGTAAGTAATATTTTATTAATTACTTTAACAACTAACCGTAGTGAAGAGAAGGCTCTGGCTTGAAGCTTATCCTGAACTCCAGCAGAGAGGAAAAAGCAGAGAAGAAAGAGGAGGAACACAAACAATACCTAAACAAAAAAAACAACACAATTAGTAACAAATTCATATTATTATAAAATAATTTAAAAACGAATATTAAAAAAAAAAATTAAAAACTAAAACTATTAACTAATATCAAAAACATACCTTGAAGAAATTTCCCAATAAGAGCAGAAGACAATTCGTAGGGAGGAAGCGCTACACTTCAAAAACAGATTTAGTAGAGAATGAGAGAATTTGGGAGAGAGTAAAAGAGAAATTTTAAGAAGAGAATGGGAGAATTGTTAGAAGTGTGAAGAATGAGAAGTGGGGAATGGATATATATATAGAAAAACGCAGCCCAACGGTCAAAAGGGATTTGCGGCGGATTCTGGAGGTTTGCGGCGGATTTTGAAATTCAATATCCGCGGGTTTTTTTTTCGGTGCTTTGCGGCGGATTATGGAGGTTTGCGGCGGATTTTGAAATTTAAAATCCGCGGGTTTTTTATTTACGGAGCTTTGCGGCGGATTCGTGGTACTTTGCGGCGGATATTCAAATTAAAATATCGCGCCTTTTTTTTAAAAACACCAAATAATCCGCCGCAAAAGCTATAATCCGCCGCAAAGATCCGCCGCAAATGCTCAACATCCGCCGCAAAAAACACAAATCCGCCGCAAAGTACCATTTTTTTTTTAAAAAAAAAGTATTATTTTTTTAAAAAAATTATTATTATTTTTAAAAAATAAATTTTATTTTTTAAAAAAAACCGTTTTAATTAAAAATATATATTATTTTATTAATTTTTTTAATTATTGATAAAAAAATAAAATCCAATAACTAATTAATTTTTAATTTAAAAAAATAAAAATTGGGAAAAGCAGTAAAATATTATCACCAAAAAAATATCCATACAATTAATAAAATATTTTAAACAAAAAAAATAAAATAATCTAAAGCAATAAAAATTGGGGAAAACAGTAAAATATATATTTAATGTCTGCTACCCCTAAACGGAGACCTACGCCATTATCTTGATATGACACTCTCTTGAGCATTGTTGGCAGCAGCTCCATTACAGTGGCGTATGTCTCCATTTCTTTGTAAAGAAATTTCCACATTGTCGTGAACACCCCTTCATCTTTTTCGTTAAAAGTAACCCATTTATCAGCAAAAAGCTCCTCCTCATTATTTCACCACAAGTGACATATACGTTAATCAAACGCTCGGTATCATCCTTCAACTTAACAGCCCGTCCTTGCAGTTCCTCAAACTTTCTATTTAGAGATTCAACCATATTTTCAAAATAGAAAGTTTCACAAGAAACCTCTTTTGAAAAGATGATTGAATCTCTAAATAGAAAGTTTGAGGAACTGCAAGGACGGGTTGTTAAGTTGGAGGATGATACCGAGCGTTTGATGAGCGTATATGTCTCTTGTGGTGAAAATAATGAGGATGAACTTTATGCCGATAAAGGGGTTACTTTTAACGAAAAAGATGAAGGGGTCTTCATGACAATGTGGAAATTTTTTTACAAAAAAATGGAGACGTACGCCACTCTATTGGAACCCCGCTGCCGACAATGCTCAAGAGAGTGCCGTATTAAGAGATCGAGTGCCGTATCAAGAGAATGAGAGTATTGGTAGAGGTGTGAAAAAAGAAGAAGGGGAGAAGGGGTTTATATAGGAGAAACGAAGTCAAACGGTCAAAAGGCAAGATCCGCCGGAAACGGTAGTTACCGGCGTTTTTAAGGGATTTGCGGCGGACGGAGGTGCATTTGCGGCGGTTAATTAAAATCTCGTAAAAAAAAAATTTGTGAACCCAAATCCACCGCAAGAACCGTTAAATCCGCCGCAAAATCCAAGACGAATTTTAATCCGCCGCAACGGTCAATTATTCCGCCGGTAACTTTGAGGCGGATAAAATCTGCCAGAAATGCGTAGATTCCGCCGGTAACTTTGCGGCGGATCCATATCCGCCGGAAACTCCTGGCCGGAAAAACCAATAATTCTTGTAGTGTAAGGTAAGCACGTTGTCACCTTTTTAATTGCTGTTTTGGTTGTTGATTTTCTTCAAAAAAACCCTAATCTGGCTTTTGTTCTTGTTTACACGTGCCTGGATGTGTTCCTTGAAGAGCACAATCAACACCAGAAGCTGTGGATCTCAGCCTTGAGACCAACAGGTTGAATTTCTTACCCTTCTCTCTATTTTCTTTTCTTTACTATGTTTTTAGTCATTGAACACTCTAACACTTTGTTTTCTCTTTGTTTGCGAGACACCCTCAACCACCTGTTGAAGAAGCTGGACTCACAGAACTCTCTGAAGAACATGATGAAGATGAACACTCAGAAGAAGAAAGTAGTACACCTAGGGTAAAGAAAAATGCATGTAAAATTCTTATTAACTTGTAATTTGTATATACACGGTGTATCTATTTATACAAAATGTTGCAACGGCTAGTTTGATTTGGGGTAAAGTGCTCCCGGGGTCCCTTATCTTTATTTAAAGTAACGATTTGGTCCTTTATCTTTTTTCTGTCTCAAATCAGTCCTTTATGTTTTAAATTTTTGACACATAAATCCTTTTCTGTCCCAAATCAGTCCTTTATGTTTCAAATTTTTAACACATAAATCCTTTTTTTTGACACATAAATCAGCACTATTAACGGAAAAGGATTTATGTGTCAAAAATTTGAAAGATAAAGGACTTATTTGGGACAAAAAAAACATAAAGGACTAATTCGTTACTTTAAATAAAGATAAGGGACCCCGGGAGCACTTTAGCCTTTGATTTGTTAAGTTAGTTTTAGTTTGTTAGAAGCAACCGGTTTGTTACTAACAAACTCAACTAACATAACAAACCCTTAGCCGTTTGTAAAAAGACCTTAAGGACATTTAAGACCCCCAACGGCTAGTTTAGTATAACTAAACTTTAGCTGTTTAAATTTTTGTAATTAAAAGGGTATGGTTTGGGTTTTTGATTAAAAACCAATATGGTTCACACCCAAAACCAAATAGAACAAATGCCTTCAGATATATGTGGTATCATTGGACCACGTGTGTTTGTATCTAGTGACTTGTCGAAGTTAAGCTCCATTCAAATTCTTGCAAACTTCCCTCTCAATTCAACTTGTCAATCTTGTGATGGTTCCCAATGTTAAGTTAATACGTCGTAAGAAACCTTTGAAAAATAAGGCGACGGTCAATAATTGTAGAGGAGTGATCGCCACCTTTGAAAAATAAGGCGACGGTCAATGATGATCGTGAACCTTCAAAGAGTGCATGTTTATAAATCTTTCTTAGAAGAAAAATATATCAACTAAAAGTTCTCTGACATATTTGTAATCTTGATCAAATCATTCGTAGTCCAGCTCTGCTACAACATATTTTCCAAATTACGAAATTTGACCCTTCTTAGTAATTTAATGCTATGTTTGGTACTGAGACCTCTCAATACCTTGGTATCAAACATATTGTCCTATGCCACGTTTTCAGTACACAGAGAAGAAAGCACACACTGTGATGTAGGGAGTTGCTATAGGGATGGATGGGCTGCGTTAGTGGTGGTGAGAGGGAGAGGGATGTGGTGGTGAGAGTGAAAGGGGAGTGCGAGAGGAAGTGGAAGAGGGAGGGAGGCGGAAGTGTGAGAGGAAGTGAAAGAATGGGAGTGGGAGTAGGGATATTTTGGGGAATAAGAAAGTAATAGGGGGAGTGTCAAAAGAATATTCCTTAATAAAATGCTGATCCAAAATACAAGGCCTGATCAAATGGGATGGACCAGCCCAATTCATTTTTGTAAATTTATCTCCTTGGGATTAAACGATGGAGACCTGAAACTGTTAGCGACATTTGATACCCTAATTTTCTCGTAAACCCTTTCTTCGTGTTGCTGCTATTGAAGACACAGAGAGAGAAGAAGAATGGGAGGATCGCGAAGAAAATACAAGAAATCTCGAACAAAGGTGAGAGTAGGACTTCCAAAAAAAAACCCTAAGATTGTGAAACCCGCTTTCTCTGTTCCTCTTAAACTGTTGCAATCACTAACCGAGGAGCCTAAGTGGGATGACAAAGGCACCGTCACCCAAAACTATCACTCCTTCGGCGTCGTTAACAACCCTAACTCCCTCAGCGATTCCCTTCAACTACCTCCTGATTCCGATGACCTCAACGATTCCGGCAGCGATCTCGAAGAAGACGGTCTCTTCTCTTCTGTTGCTTCTCATTTGATTAATTACATTCCTTTCAACATTATTATTCCTAGTTCAAACAATTTATTAGATCTATTAACACTGTATAGTTCAAATTGTTATTGTTCTGTTGTTGAAAGTAATATAGACACGAGTTGTTTAAATAATTTGTGATTGGTATCTGCAGATTTGAAATCGGCGTTGGGAAAGAGGAGAAGAGATGGGAAAAATGCACCTCCTCAACCATTGACTACAATTCAACGCGTTCATATTAGTCGACTAGTGGGAAAATACGGAGATGATTATCAGGTTAGGTTATTGCTATTCCTTTTTTCAGTTTCAGTGATTAGTAAATTTTGATGCACGCGGTTACTTAATTTTTCGTGTTGTTCTTTTTGGCAGAGTATGATGATGGATATAAAGTTAAATCCCATGCAGCATTCAGTTGCAACTTTACAGAAATTTTGCATGAGCTATCACATTTATCAAAACAAAAATCCGCTCATTGTAGGCAAATGAAATGAAACTATGCAAAATCTTGTCATAGTTGGCCTGTGTTTTTGTTTTGACACTAAGGATGTTGCATATGTAAGATCATTGAAAAGTTTTGTTGATGCTTTCTAATTTATGTTTAAGATTTTTGTTGGGAAAGAATGATGAAGCACTCTGATTTTCCTTAACTACTAGTGTTGCTGCCTAGAAATTTCAATATATGATGTTAATTTTGAATGGATTATGACTGGAACTGATACGGGATCGCATCATGTTTTGTGGTGTGTTTATTTTCTTTCCTTTCTGTGCTTGTTGAACACATTACTTATTGGATTAATTTTGAGTTTATCATTTTGAACATGCGCAGCTTTATTATTCGTCGTATAGATCATCAATTTGACTGGATGAGGCTTTTTTCTTTGTCGTCAGAACAACGATGGAAATGAAACTTTGAGGCTAATAAATGTGAACCATTCATCATATACTAATTGCTTGCTGTTCCATTCGATCGTTTTCAAATTTTATTCATTAAGAGCAAGTAGTTTTTATGTGTTTTTCATGGATCCCTGTGGTTTAACTTATTGAAGTGTTGTCCGTCAAAAAAAAACTCGTCGAAGTATTCCTCCCATAAAGACGAATACCTAAATAAATGAACATTATGATAGGAGTAAAAATTAGCAATCAAACCTATTTTTTATTTCCTGAAAAAAAGCCAATTACGTGAAAAAAAATTAGCTAATCGGTAACGCATCACGCAAATACCGAACTCATTACGGTTGAATATCTTGTTGAGAATGAACTCAGAATCTCGTAGCTGTGTGTTTGGATTTCAAGTTACTGACCCGTCTTCAATCAACAAAAAAATAAAACATCTATCTAACTAACTTTCTCATTCTTATGTCAAAACAGTTTCTTAATTTAGGAGCTACGTCGCAAATGATACCAGTAAAGTAAAGTAGCATAATGCAAAAATAGTTGACTGATAAGCTGGATTCAGCTTCTGCGTTGTCTTTCAATCGTTAACCTGAACTTTTATCTATAGCAAATAAATGGGATTTAGATACAAATGCCAAAGTAGAATCCCTACTTTGATCAGAGTCAGGTAAGAACACTAGTACCAGTAACAACCTTTTCAAAATGCTAATAATGCTTACTTACAAAATGAAAAAAAAAAAACGATATTTCAACAAAAACTACTTAGAAAACCCAAGAAAAGTTGGATGGTGATTTTTTGCAGTCTCCATTTCTATCTCTCCCATACTTATATTTTTCTTTTATTTTCTCCATTTCTATCTCTCCCATACTTATATTTTTTTATTGATAAATGAAATTAAGGGTTGAGATTGAATTGAATATGAAAACAACCAATGGAGGTTGTTGCCATGACTGCAGTCACAGCTGAGAACAGTGACTAAAGTGGATCGTGATCCAGAAAAGTTGCTTGTCTACTTAGATAGTTAGATGCCCATGAACGCCCTACACTGCGTTTCCCAATGCTCCTTCGCTTGCCTAACCCTCTCTGCCCTCTCCATCACAAGTCTTTCCTCCCAGTACTCTTTGCAGCTGCAACAATATTAAAATTATCAGGTTAAGATGCTAGCAAATATAGTATACGAATAAGAATTACCCTATATTTTTGGGAAACAGAGTTCATATTATTTTTTGCACCATCTCTTCCGATAACCACATGGCATCTCTTCATTTTGATTTTAATTTCGAATGCTAATGCAGTAAACGATAAATACCTTTTGCCTAACAGAATATTCAATTCTTCCAAGTGCACCGCACCTTCATAAACTCCACTCTGTAATGAACAATATAAGAAGTATATAAGTCGCCAGCCATTTTAACAGGATCAACATAATCAATATAAAAAAAAATCATTTGCCAATTCTTAGGAGCCCCACTAGCCACTGTTTATAGAGAAAGAGAAGAACTGATCAATCATACTTGTGTTCAGCATTAAGATGCCTCAAATAAGTGAAAAGTTCTTCCTGTAAATTGAAATTTATCCATTACAGAAAGCCTGCTCAAGTGTTTATCTTAATCCAGAAGATTATGAAGTTTCGATGTTAAAAATCCATAGGCCTAAATCAAACTCTAGCAAACTTTACATACAATGTAATGATCAGTTGAAGGACAAATGAGCCTAGGATAGGATCCTGGTTGCTGGTCTCATGCACAGATATGCTTATTCAAATATTACCCTTGTTTTAACATTGTAATTTTGTTTGGTCATTGCATCATAACGAAGTAAACCAACACTATCCATAAAAAAAGTGCACCTACATTCCAAATATGACAATGCAGCAGTCACGAGTCTCACTGGTTTACCACTTGCTGAGTAAAGGGGGGAATTACTAGTTAACATAGACTCCCTATGTAACAGAATATAATCAAAAATGGGTCATCGAAAGTTGATGTCTTTGGTCCTAACACATCAATTTTCGTTACCTCATTTTTGCTTATATTTTGTTATGGAGGGAGTATCACATACACGAATTAGTAAAGGTTATGGATGCAATAAGAACAAACATCTCTCTTTATGAAAAAAGCTTCTCTCCATTTCTCATGAGAAATTGAGAGCTCCATTACTATACTTCTGCGGAAATAAATGTTACTCTCTACTTGTGTTTCATTTCCGTTTCATTTATTACTCCAATGGACCTCTTAATGTGTCATGAGAAATGGAGAGGATCTTCTCCCTTTTATGTACATTCCGCATTAAAATTAATGAAGTTGTAGGAGAGCTTGTTATAACTGGTAGCTTACCTCTCTGCAGAGAGGACATTTTTCTCTAGGATGCGATTCTTTAAGTCCATCAACAATAGTTACAGATGCAGCTGAGCAAGCACAACTGTAGCAGAATATGTGGCCGCAAGTCAGGGAAACTGGATCAAACACTGTATCCTGTCATGGAAGAGCCAGATAAAAACTATCAATTGCAAGGGGAAAAATGAGAAGCACCTTATAAGTTATAATGGAGATGCTTTCACATAGAACAGGATATTGATTTTGAGCTAACTAAGGAGATATTTCATTGTAATCCAAAACCAAAAGTCTAGTGGTTTGGGGCAATTGGTTAGGAAAATATCTGACAGCATAAATAAGGAGATCTTGTTCTATAAACCATTTGAGATATCCAAAATATTTGACACCGTGTAAAATAAAATAGCTTGAATAACATATATCATTTTGGTGGAAACATATAAACTACGTTCAGTTCAAAATTTCAATGCAACAAGATCTTTAAGTTGGTTTGATCGTGCATGCATCTGAATTCTGAGCAGTAGTAATCTACAAACAGACAACCTCAGCATATGTGCAATCCAAGTGAAAACATCCAAAATGAGAGTAATGCACAGAAAAGAGGAATTCATACAATTAGAGAAACAAAGTAACTTACCAAGCATATAGAGCAAGTCAAATCAATATCAATTTTGTAAGAATCAAAGAGGTCACAAGTAAGTGATGGTTTTCCATCCTTAAATGCGAGATAACATCCCTCGAATAAAGCAGGCGCCTTCCTTGACTTGACTTTAGTTTCCCTCAAGTTGATGTGTAATGCCATAAGCTCAATAAGCCAGGGACTCTGAAGAATTTCCTTGTGCATAGTCTGGACTTGTGACTTGAATAGCTGCCCTTGCTTGGAATAATGAATCTGCAGTTGTTGTAGTAGTATTAGTAGTATTAGTAGTAGTAGCAGTAGTGCAGCGTAAATATATAAAGAACACGACCTATATAAACTTAAATAAGTACACCAAGGAAAGAAGGAGGAACTTACACACCTTATCATATTTCTTTAGTATTTTGCGAATTGCAACTGCATTTATCAGTGCATATGTAACTAGATCTTTGCCTTCTTTAATCAAAGTAGTGTGGTTTCCTTTTGATTTTCCTGTTAACATGAGAATGTACTTTCTGAATCCGGAAGCAAGATGTAGTTCCAGCAATTTCTGTGCACGCTCATTAAAGCATCCCACGATTTCCGACATTTCGTCGAGAAGGGAAGGGAAAAAGGTCCCATCGCACACTGAATAATTAATTACATCAAGTTAGTGTAGAGTTAGTGGGAAATGCATGAAAATTGAAAAGTTTAAACACCCAGCCCCCCACCTAAAGAAGAAGGTCTCATTACTACCATTACACAGCCTAAAAATTCTTATAATAGATGTAAATTTCAGTTCTCTCTCATTATTCATATTTTACATCCTAAGACACCACTACACTAAATAGCCACTCAGGGGCAAAATTGAACGATTCAAAGATACTAATGTGATCAAAGATTTTCAATTTCAGAAATCAATTTGGAATTTCTTGTCCAAATTGTCGGACACTTGAAATTACAAAGCCTAAATTAGTGATTCAATCAAAATAAATCAAATTCAACGGATCTGAATTGGAACATAAGCTATAAAGATATTTGGATTGAATATGGATGAAATCGTAGAAGCAAACCTTTGAATTCAACGACTAAAACATTTGAATTTCAAAAAGGAAAAAAGAATATTGGAAATAACCTGGGCATTTATGAGGACAGGGTCTGATATCAAGGGATCCACTAACGGATTTCTGAGACTCAGAGGCCCTGCACTTTTTCATGATCTTTTTGAGTTTCTTGAAACCAACCCCAGGGAGCTTCTGCTCCTGCATTTGCATGTACTCTTGGTAAGTTTTGCAGAACTTCATCTTTCCGTAGAAACATGGAGCAAGTGATTGCTAATTGCCTTCTTTGTCGTTGAATCTCAATTTAAAAAGAAAAAAAGAAAACACGGAAAGAGCCGCAAGTGCAGAAGAGTAAGAATAGGGTTGAAGCTTTGAATTTGTGGTTCCTTATATAACTTTTCCGCAATCTTCTCAATTCCTTGCTGTTCACGACGTCAACGGTTTTACCTGTTAATTAAGGGTAAATTTGGAATATTTTATCTCTCCGAGTCTCACTCCGAAAAAGTCAAAAGATTTTGCCACAATCGCAAGTAATCCCTCTAGGCTCTAGTCTTATCTATAAAAAAATTTAGATAAAATCTAAAACTACGCTTTTCTCTTGTAAATAAAATAAATAAAAGGTTAAATAGTTTTGGTACTTTATATTTGTTCTAGAGTTCACTTTGGTCCTTTATCTTTTTTTGGTCCGTTTTGGTCTTTTATCTTTCATTTTTGTTTCACTTTGGTCCTTTATCTTTTTTGGGTCCGTTTTGGTCCTTTATCTTTCATTTTCGTTTCATTTTGGTCCCTCACGTTATTATTTAATTCAATTAAAACATTAAAACAATTAAAACAATTAATTCAATTAAAACAATTAAATAAATAAAACATAATCCCCCCACTTCCGTCATTGCACCCAACTCCACTCCGCCTCCGTCTTCGTTGAATAGTGGAAGTGGGGTTTATGCTTCCGCGACGATTTGGGATTTCTGGATTTTGATTTGTGATTGCGTCTTCATTTTACAGCAACGCTTGCAATTTCGATTTGGGATTTTTGGATTAGGGTTTAGGAGAAGATGAACATAGAAGGAATCAAGAGTTCAACGCAAATGAAGATGCGCAGAGAGAGAGAGAACAGCGAGGGGGGGGGGGGGGGGGTTCACAGTGGTGGTGGAGGGGCGAACCAGATCTGGGTTTGGGAGGGGGGAGGTGGTTGGTGGGAGGGGCGAACCAGAGAGAGAGAACAACGAATTTGGGTTTTACAGAATGGTGGGTGGTGGTTGACGGTGGTGGGTGGTGGTGGACGGTGGGGGGGGGGGGGGTTTATGTTTTATTTATTTAATTGTTTAATTGAATTAATTGTTTTAATTGTTTTAATGTTTTAATTGAATTAAATAATAACGTGAGGGACCAAAATGAAACGAAAATGAAAGATAAAGGACCAAAACGGACACAAAAAAAGATAAAGGACCAAAGTGAAACAACAATGAAAGATAAAGGACCAAAACGGACAAAAAAAAGATAAAGGACCAAAGTGAAATCTGAAGCAAAGATAAAAGGACGAAAAAGTGCTATTTAGCCTAAATAAAACTAGTGGAAGTGGTACAATTTTCAAATTCGGAGTTTCTAAAAGTGTAATGTGTGGTTACCATTATCAATAGACAAAATCACTTAAAAGAATAATTTTTTAAAAGAAGCTGTTGGAACATTGGTGGTGAATTGAAAAAGTTTCACATTGTTTGGAATAGACACTTGAAGAGTGCTTATAAGTGGGAATTCACTCCTTTGGATTAGGGCCCGAAGGGTACAGTTTTGTAAGCGGGAAAGCACGCACATTAACCGACAACCACGCGCGCCGCCGCCGCCGCCCGTCCGATGGGCTCTTGGGCTTGGCTTGTAAGGTGTAAATTAATTATTATTTTATTTTATTGGTGCGTTGCTTGTCCAGATTCGTTGAACTGTCCGGATACGATGAACTAACCGTTGCATATCTGTTCTTATCCGTTAGTAAACAGAGTCGTTTGCGTCTGCTCTTATCCGCGTCTGTTCCTATCCGTTTTAGCTGGGAGCACAAGCACTCCGGTCTTATCCTCTAAGACTTGCGCACCAAGTCAGTTTTGAAGCCTATAAATAGGCCCCTCCCTCACTTCATTCAACACACTACTTGACGTTAAATCATACCTCAAGCTCTCTCTCCTCTATCGAAAATTTTCTTCTCTTCTACTCTTTGGCCTACGAGCCATGTTCTTGAGTGGCCTACGTGCCATATTTCTGAGTGGTTAACCATATTGAGGTGTATTTCTTGAGCGATTATTCACTGTACAGTGATAATCGTTACTGAGCTGTTTTATCCTGGGGGCGTCGTTGCACCTTCGAGCAGTGCCGCGAAACGTCTTAAAGAGAGCGACTTAGTTTGCGACTCATCCCGGTAATTTCTTCGGTACAATTTTCGAAAACTCAAATACAACAGAAGCTGACTAGACCATCTGCAAGATTCCCTTATCCCCCTCTCATCTTGCTTTGAATGAAACCAATAGATAAAATCACTTAAAAATAAGATTTTGAAATGAAGGCGTAGGCGTACGGGGTTCGAGCCCTGCTCCCCCCTCCCCTCTAACAATTAACACACTAATTACTAACCACTTTGCCTATCTAAAAAAATAATTTGAAATGAAGATAAGAAATGAAATAGTTTTGATAAGATCAAACAACTGAAATCAGAAACAACTTGAATTGTATCTGAATCTCAACACCTTATTTTTGTGTTGTGAGGCAGCAAGGAGCTGTTGGATGACGTTGTGTCTTTGGCCCATATTGGAAACGGTAGCGATGGATTGTGCAAACTTTGGAGCCTTCTTTTTTCGGGTATTGATACTAGCTTGAGCAAAGAGAATAATGTGGCATTATGTATGAATATGATCCTCTGGAGCATTTGGGGTGCCCGAAATGCGATGCTTTGGGACTCAAAAGATGAAGACAACAATGCTACTATATCTAGAGGAACTACTCTTTACCATGAGTGGAGAAATGCTCGACCAGTAGATGCCATGCCACAGCCCATAACTCCAACAACAATACCCCTCATGACATGGTCTCTTGGTCCAAAATGCCTGCAGGTGTTGTTAAGTGCAATAGGGGTGTCAAAATGGTCCATTTGTCCACCGGATATCCGGTCCATCCATAGCAAAATCCATCCAATCCATCCATTACAAAAAAAAAATATTAATGGATTGGATTGAATCCATCCGTTTGATTTTGTGGATGGTTGTAATCCACGCTTGACGCTTGGTTGCATCAGACCAATTGGTATATTTGTATTCGAGGCTCTAGAGGTGCTTTTCTTTGTGGCCGGACTCTGTTTCTCACCTATTGTGGAAGTGTCAGTTGGAGAAGCTTTGGGTTTTCTCTAATGTTATCTTTGAATTGGACGCCAAAGTTGTATTGATGCTTTTAAGGCTACCTAACTCGGAACTTGGTTGTTTTATTTAGAATTGTAGGGATTTTTTCTCTGTTTTTAGTAGCAATTCTCATGGTGAGTTCTTTAAGGAGGAATACTAATAAAGTTGTTCATTCTCTAGCAATGGTGGCCTTATCTTCAGCTAGTCCTCAAGTTTATTTCAATATTCCCTCGTGTATTTGGATCACTATCACTATTTTAAATAAAATGCATTAGATTTTTGTTGTAAAAAAAACTTGAATTGGAGTTAATGATCCAAAAACATAAACAAAATTCAAACAAAAAAAAGTGTCAAGATCATCTCTAAAACCCAACTCTCACTCACTTACCTAGCACAAATCCAATTGATTTCCCTGAATCACTTACAAACAATCCATATTGTTATGATATATTTAAAAATTACAATAAAACATTTAATTCAATTTTTTTTAAACATGGCTTGTAGCTATCTTAAAAGAATTAAAAAAGAGTAATTTATATACTATATATATTTGAGCAGATTTTTTTCTTAAAGATTTATGTTAGCCATGTTTTATTTTTGTTAATTTTAACTCCATTTTAAATTATGTTTTGTCTCGAAAAAAACCGAACCAACCGAACCAATCTAAACCGCATTTGTTTGGTTTGGTTTGGTTTTTTTAGGAAGCCAACAAAACCAAACCAAACCAAACCAAACCGCATATAGTTTTACCTTGCAGTTCGGTTCAATTTTTGTCTCAAAACCGAACCAAACCGCACTGCGAACACCCCTACTTTTGCGTTAAGCTGTGACAGTTTTGTGCCAGACTCTAAGGATGATGCTAGGGGTGACAGTCTCTTTCGTAATGCTTTAGTGGACCGACCTCCTGTTTTCTTCCATGCATAAGTTGGATCACTACTCAATTCTAGAGGTAGAGTTGTGGTCAATTTATCGTGGGGTCTGTATAGTTGGGTGGGGGTCGTGGATACAACAACTTTGTGATGGAAATAGATAGCTCTATGGCTATTGAGTTGTTTATGACTGATACTTCTAGCTTGCACCCTTTGGATCAGTTAATCAAAGGGATTAAGGCTCTGTTTGGAAAAAGTAGCAGATAGCGGATACGCTAATGAATAGTGGATAAGCTAGCTAATAGCAAATTATGTGTTTGGTCAAACTAGCGGTTAAAATAGTTGATAAATGTAAACTGGCATAAAAGGATATTTAATTAATGATTAAATTATTTAATGATAAGAAATGATTAATGAGCAAAGAGAATTAATTTAAGAAAAATAATACGGGTAAAAATGCCAAAAAAAGTTAGACGCTATAGGCTATCCGCTAAAACCCTACTTGAAGTAGTGTTTCGAAAAAACGCTAAATCCTAGTGCTTACTAAACACCTGTACTCGTCACCTGCAAGTCAAATACGCTAGTCTCATCTCCTATCAAAGACTACCGGGAATGAACTTTATGTTTAGTTTTAGTCTTTGATATTAAGGATAATTTTGATTTTAACCCCAAAGTATGGATTAAATAAGGACTAATTTTAAAAACACATTTATTACATGGAACGAAGAAAAAAAGAGCTTCGTAGGAATAGAAAACAAAATTTTGAAAATTCCAGTGATGGAAAAAAAAAATCTTTCCTAGAACAAAACACAAAAACCTTTATATTTACGAAGATAAAAAAGATAATTATGCCTTCAATAAATAAACATTTTATTTTTCTTTAGTTTATACTCACTTTTAGTTCAACCAAAACAATCTAAAAATTATGTAACCAATAAAAAACAAACTAAGAATTAGTCAATTGGATCCGTTAATTACTTTTTAATAGGAGAGAGTGATAGCTCATTAAATAACTTTTTTATGGAAATTACTTTTTATTATAGTTTTATAGTTGATAGACTAAATAGGAGAGTAATAATAGAGTAGGTTTCAAATTACTCTAATAATTACTCCAGATGCTGATTTGGGAGTATGACTTATGGTACTAAGGTGTTTGTTTAGTAATAGTTACTAAAGGGTTATAGAGGTAAATTACTATAATAAATAAAAAATACTTAAAAAAATCGCATTAAATTTTGAGTAACGTATAGCAAGTTTAGTGGAACAATTAAAGGAACAGTTTTAGAAACCCATTAATCATAGGATTTTGGTTATTTTCATTGGTAACATTGGTTAATATTGACTAACCACTTTCATTGGTAATATTGACTAACGACTTTCATTGGTAATATTGGTTAATATTGACTAACCAGTGAATAAGGTAACTTCGGTTAGTCGAGTGGTAGCCACAGAAAAGCATAACTTCGGTTATAGAGCTCTAACCACCTAATCAGCGAACTATGGTGATTCATAAATACTAGGCAATCAATCGTTATATAGGTTATTAACCACATAAGTGAACAACGATGGTTATTAATTCACTAACCAAAAATTTCATTAGTTTGGTTAGTGAAATAATAACCGAAGTAAAGTATTCCTATGGTTAGTATTATACGAACCAAACTTTTCAATAGTTTGGTTAGAGGAAGAATCATCTCTTATTATTGTGTATCGTTAAACACAAATTTACTTAGAATAGTGGCGTGATTAAGAGTACATACATATTATAACGTCTCTCTTCACCATCGTTTCATCTCTCTTTCTCATTTCATTTAAACAAAATTAAAACGTTTTCATCTCCGTCGACTACGCCATCACACAGATACGCAACCACCGTCACCACGACACCTAAATAAAGTACAGTGTTTTCCTAGTTATTATTCCACTAACCAAACATTTCAATAGTTTGGTTAGTACAATAATAACCACTCTAAACTATTTCTATGGTTATTATTCTACTAACCAAACCTTTCAATAGTTTGGTTAGTACAATAATGAGACATCAATGGCGTAAAGGAATAGCGTGCTTCAATGGCGTGAATCAACGGGGTCCGTTTTTTCAACAACTGTGGGCGTCTTATTTCTTTGTGTGAGTGCGTTTTTTAGACTTCTTTTGCGTGAAAAATAAAGAAAGAGGTATGGATCATGAAGAAGAAGAAGAAGAAGAAGAAGAAGAAGAAGAAGAAGAAGAATAAAACGTGAAAAGTAGAGAAGATGAGCGTAAGAGAAAATTGTGAGAGAGAAGATAGTGGAATTGTGAGAGAGAAGATAGTGGAAGAGAAAATCAAGGAGCAAAAAACTGATTTGTTTTCGTTATCCCTAAAAAAATGGCACATTTATTAAATTATTTAATGTAATTAAAAAAAAAGATGTGACACAAATACCCTTATTCAATACTAGCCATTAGATTGAATTTCATTGAAATTTTGTGAATCCAATGGCTAGTATTAATTTAGTATAAGTTACTAAGTAAATGACTTAGTATCACAAGCCGTGGCCCTGATTTGGATATACTCTAATAGTAACAAAACATCACTAAGTCATGACGTATTGTTACCATTGAATTATATTCAAATCAACAATTCGGATCTGGAGTAACTCTATAAAAGTAACTTGAATCTTACTCATAATCAATGACAGATGCACATAGAGTTGTGAGGGCAATAGCCCCCGCATATTTTTTTTTTTACTTAGTGATGCTTAAGAAAAGTATCTTTTGTCCCCAGAAAAAATAGAGATTGCCCAAAAAAATAGGGATTGCCCCTATAAGCTACATATTTTTTTAAAATATTTGCACAAAATTATAACAAAAATAAGCGAGAATAATTGCTACAAATTTTATTGCTCTCTAAGAAATGCAAAGTATTGGTTTAATTATTAAAAAAATTAAATATTAATCATAATAGTCTCTTAAGAGGACTAAAACGTTCTCAAAATTATTTTAAAATGGTTAATTTGACCAATATTTAAGGATCAAATTGATATTTTTGATTTCTTACGGACTAAATAAGTGTCAATGTTTTTTATTAGTTTAAGTATCTACTCTTTTTTATTGTGAGAATCTGTATATTTTAAAAATTTATAATATTTTTCTTTTAAAAAGATATCAAATTATTTTTTCATCCTACTACTAAAATTTTTGGATCCGCCACGACTCATAATAATTAATATAATAATCAAATTGAAGGTTTATCTAGGGTGCTTCTAAGGTGAAGGAGCAAATCAAAGTTCTCAGCCAGTGAACCACTAAAATTGACCGTAGGATATTGTGTAAAATGCTATGAGCGATTAAAATTGAATAAATTTTTATTAAATCTCAAAAATTATTCCATTTTTTACTATTTTTCTTCTCACTTTTATTTTATTCCCTCGTCCATCTTTCCATTTACTTTCTTTCTTTCCTTTCCTTTCCTTTCCTTTCATTTCATTTTGTTTTGTGAACCAAACAAAGTGTAAAAAGGATAGGTGATAGACGTCCAGTTAGCATCTTTACACTACCAGAAAAGTCGAGAAACCTGCAACGTCCTTTTCAAAATTCCATCAACAGCAAAACAATCATCAATTTTAACCAGTAGTTTCAATTTAGCACATTGTTTTTATTACGTTTTCGTTTTATATAAATTCATACACGCATTACATGTGATCTTATCCATTGCCGTGTTGCGTTGAAAGCAAGTAAACTACAGAGAGAGAGAGAGAGAGAGATTGGCGTCGGCGTTCCGTTTAGGTTTTTCAATGGCGGCGAGTTCAAATCAATCAGAGAAGCAAGTGATGTTGGTTGCAATCGATGATAGCGAGCACAGCACCTACGCGTTGAAATGGACTCTGGATCATTTCTTCGTCACTGAAAACCCTGTTTTCAAGCTTGTTCTTGTTCATGCCAGGCCTTCTGCTACTTCTGCCGTCGGCCTCGCTGGCCCTGGTAATTACGCTTCTATCCTTCCTTATCATTATTATTAATCATTATTTTAATTTTATTTTTTGTTTTGGTTTGTTTGGTATTGATGTTTTTGTAATTTGATGAATTAGTATACACAGGAGCCGCAGAAGTTTTACCTATTGTGGATACAGATTTGAAAAAGATTGCTGCTAGAGTTGCTGATAACGCTAAACAACTTTGCTTAAACAAATCGGTAATTCAATTCAACTCAATTCCGTTTATATTTGTTTATTTCGGTTGGAACCTTAATTAGGTGCTTTTCAACCTGTTATTTTAAATTCGTAATAGTATTGTAAGATTTATTCTATTATTTTCATCTTTTCAATTTTCATGGACTGGGAAACAGAAAAAAAAAAGTTGAAATTCTGTGATACAATTCTTTTTGGGGAAAAAAATACACTTATGTCTAAGTACATAATACACATATACATAAATTTAATTAGGACACACATAATTGATTAGTACTGAGATGATGACTGGAAGATTATACTTCTTTTTATAACTTGCTTTTATCAATGTTGCTACTTTTCATACTTACTAAGATGTTTATAGGAAGGTTTTATGTTTAAGATTTTCTATGCATGTCTGTTCTGCTCCTGGAGTGAAATTATTGAAGTTTGTCTTACATTGCATATCCATCTTTCTGTTAGTTTGGTTTGGGCTAACAAAAATGGTGTGCATATTAAGATCATCGCGATTTTATTTCTGTTTGATAAAAATAAGAATTTATTTTTTCTAGTTTGGAACTGAAGGAAAAACACATATGTTATGAAGGAGGCTATATCATTTGAATTCGTTTATGATGTTTCAGTACTTTATATGTAAGATAAGATATGTCACCTGTGAAATAATTATCTGATGATCAAGTTTTCTCAGGTAAATGATGTTATAGTGGAAGTGGTGGAAGGTGATGCTAGAAATGTTCTTTGCGATACAGTGGAGAAGTACCATGCTTCAATATTGGTTGTGGGTAGTCACGGTTATGGGGCGTTAAAAAGGTACAGCTTCATTCTGGTCACGGTTATCATGCTTGGTTTGCAATTGCAGTGATAGGTGATGGAAGTATAACAAAGACTTTTCTGAAACTTGTGAACCATGAATATACTAAATTGAGTTCTAGCATTTTCAATCAAAGCAATATCATCATAAACACAAAATTAAGTTGCCAAAAACACATGTTGTTATGAGATAATCCATCGACTATTGTCAGGCTCTAATTGTTACTTTTATGTTCCTGCAGAAGATAGCCTAGTAGTAGTCTTTCTGTGTCACTGTATGCTATTGTATTCACGATATACTCACCCTTCTACTCGTCTTTTACTGATTACAAACTCTATATGATCATTTCCATTGTAATCGATGATAACTGTTGCTTTCCAAATTCATTTGACTTTTTTGTTTTATTTATAATAATGGAGTGGAACATGTGCATACATTGTTGCCTGAAGCAAACACTTCACTTCACAATCTCTTGACGCTTTTATTTTGCAGGGCTGTTTTAGGTAGTGTGAGTGACTATTGTGCTCATCATGCTCATTGCACTGTGATGATTGTGAAGAGGCCAAAAACCAAACACTGATCCTAATAGGCTGCATTAATATCTCACAAGTCACAACAATAAATATAATCCTTTCTCAGCAAAAGGATTGCAATGTTCTCAGAAAGTTCGTGGCTAATGGCATGTTGGCTTTATAGTTTATGCGTTAAGGTATGGGTTGTTTATTTTAAAGATGGAACCATCATAAAATATGTAAGTGTTGGAGTATCGCCCCTTACCCCGGGCCTTATTTTATGGTGTATATGATAAATTCATAGGTTATTGTGTCTCGAATTATGGTTCTTTTCCTGTAAAAAAAATTACAGTTTTTTTCCTTGATAACTTATGGATGTGGTAGCGGATTTCTTATGTTTATTTTGTTTGAAAATCAAATATTGTTATTGGCTCAACAAAAATAAATTGAATGGAAAAGAAAATAAAGTAGTGAGGGAGATGTTTCGGATAATTTATCCATCTTCAATTCTTATTCAACAAATTTAGTGATGATGTAAAATAGATAGGGAGAACACAAGTTGGGTTGTAATCACTTTGATTTGATTTGCGATCTGAGACTCAAATTCAGTTGTCTAAATTATGCTCAACTTGATAGGTTTATAGTGAATTTTTGTGTTTTCCTTCAACGTGGATAATTTTTTTTGATGTCTAAAGACTACAAGTTATTTGGGTAATTTGGCGTGCGATTGAGTGAAGGAATATGTATGAAGATGGAAGAGAAATTGAGTGTTAGGAACTGTAAAGCTAAGCAAGCAAAGATACATCAGAAAATAAAAGACAAAAGATCTTCATAAATTGAGTTGATAAAGACTACAAGAGTCTGAAAAAAGTACAAGAGTACAACTTCAGTTCGGTCGAACTGTCTTAACAGTTCAGTTCAGTTCGGTGCAGTTCACCTTTAAAACTGAACCATGAACAACCCTAAGTACAACAACAAAAGCAAATGCCTTGGAAAGATAGTGTTGGTTTGGTAACCCGATTTAGCTCCCTCAACACAAGCTTTGGGTTCTCAGTCGCGGTTTTTTCTCATTTTCAACATGTTTGGGAAGTCGATTTCATGCCACAGACTTGATTCTAACCAAAGCTACTAGCCTGTTTGTTTCCGCATCAAACACAAAGTAGACGTCCGTCCAATGTAAAGCAACTAGCTGTAGCATTCAACTAAACGTGAGTTTTGAGTGTGCCGGGATTCCATACATTCGACGTACGTCCAATGTATGATTTTATTTTATTGTGTGGCACATAAAATTTCAAGGTAATAAAGAAGATAGATTTACAAATTGTTATGCTGTGAAAAAAGGAAACGTAGAGCATGGCTAGTCCTGGAGCACCAATATATAACGATATGCTCTCATGCAACAAGTTATAGAGCTTACTAAACAGAAACAAGTGATGCATCGTTTTGGTGTTCAATAGCTTCAACTACAGATGATCTCGCACCCCTCAAAAACTGGCTGTACCATTTTGCAGAGAGCTTTGGATATCTTCTCAACTCTGGATCATTCCTGTCAACATAGTAGAACCCGAAGCTCGATTTATATCTATCCAGCAACTCGAAGAGATCAAGGAAAGACCATGCAAAATACCCCTTTATGTTTGATCCATTCCTGAGAAATTTTATCATGACACAAAAGATCAGAGAACGCATCAAAAGTATTGGTGTTTATTTCAGTTGTTAATTGTTTTCATATCTATGCGATGCGAGTTTGGGACATTATTTTCATCCATTGGATAAGTAACTTGGTTCAAATATGAATTAATAACCCAATAGAACTATTAGTTCAAGAGATGAAAAATTGTCATTGGAGACGATTCATTCCCCAACTGCATACCTCAAGGATTCAAGCACGCCACCAATGTATGCATGAAAGTATTTCACCCTTGACACGTCATGGAGTGATGAATTGCTTGCTGTCCGTTGACCTAACAAGACAAGCCAAATTTTCATCAATAATTCAGCCCATTGGGACTCATCTTATGTGAGTTTAACATTGACAACAAGCGCTATGGATGGTTCACCAAATCATGGCTTAAGTTTACAATTCCATTTCCATACAAATGAAGATGGAAAATTGCTTGAAAATCATAATGTGCAATATCTAAAGATTTCCTAAAAGAGATTTAATGAAATCGTATGTAATCATCTTGAATGAGAGATAAACAGACCATTCTCATGAATGAATATAGGAGGGTTGCCATAAAGGAGCTTGAATGTTTCCAGCACTTCCCGTAGAGTCGATGGTGTGATAGGATACTGAGTCAAGTCAAGTCAAGCCAAGCCATATAGTTATACAGTGAATTAATCTATGTAATTGAACCAATTGATTAAGAGAATAATTATGGTTTGTTTTTTATTCGTTACCTCTTCCTCTGTAAGTATATCTTGTTCAGCTGCAACACAGGAAAGCAAGTATATGATTCATTTTGCTTCACCGTTTATTCAGCAACAAGTGATAGACATGGTTGTGTGGATTGATCAAAAATTATTGGAGAATCAGATATTAAATGATGTTAAAGTTCAATTAGTTGAAAATTGTAGTAATTAGTAGAGCATGCTTATATAACTTAAACCTACAAAATTCTGTATGCTTAAACATAAGAAAACACATACGGATCAGCTGTGCTGCCATGTCTGCAGATAAATCTCTTGAGTTTCATATTTAGGGCACCAGCATTGTCTGAGACATTAAATCTGGCATAGTGAATTATGCCAATGAAGTCATATGAACCCTTAACTTGTTCGGATTCACAACTTGTGAAGGCTGGAATTTTTGCGCCTGCATTTTGCTTCATGGAAATGGGATAGTCTCCATGCAACAAGGGTTCCATAATCCTGCAATAAAGTAGGCGCATAAAACTTTTATATCCTTCACATAGTATAACAACCAACATCAGAGTGCGTAACATACCAACCAAAATAAAAATCGCGAACTCGTTGGCATGCTGCCCTGTCTTTCTCCGTATCTGTGAGAGGAAGTAACGCAAATGTATAGAGAGAGATACCGATAAATCCATGTTGTTCATCCTGCGATGTAACCAGACTCTATGAAATCATGAACACTCTTTGTGAACAAAGTTTCTATATGTGCATGAAGATAAAAAAATTCAATATAAAAAAGGCTGAGAACCCAGTAAGGATTAAAGTTATGTATAATTTGAAGTGTTTGCCATCTAAACACTTACAAAATAACAAAAACAAAATAATACACAATGTAAAAAAAAGATTGGGCGATATACCCCGTACTTTCTTCTATACAATCTCATGGCTGAAGAATGTGCCAATAAAATATGATGAACTGCGATGTATGGTTCATATGTTGAGTTTCCCCGAGTGCTGTTATAAATGCAAAATGGAGGAGAACATCGTTGAGGTGGGACAATTCCCTGATCATAACCACCTACGACAAGGATATTGGGCTCGTTCACAGTAGTCCAATACTTAACTCTATCCCCAAACTCTCTAAAACACACATCCGCATAGTTTGTGAAGTCTCTTCTGCATTCACATTCAAGCAAACTTTGTCATTTATATTTCTCAATTCTATCTAACATTGGCTCTTAAGCTTAAGAAATGCATTTGTTTAAAAAAAACTATTCACAGCGTTAAAGTGTGATAGGCCAAGAATCATATGAGCAAGTGAGGCAATAATAATAAAAATAAGGGGATAATATTTACTAGAACCTCGAGTTAGGATAATGAGCCCTATAATGCCTGATGTTAGGGTGCTTTTTATAATATGGATGAACTATGCATTTCTTATTTGTACACTGTAAGTAATACACTAAAAGTGTTAAGAAGTAATTTTAACAACAATTTGGTGCAGCATTAAGAGCATAGAACATACATGATATTGCGATTGAGCCATCCTTCATATTCATCTTCAAGTGCCTGTGGGAGATCATAGTTGAATAGTGTGACATGTGGTTGGATTCCTGCTTAAGGGAAACAGAATTGATCTCACATTTTTCTTTCGTTTTTTTGAGTGAATTTCAAGGCATATTTTATCTTGTAAATCAAAGAAAGTCGTATTTAACCATTGCTAATGAGTTCATTGATGAGATTGTTGTAGTACTGCAATCCTTTGGGGTTGACGGGTCCTCTACCATCTGCAAAGAGAAAGAAAATCATTTTCAAAGACACTCATTCAGAAAGGCTTCACTGGAGAAAAAATAAATTAACATTAAAATATATTGTTTCTCATCATTTGCACAAGATTGAGTTGAGCAAAATACTTGGTATGAGTCTAGACCAAGAAATGGAAAGTCTAAAGGCTTCAAGGCCTGTTTCCACCATGAGTTGCACATCTTCCTACATTACAAGTTTTTGTTGGGGAAAAACAGTGAAATACTGCCTGCATTTTCTTAAGTAACCAGCTAATGCTTCCTTCAATTTAAACTTACACAAATTAACAGATGAATAATATGAAGAAAGCATTACTGGGCATGAAAATTGAATTTATTTGTGTACTCTTTACCTTATATTTGTGATAGCCATCAGCCCATCACAGGCTACATCTCCAGTTTCTCCATGAGCAAACCCTGTTTGTTAAAAAAATGCCACCATGAGAATTGTTTTATATTGTAATAATGACCGGTTGATTAAACTGCACATACTATTCTTATATTCCCAGCTTTCTCATCTGTTGCTGATGAGGCACACTCAGTTTCAATCAGTCACTGAGCCTGATTCCACGGGTTGTTGTTCTGTTATATGCAGCTTCTAGAAGCTGAGAAGGAGTTAGTTGCAGAAGATTTAACTTCTTTGGCACCTAGTAGTGCAGTATAAATACTGCACTCATTCAATTTGTAACAGAACATAGTGTGATTCATATCTGAGATTAGAGAGGAGAGAAACACAGGAATTAAGGGATCGGGGAAGTGAGGTGGCACAAAATGGGATCAAGAACTACTGTGTGGGAAAATCATTTCATAGATTCTGATTCAATTTCATCTGGACCTAAGCAATTGTTTAGTCCCGCAGATGTAGGCATCACATTGATGCTCAACTGCGTGATCAATTCTTGTGTGCTGTGATCTAGGCTTACCTATTGTTGAACCTGCAATTCAACGTGTTCGAGTTGAATTGCACTTTCTCGTGTGCGATCTCTGGATCGTGTTGCTCGCATAGGTTGTGTTCCTCAATGCGCATGCTTTGTTTCTATCATTTGTGTGCCCTAATTTTGTTGTTCGCATAGGTTGTTGACTTAACATCATCATTGATTCACTCTTTAAAAAAATTTCATACTTGCATCTTTTCTTCTAAACTATCCCGAAAGCTTAATTATAAAACTAAAGGCTCATATCTAACGAATGTAGTTTCTTTCAAATAGTTATAACTAGTTAGAAACTAACTAAACTAATCCGCAGGTTACATATTAAGAAACAAAAAAACAAGCTATATGTGTGGGTGTAAGTAAATAAGAGAAGATGCCACGGACCAGCATGGGCAAAGGTATCCCATATGCTTGGAGTTCTTCCATCTTCATAAGCAGCTCCCTCCACCTGTTCAAAATCAACCACGGGTACATTTATAATTAATGTGAAAAACTCAAAATAGAAAGAATATTGTTGTTGATAGTGAAGAAAAAAGAAGGAGCTGACCTGATAAGCAGAAGTTCCTGAACCAAAAACAAAATCAGATGGAAAATCATCTCTGCTATAGTTATAGCTATCATCAACACCAAGCACTCCAGCAGCCAAGTTCGCAAACAACAAAGTACAAATCAGCAAGAAAGCAGGACTCAAACGTGTTTCTGGTTCCATCGTCTGTGTTTCTATTTCTGGGAATTCGTCGAGTAAATATGCCAACAAAGGCTATGACCACGTTCTTTTGTGTGATCATAAAATCCATAATCAATCGGATAAGAAAGACGCACACGCACGGAGATGGAGAAAGGGACATCCAATTATTTTATGTTTTTCATCTACTTTGTTAGGAAAACGTTTAATTTAGACATTTTAAAAATTTGTCATTTGTCCAAAATTAGGGATAATTTGGTAAAATGTCGTAAAAAGCCAAAAATCTATAGCTTTTCCAGCTTTAATACTGACGCGTCGGAAAACCAAAACTGACTAAAAAGGTAGACAGAATTGACCGAGAAAAATCTGACTGAAAATCTACCGTCCACGTGAACGCATTCACTGCGCCAAGGAGGGAAAAAGGGAGCTGCGGAGGAGAGAGAAAGGGAACCAGGCTCCTTTTAGACTATTTACGGTGTTTCAACACCCTCTTTTTTCATTTTTTAACACTCCACATCATCTTCTCTCTCTTCCACCTAATAATTTAACACTCATTCAACTTTTATTCACTACAATGGTTTTGTTTAATAAAATTCAACAACCTACCCCACCACTTTTATTTCATATTCTTCATTTCTTTTATGTTTTTTTGTGTGATTACATATTAATAGAAAGGGTAATTAATAAAATATTGAGTGTTAAAAGGGTTATTGTTGAGATCCATTTCACTAAAAAGATGTTTAGATCTACAAACAAGAGTTTATTGGAGGCTATATAGAAAAATTAGAGAAAAATAGTCAATTTTTTTCTGTGCCCAAATCAAATGAACCAAGTCTCTATTTGTAGACAAAAAAAATGATGAATTTTGGTGGAAAAATTTTTTTTAAAAAAAATGATTTACTATGAAATAATTGACCCCAAATAATTAGGATGAGATAAAAATGTCAAAAATCACAGCAGCCAATCAGAATTCGCCATGTTTTCTGCGCGGACCCCACTATTTCAGCATTCAACATGTTGAATAAATTCAACACCAAATAATCCACATCCCTTTCAACTACCCATTCAACACCCCCATTACACCTATTCAACTACTTAATAAATTTTTCAACTACCCCATTGTAAATAGTCTTACGTGTGGAATTTTTTTGCACTTTTAGGTGTAGTGGGGAATACTTGACACAGAGAGACGGAGTTTGCGGTGATAAATCTAATCTAATTTAATATCTATTTATACAAACAAATCTATTATGAATTTACTAATTTAAATCTCTTATTAACAAGACACATATCTAATTTAAGGGTAAAAATGTCATTACTCTCTCTTACTTTTCACTTTTCTCTTACACTCTCTTTCTTTCTTTTTTCTCTTTCTTCTTACACCCTCTTTCCTCCTTTTCACTTTTCTCTTACACTCTCTTTCTTCATTTTTTCTTTTTACTTTACTTTTAATTTCGCATAAATAATTATTCTCTTTCTTTTTTTTTTACCAAAATTCTTTTTCTGTTATCACTTTACTTTAATTTTTTTAATTATATTTCTAAATTTATACAAAACACTACTCTATTAAAATTATCTATAAAAATGTAAATGAGTCACACTAAAAAAAGAAAAAAAAACTATCACATTTTTGGAAAAAGATATCACCTTAAAATTTTAATTTGTATCTCTAAAATCTGTCACACTCTTATTGATAATCTACTATCTATCTTTTAATATCTACTATAATCAACTAATCAACTAAAGTAATCAATTGAAATTACGAAATAACTGCAATGATATATAAAAAAACACGGGATAACTGCACGGATATATAAAAAACACAGGATTAATATTTGTCATTGATAATTAAAATTTTTGAAGACTATCTAAAAAACCATAATATTTAAAGACTATTTAAACTACTGATTAATATTTAAAACAAATATTTCTTATTGATAATCTACTATCTCTCTTTTACTATCTACTAATCAACTAAAATAATAAGTTGAAATTACGAAATAACTGCACGGATATATAAAAAACACGGGATAACTGCATTGATATATAAAAAACACAGGATTAATATTTGTCTTTGATAATTAAAATTTTTGAAGACTACTACTACAAACCTACTATCTAAAAAACAAGAAGACTTCATGACTATTTAAATTAGTAATTAATATTTAAAACAAATATTTCTTATTGATAATCTAATATCTAACTTTTACTATCTACTATAATCTACTAATCAACTAAAATAATCAATTGAAACTACAAGATAACTGCACTGATATATAAAAAACACGGGATAAGTACAGTGATATATAAAAAAACACGGGATTAATATTTACCCTTGATAATTATAATTTTTGAAAACTACTATAAACCTACTATCTAAAACAACAAGAAGGCTTAATGACTATTTAAACTGATTAATATTTAAAACACATGTGACAATATTTGTCTCTAATACTTAAAAAAGGACAAATAATTGTTACTGATAAATAAAAAAACACGGGATATATATTTCTTATTGATAATCTACTATTTATCTTTTACTATTTACTAATCAACTCAAATAATCATCTGAAACTATGAGATAACTGCAGTGATATATAAAAAAACACGGGATAACTGCACTGATATATATATAAAAAAACACACGATTAATATTTGTCATTGATAATTAAAAATTTTGAAGACTACTATAAACCTACTATCTAAAAAACAATAATATTTAATGACTATTTAAACTACTGATTAATATTTAAAACAAAAATTTCTTATTGATAATCTACTATCTCTTTTTTACTATCTACTATAATCTACTAATCAACTAAAATAATCAATTGAAACAACGAGATAACTGCACTGATATATAAAAAACACGGGATAACTGCACTGATATATAAAAAAAACATGAGATTAATATTTGTCATCGATAATTAAATTTTTTGAAGACTACTACTACAAACTTACTATCTAAAAAACAATAAGACTTAATGACAATTTAAATTACTAATTAATATTTAAAAAAATTATTTCTTATTGATAATCTACTATCTAGCAAATTTACTATCTACTATAATCTACTAATCAACTAAAATAATCAATTAAAACTACCAAATAGCTGCACTGATATATAAAAACACGGGATAACTGCAGTGATATATAAAAAAACCTGGGATTAATATTTGCCATTGATAATTATAATTTTTGAAAACTTCTATAAACTACTATCTAAAAAAACAAGAAGGCTTAATGACGATTTAAACTGATTAATATTTAAAACACGCGCGACAAATATTTGTCACTAATACCCAAAAAAGGACAAATAATTGTTACTAATTTATAAAAAATACGGGATAATTATGTCTTATTAATAATCTACTATCTATCTTTTACTATCTACTATAATCTACTAATCAACTCAAATAATCAGTTGAAACTTTGAGATAACTGCACTGATACATGAAAAAGCACGAGATAACTGCACTGATATATAAAAAGATACGGGTATAATTGCATTGATATATATATATATATATATATATATATATATATATATATATATATATATATATATATATATATATATATATATATATATAAACACGGGATAGCTGCACTAATATAAAAAAAACACAGGATAACAACACTGATATATAAAAAGAACACTGCACTGATATATAAAAAAACACGGGATAAATGCACATATTGTTTTTAAATGATATTTTTACATTTTTAGATTTTAATATTTATCTATTTTTTATTTGAAACTCATTTTTTATCTACTTTAAATTTGTCTTTATTTTCACGGGGTAATGTTCAAACTATTTAAATACTCTCTAAGTTCATTCATAAAAATAACACGACAGCAGCCGTGCGTATGCACGGGTATCCTAATAGTAAATTGACTAAAATTAACATGAGTAGAGAGGGAACGTGAAACGTAAATCTTAACATCATTAAATTATTAAATTATTTAATAATTCTACTAAATTTTACTATCTGTTATAAATTAATATTAAATGATCGAATAATTTAATAATTTATTTAAAATAACTAAATTAATATTAAATGATCTAAAAATTTACTATTTACTAAAATATACTGAAACTACTAAAACTGATCTGTTTAACAACTAACAATTAACAACAAAAATTAACCACTAACAAAAAATACAAAATAACTTTTTTTAATAATTTAATTAAAATTATTAAACTAATATTAAATGATCTAAAATTTACTATTTACAATAATCTACTAGAACTATTAAAAGCAATCAATTTAACCACTAACAATTGTAAAAAAAATCTAACCACCGTCAAAATTCCAAAATAACTTTCTTTTTAAAATAATTTAATAATTTAATTAAAATTATTAAATTAATATCAAATGATCTAGAATAAAAAATATAAACAACTGGCAACGGGAGCAGCAATGAGAACAAGAGACTGACAACGGGAGCGACAACGCAAGAGGCAACTAGGGGTTTGGTAAAACTTCCGCTAATTTTAATATATTGTAATGATCATCAATACAATATATTAAAATCAAGTGTTAGGAAAATGTCAAAAAAATCAATTTAACAAATAACAATTGTCAAAAAAAATTAACCACCATCAAAAATTTCAATTTTTTTTTAAAAAAAATAATTTAATTAAAATAACTAAATTAATATTAAATTATCTAGAATAAAAAATATAAACAATTGACAATGAGAGCGGCAATGACAACGGCAACGAGAGACTGAAAACGGGAATAGGAGAGGCAACGAGGAGTGACAGCGAGATACTGGCAATGACGCGTGTCAGTTTTTGCTTTTACTTTTTTTTTAAAAAAACTACTTTTTTAAAATTGTTTTTTTATTGAATAATCTAAATTTTTTTATTTACTTTAATCTCTCTATTAAAACTACTAAAAACAATCAATTTTTCATAAAAAAATAAAATCAATCAATTTAACCACTACAAAAAATTACCAAATAACTATTTTATAATTATTAAAAAAGAGTAAAATGGCAACGACAGTACCGACTTTCTTTAAACTTTTTCCAACACAACTATTTTAAAAAAATAAAATTTTTTTGTCAGTTCTATAATTTACTTAAACTACTAAAATTAATTAATTTAACCACTATTAATTGTCAGAAAAACCCATACCTTTAACAAAATTTTCAAATTTTTTCCAAACAACTCAATTATTAAATTGATATTATACTCAATAATTGAATAATCTAAAAAACTTTTATTTACTATAATCTCTCTACTAAAACCAATCAATTTTTTAATAAAAAATAAAATCAATCAATTTAACTACTACAAAAATTACTAAATAACTATTTTATAATTACTAAAAAGGAGTAAAATGCCAACGGGAGTGGCAACGAGAGCGCCAACGGGAGTGGCAACGAGAGCGGGAATGCCAACGGAACTGCCAACATGAGTGCCTACGGGAGTGGCAACGAGAGAGGTAACGAGAGCGCCAATGGGAGTGCCAACGAGGATGCAAACAGGAGGGTCAACGAGGATGCATGTTTTACCTCTGATGTCCAAATACATTATTATGGATCAATGTAATTCTGACTGTCAATCTCCTTTGATTTCTTCGACTCAATATAATTTTCATTTGTATTTTATATGACATAATACCTATATATTTCCACTTTGAATTTCAAATCATACATTTTGGACATTGTTCACAACTTATGATTATCTTCCAAATTACTATTATGACTTCATGGCAATACACTGACCATACAATATCACGCGTGCGTATGCACGGGTAAAAAACTAGCTTCTTGACAAAAACTGCTGCTTTTCCTCTTCCGTTTCTTAATTTAATTTGGTTTTGTTTAATTTAATTTTAAGTTTTATCCTTTTTTCTCACCTTGACATTTTAAGTTTCAAATATTAGCCATATTAACCTTTTGGCTTAATTACAGTTTTGGTCCCCCTATTATTGCCAACTGACGATTTTAGTCCCCCAACTTTTTTTCTCACGAATTTAGTCCCTATATTTTCCCAATTTCTAAAATCAAAGTCCCCCACTAATTTGGTCAAACTTGTTACTGACATGGAGCTCACTTAAGTGACCTGGCAAGCCACATTGGAATGCCACATGGGTTTTTTATTTTAAAAATATTTTTTTGATTTGTTAAATAAATAAATAATTAAAATAGTTATCAGCTTATCTTCTCACATTACTCCCTCAGCGCCAACACCGACCACACCTTCATCTTCTCTGCCGCCGCCAACCACCCATCTCTGCGTTTCACACAATCATCTCCCTCGCATCTCACTCATCTCCCTTGCATCTCAACAACAACAACACCACAGCACGCTGAATTTAAGATAATGAAGAATCTTTGTGGTGCAAGGGAGATTTTCTCTGTGCAGAATATTTGTGCAGTGAATTTTTAAGAGAATGAACAATATCAACATCACACCACGCTAATCAACAACAACAACAACTCATCTCATTTCGCTTGCTCAGTAATTTTTTCTGTGCAGAATTTTTGTGTGGAGGGTTTTGAATTTTAGGTCAACACATAAGGGGAAAATTATTAGGAAGTATCAATTGGAGAAACCATTGAGGAACTCGTCGGATTTGTGTCAGCGACGTGGTGTCGACCTTGGGTTGACGATGGTTGCATGTCGGATGGTTTAAAACTTGTCCTAAAGTTATGGTGGCGTTTGAGGAAAACGTGGGTGGTGATGGTTACGGTGGAGGGAGGAGTGAGTTGCGGTGGGAGAAGTGGAATGCGACGGAGTGAGGAAGGAAAAGGGAAGGCGATGGTGGTGGAGATGGGTTCACGGTGAAGGACGCCGCCGGAGGGAGAGCCATGGTGGTGGTGCCAGCGAAGAGAGAGAGGGAGCACTACGGTGGAGAGAGAAAGAGAGTTGTGGTGGAGAGAAAAAGGAGGAGAACCAAAACGGGAATGAAGGAAGAGGAAAGAGAACGCGATGGTGGAGAGAGAGGACGTCTAGGGTGGTGATGGTTACGGTGGTGGTGAGAGAGGACCTTCTTTATGGTGGCTCACGGTGGTCGTTTGGCCGTGAGGGAGGAGTTATGGGGGTTTGGCCGTGAGGAATGGCGGACGAAGAAGAAATGGTGGTGAATTGAATGACTGGAAATGTGAAAGAGGGAGAGGAAGCAGATCTGGAGGGAGAGGGAAGCAGGTCTGGAAATATGAAAGAGGGAGAGGGAAGAAGATGAAGTGTTATTTATAAAATAATAATTAATAATTAAAAAATATTTGTTAAAATAAAAATAAGAATTTTAATTTAAAATCCACCTTGGCATGTCTGCATGTCACGCCACGTAGGATAAGTGACTGACAACTCAGCGCCATTTTTGACCAAATTAAAGGGGGACTATGATTTTACAAATTGAAAAAATAGGGGGACTAAATTCGTGAAAAAAAAAGTTGGGGGGACCAAAATCGTGAGTTTGTGAAAATAGGGGGACCAAAACTGTAATTAAGCCGAACCTTTTTTAACGGTTTATGTTTAATTTTTTTTTTGACCAAATGTTTGTTGGTCACTTATCATATTCATATGCTTATGTGGCTTTTTTTTGTCCTATTTTTGGTTACCGTGAGTAATATTCACTGACTTTGCTGGTGACTAATCTACGTGGGAGAACCTCGTTGGTCACGTGTACCTGGCTTTGCCGGTCGTGTGGTTCTCCCCTTCCAATGTATGGTCACGTGTACTGGCTTTACCGGTCGTTTGGTTTTTTCCTCCCAATAAAGTTTTTGCCGTACATAAGATTCAAACTCAATAACTTGGAGTGGAATACACTATGTATTTACTTATGCTTTCGTTTCGTAGTTGTTGATATAGCAATCTCTTATTTTTCCAAATCCTTTATGGTCCCTCCTCTCATAGTCTCATCCCATGATCCCAGTCTCATTATCATTATCGTAGCTCCTGTCTCGTGCATATCAATAACTCGTTGCTATATTATATGGGTTAGTTAACTAGTTAATGTTTGTCTTGAGTCTGCAACTTTTCATTGTGGTGTAAAAAAATAGACTTGTACATATACAAAAACAAGTAGGTATTACATGGTGTGGTGTTGCATTCTTCAATTTTGTTAAGTATGGCTCGTGGGCTTAGCCCAAACTGTTTGGGGGTGCGGAGGGAGTTGGCCCACCGCAGTACGGTTTAGGGGGTTATTATAAATACCTATTGTAACACTGAAATCCTAATTCATCCTGAAATAAGACGAAACTACAGCTACTCTGTAGTTGCAGACGTAGACATATTTTGACCGAACTGCGTGATCAAGATCGTGTCTTTATTTTGCGTTTTTGTTTCTATTATTTCTTCATTTACTGGTTGTTGTTCTAACACAATTCCTCGAGAATTTTTCATTTTAGGAAATATATATGCTGGCAAGACGCATAGGCCGGCTTAGACAATAAATTTAAAGCTTGAATATTCTCCAGACTTTTTAGCTCCTTTTCGACAAAAGCACAAGGCCAATGTAAATCGAGTAGCCTGGACGCACTGGCTTAGACAATAAATTTAAAGCTTGAATTTTCTCTAGACTTTTTAGCCTCTTTTCGATAAAAGCACAAGACCGGTGTAAATCGAGTAGCCTGCTACTTATGAAAAATAGATGACATGCCTGTCCCAAAAAGTTAGTTTAGTTGGTAAGGTAAAGAACACGACGGAGTTTGAAAAAGGATGTTCCTATTCAAATCCTGGAAACTAACCGTTCCCGTACCTTCTAACCAATTACTAACTGTTGCGCCCGAAAAATCCGGTTTGGGACTTTTCGTTTGACAACGCGGAAGAAGTTTGGAGCCACCACCAATATTTTAATTTTAAGACCAAAACATTGAAAAAAAGGTCTTTTAAACAAGGCAGATGGTCTTTTGAAAACGCAGAGATGTAGGTTCGGGGGTCGGTTAGGTACGGGGAAGGTATTAGCACCCCGCACCTCCTTTCTACCGAAAGGGAACCATTAACTTGATGTGTGGTTTAGACAAAAGTTCGAGTTGAAAGCAATTTATTCTACTTCTTTTCTTTTCTTTTCTTTAAGGTTTGTTTTATTGAAAACAGGAGGGAAGAAGAATATTTTTGGTTATCTTTGAAAATCAGGACAAAACAAAGATTTTTTTAAGAGTGTGCTTGACGGGACAGGACCCCGCTCCTACGTATCTCCCGGTGCGATGGAGAATTCAAAGCTACGTAGTTCTCGGTTTTTTAAAAGTGTGCTTGACAGGACAGGACGCTCCTACGTACCCTCACTGAAAGAGGGATCAAAGCGACGTAGTTCTCGGTTTTTGGTTTTGAAAACGGCTTAAGGGGTTTTTCGCAATTGGGTGAGCGTTTGTGAAGACCGAACAACAACGGTTAGAATGGCCTCACTACTAACTCTTTTGAAAATGAAATCATCATTAATGACCTAAACGGCAACGACGCGATTGGTGTTTAATGACAATTGGTTTATTTTTGAGAAATGAATAAGTTTTCGAAAATGGGATAGAGCTTTTGCGAAGACCGAACAACAACGGTTAGAATGGTCTCGCTTCTAACTCCTTTTGAAAACAATATCATCATTAACAACCTAATCGGCAACGGCGCGATTGGTGTTTAATGACGATTGATTTATTTTTGTTTTGAAAGTAAAAGTTTTTTTTTTGTTTTGAAATGATTTTAGGAAATGAGTTTTAGAAAAGGAGTAAAACATTTCAAGTCAATTCTAAATCCATAACCAAATGCAAATGAATGAACAATACTCAAGCAAACATGAACATATCATTCATTAACCAAGATTAAACATGCCCATACAATCAAAGGATTCAATTATTAAAGATGCAAAACAAAATTCTCAAAGTAATTGCGTGTGTGCAAGAAGGATTGTATTTACCCTAATGGCTCTATGCTACAACATGCATGTAGACTTACGTCTCCATTAGGAGGTCATACAAGTGGAGAGGAGGACACACAATCAAGTCAAGACATTTACATGACATCAAGAACAAGTGAATACAATTGATTGTAAACATAGAGTATTCTAAGTTAAATGATTGAGTATGTAAGCAAGGATGCATGATTAGGTAAGCATGTAAGTGCATGAGTGTACAAGGAATGGATGCATAGCACTTTAATTATGAATGGATGGCATACAAGGATGCATAAGAGGATGCAAGAGATATAAGCATATGAGGATGCATGAGAGTGTCACATAAACTAAGTATGAATGAAGATGCATGAATGTGAAAATGTTTTGGGTATTTTTGCAAGTTGATAAGTTGTAAAACTTTAAGTAAGAAGTTAGTGAAAAGTAAAGTAAAAATGCATGAAGTAAATGGTAATTATTTAATGAGATGGTAAAGTAAAAATGCATGAGGTAAATGGGAAGTGGTAAAATCTTTTTATGTTTTAGTAAAAAATTAATGAAGTGGTAAAAACCAAAGTAGTAAAATATTTTTATGTTTTGGTAAAAAGTTAATGAATGGTAAAGTAAAATGGTAAAAAGTAAATAAACACTAGAACCAAGTTGAATCACATAGAGCAATCCTCTCACTTTGAGAAAAGTGCACTAGGCACTAGTGAGAATCAACTTGCCTATCATCAACAATTTACAATAAGCAAACTAAGACACAAGAATAAGTGGACACACAAACTAAATTGAGTCATTTCTAGCAATCTTCACCACTTAAGTCAAGGTGCACTAGGCACTAGTGGGAATCATATTGCTAGATCATCAACCAACAACAAAAAATAACATCTAACACTAAAATAAAATACTAACAACAAGATTAAACATCATCAAGCAAAGAACAACAAAAAAATCAATTTGAAAATGTTTTTAAACACAAGCATGCGAACCCAAAGGGAACATAGATCCACACTTTTATTAAAAACAAACACAAAAGTTAACATAAGGCAACATAGATCCATTTTTGCAAAGGATTCACATGATTAAGCAAAGGATGGCATAAAACTCACATGAACCCTAAGTTTTCTACAAGCATGCGAAATGAACAATGCCATAAAACAACTCTTATTTCATGAAATTTAGTGCAAAATGTTTAGAGATGCAAGGGAAATCATTCAAGCACAAGAACAACTCCTTCAAGGCCAAGGACCCACCTCAAACACCTAAGGCTCCCTAAGTCCTTGTCAAAATGTTTGAAATGGATCCTCAAAGCAACAACAACAAGCAATCAAGAAGGAGTTGGGAGTAGAAGAGAGATTATGCAAGAAGAACTAAATATGAGATGCAAAGTTTCAAAGCTTACCTCAAAATCACAAAGAAATGAAGAAGGAGATGATATGAACACAAAGATTCCTAGCTCTTAGCAATTTGATGATGCAACCTTGAAGAGAATGGAAGGAATGATGATGATCTAACAAGAAATGGAAGATTTGATGGTGAAAAATTGAAGAAAATATATGGAAGAGAGGGGGAAGAGGCTACGGTTTTGGGGAGAGGAATGAGAGGGAGAGGAGGTGTTTTTGGTGTGCTAGGGTTTTAGTGTAGGAGAATGAGAGGCCAAAGGATCCTTAAGTGTGGAAATGAAGGGGTATTTATAGTTATTTTAGGTTTAGGGGCAATTGGGTCATTGGCCTTACTAAGTGCTCTAGGATTGAGTTTTAAAATTAAATGGAGGGTTAGGATTGATCCTCACATGGATTGAGGGTAGGAAGAAAACACAAAAGGTGAGAGTGAGAGAGTGGGGGCGAAAATGAGGGAAGGGAGTGAGAGTTTTTGTAAAAAAAAACTTGTCTTATTTTAGGAATAATGTGAGGCAAAAATAGGGTTAGGGGTATGATTGAGATGGAATGTTACCAAAGAGGAAAATTGGTGTTTCCTTATGAAGAGGTTAGTGTAAGTGAGTGAGGTTATTTACCAAAGAGGGCATGAATCTTCATGAGAGTGAGTGAGAATTGGTGATATGCACCAAAGGAGAAGGTTTAAGGATGGTACAAGGCATATTCCTTCAAAATAAGGAATAATAGTACAATAGAAGAGTGTGGAAGAATTTTGTGAGAGGGAGAGAGAGAGAGAGGGGGTTTCGAAATTGTGGGGGGAGAGAGAGAGAGAGAGAGAGAATTTCGAAATTGTGGGGAGAGAGAGAGAGAGAGGAAAAAAAACTTGTTTTTGGTCTTTTGTCTTATTGAGGACACTTCCTCATTTTGCTTTTTGAATTTGAAATTTTTGGGCATGGGAAATAATGGGAATGCAACTATTGAAAATGTGTTACATGTTTTTGGGCACCATAAAATATTCCCTCTAGCCACCCATGACAATAAAACTTGTCACTTAAGAATTGAGGAATATTTAATGGTCCTTTTTTATTTTTCTATGCACTAAAAATGGAAAAATACATTTTTAATTATTTTTGACTAGGGTTTTCTTTCTAAAAAATTGTACAAAAATTATCCTTGATAGAATAAAAATGTACTTTTTGTGGATGTGCATTTTTGGCGAGAAAATCATCTTTTTGCGAAAAATGACCAAAATGTCCTTTTTGACCCTAAAACCATAGTTTGCCTAAAAAGTGTATTCCAACCTTAAAAATGATTTTAAAGACCTTGGAATGACTTCTAGGACCCAAAATGCAATGCATGATGCTCTTCATTCTTCAATTTATTTATTTTTTGTGGAAAATTAGGGTTTTGACTTAAGCCGAACAAAATTAGGGTATGACAGCTGCCCCTCTTTATCTGAACTTTAACGAGGAATATGAATTGGCCGAAACATATTCCAATGCAAAATGAAGATAAAGAATTCAGAAATTATACCGATTTTGTCTACTTAGGGAACCCCGAATTTTCCTCTTTTTTCTTTTTCTATTTTTATTGGGTGTTAGCCCGAGGTGAATGCAATGGATGAATCGTCAACTCTCAGTAAGCAGGAAACTAAATGGTGCCAACCCTCAATAAGCTAGCGGAAAGCAATAAAGAAAGCAATAAAAAGGGAAGCAAAAAGGGTGCCGGCCCTCGTTAAGCCGGCGACGGAGGCTGCCTAAAGCCTTTTAACGAATCGCGAATGATCCGAGCTTGCACTTGGGCCTGGGAGCACGTGGGCTCCAAAGGGGTGGTCTTGCGAGCGACCAGGGGAGGGTACTATATCAAGTCTGGATCTCGATATTTCCCTAGGACTGCGCCATGTTTTAGGCTAACACAGCTATCCTCTTCGACTGGACCTATTGAGGCCAGGGGGACTTACCTGCAGCTCGAATACAAGGTGAAGTCAATCTTGCTGGGGACACGTGGGTCCAGAGGGGATTCCAAAATCCAGTTGGTTTCCTTTAGTCGGTCAATGCTTCCACACCGATCCAGGATGCCTGCTCAGGTTAGCGGACTTTTGTTCAGCTTTCTCTTGATTGATGATCAATACCATTGCACTGATCCAGGATGTCTGCTCAGGCTAGCGGACCTTTCTTCAGCTTGCTCTGATTGATGATCAGTGCCATTGCACTGATCCAGGATGTCTGCTCAGGTTAGCGGACCTTTCTTCAGCTTGCTCTGATTGATGATCAATGCCATTGCACTGATCCAGGATGTCTGCTCAGGTTAGCAGATGCAAGACATGGTGCATGGAATATGAATGCATGCTATGCAAAGTCCGTTATGCGAATGCATGTCATGTGAGTGCATGCGATGTGATGATTTAGTGGAATGATGAATGCAATGGGATGCTATTCTTGATTCTTCGCTTCTTTTGTCAGCTTTCTTTTTTCTGACTGTTTGTTTTTTCTTGGCTTTTCATTCTTTGATCAGCTTTCTTTTTCTGATCGTTTGTTTTTTCTTTTGCTCTTTTGGCTTATTTTTGCTGGTTCAGCCAACCCGCGACACTCATGGCACGAGACTGAGGAACCCGCTGGAATTGCGGGGCTCATGGGCCGAGTGCATGTTGGCTTTGACTTCGCCGTTTGAAGCAATCGTGAGTGCAATCGCTTTCTCTTGCATGATTAACTGGTTTTGGGGAATTGCTTTTTTTCGCGACCTTTAGGGACTTTGCAATAATTGTAATGCTCCATGATTTATGCACATGTTTTACAGGTCATCCTCACCATCATTATAAAACGTTTATTTTGAGCAAAAAAAGCAGAAAATAAAAGAGTGAACAGATATGAGACAGTTGAACTTTATTAATGTGGAAACCGGTCGCACAAGAAGTTACGCCGATTGTTTATTACACTTGAAAGTTTAAACTATAAAAAGACACGAAAAAAGAGAGAAGTTAAATTCTGACTGTCCGTCTCTGTGGAACAGTGCTAAACATTTATGTCCTTGACCTTGATCACTCCCTCATCCAAGTCTTCAGAGGAGTTGTATGCCTTTCTTTACTTTTCATGCCCAAGTTTTCTGACCCTAATTTTTGCCTGGATCGCCCTTTGCGGGTTTTCAATCCACCGGGTCGCTCTGATTTTGCCTAGGCCGCCCTTTCGGGTTTTCAACCTAGCGAGCTAACTCTTACTTGGCTTGTCTTTCTCTTTTTTCGTCTATTTCTTTCAGGCATAATACTTCTTCACTTGATCGGAATTGACTGGGTTCCTTAAATCCTCTTCGTCCATGTTCGTGAGTATCAGTGCTCCTCCAGAAAAGGCTTTCTTGACCACATACGGGCCGTCATAAGTGGGTGTCCATTTCCCTCGGGGATCAGTCTGGATGGGCAAGATCTTTTTAAGCGCCAAATCTCCCTGCTCGAATTCACGGTGCCGGACTTTCTTGTCAAAAGCTGTTCTCATTCTCTGTTGGTACAGCTGCCCATGACACAAAGCTGCAATTATTTTTTCCTCAATGAGGCTTAGCTGATCCAGACGAGCCTGCACCCACTCTGCTTCTTCCAGTTTAGCTTCCATGAGTACCCGTAGGGATGGTATCTCAACCTCGATTGGGAGGACCGCCTCTGACCCGTATACCAGAGAGAAAGGAGTTACCCCAGTTGAGGTACGCACTGAAGTACGATAGCCATGCAAAGCAAAGGGAAGCATTTCATGCCAATCCTTGTATGTGACCACCATTTTTTGCACAATCTTTTTGATGTTCTTGTTAGCTGCCTCCACTGCTCCATTCATCTTGGGCCTATAGGGGGAAGAATTATGATGCTGAATTTTGAACTCTGCGCACAGGTCCTTCATCATTTTGCTATTCAGATTGCTGCCGTTATCAGTGATGATCTTGTTAGGAAGACCATAACGGCAAATCAGATCCTTCTTCACAAATTTGGCAACCACTTGTTGCGACCGAAAAATCCGAGAAGGATTCCTCGAAGGTTCAAAAGATGAAGCCGCCACCAAAGTTTAGTTTAAGGGCAAACATTGGAAAATCCCTTTTGGATTGGATAAGGGTCCTTGAGACCAGATTTGGGTTCGGGAGTCGGTTATGCGTGGGGAAGGTATTAGCACCCCACGACATCCTTCCTAAGGAAGGTTACCTGCTAATTAGTTGTAGAAGCGGGAGTTAATTTTGAAAACATTTATTTTTACCCTTTTATTGTGAATTAAAAAGAATGAAGAAAATTTGATATTTTATTTAAGAAAATGATTATTTTGGAAAAGACTAAAAAGATTTTTTATTAGTGCAATTGACAGATGTGGGCCCCCATCTGCTCCTACGTATCTCTTGGTAGAGAATCAAATCACACGTAGTTCTTGGTAGAAAAATGTTTGCTGGTTGGTATTTTTTAATATAGGGATCTTAGGACTCCTGAGTGATCAGTTCATTTGTCCTAAAATGATGACTAACCCGACCGTACAGTCGGCTTAGTCCCCTATTTTGTAAAAATGGGGTTTTTGGAGTTTGAAAAATGGTTTGATGTGTGTTGGTTTGATTTTATTGGAATAGGGGTTTTAGGGCTCTTGATCCGTACAGTTCATTCGTCCTAAAACGGTGACTAACCCGGCCGTACGGCCGACTTAATCCCCTATTTTGAAAATTTGATTTGTGGAAGAAATGTATTTGGGTTTATTTTTATTTAGGAATTGTTTGTTTTAAATAGGGATTTTAGGCCATGATCCGTAACGGTTCATTAGTGACCTAAAAAGCAGACTAACCCGACTGTACAGTCGACTTAGTCCCCTATTTGTATTTTTGAAGAGAATTTATTTGTTGTTTTAGAAAGATATAAGTTTGTGAAATAAATTGTATCATAGTAGAAAAATTTGAAAAAGGATGAAAACGGAGTGTATTTGTAAAAAAGGGGGGTGTAGATTACAGAAGGCTGTATTAAAAAAAATGGGTGGTGCAAATAACGAGCAGCCCAACTTGTTTCCGTTTTATCAGCCCACGAATTGGGCCCTTAGGCAGGAGGGTGCGCGTATTAAAAATAGGTGGTGTAAAAAGTAATCTGATTAAAAATTAAAAACAAAATAAAACCTAAGCTATATCAGGTGACATAAGGGTTTTTGGGAACCCTAATTTCGTTCTCCACATTTGAGCGCTGCATCCACCCTCCTTTGAAAGAGAGAGAGAGAGAGAAATCCGCATGAGAGAACAGAGAGAGAGGATGAGATGGAGAGATTTGCGGGGAGAGAGAGAGAGTTGCGACGAAGACAGAGGAAGGCGTTGACTAGCCGTCGCGGTTGTAGTCACGACGGTGGTGACTGCGGCATTGAAGGGTGCGATTGCGAAGGGGTGCGGTTGCGAAGGAGTGGAGGCCAGGCGACGGAAAAGGGGAGGCTACAGTGATGGGCTTGTCTCCGGCGAAGATGACAGAGCTGACGGAGGTGATGGCGATGCGTGGTGACTGGCGACGGAGAGATGGTGCGACAGTGATGGGGAGTATGGCAGCCACGCCTGACGGCGATGACCACCGTCGGTGGTGGCGTTTTTCCAACAGTAACCAGGTTCGTTTCTTTTCTTTCTTTTATGTGATGAAACTGTTTCTGTTCCTCCTACCCTCTAATGGATTTTTGTTTTCCTAATCCTAATTTGTAATTTGTTTATGTTCATGGAAACCCTATTTTAATTGTATTCAAACTGTTCTATTCATGATTTTTCGAAGAGAACCTAACTTATTTGCAAACCTGATTTAAACTTTGTTCCATTCATGACCAGTTTTACGCCATAGTCTATTCACAGTACTGACATTCACAGCATTAATGAAAATTCGATCTTTAGTTCACATATGCTTTTTTTCAGATTCTGGTTGTTACTAAGTTCAGATTATTAATTCAAGTTGTGATTCTGGTTCTCTACAGAATAGCTTATTATGAACTAAATTTGGTAAAACCTAAAGAAGCAAAATGAAAACATGAAGACTAACCTCTCTGCCAGCTTCTGAAAAATTTCCTATTGCTTGTTCGTTACTGTTGTTCCTGCCTTTGCTGTTACTGCTATGCCTCTTTTGCTTCAGAATTTTTGATGCTTTGCTATTAGGGTTTCAACATAGAACCCTAATCTTTGGTTCTGAATTTCTCTGTATTTTTTTTTTGTCTGATTTTTGGTGCCTCTTCTGTGTGTTCTAGCTCTCTTTTTTATAGGTAAAAAAAAAGGCTCTAACCTAATTTTATTTCCTATTTTAGCTTATTGGACCTGTTAGGGATTCTTGGGCATCAAGCATAAGCCCATGGATCAGCTGCTGTATTTTGCTTTGGACTGACGAGATGGTGGGTACTTGGTGAGCAAGAAAAGGAGCTAGGGTTTCAGCTGCTGTTTTTCTTTTCTTTTTTTTTTGTAATTTTTGTAATTTCATTTTTCTATATTTTTTGTATTTTTTGTATTTAAAGACTTTTGGACAATTGTAATATTATTCTGATTTTGTTTAATATATTTTTTATGGCTTTTTGATCAAAGGACTAAATTAGGCCCAAAATACCAATCATAGGCCCATTTAGACAAATGACTCATATAAGGCCCAATTAGAACAATTTTCTAAAATCAGGTCCAATCTAGGCAAATTACTATCATAGGTCCAATAGCCACATAGGCCCAATTAGGCAAATGACTAAAGCATTAGACATAAGCCCATTTATTAAAAAAAACTGGTTTAAAACACTAAGCGTAAGCTCAAATAGGCAAGCTAATGAGATTAGGCCCAAAAAGGTTGGACATAGGCCTACTTGGACAAATCGGTCCAAATCAGAAACAAAACAGCGCTCGAAGTGCCATAGGCTTCTGACACGGGGTTAAAGCGATTATTATAGAAGACCGGGCAAAATTAGGGTATAACAGCTGCCCCTCTTTATTTATATTTTACTAGAAAAGGTGAACGGTTTTCAGATTTTCGTAGTAGAAATACAAATAAAGATAGATTAGACGCTAATTTTGTCCGTTTAGGGGGAAGATGAGTTAGGGAAACGAGGGACGATTAACACTTGGCGTGTTAACCGAGAACAATAAAGAAATGATCGCTGGGGATCTAGTTTAGCCTTGGGGCTTTAGAAGAGCATTTGGGCTCTAAGGGAGCACTGGGGCTCAAAAGGGGTTGCCTAAACCCTAAAGGACCAATTGGGGTCCGAAAGTGCACTGGGGCTTTGAAGGACTGCCGGGGTCCGAGGGTGGCCTTTTTCGAGCGGCCGTTAATAAGATCAGGTCTAGAACTGATCACGAATGACGTCCACTATGTCTTAGGCTGACACAGCTAGTCTGAATGGCCTGGGGCCGGATGATCCGTCGGTGCTCGATGCCGACGTGCGATCTGGATTGGATGACCGTTGGAGGTCTAAGGAGCGCTGGGGCTCGCGGTGTTAACATTACGATCTGGTTTGCTGAGTTAAGGTCAGCACTTATCGTGTTTAAATAATAATAATAAAAAAAAAACTGAAAGAGTCGACACTTGAGGTCGGTATGCAACAAGTGTTATGCATATGACATGCATGCAATGTATGCATATGTAACGAAATATGGAATGGTTCGCTCTTGCTTTCTTTTCTTTTCTCGCTTTTATTTGTTTTTCTTTGCTTCTTTTTGGCTTTTTTTTTGTCTCTTTTTTGCTTTTCTTTTTGGGCTTCTCTTTTTGCTGGTCCTTCAACTCGCAGGACTTCCGGCATGAGGCTATCAAGTGCATTTGTACTGCTAAGTCAATTGCGCATGACTGGGACTTATCATTTGAGATGATCGATTTATTGCTCTATTCCTGCGGTTCCTTTCTTCCTTATCGGTATTTTAATGAAAGACTATATCTCTTTTATGATTCTCGGAAATTTCGTAATGATTGTAATGCTTTTGATTATGCCACATGTTTCACAATCCAGTATCAATTATCACAAAACATCATTTCAAAAATAGACGGAAGTAAAAAGGAAGGAAAGTGTTTGATATTGACATTGGAGGCCAAACGTGCAGAAGGCACACCGACTTAAGATTACGTCAGGAATTTTATTGAAAGAATAGGAAAGCTGAAATACTAAGCAGACTTCTCGGTAGTTAGTGTCCTTGAAGTAACGGTGCCGGCCACCCATGTTCACGACCTTGATCACTCATCATCCGACTTTTGGAAGTGTTGACTGCCTCAATGTTTGTTTAGTCCAACTTCCTGACCCTAATTTTTGCCTGGATCGCCCTTTAGAGTTTTCAATCCATCGGGTCGCTCTAATTTTTGCCTAGGCTGCCCTTTCGGGTTTTCAACCTAGCGAGCTCATTTTTGCTTGGATCATCTTTCTCATTTTTCTATACTCCTTTTTTAGGCAGCGTTCACCGGGAGTGGGAGGTCTTCCCCGTCCATTTTTGTGAGAATTAAGGCTCTTCCAGCAAATGATTTCCTTACCACGTGAGGTCCTTTATAGTTCGAGGCCCATCTCCTGTGGGAATCCTTTTGGGTATGACTTTCTTGGGCACCAAGTCTCTTTAAAATTGTTGAGGACAGACTTTCTTTTGTTAAATTTTCTTTGTTCTTTTCCGATAAGACATAAGACAACCGTTTTTTGTTTGGTGAAGTTTAATGGAAGTACTACTCCCATCGTACGGGGTTTCCCCTGTTGAAGTATGAGCGAGGTCTGATCTCCATGTAAAGGCGAAATGTCACCATCATCCCTGATATTCTTTGTTTGTTGTCGCAACTGCCCCATTTTTTTGGGTGGTATGGGGAGGGGTCATGATGCTCGACTTAGAGTCCTTGCGTAGCCTTTTCACCACTGTCCGTGACGATCTTTTTAGGAAAGCCGTAACGGCAGACCATATTTCTGGTGAAATGTCACCATCATCCCTGATATTCTTCATCTGTTGCTGCAACTGCCCCATTTTTTGGTGGTATGGGAAGGGATCATGATGCTCGACTTGGAGTCCTTGCGTAGTCCTTTCACCATTATCTGTGATGATGATTTTTTTTTTTAGGAAAGCCGTAACGGCATACCAAATTTCTCGACAATCACGGATTTGTTACATCAGTGGGTCTCTTATGTCAGACAAGGTGATGTAAGCGAACTTTCTTGATTTGCTATCCTTTGGGTGTGCCCAAGTTGATCATTTCGTTTGATCCCACGCGAGGATGGGTTACTTTATCCTTTTGTTCCGTTATTATCATTACCTCTGGAAGAGTTTCCCAGTTATCTTCAACATATTCCTTGGTTTGATTAATGGGGTGATCAAAGTTATGACATGAATTACCGACGTTGTTATTTTCAAGGACAAGTTGTTTAAGTCTGCATTAGTAGAAATTGAAGAAGGATAAAAGAAAAAGTAAAGCGAGCAAATGAGTAAAAAGGAATTTATCGAAGAATTCAAAATGCTATTTTATTAATATTGATACCGGAAAGAAACATGCATGCCCTTATTGAAATGTCCTAAGGCTTTGGGCAGAGCCATAGGATTTGCATTACGTAACATTACTTTGAACCGAAAATCACAAGAAAATCAACAATCTCCCAATTCATAAGTACTTCAGCTGTAGGACAAAGGCGCACAAGGTTGATGATGCCGTTTTTAACCGTTGATCGCCTTCAAAAGCATTGACAGATGGCTTCTCATGCCCCTGGTAAAGGGTTAGCGCCTCCGTTCGGAGCATCCTCATTGAAGCTCAACCATTTGGATTCGATCAGATCCTGAACCACATATTTCAAAGCTTTGCAGTTTTCAGTGGAATGGCCGGCCACTCCAGCGTGGAACCCACAGGTAGCATTCGGGTCGTAGTTTTTGGGGAAAGGAGGCTGAATAGGTCTCATCGGACGGGGAGTGATTAGGTTGTGATCGATGAGATGGTTAAACAGGTCTGTGTACGACATGGGTATCGGGTCAAAGCTAACGGGCTTTCTCTCTGGGTAATTTTGTGGTCTGTAGCTGGGAAGGTGAGGTGAGGCTGGTGGCGTTTGGGTAGGGAATTGATAGGCTTGTGGCGGTTTAGTGTAGGAGGGTTTTCCGGCTCCAGTGATTGCGTTAGTTTCCTCCTCTCTTCTTTTGAGAAAACCAGCGAAAGGCTTTTTCTGGCTATTGGTTCCGGTGAAGCTGTGTGCAATTTTTCCATTCCTTAAACCATTCTCTAACCTCTCTCCTATGATGACCATATCCGAGAAGCTTGAGGATACACTCCCTACCAATCTGTCGTAGAAGGGCGACTGTAAAGTATCCATGAACATTGTTACCATTTCTTTTTCCATCAGAGGTGGTGCTACTTGTGCTGCTAATCCTCTCCAGCGTTGAGCGTATTCCTTGAAGGACTCGTTATCCCATTTCACCATATTCTGTAGCTGTGTCCTATCAGGTGCCATATCAGTGTTGTACTTATAGTGCTTTAGAAAAGCGTCTGCTAGGTCTTTCCAACATCTGATGTGAGCACGTTCCAACTGCATGTACCAATTCGAAGCTGACTCAGTTAGGCTGTCTTGAAAGTAATGGATGAGCAGCTTGTCATCATGTGCGAATGCGGCCATTTTCCTGCAGTACATGGTTAGATGGCTTGCTGGGCAGGTTGAACCTCTATATTTGTCGAAGTCTGGCACTTTGAATTTGGGAGGGATGGCTACATTTGGGACAAGACATAGGTCGTATGCGTCCCTTGCGCCGACATTGGATCCTTCGATTGCTCTTACGCGCTCTTCAAGCATTTGATATTTATCCTTGGGCTGAGAGTCCTCCATTGAGTAGTTGTGAGTGGGTCCTCTCATGTTGTAGTGGGGAAGGACCATTGGCATTGCAGCGGAGTTCGCATTGGGTGCAGGAGCATGATGAATTACTACTGGTGACAGAGTATGACTCTGTGGAATGACCTGTGGTATAGTCGTAGGACTCGAGAAGTGAGCTCGCGGTATTTCTGCATTTGCATTTTGAGTTGAAGGTCCAGCGACTCCCGAAGGTCCTTCCTCTGAATTGACCTCCATGGTAGGAGGAGTATAACCGGCTGGGAGGCCGTAAGGGGGCCATGGATAGCCTTGGACATTCACTCCAGCGGTGTATGGAGTCTCGGAGCTGGGAGGAGGAAGGCTTGAAGCATTGTTCTCAGTATTCCCCGCCGAGGCATTTTCGTTTGCGCCTTTTTTCTCGAGGAGTTTCATGAGCTCGGCCATTTGATCTTTCATTACCATCATCTCGCTCATTTGATCCTTCAACTTTGCCATGTCTTCTCTCAGAGCCTGATTATCCTCTTCGGCCATCTTCTTTTGCTTGAGAACGAGTCCGGTAGCGATGTTGATGAACCAGCTTGCCCTTTTACTCTGTTTAATTTTTCAATTTTTCTTTTTTAGTAAGTACATGAATGGACTGATGAATGTGCATGAAATGCAAATGTATGATTTCGTGTTACGCTGGGGAAATTGTAAGTTTCTGTTTGACGCAGAACTGAAATAAACTTATTTTATTAATGCAAATGTTTGATCCATCTTGTCAGAAAGAAAGTCCTATACAATTCCCTGGCGGTTATAGAAATGTATGAAAAATGAAATGTTAATGTAAAAAAACTTCTTTTTTTCTTTTTTTTTTCATGCAAAAGGGAAAGGTAAAAATGCATGAGGTATGCTAAAAAATAATTTGCCAAAACAACATATGATTTTGAAATTTTTTCTTTGAAGAAGACCGGAAAAAATGTATCACTGTTTGTTTGAATGCAGGGGTATGAGGCTCCTTTGTGTCCTACGAGGGTTCCTTAGAGAATAGGTCTAGGGCTTGTCTATTAAGTGAACCTTTCAAAGGGTAGCTCTAAAGAGTCCTACATAAGGTTCCTAGAGCCAACGACCCCAATTAAGAACACTGATCAACAACAATAGGCAAGCTATTAGAAGTGCCAGCATTCTCAAGAGGGGCCAAACTCTAGGTGAGACTTTCGTGACCACCCAACAGGACGCACATCCAGTAGGCCATCACTACGCAGTCTCGTTCTAACTTAGGTTATTCTCCAGTCCGGGTTCTCACGTGTGTGCAAAAGTGTGATAGTGGAGTGTGTGAAGGAGCAAAATATCAAGAATACCCCCCAAGCTGCAAAACAAACAAACATATATGCAAAAAAGTGGTCTTCTATCCTAAAGTTTAGGTATCACATAAATATATAACATGCAACAAGAATAAAAGGTGAAAGGGAAGGGTAAAAAGAAACATTAAATTAACCACTAATCCTACAACTAATTAGACTAGGTTTGACTCTCTAAATTGTCCCCAGTGAAGTCGCCAGCTGTTGCGACCGAAAAATCCGAGAAGGATTCCTCGAAGGTTCAAAAGATGAAGCCGCCACCAAAGTTTAGTTTAAGGGCAAACATTGGAAAATCCCTTTTGGATTGGGTAAGGGTCCTTGAGACCAGATTTGGGTTCGGGAGTCGGTTATGCGTGGGGAAGGTATTAGCACCCCACGACATCCTTCCTAAGGAAGGTTACCTGCTAATTAGTTGTAGAAGCGGGAGTTAATTTTGAAAACATTTATTTTTACCCTTTTATTGTGAATTAAAAAGAATGAAGAAAATTTGATATTTTATTTAAGAAAATGATTATTTTGGAAAAGACTAAAAAGATTTTTTATTAGTGCAATTGACAGATGTGGGCCCCCATCTGCTCCTACGTATCTCTTGGTAGAGAATCAAATCACACGTAGTTCTTGGTAGAAAAATGTTTGCTGGTTGGTATTTTTTAATATAGGGATCTTAGGACTCCTGAGTGATCAGTTCATTTGTCCTAAAATGATGACTAACCCGACCGTACAGTCGGCTTAGTCCCCTATTTTGTAAAAATGGGGTTTTTGGAGTTTGAAAAATGGTTTGATGTGTGTTGGTTTGATTTTATTGGAATAGGGGTTTTAGGGCTCTTGATCCGTACAGTTCATTCGTCCTAAAACGGTGACTAACCCGGCCGTACGGCCGACTTAATCCCCTATTTTGAAAATTTGATTTGTGGAAGAAATGTATTTGGGTTTATTTTTATTTAGGAATTGTTTGTTTTAAATAGGGATTTTAGGCCATGATCCGTAACGGTTCATTAGTGACCTAAAAAGCAGACTAACCCGACTGTACAGTCGACTTAGTCCCCTATTTGTATTTTTGAAGAGAATTTATTTGTTGTTTTAGAAAGATATAAGTTTGTGAAATAAATTGTATCATAGTAGAAAAATTTGAAAAAGGATGAAAACGGAGTGTATTTGTAAAAAAGGGGGGTGTAGATTACAGAAGGCTGTATTAAAAAAAATGGGTGGTGCAAATAACGAGCAGCCCAACTTGTTTCCGTTTTATCAGCCCACGAATTGGGCCCTTAGGCAGGAGGGTGCGCGTATTAAAAATAGGTGGTGTAAAAAGTAATCTGATTAAAAATTAAAAACAAAATAAAACCTAAGCTATATCAGGTGACATAAGGGTTTTTGGGAACCCTAATTTCGTTCTCCACATTTGAGCGCTGCATCCACCCTCCTTTGAGAGAGAGAGAGAGAGAAATCCGCATGAGAGAACAGAGAGAGAGGATGAGATGGAGAGATTTGCGGGGAGAGAGAGAGAGTTGCGACGAAGACAGAGGAAGGCGTTGACTAGCCGTCGCGGTTGTAGTCACGACGGTGGTGACTGCGGCATTGAAGGGTGCGATTGCGAAGGGGTGCGGTTGCGAAGGAGTGGAGGCCAGGCGACGAAAAAGGGGAGGCTACAGTGATGGGCTTGTCTCCGGCGAAGATGACAGAGCTGACGGAGGTGATGGCGATGCGTGGTGACTGGCGACGGAGAGATGGTGCGACAGTGATGGGGAGTATGGCAGCCACGCCTGACGGCGATGACCACCGTCGGTGGTGGCGTTTTTCCAACAGTAACCAGGTTCGTTTCTTTTCTTTCTTTTATGTGATGAAACTGTTTCTGTTCCTCCTACCCTCTAATGGATTTTTGTTTTCCTAATCCTAATTTGTAATTTGTTTATGTTCATGGAAACCCTATTTTAATTGTATTCAAACTGTTCTATTCATGATTTTTCGAAGAGAACCTAACTTATTTGCAAACCTGATTTAAACTTTGTTCCATTCATGACCAGTTTTACGCCATAGTCTATTCACAGTACTGACATTCACAGCATTAATGAAAATTCGATCTTTAGTTCACATATGCTTTTTTTCAGATTCTGGTTGTTACTAAGTTCAGATTATTAATTCAAGTTGTGATTCTGGTTCTCTACAGAATAGCTTATTATGAACTAAATTTGGTAAAACCTAAAGAAGCAAAATGAAAACATGAAGACTAACCTCTCTGCCAGCTTCTGAAAAATTTCCTATTGCTTGTTCGTTACTGTTGTTCCTGCCTTTGCTGTTACTGCTATGCCTCTTTTGCTTCAGAATTTTTGATGCTTTGCTATTAGGGTTTCAACATAGAACCCTAATCTTTGGTTCTGAATTTCTCTGTATTTTTTTTTGTCTGATTTTTGGTGCCTCTTCTGTGTGTTCTAGCTCTCTTTTTTATAGGTAAAAAAAAGGCTCTAACCTAATTTTATTTCCTATTTTAGCTTATTGGACCTGTTAGGGATTCTTGGGCATCAAGCATAAGCCCATGGATCAGCTGCTGTATTTTGCTTTGGACTGACGAGAAGGTGGGTACTTGGTGAGCAAGAAAAGGAGCTAGGGTTTCAGCTGCTGTTTTTCTTTTCTTTTTTTTTTTTTGTAATTTTTGTAATTTCATTTTTCTATATTTTTTGTATTTTTTGTATTTAAAGACTTTTGGACAATTGTAATATTATTCTGATTTTATTTAATATATTTTTTATGGCTTTTTGATCAAAGGACTAAATTAGGCCCAAAATACCAATCATAGGCCCATTTAGACAAATGACTCATATAAGGCCCAATTAGAACAATTTTCTAAAATCAGGTCCAATCTAGGCAAATTACTATCATAGGTCCAATAGCCACATAGGCCCAATTAGGCAAATGACTAAAGCATTAGACATAAGCCCATTTATTAAAAAAAACTGGTTTAAAACACTAAGCGTAAGCTCAAATAGGCAAGCTAATGAGATTAGGCCCAAAAAGGTTGGACATAGGCCTACTTGGACAAATCGGTCCAAATCAGAAACAAAACAGCGCTCGAAGTGCCATAGGCTTCTGACACGGGGTTAAAGCGATTATTATAGAAGACCGGGCAAAATTAGGGTATAACACCACTGAACTGGTTACACTGGAGTCTTCAACCCACTTCGTGAAATAGTCAATGGCGACCAAGATGAAGCGATGCCCATTTGATGCTTTGGGTTCAATGGGACCGATGACATCCATTCCCCACATTGAAAACGGCTAGGATGCAGTCAGAACATTCAATTTGGCAGGCGACACATGAATGTGGTCAGCGTAGATTTGGCACTTGTGGCACTTTCGGACAAAGTTGTAGCAGTCACCTTCCATCTGCAACCAGTAATAGCCCGCCCTTAAAATCTGTCTAGCCATAGTATGCGCACTGGAATGAGTTCCGAATGAGCCCTCGTGTACATCTTTCATGATTCTTTCAGCTTCTTCTTTAGCGACACACCTTAGGAGGACCATGTCATAATTCCTTTTGTAGAGAACCTCACCGCTGAGGAAGAAATTCCTTGACAGTCGCCGAAGAGTTCTCTTGTCATTTTCAGATGCCCCAGGAGGGTATTCTCTGCTGATGATGTACTGTTTGATATCATGATACCAAGGCTTGTCATCCGGCTCTTCATCTATGGCTGTGCAGTAGTGATGCGCAGGTAGACTCCGGTGCTGGATTGTGACATGAGTCAAGCTTTTATCACAATTGATATTGAACATGGATGATAAAGTTTCCAATGCATCAGCCAGCTGGTTTTCGCTTCGAGGGATGTGTTTGAAAGTGATTTCGTCAAAAGATTCCATCAACTCTTGCACATAAACACAATAAGGAATCAGTTTGGGATCTCTGGTCTCCCAATCGCCTCTTACTTGATGAATAACCAGGGCTGAATCTCCATACACATCTAGCCTTTTAACTTTCCATTCTAGGGCTGCTTGAATACCCAAGATGCACGCTTCATACTCTGCTATGTTGTTTGTGACATAGAAGCTCAACCTTGCAATGACAGGAACGAAGCGATTGTCAGGAGATATTAACATAGCACCTGCCCCATGCCCCCATACATTTGACGCACCGTCGAAGATCATTCTCCAACTTTCACTTTCTTGGGACTTCCCCTCATCAAACAGTGCCATGATATCTTCATCAGGAAAATCATGCTGCATTGGTTGGTAGTCTGGAATCGGCTGACATGCCAAATACTCAGCAGGTGCGCTACCTTTAACTGCTTTTTGTGTGACATACAGGATATCGTATTCTGATAATTGCATCTGCCAACGGGCAATTCGTCCTGTAAGAGCTGGCTTCTCAAATATGTACTTGATTGGATCCATTTTTGACACCAACCAAGTGGTGTGACTCAACATGTACTGCCTTAAACGGTGAGCAGCCCAAACTAGAGCACAACAAGTCTTTTCCAGCATAGAATATCTTGTCTCACAATCGGTGAACTTTTTGCTAAGATAGTATATGGCATGCTCCTTTTTCCCGGATTCATCATGCTGCCCCAACACACAGCCCATTGAATTATCTAGCACTGTAAGGTATAAGATGAGAGGCCTGCCTGACACAGGTGGCATTAAGACTGGTGGATTCTGCAAGTACACCTTGATTTTCTCAAAGGCAGCTTGACACTGGTCATTCCACTTCAACTCTTGATTTTTGCACAGCAGTTTGAAGATCGGCTCACAAGTAGCAGTCAACTGGAAGATGATTCGGGAGATGTAATTCAACCTTCCGAGGAAACCACAGACTTCTTTCTCTGTTTTGGGCACTGGCATCTCAAGGATGGCTTTTACTTTGTCTGGATCCACCTCGATTCCCTTCTGGCTGACAATGAAGCCTAACAACTTCCCTGATCTCACCCCAAACGTGCACTTGGCCGGGTTTAACTTGAGTTTATATTTCCTCAACCGTTCAAAGAGCTTCTGCAGATTGACAATATGCTCCTTATCGGTTTTAGATTTTGCGATCATGTCATCCACATAAACCTCAATCTCCTTATGCATCATGTCGTGAAACAGCGTGACCATGGCCCTTTGGTAGGTTGCACCAGCGTTCTTTAACCCGAATGGCATGACCTTGTAACAGAACATTCCCCAAAGCGTTATGAAAGTTGTCTTTTCCATATCTTCGGGGTCCATCTTGATCTGATTATATCCCGAATATCCATCCATGAAGGAGAATAACGAGTGTTGAGCTGTACTATCCACTAAGACATCAATGTGGGGCAAAGGAAAATCGTCTTTAGGACTAGCACGATTCAGATCTCGGTAGTCAACGCACATTCTGACCTTCCCGTCCTTCTTCGGAACCGGGACAATATTGGCAACCCACTGTGGGTATTTGGCCACCGCTAGGAATCCGGCGTCAAACTGCTTTTTTACCTCATCCCTAATCTTTAGGGACATCTCAGGCTTCATCCTTCTAAGTTTCTGCTTCACAGGCGGGCATTCAGGTTTGACTGGCAACTTATGCATCACAATGTCAGTATCCAATCCAGGCATATCTTGGTAGGACCATGCAAACACATCCATATAATCGTGCAACAGCTGAACCAACTTCATGCGATCCTCGTCATTCATGGCGGTACCCACTTTGACCTCTTTCTTGCTCTCAGCTGTACCCAAGTTGATCACTTCAGTAGATTCTCCGTGTGGCTGAATTACCCTTTCTTCCTGTTTCATTAACCTCATGAGTCCTGGAGGAGCTTCCCAGTCTTCCTCAACATCCCCCTCAGCTTGATTAATAGGGTGATCAAAGTCAAAATATGAACTGTTGGCACTGTTATTTTGGGAGACAATTGCTGTGGATCTGCATTTTGCCGAAGCGAAAAAGCAAAATGAAAGGCGAGACAAGCAAGCAAACAATAATAAAGCGAGGAAAAGGCACATGAAATGAAAAGGATTGATTTTTATTGATTGAAATTCAAAAACAACGTTTTTATTAATGATGATGATTCTGAAAATAAAAACATGCTCGCCCCTAACAACTTGTCCTATGGCCTTGGGCAGAGCCACAGGGTTGCATTACAAATGATTACTTTAAATTGAAAGTCACAGGAAGATCAGCAGCCTTCCAATTCTTTAATTTTTCACTGGCACCGCAGCGTCGAACCAAACTTGCACCACCCTCTTCAGACTCAGAACCATCCTTGATGACAGCAACTTGATTGGGATCCAACAAACCAGCACTCACAAAACTTTGACTGATGTCGCAAATTGGAATCCTATGGGGCCATGGATCCTGGCCTTTAGACTTGGCCAACCATCTGCCCCTTCGTTCATCTGCCATTTTTCTTCTTTCTTCCTCACTTGGGGTGTATCCCAGCCCACAACGGTCCTTGTTTTCCTTCAGTTGAATGGGAGCTAGAATTCCCTGACCAAACTTTCCCAAGCCAGAACCAACCTTATATCCTTGGGCTAACATGATCTTAGCAACCATCTCCTCCTCCTTGGTCCTCTCAAATACTACATTGGCGATCTCCAAAGACTGAAAGGCTGTTTCCAAAGACTCTTCGGCAGCTTCCACATATTTGAACTCTGATGGCTTATTAACCAGAGTCTCTTCCTCACCAAATACTACCACGACCTGGCCGTCAACCACGAATTTGACCCGCTGGTGTAAAGAAGAAGGGATTGCTCCAGCCATATGGATCCATGGTCGGCCCAGCAAACAACTGTATGAGGACGTAATATCCATGATTTGGAAATCGATGTAGAAAACTTCGGGACCAATCTGGATGGGAAATTGCATTTCCCCCAGAACTTCCTTTTTGGACCCATCAAAGGCCCGCACCAGTGTCGATCTCGGCTTCATGTAGGAGCAATCAACGTCTAACTTATCCATAGTTGACTTCGGCATCACGTTCAATGAAGACCCATTGTCAATTAGTACTCTGGCCAGCACATAGTCTCCACACTTTACCGAGATGTGCAGAGCTTGATTGTGTTCTTTTCCGCTTGAAGGCAACTCATCATCGGCAAATGTTAGGTGATTTGCAGCCACTATATTCCCCACAATCCCATCAAACTGATTCACTGTGATATCCTCTGCAACATGAGCCTCGTTGAGCACTTTCATCAAAGCTGTTCTGTGTGCTTCCGAGCTAAGCAACAATGATAGCATGGATATCTTGGATGGAGTTTGCTTTAACTGATCAACCACTCGATAATCACTCTGCCGGACGATCTTCAAGAATTCATCTGCTTCTTTTTCCGTCACTTTCTCTTGAGCAACCTCTGGCTCTTTTCCTTTTTCCTTACGGCCCCTCTGTTCGGCCTCCTTGGAAGTTTCAGCTCGGAGAGTCTCAGGAGCATATACTCTTCCGCTTCTTGTGATCCCACTTGATCCCCCTATGTTGGTTACGGTAGGAGCACTTGGGGAGCATTCGACTGTAGATAGTGCAGTGTACTTCCACGGAACTGCCTTGTCCGACTTATAGGGAAAAGGAGCCGGAACTTCAATCACTATTGGTTGGGTGTTTGCCCGCACCAATCTGGGATTGTAATTGTAAGGAATTTCGACAGGTCTTCTGGGTCCTCTACTTTTATCAGAATGTAGAGTCAACACTTCTTTTTCAACATCATGGGTTCCTATCTGGACCACACACCGATCCATCAGGTCCTGCAGGATCATCTCAAAGCTTTCACAATTCCCCACGCACATGGAGTCAGCACACCCCTCTTCATGGCAACACCCCTTCTTAACCACCCCAACATGGCATAACTCAGAGTAGATAACACCCAACAGGGTCTTGATCTTCTGCACATCCTTTACCAATTGCCCAATGGAACTTTCTATAGCATTGGTAGCTGGCCTCTGATGACCTGGCAATGGATTAGTTGTTGTATTCGGGCTGCTCTGCTTGAACGAGATCCACCCAGCATCTACTGGGTCTTGCACCACATGCTTGAAGGCTTTACATTCCTCCACAGTATGACCGACCCCGTTTTCGTGGAAACTGCAGGTAGCATTAGCGTTGCAACTTCTGGGAAATGGAGGCTGCAGGGCCTTCATTGGCCGAGTGTTGATCAAGTTCTTGGAAGTCAAGTGATCAAACAATTCGGTGTATGTCATTGGTATGGGATCAAAACTGGTCCGTTTCTTGTACTGATAACCCTGAGCCCTGTGACTGTCACTGCCTTGCTGGGATGGCACAGGAGCAAAAAATGGAACAGTTTGTGGTGGAGGGGTACCAAAGGATGAACTTCCTCCCGAGATTACATTTGTTTCCCCTTCCTTCTTCTTCGGGAAATGGGAGTGAGGCTTCTTCTGATTGCTTGAACCACCAGAGCTTCCTGCATTACTAAGGTGATTCGAAATCTTCCCACTTCGGAGACCATGCTCAAGTCTTTCCCCGAAGACTATCATATCGGAGAAGCTAGTTGAAACACTTGTAATCAGCCGGTCATAGTAAATTGCTGGCAGAGTTTCTATGAACGTGTACACCATTTCTTTTTCAGTCAAAGGAGGTTGGACCTGGGCGGCTAGGCTTCGCCATTTCTGGGCATATTCTTTGAAAGTCTCCCTTTCGCCCTTACTCATGTGTTGCAATTGCGACCTGTCCGGAGCCATGTCCATGTTATACTTATATTGTCTCATGAATGCTTCGCACAAATCTTTCCAACAACGAATTTCAGAGGATTGCAGTTTCATGTACCAATCTAGAGGAGCTCCAGCCAAACTGTTTTGAAATCAGTAAATCAGCAGTTTGTCATCATTGGCGTAAGGACCCATTTTTCGGACAAACATCGTAACATGGCTCTCCGGACAGCCTGTTCCTCTGTATTTGTCCGCTTCGGGAGCTTTGAACTTTGGTGGCAAAACCAAATCTGGGACTAAACACAGCTCACGAGCTTCCTTGGCTCTGACACCAACACCCTCCATTGCCTTTACTCTTTCTTCAAGTGCACGAATCGGGTCATTTGGCTGTGATCCCTCAAACATATGTCCTTGGGGGTGAATCCCCATACTGTAATAATACCCTCCATGCTGAGGAACATTGTGAGGGTGTGCTGCAAGCCCCGGAGTAGGACTGAGCACAGCATGAGGACTAGGAGCTTGGATCTGCGGTCCTCCGGCAGCTCCCCCGGACACGGCGGCAGTGACCTGATTAGGCGCAACCATACTGACGGGGATAGGTCCAACAGTTCGCGGCATGTACCCAGCAGGCATACCCCAAGGATATCTTTGTGAAGTGTATTGATTCGGCCCATTCATTCCTGAAGCAAAGATGGGATGACTGACCCCGGATCCCGGAGGAACTGTGGCTGATATTGGAGGAGGAACGAAAGAAGTGACACCATCTGGACCCACGACGGCGACACCTTCAGCAGCTGTCCCACTCTTTAAACTTTGCAGCATGACCATCATCTCATGCATCTGGGCCTCCATTGCCCCAACCTTATCCTTAAGCACTTGGTTCTCCTGAGCCAGCTGCTCAGGATTCAGAATTTGTACGCCCAAATCTTCATGTTCTGGATTACTTTCAGTTTCAATCTCTGGATGCCCTTGAGGATCAGTCATCAGCTTTGCTTGTAATCGGGTGAAGTATCGGTGGCGGAGAACCAGCTTGCCTCTCGCTTTTGTTGGTAGAACATTTTTATTAAGTGAAGGAGCAAATTAATGAATGCAATGCGTGCAATGCAGATGAGTGTTAGTTTTAGTTTGTCTTATGCCGTGAACCCCAACGTGTCATATCTTGCCATAGATTTAACAGTGAATTTTGATTTGTTTAGAACATGACAAGAGTGGAATCAACAAATGAAACAAACACGCCCCATATATTCAAATTCAAACAAGGACTTCAAGTCTTACATTTCAAAAAGTAAAATACTCAAATGGAAATAAAGGTCCCTCTAGGAAGAGAAAGTGCAATAAAACGGAAATTACAAACAAAAAGCTCAACTACATAGAGCCTTGAAAACTTCAGTTCTCCTCCTCTTGCTGCCTGCGGGGACTCTCCCAGTTTTCTCCCTGACTTCTTCAACCAAGGCCCTGCAGAACTCCACAAATTTGTAGACTGCTGGCGGAGTGTTGAAAGGAGACATCTCACACTCGGCCTTTCCTAGCTTCTTAGGCACACCTGAGAGAGCTTGGCTGGCCAACTCTGCAAGCTCAGAGAATCTAACCTTCCAATGCTGAATTTCATCTTTCAGCTCTATGATGACTGCTTGTTCCTCAATTCTGCCAAGGAGTTCAACAAAGCGGCGCTCCCAATACCGACTTTCATCTTTCACCTGCCTGTATGCATCGCTGATGTGCCGAAGGTTTCTTTTCAATTCGTCAGAAATCTCTCGCTCGTATCCTAGAGCTTGTTTACACTCTTTGAGGATGCTTTCCACTGAATCTCTTTCTTGCACCACACTGCTCAATTTGCTCTCCCACTCGGCTTGTAGCAAGCGGGACTCTCTTTTTGACTTGGCGAGCTGACTCCTCGTAGTCCTCTCTTCCATCTTTGTCTTTTCATACAGATCCCTCCATTGACTGACTTCTTCAATTGCCCTTTTCCCTTTCGCCTTCTGTCTCTTGATTTCTTCTTTGGCCGCTTGCAGATACTTTTGAGCTTCTACCTTTTCCTTCTCTTCTTCTTTGAGTTTCTTGTCAAACTCCTCAATGACATCAGATTTGGAAGCATTATCTTCTTTCAATCTTTGGTTGCTCTGAGTTAACTTCTCTATCTCAGCTTGCAGGGATTTCTTCTCCTCCTCTGCTTTCATCAGGGCTAACTTGACATCCCCTAATTCTTCAACAACCGGAGTACTAGAGTTTATCATCTCTCTCTCATTTTGCAATACCTTCTGATATGGCAGCTGGACACTCTGAATCCTCTCCTCAAGCCACCGAGCAAAAGTGATTCCCTTAGTCTTCTGAGAGATCTTTGCTTTTCCATAGCGAGTCACCATACCCCAAGCTTGCAAAACTTTTCTCATCAAACTGGCATCTTTTTGCCCTCCCTCATAGATGTAAAACGAGGATACCATCTCTTCAGTAGGCGCACTTCTCATAGGGTATCCTAAGTCTCAGAGTCAAAGAGGGGTTGTAGTTAATGCAACCCTTAGTGCCCATCAGTGGGACATTTTGAAAACCACCACAGCAGAAAACTATCTCAGGCCTATCCTCCCAGCAAGATGGGAGATACCAACGAATCAAGTGCTCATCTAGGCTCCCTAGAAACTGGATCCACTCCTGAATGTTCATGACTCGCACTTCACAGGTGATAGCATAATCAATCAACTTTTCTACTCGTACTGGATTAGTGTAGACATGAATCAGAAGCCAGGCATACAATAAGTGAGAGGAGCAAGAGATTTTCTTTCTTTTCAGTTCGCAGTGATGAGTGAAAGCTGAATAAGTGTCAGCAAGAATAGCCGGGATTGGATTGATCAGATTCTTCTCATTCTGGGAAGCTAGGAAGATGCCAACGACAGTCACATCTATGAATCTCTCAATCTGTGGAAAGAGGACAACTCCGAAGATTGTCAGTGCCAAGATTTGCTTGAAGACCACCCAGTTTTTATTTTTGGCATGCACATCCATCAGACTCTCGAGATAACTCTGTGGGAAACCCATCCCTTCTGGTTTTTTAATAAAAGGGTTTTACCTTCATTTGCAACAGGGCGGCAAATTTCTCGTCTGTGTAGTATTGCTCTTGATATCGGTAGGGAACGGCTCCTATCCGAGGGAAACCCAAAATCTGATGGTATTCTTCCAACGTGGGAGTCAATTGGAAGTTTCTGAAAAGAAAGCATCTGATCCCGGAGTCATAAAATCTTCTTAGAGCCACGATTGCCTCGGTCTGCACCTCTAGTGTCAACAGTTTCCGGAGATTCCCGTAAGAACTGTCAAATGATCCTCTTTCGATAGGTCCCATCAGGTCAGCACATTTTTTCAGACTGGCAACATCAACCTTACTTACAACCGGATATCTCGGGGGTGCACTGTCTCACCTCTTGATTCCATACTGTACCTATGGCAAGATTCTTTGTCACTTTAGGATTCTCGGCAAACAAACTTTGATGAAATGCAAGGATGCATGCATGAGCTGTAAAAGCTTATGTTAGATGCAATGCGAGGATGCATGCAAAATGATGATGATGTTTTATGCCTATGCAGATTATGGCAAAACCTTTATTGGCATTAGTTCAAGTTTTTTTTTGTTGAAAAATGCGGGCCGTACGTGGTTTCATATGGACCAAGTAAGAGAAAGACTACAACGGCAGCTCGTTCTCTCTTTTTTTGAAAAGAGTGGGCCATATGTCACTTCGTACGGACCGGCAGAAGAAAGGCTACAACGGCAGCTCTTTCTCTACTTTTTATTTGAAAAACCTCCTACTCTTTTTTGAAAACATGTCTATATTACCATGCAACACACAATTTGGTATGCCCCTTGTGTCCTACGAAGGTGGGGACCTAAGTTCTAAGACAACTCAAATGTTCCTCCCATGCGGGTTCTAGTCACTTCCTCACCAGGCTACCAGAGCTAATTCTCTTTCACAATAGCACCCACAACGATGGAACGCCATATGGTGTGAGGCCTCATGAAAGAGCATACTCTGGCTGAAACTTTCGTGAGAGTCGGAAGGACAACGATCCAATTGCCAGTCACTACTCGTTTCCACTCTCCTAAGTTTTGTCAGACCTTGGGTTTTAGGCCCCTCTCAAAGCATAGTAAGCATAAGGTGTGAGTGTGTGTAGTGAGGACATACCGCCTAAAACTACCCACATATACCCCACCTGCAAAGGAAAACCCAGAACAGTCCAGACAGAAGCAAGCAATAATATGTTGTCTACCCTAGGGTTCAATATCACAATACCAATAATCCAACCTAGGTTTCAGCAACAGTCATATGCACTGCTTACCTCAAGAAAGGGAGCGGAGAAGAAGGGATCATAATAGAATGGGAGGAAATGCATGTTTTTTACCTTAAGAAAGGGAGCAGAGAATAGGGGACATGGGAATTGAGGAATGCATGAACACGGCGTTGTGAACAAATAGAAAAGGAGTAAAACAAAGCTTTCAACTCAATTAATTTTAAACCACACATCAAGTTAACTAGGCTTGACCCTCGTCTTTTTTTTAAAAAAAAATGGTCCCCAGCAGAGTCGCCAGCTGTTGCGCCTGAAAAATCCGGTTTGGGACTTTTCGTTTGACAACACGGAAGATGTTTGGAGCCGCCACCAACATTTTAATTTTAAGACCAAAACATTGAAAAAAGGTCTTTTAAACAAGGCGGATGGTTTTTTGAAAACGCAGAGATGTAGGTTCGGGGGTCGGTTAGGTACGGGGAAGGTATTAGCACCCCGCACCTCCTTTCTACCGAAAGGGAACCATTAACTTGATGTGTGGTTTAGACAAAAGTTCGAGTTGAAAGCAATTTATTCTACTTCTTTTCTTTTCTTTTCTTTAAGGTTTGTTTTATTGAAAACAGGAGGGAAGAAGAATATTTTTGGTTATCTTTGAAAATCAGGACAAAACAAAGATTTTTTTAAGAGTGTGCTTGACGGGACAGGACCCCGCTCCTACGTATCTCCCGGTGCGATGGAGAATTCAAAGCTATGTAGTTCTCGGTTTTTTAAAAGTGTGCTTGACAGGACAGGACCCCGCTCCTACGTACCCTCACTGGAAGAGGGATCAAAGCGACGTAGTTCTCGGTTTTTGGTTTTGAAAACGGCTTAAGGGGTTTTTCGCAATTTGGTGAGCGTTTGTGAAGACCGAACAACAACGGTTAGAATGGCCTCACTACTAACTCTTTTGAAAATGAAATCATCACTAATGACCTAAACGGCAACGACGCGATTGGTGTTTAATGACAATTGGTTTATTTTTGAGAAATGAATAAGTTTTCGAAAATGAGATAGAGCTTTTGCGAAGACCGAACAACAACGGTTAGAATGGTCTCGCTTCTAACTCCTTTTGAAAACAATATCATCATTAACAACCTAATCGGCAACGGCGCGATTGGTGTTTAATGACGATTGATTTATTTTTGTTTTGAAAGTAAAAGTTTTTTTTTTGTTTTGAAATGATTTTAGGAAATGGGTTTTAGAAAAGGAGTAAAACATTTCAAGTCAATTCTAAATCCATAACCAAATGCAAATGAATGAACAATACTCAAGCAAACATGAACATATCATTCATTAACCAAGATTAAACATGCCCATACAATCAAATGATTCAATTATTAAAGATGCAAAACAAAGTTCTCAAAGTAATTGCGTGTGTGCAACAAGGATTGTATTTACCCTAATGGCTCTATGCTACAACATGCATGTAGACTTACGTCTCCATTAGGAGGTCATACAAGTGGAGAGGAGGACACACAATCAAGTCAAGACATTTACATGACATCAAGAACAAGTGAATACAATTGATTGAAAACATAGAGTATTCTAAGTTAAATGATTGAGTATGTAAGCATGGATGCATGATTAGGTAAGCATGTAAGTGCATGAGTGTACAACGAATGGATGCATAGCACTTTAATTATGAATGGATGGCATACAAGGATGCATAAGAGGATGCAAGAGATATAAGCATATGAGGATGCATGAGAGTGTCACATAAACTAAGTATGAATGAAGATGCATGAATGTGAAAATGTTTTGGGTATTTTTGCAAGTTGATAAGTTGTAAAACTTTAAGTAAGAAGTTAGTGAAAAGTAAAGTAAAAATGCATGAAGTAAATGGTAATTATTTAATGAGATGGTAAATGGGAAGTGGTAAAATCTTTTTATGTTTTAGTAAAAAATTAATGAAGTGGTAAAAACCAAAGTAGTAAAATATTTTTATGTTTTGGTAAAAAGTTAATGAATGGTAAAGTAAAATGGTAAAAAGTAAATAAACACTAGAACCAAGTTGAATCACATAGAGCAATCCTCTCACTTTGAGAAAAGTGCACTAGGCACTAGTGAGAATCAACTTGCCTATCATCAACAATTTACAATAAGCAAACTAAGACACAAGAATAAGTGGACACACAAACTAAATTGAGTCATTTCTAACAATCTTCACCACTTAAGTCAAGGTGCACTAGGCACTAGTGGGAATCATATTGCTAGATCATCAACCAACAACAAAAAATAACATCTAACACTAAAATAAAATACTAACAACAAGATTAAACATCATCAAGCAAAGAACAACAACAAAATCAATTTGAAAATGTTTTTAAACACAAGCATGCGAACCCAAAGGGAACATAGATCCACACTTTTATTAAAAACAAACACAAAAGTTAACATAAGGCAACATAGATCCATTTTTGCAAAGGATTCACATGATTAAACAAAGGATGGCATAAAACTCACATGAACCCTAAGTTTTCTACAAGCATGCGAAATGAACAATGCCATAAAACAACTCTTATTTCATGAAATTTAGTGCAAAATGTTTAGAGATGCAAGGGAAATCATTCAAGCACAAGAACAACTCCTTCAAGGCCAAGGACCCACCTCAAACACCCAAGGCTCCCTAAGTCTTTGTCAAAATGTTTGAAATGGATCCTCAAAGCAACAACAACAAGCAATCAAGAAGGAGTTGGGAGTAGAAAAGAGATTATGCAAGAAGAACTAAATATGAGATGCAAAGTTTCAAAGCTTACCTCAAAATCACAAAGAAATGAAGAAGGAGATGATATGAACACAAAGATTCCTAGCTCTTAGCAATTTGATGATGCAACCTTGAAGAGAATGGAAGGAATGATGATGATCTAACAAGAAATGGAAGATTTGATGGTGAAAAATTGAAGAAAATATATGGAAGAGAGGGGAAGAGGCTACGGTTTTGGGGAGAGGAAGGAGAGGGAGAGGAGGTGTTTTTGGTGTGCTAGGGTTTTAGTGTAGGAGAATGAGAGGCCAAAGGATCCTTAGGTGTGGAAATGAAGGGGTATTTATAGAGTTATTTTAGGTTTAGGGGCAATTGGGTCATTGACCTTACTAAGTGCTCTAGGATTGAGTTTTAAAATTAAATGGAGGGTTAGGATTGATCCTCACATGGATTGAGGGTAGGAAGAAAACACAAAAGGTGAGAGTGAGAGAGTGGGGGCGAAAATGAGGGAAGGGAGTGAGAGTTTTTGTAAAAAAAAAACTTGTCTTATTTTAGGAATAATGTGAGGCAAAAATAGGGTTAGGGGTATGATTGAGATGGAATGTTACCAAAGAGGAAAATTGGTGTTTCCTTATGAAGAGGTTAGTGTAAGTGAGTGAGGTTATTTACCAAAGAGGGCATGAATCTTCATGGGAGTGGGTGAGAATTGGTGATATACTGATATGCTCCAAAGGAGAAGGTTTAAGGATGGTACAAGGCATATTCCTTCAAGATAAGGAATAATAGTACAATAGAAGAGTGTGGAAGAATTTTGTGAGAGGGAGAGAGAGAGAGGGGATTTCGAAATTGTGGGGGGAGAGAGAGAGAGAGAGAATTTCGAAATTGTGGGGGGAGAGAGAGAGAGAGGAAAAAAAACTTGTTTTTGGTCTTTTGTCTTATTGAGGACACTTCCTCATTTTGCTTTTTGAATTTGAAATTTTTGGGCATGAGAAATAATGGGAATGCAACTATTGAAAATGTGTTACATGTTTTTGGGCACCATAAAATATTCCCTCTAGCCACCCATGACAATAAAGCTTGTCACTTAAGAATTGAGGAATATTTAATGGTCCTTTTTTATTTTTCTATGCACTAAAAATGGAAAAATACATTTTTAATTATTTTTGACTAGGGTTTTCTTTCTAAAAAATTGTACAAAAATTATCCTTGATAGAATAAAAATGTACTTTTTGTGGATGTGCATTTTTGGCGAGAAAATCATCTTTTTGCGAAAAATGACCAAAATGTCCTTTTTGACCCTAAAACCCTAGTTTGCCTAAAAAGTGTATTCCAACCCTAAAAATGATTTTAAAGACCTTGGAATGACTTCTAGGACCCAAAATGCAATGCATAATGCTCTTCATTCTTCAATTTATTTATTTTTTTTGGAAAATTAGGGTTTTGACCTAAGCCGGACAAAATTAGGGTATGACACTAACATTTCCCTATAAAAAAAAATAGATGACATGTCTCAAGGAGGATTTGTTATCTAACAATATTTGTTGTCCCAAAAACTGGTGTCTCGCAATCTCCCAATCAAAGACCAAGGATATATACATATGTATTACAGAATTATGATATTACTTTACTGTGTCAAATTGTCAATAGTGAGACACAAAACATGTGACAGCAAACATATAGAAGATAGATTTACAAATTCTTACGCTGTGAGTCTGTGACCAAAAAAGGAAGCAGTGTGCTCTGATGCAAACAAATTATAGAGCTTACTGAACAGAAACAAGTGATGCATCGTTTTCGTGTTCAATAGCTCCAACTACAGATGCTCTCGCCCCCCTCAAAAATTGGCTGTACCATTTTGCAGAGAGCTTTGGATATCTCCTCAACTCTGGATCATTCCTATCAACATAGTAGAACCCAAAACTCGCGCTGTATCCATCTAGCAACTCGAATAGATCGAGGAAAGACCATGCAAAATACCCCTTTACATTTGATCCATTTCTGTGAAAATTTAGCATGGCACAAAAGATTAGAGAACGTATCAAAAGAGTGGGTGTTTTGTACATTGTTTCAATCATAAGTAACTTAAGTTGAATAAATAACCCAGTAGAACTAAATAGTTCAATACATTCATATAATCCAAGATTTTGATTCTCAAGACAAAAAAAAATGCTAAGCCATCAACTATGGGATATAAAAAAAATTGGTGATCCAATTGTCAACCAGATAAAATAGAGTAGCATCTGCATACATACCTCAAGGCGTCAAGCACGCCACCAATGTATCCATGCAAGTATCGCACCCTTGACACGTCATTAAGTGATGAATTGCTCGGTGTCCTTTGACCTAATTAATAAGACCAGCGAAATAAATTTTCATCAATAATTCAACCCACTGGAAGTTTGGAACTCATCTTATGTGACATTAGTTTAACACTGATAACATGCATTATGAATTATTCACCAATCATAGATGAACTCCACGAGGCTTAAGTTTACAATTCCATACAGAAAATACTTGTTTATCACATTATGCAAAAAAACAACCTAGTGGTATTGTTGGCTACATGTATTAGCAAAGTGGGAAAGGGATAACAAGAAAGAATATGAATGAAAAAGTGGCTTTGTCTACTACAGTTTATTGATCCTTTGCAATTGTGTAATCTTATTGAATGAGAGATAAAGAAAGAAACCATTTTCAAGAATGAATATAGGAGGATTGCCATAAAGGAGCTTGAATTTATTCAGCACTTCCCGTAAACTCGATGGTGCGACAGGGTACTGAAACAAGTGAAGCCAGATAGTTATACAGTAATCTAAACAATTGAACCAAACTAATTAAGAGAATCACCATATTTGTTCTTTAAACATTACCTCGTCTGCTGCAAATAGATCCTCGATACCTGCAAAACCCAAAACAGCAGGTGAATGATTCAACTTGCTCCACCAATTAGCAGGTAAGAGTGATAGAAATGATTGTGCGCCTTTTTGAATATAATTGAAGAATCAACTGGTAAATGATGTAAAAGTTCAACTAGTTGAAAATTACAGAGTGATAACTAAAATCTCTCTTCTAACAGTGGCGAATCATGAATGCAATTAGTAGAGAATGCTTATATTATATGATCGAATTTAATTTCAATCTTTTAAATCCACTATGCTTAAGAATAATGAAATACTTACCGACTAGCTGTACAGCCATGTCTGCAGATAAATCTCTGAGATTTGTCTTCAGGGAATCAGAATTGTCCGTGACATTAATACTGGTGTAGTGAATTATACCTATAAAGTCAGACGAACCCTTAACTTGTTTGGATTCGCGAGTTGTGAAGGCTGGAATTCTTGCACCTGCATTTTTCTTCATGGAAATGGGATAGTCTCCATGCACCAAGGGTTCAATAATCCTGTAATAAAGTATGTACATAAAATTGTCATATCCATCACTTGATATCATGGTCATCACAAGCAAGCAACAAAATCATTAGAAGCGACAAACCCAAGTTTTAGGTCTAATAGGAAGTAAAGAATGAAAATACTAAAAGGTTAATAAATGAAAACTTAAGTCATATACATTCATTTGTCTCAAGTACAGATCAAAAACAAATAACATGAGGAGAAGTGAGAAGTATGACAAAAAGTTTTAGGGCATAACTTACCAACCAACGAAAAAATCATGGGCTCTTTGAGATGCTACCATGTCTTTCTTTGTCTTTGTCTGAGGAAGGAACTGGTATGTAAAGACAGAGATACCAACAAATCCATTTTGCTTGCCCTGCAATGCAAATTAGTCTTTATGGAATCATAAATACTCTTTGCTACCAAAGTATTCTTTATGTGCTAGTGGGAATCGACATACCCTATACTTTCTCCAGTATAATCTAGCAGCTGAAGAATGTGACAACAAAATATGATGCATTGCCAAGTAGGGTTCGTAAGTTGAGTTGCCCCTAGTGCTATTTATAGAGCAAAATGGTGGAGAACATCGATGAGGTGGGGCATTTCCTTGGTCATAACCACCTAAGACAAAGACATTGGGCTCATTGATAGTAGTCCAATACTGAACTCTATCACCAAACTCTCTAAAACACAGATCCGCATAGTATGTGAAGTCTCTTCTGCATTCACATTCAAGTTTGCAATATAAGGACATATTTTCAAAAGCACGAGAAAAAAATTGTTAAAAAAAAGAACTCTTCACAGCAATTGCAGTGCCTTGTTTATTTACAACATAATTCATACACCTTGAAGTTTCAAAAATTTAATTTTAGTAACAAATTGTGCAACTGTATGAGCAATGGAACATACATGATATTAGGACTAACCCATCCTCCATATTCATCTTCGAGTGCCTGTGGAAGGTCATAGTTGTGCAATGTGACATGTGGTTGGATTCCTGTTTAAGGGACATACTAGTTGAAGAAACAATTACAGAACTGATTTCAAACTCTGACATATTTTATTTTGCAAACCAAAGAAAGTCATATTTAACCATTGCTAATGAGTTCATTGATGAGATTGTTGTAATACTGCAATCCCTTGGGGTTGACGGGTCCTCTACCATCTACAAGAGAAAGAATTCATTCAGAAAGGGTTCACCGGAGAAAGAAAAATATTAACATTAAAATTCAATGTTTATGTTCTCAAGTGTAAGTTGAGTAAAATACTTGGTATGAGTCTGGACCAAGAAATGGAAAATCTATAGGCTTCAAGGCCTGTTTCCACCATGAGTTGCACATCTTCCTACACCACAAGTTATTGCTCAATGTATTTAAACTTGAGCAACTTATCAGAATCAGAAAGAAACATTAGGTGACAAAAGTAAAAAGAATGAAGCCTAGTTATTGAATACCTTATATTTGTGGTACCCATCGCAGGCTACATCTCCATTTTCTCCATGCTTATACCCTGCTCATAAATAATGACATTATGATATGAATGAGAGTCTGTCGTGTTGAAGGAATGAGCCTTAAATTATATATAGATAGCCACTAGAAGCTAAAATCTTGGAAGGCCTTTCAATTTGTTAGAGAGATATACCATAGTAGATTTTGTGTCGCCATATGAAGAATGAGTTTACATCAAAAAATTGTATTATTATATGTACTAATATACTAATTGATTAATCCACGTGTTACTGTGTGACAGAGTTTGCCTAAGTGACATGCAATAAGAAAATTGAAAATTTCATCATATGTATATATGTTCCTACTTGCTATAGTACTTGTGGCGGAGATAGGAGCAAAAGAGGGAATTGAATTAACGAACCAGCATGGGTAAAAGTATCCCATATGCTTGGAGTTCTTCCATCTTCGTTAGCGGCGCCTTCTACCTGTTCAAAATCACTCACGTGTACAGTAACAATTAATGTAATGTAAAGAATTGTGGCGAGAATAGAAAGAATGTTGATGATGATGATGAAGAAAAAAAGGGAGCTGACCTGATAAGCAGAGGTGGCTGAACCAAAAACAAAATCAGATGGGAAATCATCTCTGCTATAGTTATAGTTATCAACACTAAGCACTCCAACTGCCAAGTTCACAAATAACAAAATACAAGTCAGCAAGAAAGCATGGGTCAAACATTTTTCTTGTTCCATCGTCTGTGTTTCTGTTTCTGTTTCTGGAAATCCAATCCTCGAGTAATTATGCCAACAAGGGCTATGATCACGTTTTTTTTTTTGTGTGGGTAAAGGACAAAAATATTCTGTGATGGTGATCATAAAATCCATAATCAATCGGATAAGAAACATGCACGGAGATGGAGAAAGGCGACAAACTCACATCCAATTATTTTATGTTTTTTCTTGAGCAAAAATGCTTCTACCTCCTAATCCGTTTTTTTTTACAAGTTTCTTTTTTTTAATCACCTATATTACTTTTTATTGGTAATCACCTATCAGAAAGAAAACCGCTAAAATACAAATTTGGTCCTTTATTTTTCATTTACTTCCTTTACTTTTTAAAATGTTTGTTTATATCATTTATTTTTTCAAAATGATTTAAAATGACCATTGTAGCGACCGAAAAATCCGGAGGAGGGATTCTTCGTTGTTTTTGAACAATGGAGCCGCCATCAATATTTATTTTTAGGAAAACATTGAAAAAAAACATTTGTTTTGGGTTCGGGGGTCGATTAAGTGCGGGGAAGGTACTAGCACCCCGCAACATCCTAAAAAGGTTACCTTTTAATCTAATGTGTAGAAAAAATTAGTTTAAAGAAAACATTTTTATTTACCCTTTTTATTATTTGCAAAAAAAACGGAAAGGAAGACTTAATAAAAATTTTAGTTTTTTTGTGCTTGACAGGAGTGGGCCCCCGCTCCTACGTATCTCCGGGTGCGATGGAGAAATCAAAGCTACGTAGTTCTCGGGTAGAAAATATTTGTGTGTTGGTATTTTTTATTTTTTTGAAAAGTTTGGGAAAACTAGAGGCCGCTCATGGTGACCGAACAGATAAATCCAGAGTGGTCGTCATTAATGGCTTATTCGGAAAAGAAGGTATTTATAGCGTTCAAACAAGCAAGGCCCAGAGTGACCGCTATAGACAACCTATTTTTTGCGTGAATTCGATTTTTCGAAAGAAAGAAAAAAAAGAACGGTTCGGAAGCATCACGTTGTGAATAAAAGCGGAGTAGGTGATAAAAGGGGGGTGCAAATAATAAAGGAGTTGTATTAAAAAGGGAGTTGTGAATAGCGTTTTGACGCTAGGAAAAAAAGGTCACCGGGGGTGCAAATAGCGTTTTGACGCTAATAGAAAATGGTTGTCGGGGGTGCAAATAGCGTTTTGACGCTAAAAAAACGATTGACGGGTTTATTACTTTTTTACTATTCTACCCTAGAGCACGTGATTCTTGAAACGCTTTTTCCTAAAAAAAACCTAGACTAAACAAGTGGTATGAAGGAAAATTCTTTTGTTTTTTGGTTGTCCTAGTTACTATTTAATAAAAGGGTACCTTGTTTGTTTTTTTATTTGGAAGAATGGTCATTTGTTATTTTTTTTTCTTTAAAAAAGGGGGGTAGTGACATTAGTAACCATTTCTTTTAAGAAAATATATATTTTTTTTTAAAAAAGGTTTATTTTTAATCCGAAAATAAAAAAAGGAACACATTTTTTTATCACTTTTTTTTTAATCCGAAAATTAGTAATTATTTATTAAAAAAACAACATTTTTTTACACCTCTTTTACTCCAAAAATTAACAACCATTTTTTAAAAAAAACAACATATTTTTTTATCACTTTTTTAATCCGAAAATTTAAAAACAATATAACAAACAACAAAATAAATAACAAATAGCAAAAATATAATATAAAAACAGCCTCTAAACTAATATATTTTTAAAAAATATGACAACTAATATATTTTTTTTAGCACAGCAACTAAAAAGAACTAAAAAAAAGGCAAAATGTGACAACAATAATTAAAAACAGCAACTAATATTTTTTAAAAAAACGTGAACAACAATAATTACAATAACTAAAAAATTTACAAAAAAAGCAACAATACTATGAATTATTACATTTTGTACCTTGAACCAATCCAAGCTTTCTTCTTCGGATCTCTCAACACAACAAAAGTTTAAACTAAAAAAAATCTAAGAAGGAAGAAAAGAAGGGGAAGAAAATTTTTCTAAAAGAAACTCTAAAAAAAAAATTTCTTTCTCTCTTTGAAACCCTAATTTTTTTTTTAGAAGATTTTTCCCCTTTTTTTTCTAAGAGTAAATCCGTAGCCCCTTCTAAGGTAAGGACCCCTATTTATACAAAAAAAACTTGCTTCCTTCGTTTTCCTTCTTCATCCACTCTTGGATAGTGATGATGATTTTTTGATATGATGGAGGTTTGGTGAAGGGGAAAATAAAAGATGAAAACATGTGAGATGTGGGGGAGGTGATGGTCGAAGGTATGGGCATGGAGAAGGTGAGAGGAAGGAAGGGAGTGCCATGTGTGAAGTGTGTGATAGGGAGAGGAATGGATGAGTGTGTGAAGAGAAAAGAAAATGAGTGTGTGAGAGGAGGGGAGAGGAGAGAGCCGTGGAGTGAGGAAGAGAAAGAGAGGATGAAGTGAAGGTTGAGTGAGTGGAAAGGAAGTGTGATGTGAAGTGTGTGAGGGAGAAAGAGTGAGGAAGTGAACATGGGAGAGGGGAGAGAGAGTGAGTGAGCCGTTGGGAATGAGAGAGAGAGAGGAGTAGGCGTAGGAATGGGAGAGAGAGAGGTTGAGTGTATTGGGAAGGAAAAAAAGGGGAAGTGGGAAGTGTGGGGAAGTGGAATTGAGAGAAAAGAGGAGAGGTGGAGTGTGGAAGGGAGAAAGCAAATTTCAAGGAGGAAAAAGGGGGGTGGGGTCGAATATGGAGGAGGGTTTTTGGGGATGAATGTGGATGATTTTTTGGGTTAAGGGGGAGAGTGAATGTGGATGGCTTTTAGGGTAAAGGGGGGTGGTCGAATTAGGGTTAGGAGAGGAGGAATATTAGGGTTTTGGTGAGTTGGGTTGAGTTATGGGTTGGATATGGGTCATGGGTTGGGTGGAGGAGTGTGAGGGTGAATTGGGCTAGGGTTTAGGAATTGGGTTGGGTTTTAGATGGCCCAATCCAATTGCACCTCCATTCTTTTTTTTTTTTAACAAACCCCCCTTATTTCCTCCTTGGCTTATTTTTTGTTTCTTTACTTCTAAATAATATTTTTTTGATGATTAAAACTCATAGTAATAAAAACAAGACAATAATACATGACAAAAAAAAAATTATTATTTTTAATAAATAAAATCTCTCAATTATGATCGGACAAAATTAGGGTATTACAGCTGCCCCTCTTTATTTATATTTTGCTAGGAAATCGGATGGGTTCCAAATTTCTCGAGAAAAATAGAAATAAAGATAAAAAGACGCTAATTTTGTCCAGACTGAGGTTTTTTTTTTTCGAAAATTATGAAAACTGGGTTGACTTGGAGAGAAAGTAAATAAGGATTGCTGGGGATCTGAAGGAGCACTGGGGCTCTGATGGTCTAATTCAGAATCAATGCTTGACGCATCGACTTGAGTTCAACTGAGGGACCGTCGGGGTCTGAAGGGCATGCCTAAGCCTGAGGGACCGATGGGTCCGAAGGAGCGCAACTAGCTTATGGTGCTAGTAATACGGTCTGCTTGTGGGGTGGCCTTTTTCGAGCGGCCGCAAAGGACGTACACTGAGTCTTAGGCTGACACAGCTAGTCTGAAGGACCTGGGGTCGGGCAATCTGTCGCGCTCGATGTCGACTTAGTGATCTGGTGGTATGGTTCGAAGTCGTTGCTTGGACGTGTTAATTCGAAATGACCTGAAGGACCTGGGGTCGGATGATCCGTCGTGCTCAGTGTCGACGTAGTGATCTGAGGGTAGAGTTTGAAGTCGTTGCTTGGACGTGTTGATTCAAACTGAACTGAAGGACCTGGGGTCGGTTGATCGGTCGGTTGCTCGATAACGCGACATGCGATCTGGATTGAAGGACCGCTGTTGGTCTGAGGGATCTCTGCTAGACTTGGTGCTAACATTGTGATTTGGTTTGATGTAGGATCGATGCTCGTCGCGTCGACTTTTAAAAACTGGAAGGACCGACACTTAAAGTTTGAAAAACAGCAGATGCTATGCATATGACATGCATGTAATGTATGCATGTGTGATGATTGGTTTTGAGGGGAATGATGAATGAAATGTAATGGATGACTTTTGTTTTTTTTTTTTGACTATTTTTGCTCTTTTGCTCTTTCTTGACTCTTTTGCTTTGCTCTTTTGCTCTTTTTTGACTCTTTCACTTTACTCTTTTGATCCTTTGCTCTTGCTCTTTTGCTCTTTCTTGCCCCTTCTTGTTGATCAACTCGCAGGACTTTCGACGTAAGATACGGGAGTTGCCCAAAGTAGTGCTATTGAAGTGCGGCCTATTGTTATCATTCGCCTTTTTGAAGTGATCTTGTATGTATTTATCTTTTTTGCTATTTTATTTATGAGAGATCGCCTCGTTTATGTGACCTTTAGAAATTTCGTAATAATCTGTAATGTTTGTAGTCATGCACATGTTTCACAATTCAATATCAACTACCATAAAATGTCATTTCAAAAACAAGGGAAAATAAAGAAAAAGGGAAAGTGTTTGACATTAAGACTGGAGCCGAGTGTGCGAAAGGGACACTGGCTTGAGAGTATATTAAGAATTTTGAAAGAAACGAAAAGGCAAAAATACTAAGCAGATCTTTGGGTAGTTAGTGTCCTTGAAGTAACAATGTTGGCCGCTCATATTCATGACCTTGATCAACTCATTATCCGGCTTTTGTTGATTGCCTAAACATTTATTTAGTCCAACTTCCTGACCCTAATTTTTGCCTGGATTGCCCCTTCGGGTTTTCAATCCACCGGGTCGCTCTAATTTTTGCCTAGGCCGCCCCTTCGGGTTTTCAGCCTAGCGAGCTTGTTTTTCTTGGCTCATTTTTTTTTCTCTTTATCTTTATATGCATTTTTAGGCATAGTATTTGACCGCATCAGAATTCATCGGGAGTGGGACGTCTTCGTCCTCTACTTTCATGGGGGTTAGGGCCCCTCCAGGGAATGATTTCTTTACTGCATAAGGTCCTTCATAGCTCAGGGTCCATCTTCCACGGGGATCCTTTTGGATGGGTATGATTTTCTTGGGCACCAAGTCTCCTTGAAATTGTCGGGGACGAACCCTTTTCTGTTAATCTTCCTTTGCTCCTTTCTAATATGACACAAAGCAACCATCCTTTTGTTTGATAAGGTTTAATGGAAGTGCTGCTTCCATCGCACGGGGTTGCCCCTGTTGAAGTGTGAAACAAGGTCTGATCTCCATGTAAGGTAAAAAGGAGCATTTGAAGGTTACTATCATCTCTGATATTCTTTTGTTTGTCGCCGCAACTGCCTCATTCATTTTTGGGTGGTACGGGGAGGGGCTATGATGTTCGAGTTGGGGTCTCCACACAAACTTTTCCCCACTGTTCGCGATGATCTTACTTGGAAGGTTGTAACGACAGACCAAATTCATTAACAATCACTGATTTTCTTACACCGGTGGGTATCTTGTGTCAGACAAAGTGATGCAAGCGAATTTTCCTGATTCGCTGTGATGTTCATTCTAACACCTTTTTGCCTTCTCTCGTTCCCAAGTTAATCATCTCACTGGATTCCACACGAAACTGGACCACTTCATCTTCCTGCTTCATTATTCTCATTACCTATGGAGGAGTTTTCCCAGTTATCTTCTATATCTTCCTTAGTTTGGGCTGACTGAAGTTATGATATGGGTCAACGATGTTGTTATTTTCAAGGACAAATTATTTAGATCTGCATTAGTAGAAATTGAAAGATGATGCAGGAAGAAGCGAATCGAGCGAATGAGCGAAGAAGTTTATGGGAAAATTCAAAATGCTATTTTATTAATATTGATATTGAAAAGAAACATGTGTGCCCTTATTGAAATGTCCCAAGGCCTTGGGCAGAGCCATAGGATTGCATTACAAGAAAATTACTTTGAACTAAAAATCACAAGAAAATCGACGGTCCCCCAATTCATAAGTGCTTTTAGATGCAGGATAACAGCGCACAAGGATGATGATGTCTTCTCTAGCATTTTGAACGCCTTCAATAGCATTGACAAATGACTCTTCATGCCCCTAGAAAGGGGTTATTGCCTTCATTGAAGTCCAGCCATTTGGATTCGATCAGATCCTGAATCACATGTCTCAGCGCCTTGCAGTTTTCCATTGAATGCCCAATTGCTCCTGCGTGAAAATCGCATGTGGCATTTGGGTCGTAGCCCCTCGGGAAAGGAGGTTCAATAGGTCTCATCGGGCGGGGGGAGATTAAGTTGTGACTGGTGAGGTGGTTGAACATGTCTGAGTAGGATACGGGAATTGGATCAAACGGTACATGTTTCCTTTCTGGATAGTTTGGTGGCCCATGGATTCCATTGGTTTGGGTAAATAAGTGCAGGGCTTGGGGACGGTTTTTGGAAGCGTAAGAGGCTTTCCCTGGTCCTGTTATGGAATTGGTTTCTCCTTCATCGTTTTCGGTTGAACCGTGAGTAATTTTCCCATTTCTCATTCCGCTTTCTAACCTTTCCCCTATGGTGACCATGTCTGAGAAGTTAGAGGATACGCTCCCAATCAACCTGTCATAGAAGGGTGACTGCAAAGTGTCCCTGAACATAGATACCATCTCCTTTTCCAGTAAAGGTGGTGCCACCTGTGCTGCTAGTCCTCTCCAACGTTGGGCGTACTCCCTGAATGATTCATGGTTTCCTTTCACCATATTCTGCAACTGTAATCTATCAGGAGCTATATCGATGTTGTATTTATATTGCTTGAGGAAAGCATCGGACAGATCTTTCCAACATCGAATGTGGTTGCGTTCCAACTGCATGTACCATCTTGAAACTGCCCCAGCTAGACTGTCCTGGAAGTAGTGAATGAGCAGTTTATCATCATGTGCAAAGGCGGCCATTTTTCTACAATACATGGTCAGATGGCTAGCAGGACAGGTTACACCCGTGTATTTATCAAAATCTGGCACCCTGAATTTGGGAGGAATGACTACATTAGGGACGAGACACAAGTCATAAGCGCCGGTTGCCCCAATATTGGATCCTTCAACTGCTCTCAACCTTTCCTCAAGCATTTGTAGTTTGTCTTTGGCTTGAGGGTTCTCCATAGAGTAATTGTGAAGGCGTCCACTCATACCATAGTAAGGATGAATCATCGGTACCATGGCTGGGTTCACATTTGGGGTATGTGAATGAGTGGGGTTCCTGAGAGTGGGACTCTGAGCTTGAGTGTTATCTACCAGCAGTGGAGGGCATCTAAGTGGGAGTCCTTGCGGTACGACGACGGGGTTCGGGTTTTGAACTTGTGGTGCCCCCGAATCGTGATCCGTTGGTGTAGGCTGTTGTTGACCCGCGACTCCTGAGGGACCGTCTTCTGGATTAGCATTGACTGTCGGAGGTGTGTAACCTTGTGGAAGTCCGTAAGGAGGCCATATGTAACATTGGTCATCAGTCCCAGTGGGGTGCACCGTATGCGGGATCCCGAGTCCATTGGGGGGAGGAGGGTCGGTAGCTTGATTTTCCGTGTTCCCAGCGGGGACATCTTCACTCGTGTCTTTGCCCCTCAAAGCTTGTAGAACCTTTAAGATTTCAGCTATCTGTTCTTTCATCCCATCTATTTCTGCCCTAAGCTCTTGATTGCCTAGGTTCTGAGGTGGATTGCCTTGATCCGGGTTATCTTGAGGCGGATTGTCCTGATTTGCTTCCATATTTCTAGCTTGAGCACGAGTGCAGTAACGATGTTGATGCACCAGTTTGTCTCTTACTCTGTTGACGGGATACATGATATGAGTATATGAGTAATGCATGGACAAGTGAATGCATGAGTATGGGTTTTATGCTTAATGAAATGAATGCATGTAAGGACCCTTTTTTTTTAACTAATGATTTTGTATGATGGATGAAAGAAAAATGATGTTACACGTGTTAAAAATAAAAGAAGATTTTTTTTTTTTGGGGTGATTCAACTTTGAGAAAGCAATAACTATATGTAAAAAAGGAGAAGGAAACAAATGGGTTTGATGATTTGATTTTTTTTTTTAAAAAAAATATCTACGATGATGCAGCGGGTAGGTGAATTGCCCTTGTGTCCTAAACAGGTTTAGGTCTTACATAAAGGTCACGGTCTAGGGCTACTTGTGTGATCAATCTCTCAAGTGGCTCTAATCACTTCCTCACAAAGGTCTCCAGAGCTGATATCTCCTTCGTGATATGACCCACAACGATAGCGAGCTACCTGGTGTGGGATACCACGAAAGAGCGTACTCTGGCTGAGACTTTCATGCGAGTCAGACAGATAAAATCCAGAATGACTGACACTAATCGTCTCCACTCGTCCTAGGTTTTTTTTTCAGACCCGGGTATAGGGCCCCACTCAATAGTGTGTGTAATAAACAAGTGTAAGTGACGTGTGTGATATAAGCAACCTAAACTACCCATGCTGCAAAAGAAAATACAGATAATAGTACAAAGGTTTTCTATCCTAAGGTTCAATAAAGCAAATAAACAGATAAATAAAATAGACATGCTAATAGAAGGACTAAGGGTAAACAAAGCACTAAAAAAAATAATCTACACATTTAACTAAATTAGGCCTGACCCTCTTAAATAGTCCCCAGTGGAGTCGCCAGCTGTAGCGACCGAAAAATCCGGAGGAGGGATTCTTCGTTGTTTTTGAACAATGGAGCCGCCATCAATATTTATTTTTAGGAAAACATTGAAAAAAAACCTTTGTTTTGGGTTCGGGGGTCGATTAAGTGCGGGGAAGGTACTAGCACCCCGCAACATCCTAAAAAGGTTACCTTTTAATCTAATGTGTAGAAAAAATTAGTTTAAAGAAAACATTTTTATTTACCCTTTTTATTATTTGCAAAAAAAACGGAAAGGAAGACTTAATAAAAATTTTAGTTTTTTTGTGCTTGACGGGAGTGGGCCCCCGCTCCTACGTATCTCCGGGTGCGATGGAGAAATCAAAGCTACGTAGTTCTCGGGTAGAAAATATTTGTGTGTTGGTATTTTTTATTTTTTTGAAAAGTTTGGGAAAACTAGAGGCCGCTCATGGTGACCGAACAGATAAATCCAGAGTGGTCGTCATTAATGGCTTATTCGGAAAAGAAGGTATTTATAGCGTTCAAACAAGCAAGGCCCAGAGTGACCGCTATAGACAACCTATTTTTTGCGTGAATTCGATTTTTCGAAAGAAAGAAAAAAAAGAACGGTTCGGAAGCATCACGTTGTGAATAAAAGCGGAGTAGGTGATAAAAGGGGGGTGCAAATAATAAAGGAGTTGTATTAAAAAGGGAGTTGTGAATAGCGTTTTGACGCTAGGAAAAAAAGGTCACCGGGGGTGCAAATAGCGTTTTGACGCTAATAGAAAATGGTTGCCGGGGGTGCAAATAGCGTTTTGACGCTAAAAAAAACGATTGACGGGTTTATTACTTTTTTACTATTCTACCCTAGAGCACGTGATTCTTGAAACGCTTTTTCCTAAAAAAAACCTAGACTAAACAAGTGGTATGAAGGAAAATTCTTTTGTTTTTTGGTTGTCCTAGTTACTATTTAATAAAAGGGTACCTTGTTTGTTTTTTTATTTGGAAGAATGGTCATTTGTTATTTTTTTTCTTTAAAAAAGGGGGGTAGTGACATTAGTAACCATTTCTTTTAAGAAAAAATATATATTTTTTTAAAAAAGGTTTATTTTTAATCCGAAAATAAAAAAAGGAACACATTTTTTTATCACTTTTTTTTTAATCCGAAAATTAGTAATTATTTATTAAAAAAACAACATTTTTTTACACCTCTTTTACTCCAAAAATTAACAACCATTTTTTAAAAAAAACAACATATTTTTTTATCACTTTTTTAATCCGAAAATTTAAAAACAATATAACAAACAACAAAATAAATAACAAATAGCAAAAATATAATATAAAAACAGCCTCTAAACTAATATATTTTTAAAAAATATGACAACTAATATATTTTTTTTAGCACAGCAACTAAAAAGAACTAAAAAAAAGGCAAAATGTGACAACAATAATTAAAAACAGCAACTAATATTTTTTAAAAAAACGTGAACAACAATAATTACAATAACTAAAAAATTTACAAAAAAAGCAACAATACTATGAATTATTACATTTTGTACCTTGAACCAATCCAAGCTTTCTTCTTCGGATCTCTCAACACAACAAAAGTTTAAACTAAAAAAAATCTAAGAAGGAAGAAAAGAAGGGGAAGAAAATTTTTCTAAAAGAAACTCTAAAAAAAAAATTTCTTTCTCTCTTTGAAACCCTAGTTTTTTTTTTAGAAGATTTTTCCCCTTTTTTTTCTAAGAGTAAATCCGTAGCCCCTTCTAAGGTAAGGACCCCTATTTATACAAAAAAAACTTGCTTCCTTCGTTTTCCTTCTTCATCCACTCTTGGATAGTGATGATGATTTTTTGATATGATGGAGGTTTGGTGAAGGGGAAAATAAAAGATGAAAACATGTGAGATGTGGGGGAGGTGATGGTCGAAGGTATGGGCATGGAGAAGGTGAGAGGAAGGAAGGGAGTGCCATGTGTGAAGTGTGTGATAGGGAGAGGAATGGATGAGTGTGTGAAGAGAAAAGAAAATGAGTGTGTGAGAGGAGGGGAGAGGAGAGAGCCGTGGAGTGAGGAAGAGAAAGAGAGGATGAAGTGAAGGTTGAGTGAGTGGAAAGGAAGTGTGATGTGAAGTGTGTGAGGGAGAAAGAGTGAGGAAGTGAACATGGGAGAGGGGAGAGAGAGTGAGTGAGCCGTTGGGAATGAGAGAGAAAGAGGAGTAGGCGTAGGAATGGGAGAGAGAGAGAGGTTGAGTGTATTGGGAAGGAAAAAATGGGGAAGTGGGAAGTGTGGGGAAGTGGAATTGAGAGAAAAGAGGAGAGGTGGAGTGTGGAAGGGAGAAAGCAAATTTCAAGGAGGAAAAAGGGGGGTGGGGTCGAATATGGAGGAGGGTTTTTGGGGATGAATGTGGATGATTTTTTGGGTTAAGGGGGAGAGTGAATGTGGATGGCTTTTAGGGTAAAGGGGGGTGGTCGAATTAGGGTTAGGAGAGGAGGAATATTAGGGTTTTGGTGAGTTGGGTTGAGTTATGGGTTGGATATGGGTCATGGGTTGGGTGGAGGAGTGTGAGGGTGAATTGGGCTAGGGTTTAGGAATTGGGTTGGGTTTTAGATGGCCCAATCCAATTGCACCTCCATTCTTTTTTTTTTTTTTAACAAACCCCCCTTATTTCCTCCTTGGCTTATTTTTTGTTTCTTTACTTCTAAATAATATTTTTTTGATGATTAAAACTCATAGTAATAAAAACAAGACAATAATACATGACAAAAAAAAATTATTATTTTTAATAAATAAAATCTCTCAATTATGATCGGACAAAATTAGGGTATTACAACCATTTCGTTAAGTAACAGTTAAATACGGCTTACATGGACAGTAACATAGATAAATTGGCCTCGTAAGCTGGTTGTGTTATTAGGTCATTATATTTTTTTCGTTTTCGTCCTTTACCCTTTCTAAAATATTCATTTAGGCCATTTGTCTTTTTAAAATATTCGTTTACGCCTTTTATCTTTTTTAAAATATTCGTTTACGTCTTTTCTCTTTTATAAAATATTTGTTTGGGTCGTTTGTCTTAATTTTTTTTATTTAAAATGGTTATTCTATTAATACGTATTAAAAATATGAAAATATTCTATTGCGCTATTATATATATAAATTAAAAACTAAAATTTGTTACGACAAATTTTTATACCAAATGTAAGAAATCATACACGTGGAACAATTATAAAACAAGAAAACTCGGTGTTTGACGTACTTCACTGGGTAAAAGGTAACTGAAATGTATTATTGTGTTATGGGTGGTTCTTCACCTTTCATTTCGTACCATCCATCAATTTCTTTTAACTAACTATGAAAAAATAAACGACGTAATTGAATATTTCAAAAAAGATAAAGCATGAAAATGAAAAAACAGAAAACATAATTAACGATCACTTACTAGAAGAACCATTTTAACTAACTGATAAAAGATAAAAGACGTAAACGAATATTTTTAAAAAAAAAGATAAAGGACATAAATGAATGGTTTAAAAAATATAAAGGACAAAAAAAATATAGTGGCCTAATAACACAGTCAGCTGCTTACGTGGCCAATTTATCCACATCATTGTCCACGTAAGCCCTATTTAACTGTCACTTAACGAAAAAACCATTTTAAACCATTTTAAAAAGATAAAGGACGTAAACCAACATTTTAAAAGATAAAGAACATAAACAAAAAAAAGGTGAAAGATAAAGAACCAAAGTGTATTTTTTAGCCAAAGAAAATTAATCTTTTCTATTTATCATTTAACTAGTGTCTTGACCCGTGCGTTGCACAGGGTTATAGAATTGTTGTTTGGTAAAATTTGTTTCTTAAATTGCAACATGAAAAAACCTTATTTAAATTGAAGGTAAGTATGAATTAAAAAAAGGTGTAACAAAAAAAGGCAATTGCGAACTTAAAAACTAAAATAGAGTCTATACAGATATAATCCATACAAATTGTTCCATACACATAACTCATAGTAACGGTATTGGTTTATAAAAAATATATTGACAAATATATGTGAATAAAAATTAAATTATAACTATAAATTAAATAAGAAGATTATAAACGCAAATCATAAAAATTTAAAAAATATATTTGTGATTTGGTAGTGACCGAACTAAATGAATTTAATAAATATTTCGGGTTCAGAAAGATAAGGAGAAGAAGTATAAAAATAAATTATTTTTTTAAAGATTCAGAAAAATATGTTCCTATAAAATATAAAAAGAAATTGATTTTTTAAAGTGGTGGAATCACTAAAAGGGTGAGTTGCACGGGTCTGTGTCACGAAATTAGTTTTTTTTCAGCAAACCAGTTATTGAGGAATGAGCTTTGAGTTTTGAACAGTTAAATTTTTTCTGAACGCTAAAATTCCCCAAAACATACTGCCTAGCATTGCACTTTACGTATTTGTCACAAAATTATTATTTTTTTCACCAAATTGGTTATTGATGAATGAACTTTGAGTATTTGAACAATTAAATTTTTTTCCGAACACTAATTAAAGTACCCCCAAAACATGCTGCTTAGCATCACACTTTACGTATTTTGTCACGAAATTATATCTTTTTTCACCAAACCAGTTATTGAGGCACAAATTTTGCATATTTGAATAGTTGAATTTTGTTCGAACACTAAAGCATCCAAAAACACACTAATTAGCATCGTACTTTACATATTTTGTCATGAAACTATTTTTTTAACCAAACCGGTTACCGAGGAACAAACTTTGCGTATTTGAACTGTTAAAAAAAAACTCGACTGCTAAAGTACCCCAAAACACACTGCTTGCAAAATTATTATATTCGTTCAACAAACTGGTTATTGAGAAACAAACTTAGCGTATTTAAAAGTTCAAATTTTTTTGAACCCTGAAGTACCCGAAAACACACTGCTTAAAACATGAAAAGAAAAAAATTAAAATACCCCAACACACGCTGCTTAGTGTCACACTTTACGTAGTTTGGCACGAAATTAATTTTTAGATTGAGGAACGAACTTCATGCATTGAAAAAAATTGAAAGTACCCCAAAACACACTGGCTAGCATCACACTTTACGTAATTTATCACGAAATTAATTTTTTTCCTGATTGTCAAAAAAGTATAATTTTTTTTTAAAATTTTAATGTACTACTCTTAAAGCACAAAAATATGAAAGAAGAAAAAGGGGGAGGAGGGGGTGGGGGATTTTGGAGGGAAAGTGGAGTGGGAGACTTCACAAGATTTATATTTTAAGATATTTTAAGATAATTTGAAATTATATTAGATATATGTTTCTCAATTATGTCCTTAATCTTTTTACTGTAGAGAAAAAAAATGTATGTAATAGGATTATAGGAATATGAATTAAATACAGATGAAGTAAATAACACCAATATAGAGTAATCCCTCAACTTAGTTTATAAACTTACTCTCTCTATCTCTTCCATTATCTCTAAAGCATGTCAAAATAATAAATAGTTCATAAAATTTGTGAAACTTGTCGAGGCCAAAATAATAAATATTGTCGAGGCCAAAATAATAAATAGTTCATAATAAATAGTTCACAAAATAATAAATAGTTCATATAAGTAGTGTAGGCTAATTAGATGGATTTCTAAGGCCAATTTTGTCCCTACATAAATAAGTGATAAGTCATATTTTAGTGTGTTTTTAGTATTTAATTTAAGTAGTTTATTTGATGTTTTGATCCTAGTTTAGAACTATTTTACTGCCTGTTGTTGGTTTTCATTCTCAGGGTCAATATTGAAGCAAATGAGGAGTTTTAGTGCTTAAAGAGCAAAGGATCAAGAGACAAAGGTTGGGGAGAAGAATCAACAATAGAAGGTGCAAATATCAGGTTTAGACGCACGATCCGTGCGTGATTAAGCATGGTCCGTGCGTGTGGTTCGCAGAAAATGAAGAAATTGAAAAAAAAGAGACGCACGGTCCATGCGCCTGGGAGGCACGGTCCGTGCGAGCCGTTCGCAATTGCAGAAGATCAAAAGTTCAACTACGCACGATCCGTGCGCCTGTCAAGCACGGTCCGTGCGCCCTGTGTCGATCAGAATTCCAAGTTGTCTACATGAAGCACAATCTGTGCGCTTGGGAGGCACGGTCCGTGCGTCCCTTCTGTTGCCAAAAAGTGTTACAACTCTTCTCATTCCATCTTTGTGGTTTGTAATTGGTATTTAGTCGTTTGTCTGATGATCTTAGCCTATAAAAAGGGCCTCAATGTAGATTCATAGGGAGGATTGACCATTGTAGTTTCACTCCAAAGTTTAATCTAAAGTTCTTGCATTTTCTTAAGGTTTTATTCTATTGTTATTTTGCTCCTACAATTCTTGCAACTTTACTTTCTGTCATTTATTTTCTAGCACTTTTATTTCCTTGCTATTACATTCCGCTATTTAAATTATGTCATTCTCTTCTACTCATTTGTCTACTATGATCATGTGTGAGTAGACTTCTCTAGTCTTGAGATTATGGGAAACAATCCAATGATGGGTCCTTAAATAACTCCAAGACTAAACCCCATTTTATTTGAGTTTGGGTTTTAATCTAATTTCATCATGCAAATTGTATAACTCAAATGTCAAGTGAAGGACCGAAAGGTGAAGCTTGACATTGGAACAAATGAAATTAGACAAGGTCAATCAAAGCATGAAAATAGCGGTGATAACCTTGGGACAATAAGGCGGTGCTTAATGGGTTTCGGCAATGATCAACCATGAAAATAGGCTTGATCATTGTTTCGAGACACGTTCTTGTTTTCCGAAAGGAAACTTGAATTACACCAAAAGAATGTCTTGTCCTTAAAAACAAACTTTACAATAAGATAGGGGATAGTTAAGGGGTTACTTTCATACCTTCATTGTGATTTTACCATGATCCCAAGGCGCTTTTTAACACTACTGAATTTAAACCAAACATATTTTTCTACTAAATCATTCCCTTTCAGCTAATCACCACTAAAAATTAGACTGGTAATCACGCTTAACTCCCTGTGGATCGATATTCTTATTACGCGATATACCGTATACTTGCGGCTTATCAAGTTTTTGGCGCCGTTGCCGGGGAGTTAGTGATATTAATCAACTTTTTGGTACTGGTTAGACTGAATTTTTCTTTTTCTTTTTCTTATTCCCTTCTTCTTTGAATGCGAAGAGTCCGAAGTCTCGGAGAAATTGTTCAACCAATTCCTGAGATTGAAAGATTTCTACATAGAAGAAGAAGAGAATTGCGCAATAACCAAGAAATGGCGGAAAATCAAAATCGTACTCTCAAAGAGTATGCTACGCCTTTTACGGCTGAACCCCATGGTGTTATTATGCATCCTAATGTTGACGCTAATAATTTTGAACTTAAGCCATCTTTACTTTCTATGGTCCAACAAGATCAATTTTCTGGATCAGCCACTGATGATCCTAATCTCCATCTATCTATTTTCTTGAGTACTGTGGCACTCTAAAACTGAATGGAGTGACTCCCCCAAGCAAAACTGCTCAATTGAGGAATCAAATTACAAGATTCACTCAGAATGATGGGGAGTCTCTTTATGATGCATGGGAGCGTTTCAAGGAAATGCTAAGGCTTTGCCCCCATCATGTACTAGAGAAATGGTTGAATAGAGAAATGGTTGAATGAACTATCTCATGAGTTATCATACTATTATCATCAACACACCTAATATGAATGAAACTACTCTGAAGAGGACCGATGAGTGTATCAAGATGATACACAGTTCTCCTTATCAAAACTTTGGAGATGAGTTTGAGAAGAACATTTTACGGGCCAATAAGCTAAAAGTTATCCAATAAAATGGGTTTTAAGAAACTGTCGTAGGCATAAGCAAAGGTTGTATCTTTTGTACGAAAGAAATTAAATGGTATATTATTACCAAATTTGATCCAATGTTCTCTTGATTTTTGAAACCAGGGCATCTCCTCTTGGGATAAAATAGTGTCATGTTCCTTTTGCCTAGGAGATCCATAACCCATAATCTAGACAAGAGATCCAAGATGACTAGGAGAGAGATTATTTCACAGAAACTATATCAACCAGTCAATCCTGAGAACAAAAGAATGAAAAAATGGGGAAAGATAACAGAATATATATTTTTGAGGTATCTATATTTTGCCTTGAAGTGTCTCAAACATTGCCCAAAATTGTAAAACTCTTGTTTTAAATTTCCAATTGCTTTGTACATAAATATGGCTTATTTCATATGTGTACAGATCGAGATAGGAAAGTAGGCATTCATAGCTAGGAACATCGCAAAGCAAATCAATGTTTCTCTAATGCAAACAAAATTAAAGAACCTACTCAAACAAGTGGCTAGCAGAAACAGATGATGGATCCTTCTGAAGTCCAATAACAGAGGATCTTGTACTTGTACCCCTCAAGAACTGGCTATACCATTTTGCAGAGAGCTTTGGGTATCTCCTCAACTCTGGATCATCTCGATCGACATAGTATAGGCCAAAGCTCGATCTGTATCCATCCAGCAGCTCGAACAAATCCAGGAAGGACCATGCAAAATATCCTTTTATATTTGATCCGTTTCTGCAAAAATTTAGAATGGCATTGAAAATTAGAGAATAACTTATAAGTGTTATATTGAATTATTGATAATATTGATTAATTGAATTAACCATGAATACAATAGACCCTATTTATACATATAACTCCGTATGAAAATAAAGAAAATAACAACCAATAATGATAACTAACGTAACTAACTCTAAACTAACTAATAACAAACTTATATCTAATAATGCATACATACCTCAAGGCATCAAGTACACCACCAATATATCCATGCAAGTAGTTTACCCTGGACACGTCTTCCAGTGAAGAATTGCTTGGTGTCCGTTGACCTAAAATGACAACAAAGCTTTCAATGCAATTATATTTATTTACAATCTTCCCCAACTCTAGTCAATCAAATTATTTTGATAACTTTGTGAGAGAGCTGAGAGAGAGAGAAAGAGAGATAAACCATTTTCATGAATGAATATAGGAGGATTGCCATAAAGGAGCTTGAATATATTGAGTTCTTGTTGTAAACCCCATGGTGTAACAAAGTACTGAATCAAGTAGAGCTCGTTAGTCCATACACTGAAATAATCTTGAATTTTTAACCAATTGATTATGATAATCTACATATGATGATTGTTTTTACCTCTTCATTTGTAAACACACCCTGTGCATCTGCCAAAACAAGCAAAGTGATGAGTTATTCATTTAAGCTCATTAACGAAATTTATTAGAGAGTGAAATGGGAGAGATCAACTAGTTGGAAATTTCAGAAACACAATGAAATAGATGTCCAATTTTAATCTTTGACTAGATCATTATCATCCTTAAACTTATCAAGTACTTACAGATTAGCTTTGCAGCCATGTCTGAAACGTAATCTCTGAGTTTGATGTTCAGGGCGCCAGGTTTGTCCGTGACATTAATATTGGTGTAGTGAATTACACCAATAAAGTCATATGAACCTTTAACTTGTTTGGATTCACCACTTGTGAAAGCTGGAATTCTCTCACCTGCATTTCTCTTCACTGAAATAGGATAGTCTCCATGCAACAAGGGTTCCATAATCCTGCAATTACGCAAGCACTAGGAAAGGTCTTCAAGTGTATAAATACTAAATAGTTTATTGAAAATGGAATCATGGAATGGAAGTATAGCCTAAGAATCATGTGAAGAACACTAGCTAGTATTATAGGATCTGTAACCTACCATCCAACAAGAAAATCACGGACTCTTTGAGTTGCTATCCTGTCTTCTTCTGTATTTGTTTGAGGGGTGAACCCAAATGCATAGACAGATATACCAATAAGTCCATGTTGTTGCTCCTGCAGAACCACTTATGCGTTTATGAAATCACGAATCGATATAAAAAGATTGAGAAGCAAATCATGATTTGAAAATGCTGAGTATATAATAGTTAGAATTTTCCATTTAAACATATAGAAAGTAGTAATGCAAAAACAAATACTCAATGTTGTACCTACCTGATACTTTCTTCTGTATAATCTCGCAGCTGAAGAATGTGCTAACAAAATATGATGCATTGCCAAATAAGGTTCATAAGTTGAGTTTCCCCTAGTGCTATTTATAGAGCAAAATGGGGGAGAACATCGATGAGGTGGGGCATCTCCGTGATCATAACCACCTAAGGCAAAGACATTGGGCTCATTGATGGTAGTCCAATACTGAACTCTATCACCAAACTCCCTAAAACATACATCTGCATAGTTTGTGAAGTCTCTTCTGCATTCACATTCAAGTAAAATATACTTATTGATTTTGTGTATGGTTTATTATCACCAGCACAAGTGTTAACACTCATACATTCACTACTAAGAAACTTAGAACAACTAATTAAATTTCTTAACAACCAGTTTTTGGGTTGCAATTCTAAAGGATCGGACCGAAATTACTGGTTTCCTGTTGAACCAACCAGTTAAGTGGTAGAACTAGATCATATGAGGAAGAGTGGAAGACTGATAAGAACAATAGCACTCAAATGAAAGACACATGAGGTTTGGAGAGTTAACTAGGGTAACTCTCCAAAATGCACATTGTAACTATAGATATCAGCTATCAAGTAATGAGTCAATAGCTACACTAGATATTTATTACAAAGTGCCTTGTCTTAGAGATTTAATTCTAATTTTGGAAGTAATTAATGTAATGGGAGTTTTATGAATTAATCTAAATATCATATCATGGTGAAAGAGATCAGGAATATACATGACAGCGCGACTAACCCATCCTCCGTATTCATCTTCAAGTGTCTGTGGAAGATCAAAATTATGTAGTGTGACATGTGGTTGGATTCCTGCTTATATGAAATAGTGAATTATATCAGTTAAATAAGCACAGTTGGTTTGAAAGACTTGGTTTTATCTTGTAGTTTAATAAACATATATAAGCTTAACCATTGTTGATGAGTTCATTGATGAGATTGTTGTAATACTGTAATCCTTTGGGATTGACAGGTTCTTTGCCATCTGGAGACAAAGAAAAGCATTTTCAAAGGTCTTATTACAAGACAAAGAAGGTTTTACCATGGGCATTATTAGTTAAAGTTCAGTATTATTACTTGGTATGAGTCTTGACCAAGAAATAGAAAATCTATAGGCTTCAAGACCTGTTTCTACCATAAGCTGTACATCTTCCTGCATTATATATTGACAGAAAAACAATTGCACTGTCACATTCACTTAAGAACTATCATTAATACCGTGACAAGTGAGGTGTAGTGCAATAACCTTATATTTGTGGTACCCATCACAAGCTACATCTCCGTGATCGCCGTGTGCATACCCTGTTTATTAAAATGGCAGCATTAGACTGTTTTGTCGATATAGAGAGTGTAACAGTGATAACTGATAAGAAATGAGATAAAAGGAATGAACCGGCATGGGCAAAGGTATCCCAGATGCTAGGAGCTCTTCCATCTTCGTAAGCAGCTCCTTCCACCTGTTCATATAAACGTGTATATATAATAATTATCATACGTGTCTAAGAATATATAACAAGCTAGCTATATAAGGTGTTCTTACATTTCAGAGAGAAAAACATAGTATGATGAATCATTAGGAAAGAAGAGGGACCTGATAAGCAGAGGTGCCTGAACCAAAAACAAAGTCAACGGGGAAGTCATTTCTGCTATACTGATCAGCAGCACTCAGAACTCCGGCAGCCAAGTTCAATAAAAAGAAAGCAAGAGCCAAAGATGTTTCTGGTATCATCATCAATTAACGATCGCGTTTTCTGTGGGCACCTCAACTATAGACATTCTATACTTATTTCATTTAATATCAGGCAAAAACAAGGTGACAACATCGATCATTTATTAAAAAAGAAAAAAGAGAATATCTACTGTAAAGTGAGTTAGCTATATGCATATGTCTCTATACTTGTTAAATTTTTTATTACGCTCGTGATACTGTGATAGTGGTGGGTGGCGATTGGATATATTGAACAGATATAAGACATTGCTCCGATCGATCATTCAAATGGTCAAAGGGACAATATTTTTTTTTTGGGCATCAGAATAAAGAACCGGAACACTAGTGCTACTAGTCTACCTACATTTCTTCATTGGAAACTCCCTCACGTTCCTATGTTTGTCAAACTTCGTCAATTTCTAAACAAAACTAACCAACCAAGGTTTTGGCTAAGGTGAATCCAACCAGTCTATCATTCCAATTTATTACCTTAATTTTTAAATAAACGGATGAGATTAAAGTGATAATTAAATATTTTTCGTAATTTAACCGTTACTATTTGTTGTACAAATTTCAACTTTTGTCCTGATCACTCACATGTTAATGTTTAATGAGGTAAGCAATCACTTTAGTATATCAATATATCGAAGTACCCTAAAAGCTTTTGGACGAGATGATTCGGTCTTCCAACTTGAGCAAAGTCCTCTTTGAATCCAGCCTTAGGAATGCATGTGTGTGTCAAAAATTGGCCTTCACTTTTCTCACATCCCCATTCTACTCACCACACACCCCTTAACTCCAAATATTCCAAAAATACCCTTAAGTAGAGGACGTATTTACGTGTGATTCGGTTGAGCCCAGCCGAATATATTCGACTAAGGCCAACCGAACGTTATAAAAAATAACAAGGGGTGTATGTATTGTTCAGTTTTGTTCGTTCGGCTGAGGCCTCCCGAAAAATTTTGGTTGAGGTCAACCGAATAGAAAAAGTTTTGTAGATGTCTCTATATCATCTGTTGTGCTTGTTTACCCTTTTTGTCAGCAGATAATCCCCTATCCACCAAATTCCTTCATTTTGAGTCATTCACCCATTTTTTATTTTACTTTATTTTGAATAATGTAATGTAATGATGAAAAATCAGTTTGTTTTTCACTCCAAGTCCATGTTTACGGCTGTGAATAGTTTGAGTGTGCAGAGATGAAATTTGCCATGTTGCCATCCACTTGTATGTAACAGCTCAAAATTGAATGTTTAGAAAACAATTTTATTGTACTATAAATATAATACAATGAAAAGGGGAGTAAATATCAGTCCAACATCATGAGTGAGTCTAATTTTTCGGCCACAAAGTCTTCAATTTCGGCCACAACTTGCCACAAAGCCTTTATTGCAGATCAAATCTGTCTCCAAGTTGCAAAAATTGTTCTTTTTATACTACCTGCCTTTTATGGTCATTCGGTTGAGGCCTCCCTAAATATTTCGGGTGAGGTCAACCAAATAGTGTAAAAGAGGTAAAAGAGGGGTGTGTCTCAAAAAAAATACTCGTTCGGGTGTGCCTAACCGAAAATATTCGACTTACCCCTAACTGAATCGGCGAAAATAACGCACTTCATTAATGGCATATTGGTAATTTTGCATGGTTTGGGGGTGTGGGGTGAGTAGGGAGGGGTGTGGGAAAAGTATGGCCTTAAAAATTTTGAGGAAGAGCAGGGCCGGCCCAAGCATAAGGCGACTCAAGCCCTCGTTTTGGGCCTAAAAAAATAACATTTTTGCATGACTAAAAAGGACCTCAAATTAAGTATGATATATTAAAAAAGGCCCCAATATTCCCGGCATCCTTATAGCGCAGCTAGATGAAGTGCTACACTCCAATTAAGTGATCGCGGGATCGAATCACTGGAATTTTAGTTTTGTATACATATTAAAATTAAAATTAAAAAACACACTTATCTTTGTGGAGATTTGAACACTAATCTTAATCTTAATCTATCTATACTATATACAAATGAGAGTTGTTCAAATTTATTTCTTCACAGGTGTCAACGTATCAGTGCGCCACGCAATATGCCATGTAATTCTCAAATTGATGACGTAAGCTGCCATGCATATCTCCATTAATGAGCCCATTCAAAATTCCTTAAATTCACATTCAAACCAAAAATCGTTTATGGTAATTAATAAATTCTATTATTATATAAAATAAACTGTCTTAAATATGGAAAAAGCGTTTGGAAAGAAAATTCAAAACTTCCAAATCGGTTGCATAAAATTCGTATAGAATCATTGCTATTGGAAGAATATCCCTTTCACGGCCCTTTTTGGAAAAATGGAATGAACAATCAACTTTGCAACAATCAATATTTGCATCACACTTAATTCTATGGGTCAATAAAACATAATCAATCTTATTTTATAATATAACAATTACAATACGTGTTAAACCAAAGAATATTATAAATTATTGATAAAAAAAGAATATTATAAATTGGTCTTTCAAAAAAATATTGGTTTAATATTTTTGAAATCAATTACCAATTCAATAGCAATTTGAAATATCATACTACTCAAACTACAATAACCACTATATTTACATCACGTTAAATACCTTTGAGATTCTGGAGTACTCAAACTCAAGTCCTAAAATATCATATGCCCATTAACAACAGCCACTAATACGTTTCCTTTTCACAATTACAAGATTTGTGGAAGCATTTTATTATCTGCTCTCACAAATATCAAATTTGAATAATTATAGTTATAATTATAATTAATGTATCATTCATGATATTTTCTATATAAACTATGTCATATATTCATTGTTCAATCTCAACACCATTTACGCACAGATTACAGAAGATCAGAGGAGAGGAGAAGAGAGGATTAGGGTTCGTGTGGTGGTTCTCTCTAATCGCCACACCCACACACGCCTCTCACAACACACACAGCGCACACTCATGGAATGTGAGGAGCACGTGACTCTGATAGTCACTCACACAAACACGGAGTAAAAATAACACTACAAGAATATTTGTATTATGTACATGTTAAAATCATTGTTCTTTTGTTGCAAAGTGGACAAAAGTACAATGCCTTGCATAATCATAGAATGATCAAACAATTGTTACTTCCATTTAGTTTCTTTAAAAGGTACTCATATTTGTATATGATTGTTCAGTTTTCAACGAAATAGAAGATCCATATTCTTAACAACTATATTGACAGGTGTTAAATGATTAAAAGATTTTGAGAAAGTTAATAGCCCCCTGCCAGGCAAGGCATCCATTTATTTTTCTGAAACATCCATCTCAAGGTACTTAAGGGCACGAAATTGAATTGTCAAGAAGGCATCAAAATTGTTGAAGCAAACCCTGAAATGGAAATAATACAAACCAGAAGAGAACCGTTGGGTAAATAGCTGTCTGCCTTTCTTCATTTATTTTGATTTGACTTTTGAATCTTGATACATAGTAGGACTGTACATTGTTCAGTTCATACGACGAACTGAACCAATTCAAATGGTTCACATAAACTGAACCAATTCAAACGGGTCACATAAACTGAACCAAATTGCGTTAATGGTTGTGCGAATCGAACTGAACTGTGTTAAGGGTTTGGTTCACAGGTTTTAATCACAGCAGCGATGTTTTGGAGCTTCACTATTACATTTTTACCATTTCATCTCATACTTTTTCTTACCTTTTCCATTTGAATCAAAGCTTTCCTTATCTTGAATGGAGACACATCCTCCTAACAAACATTATGTTTGGCACTTTCAGATGTTGCCCAGTGGATTCGATGTTTACTCATGTGCTTCACACCCCAAGTGTATATGAATGCCTCTTGGATCTTAGATGTATGCATTATCCGTTTTCAAAGGATATCTATCAATCAATCACCAAATCTCATATTTCATCTCATTTGATTGTCGATTTTTGGTATCCTTCATTTCCCTCTCTACTACCTTGATCCTTAGTGTGTTTTTGCATTTGTTCATTCGCATCATCATCATTATTCAATCATTGTTCAGAAAGCATAAAAGCTTTTCCATGTTCTTTCTGCAGCTAATTGCTTAACTGATATGGTGAAGAGAAAGTTAATCAGCATTTTTGAGGCAAGGGCAAAGATGTTGGGGATTTTCAAAGAGAAGTTGGTTAATGCACTAAACTGATTGGTTCACAGTCCAACTACTTTGAATTCATACACTAAGCCTAATATGACCATGATATTCATCAACATACCCTCTATTCATTAGTGGTATGCTGGATTGCTTGAATTGAGCCTTATAAATATATTTATAAAAGAAAATCACATAGTAGTTAAAGGATAAATTTTTATGTAGCTTTCCAAATTTCATGGCTACACATAATATGGCCATGATATTGTTAGCCTAATATATAGGCCATTTACATGATTTTCATTTAGACTAGAAGTAGGATATGTTCTTTATGTTTGTCCCTCTCTCATGTGCATGACATCTAATACTTTAAAAATTTTATCTTTTGAGATACAATGAGCAAAAGTGTCACTGATCAACATGATCTTCTTTTCCTTAAGATCCACGTGCAGTACCTTTTTTACTTAATTCTTTTACTTAATTATTGCATCATCTAATTACTTTCCAACGAGAAAGTCTCTTATTGAAAAGACCAGATCCATTTGGCGGTGATGGAAATTTGGACGAGTTTGTTCTCAACCATGCGAAGATCGAAAAAGACTAAATAGTTTGATATCGTAGTTATTATTTCCTGGATGATCCTCATGTTTGTCATTTTGTTGAACGATTGTGGTATTATTTAAGTCAAATAGTTTGCTATTTGTTCATTGTTCTTCTTTTGTGTTGTGTAATTCGAACAAAATTACTATTACTTCATCTTATTTTAATAAATAAATATGGTGATGGAGTCATAGCTTTTTAAGAACGCGGGCCAAAGATTTTAATCGCGAAGAAGTATTCTTCTTTACTAACACTATGAAGCAGGATAACAATAAAGATTCTCGATGATGCAACTTAGCTGAAACATCCGCCCATCTTCCGGTTGTGTTTTAATATCTTATTATTATTATTATTATTATTATTATAGAAACTGTCAATATTTACATATTACTTTTTCTGTGATTTAATAAAACACAATAGAAATTCAAAAATAAATTTTGAAAATTGTGATTTATAGAGATTTTTTATCTAGGGAAATTTTAGTATTTTTAACATATTAATTTTAAATGTAGAAAATGGATGCTAAAAGTATAACTCAAGGATAAACTCTTGGCGTATTAATAAAAATAATTAAATATATACGATGCTTATCACAAGACTACAATTACATAGTAAAAAAATTATCAAATATTTTGTTATTATAATTTTCTTTTGGTAATGTATATATAATTCAGATGAAATTTTACAAGACTTCATAATATTTTACATAAAAACATTGATATTTATATATAAATTATTATACTTTAATATAATTCATGACTGAAATAAATCGGACATTATATAAGTTTTTATATTTTTGTAAATAATATATATGCTTAAATACCATTTTGGTCCCTGCAATTATACTGAATATCCATTTTAGTCCCTGTAAAAATATTTCTTTTAAAATAGTCCCTGCAAATATATTTTTTATCTCTTTTGGTCTCTACTATGATTTTTATACTGATTTGACATATTTTAGCGGATGTGGCAGGGACCAAAACAAATAAAAAAATAATATTTGCAGGGACCAAAACAGATAAAAAAATATTTGTAGGGACCAAAATAGATAAAAAAATATGCCAAAATCAGTATAAAAATCATAGCAGGGACCAAAACAGATAAAAAAAATATTTGCAGAGACTATTTTAAAAGAAATATTTTTACAGGGACTAAAACGGATATTCAGTGTAATTGCAGGGACCAAAATGGTATTTAAGCCTAATATATATATATATATATATATATATATATATATATATATAATTTTTTAGTTATTTCATAAATTTGTTTTTAAGTCACAAATACATGTAATTTTATTGGTACATGAAGGAAAAAGCAAACAAAAAGAAAAATAACTAAGAATGTTGGAAACCTATTCCACAAGCATCGGCTTGGAGAGGCATAAAAAGTTATAAAGTGTCAAATATTGTTTAGCTTATACTTCAACTACATTTATGTCAAATATTGTTTAGCTTATCCTAAAAATTTTCTTGAAGATAAATTTGCAACTACATTTTAGTGTTTATTTGGGTTTATTTATGTTCATTGCATTATATAATTTCCCTCATGTTTTTCGGTCGAGTCAAATACCTAAATTGAATTGAGTCAATCATACTAATACAATGGTAACTATGAATATAAAGAGTCAAAACTTTAAAAATATTAGACATGCATCGAATATATTTTCACTATACATATAATTTACTAAAAAGACGATGTATACTCGTGCAGAGCACGGGTAATAGACACTAGCCCTTCCCATATGTGACTTTTTTGAAAATATTGTAGTCAAGTTTGTATGTATCGCATGAATGACATGCACATTCGAAATTAAAATTATTGAAAAGATACTGATATGTATTTTCAAAATTTTTTCAATAATTTTGTGACATCTTGGGTTATATTACTAATCATTTTTGCAAAAATTTTAATAGTTTATATAATTAAATAAATTAGTACCGAATCACAGGTTACTTTTTGTGTTCCGCTAAGTTAATATAAAAATGTTTAACCTTTTTTTACCTAATCAAACTTTAAATAAATACAATAAGTATATATACAAAAATATCATTCGTCACTTTGGTAAAAAAACATAATTAGTCAACTCAAAGTATTTAAACGAGTACATATATATATATATATATATATATATATATATATATATATATAGAGAGAGAGAGAGAGAGATAAATTTAAAAATAAATATTATACTAAAATTAAATTCAACAAAGAAAATGTCGACCCGTGCAACGCACGGGTCATACACACTAGTTATACTAAACCATTAATATGACACATCACGTGACACCTCAGCCAACAATTTTTATTACGTCATTGATGACGTAATATTGACTCATCATTTTCCGTCTGCGTGGTTGCCATGTATGCAACAATTAACTCACATTAAATCATTTCAATCAGCAATTAACTCACTTAAATCACATTTATCATCATTCATATGAAAGGATCATATACTATTTCTAAAAGAGAAGTGCTATTAATATTTCACGAGAAAAATCAAAAATTATAAAACTGATTCACAACCAACAGTAAATGCATGTCTGCCATTCAATTTCATAATAATGTCTATGATTAATTCATAAGATGAATCATATTCCTAAAAAAACTATACAATTTCGAAATTTGAAACTTATAAATATTTTCTTTGTCGTGCTTTGGGTCATAGACAGGTATATGTTAATTGTCATATCCCATACTAAGAATAAAATATTTCTCGCACTACTACATGTAACCAATATTATTATTTCAATTGAAAATAAACTCAACAAGAAAATGGAATTTACAACTTCTAAAATGCAGAACAACAGTAATTGCATGTTTACCATTCAATTTCAAAATAATGTATGATTAATTGATAGAATTAATTACCTTCCTGTTGTCGAACTTTAAAATTTGAATTTCAAAAAATGGGGATACAAATAGTTACGTAATTTTCAAGTTGGGGAGAAAAACTTCCAAACAAAAATAAATCAACAATAAATTGATTTAGTTAACTTTTGAAACTTCGGGTCAACGACAGCTACATGGTATTCACCATATCCCATGTTTTACGTGTTGTGCCTCATTCTACCTCGCTGAAATTTTTTAAAAAAACATCATTTCTAATAATATAGTCCAGTATCATCAGCTCCATTTTATGCATCATATCCCACATTCTACGCTTTGTACCTCTTTTTTACTGTGGAATACCGACATACCGACCTACACTGGTGCTGAGTAGTATATTGCAATCAATCAGTGATTCCAACTTTTAGAGAGACTATTCCCTAACCCCACATATATATCTATTTTACAATTTTAATTGTCTACTTCCAATGTCCACACAGGTACAAAGATCACCGCTACCCCGAAGAAATTGACCTATGCAAATGCTACTACATGTCGAATCTACAATCTGCTGCCAATATAGGGGAATATCGGTCAATTCCTCATGCCTATAAGTTAAACTTCAAAAGTGGAACATTTCTTAGGAGATCTGAAGTGAATTTCATCCCGCGAAGCAATTACACTTTTACTACCCCAAACAAAACACTATCTGCCTACCAATTTTTGATAGCAATTACCTAATTACCTAATTGGTAAGTATGTTTTTTAACCAAAAGCGTGTAGAATAACAATTATCCATAACTGATGTTTGTATACCATTTTCTATTTTCTATTTTCAATAATGTAAGATTTATCTATTTCCTGTAACGTAACATTTATCGGTTTGATAACCAGATGTCATGGGTATACTCACTAGTGTGGGTCAACAACGTTCTTATACTGCCAGAGGTGTCCAGTCAACTCTCATGATCATTGAACTGGATAACATGGGGTAATTCAACTCCTCTTTTTTCTATAAAACCTAACTATTAAATAATAACTTCTTCATATTATTTTTATTTATATCTTGAGGTTAAAAGAAAGCAGATTTGATAATCTGGACACTGAAAAACTAATTAGTTATATGCATATAATAATTATTTACCTTAATATTTTCACTTTACAGGTCAACTCACTCTGCAAAGCTTTATGCATGCCTCGAAGTTGAAGATAAATACTAGTCTTCCTGAGGTTGTTAGTCTCAAAAACAAGTACACCATTCAGGGACCAATTATGTAACATTGTTTATTCTCACTTTCACCCAGACGTGATAATAATTTTTAAACATTGTTTGTTCAACTATATATTTTTAAATATCTTTAACGCTATAATTCTGTATTAGACATCATTAGCTTACTATTTTCATTTAAGAGTCATAAGCTCTATTAAGTATCGTATTTTTTACTGAAATCTTTAAAATGAGTATATTTTCACAAATTCGTCCATAGGAAAAAACCATGAAATTATCTGCATGTACATGCAAACACTGCTCTATTAAAGTATTAATATATACAATGGGATCTCTTATAAATATTTCAAAAAATATATTATATCAAATATTTTAATAATTCTGTAATTTATGGAAGGATAATGTATACCCGTGCATCGCACGGGTCATACGCACTAGTACTATTAATTAGCTAAAAGCTTACCACTGCATCAACATCTAAATAACAACATGTTGTTAGAAATAAAATATATAAATTAGAAAACCACATATATTGATCATTAAATTAATATACTATTTTATAGTTTAAATTTTAAAAAATATAAATATTGTCCATATAAAATTCTATTTCAGATTTGAATTTTTATAAAGCTTGTAATTTCCATTGTAATCCATCATTTTAAAAGGTTTTAATTTCTTGTAATATTTCTCACTTTTATGTTATTTTCTCCTTTAAAATGTCTCACTAAAAAGTTTGCTTTAGGCTTGCAAATAGGTTGGGTCGCCCTGAGGAAGAGTTTTGTCGTCCATTGTGATTCTACCAGTTCGAGGGATTAGTCTCTGCAATTGTGCGCAGGGGACACCCAATTTACAACAAAAAATATAAAATATAACCAAAATATATCTTTTGTTAGTCATTTTTTTTCTTTAATTTCAAGTTTGATTTCTCATTTTGGTAATTGATAATTCAACTTGGTTGGTTCATCAACCGAGATAACAATTGTTCAATAAATAATCTCATTTCAAAAAAAAGACATAATAATTGTTCAATCATATAGGTGTAGACCTATGAACTATCAGTCTTTATCGACTAATTCAAAAGAGTTCATTTTTGTAGAAGGCGGTGGCGTATTAAACTCTCTTATGAACCCTCTTAAAAATCAACATGCATATATGAACCCTCTTATGAGTTCGGTTTATTTATCTTTTTTGTGTGGTAGGTAGTTATACTAGTTTTAATTGTAAAAGAGTTCTTTTGTAAATGGAATTTCTTCATTAGAGATAAACTTCATTAATTTGCTTGGGATGGGTCTTGTCCCCCATGTGTAGTTGTATTCTTTTTTATTTTTTCTTTCTTAATAATACTATGATTCACTGCTTTTAAGCAATCTGTTTTGCGAAAAAAAAAAGAGTTCATTTGTAAATCATAGAAGCCTACCTAAAAGGTTTCATCTTGCATTTTTTATTTGTGTAAAATTTATTAAAGTTAATATGGATAGATATTTTACATAAAAAAGTTATTAGAGTTCATTTTGTAAATCATAGAAGCCTATCTAGAAGAATTCCAAAAAATTCAAACTTTAAAATTTTCGGTTGTGTATTTTAAAAAAAATTACATTCCTATAATTTCAAAAACAAAATGCCTGGAATGTAATTTTTTAGTTCCGAAAATTTCAGAGTCTTATTGGTGTGTTTCAAACTTTTGAGACAAATGAGGGATGCGTACTACGAGTGTTTTTGAGAAAAAAAATCAATGGGGTAAAAATGACAAATCACCAAAATGGGGGGGGGGGGGGGGGGGTTATGGGGTCTAATGCTGGGGTACAAAGTTTAGCCGTCATTGACTACATATGTAGCACTCTATTTTCGATATCGAGAAGTGTCACACTTAATTGTTTCAACCTGTTTTTAGTCTTGAACACTGTTAGAAATAAATTATGTTTAGTCTAGTAAAAAAAATTAATTATGAATCAGGTTACTGTATATGCTATTAAACTAATTTTATTCTCACAAAAAAAAACTAATTTTAAAACATTTTATGGTAACAAATCAAAAATACATCGATCACGGTGTAAATAAACAATACATCGAAATAACTACTTGACGGTTATTTCAATAACCGCTTAATTGATTTAGTTGGATTGACCACTCTTTCTCGCACTTTATAAATCGTATGCTAATCAATATTGTGTCATACATTCAGTTTAAACTTTCTCAATCGCTCAATCCTCGTTGAACACATATTTAACTTGATCATCGAAATATTCGTCATGGAACAAAGTTGTTTAACTTTTAGAGACAAATTTTAGAGTGACCTTAGGCAAAATGATAAATAAAATGATAATTTTGAATGGAGAGAGAAAAATAGAACAAAACAAAATAAAGAGAGAAATAGAGAAAAAGCCACCTGTACGATTCCGCTCCCACCTCAAAATTAGACCATCCATATCCATTTGTAGGTGGCCTATTGCAAACATCCATCAACCTAGGTCAAGAAGCACCCTGCATCAATCTCGCCAAGTATCACACTTTCTTGTGTCAACCCTGCACTATTAAAAATAAATTGTGTTTACCCTATATAAACTTAAATTAAAATGAGTTAAAATATCATAAAATTTGTGATTATTTATCGAGCGAAATGACGATTCACCCAACATTGTGTTTTTGCTCCGCATCTATACTATATACAAATGAGAGTTGTTCAAATTTATTTCTTCACAGGTGTCAACGTATCAGTGCGCCACGCAATATGCCATGTAATTCTCAAATTGATGACGTAAGCTGCCATGCATATCTCCATTAATGAGCCCATTCAAAATTCCTTAAATTCACATTCAAACCAAAAATCGTTTATGGTAATTAATAAATTCTATTATTATATAAAATAAACTGTCTTAAATATGGAAAAAGCGTTTGGAAAGAAAATTCAAAACTTCCAAATCGGTTGCATAAAATTCGTATAGAATCATTGCTATTGGAAGAATATCCCTTTCATGGCCCTTTTTGGAAAAATGGAATGAACAATCAACTTTGCAACAATCAATATTTGCATCACACTTAATTCTATGGGTCAATAAAACATAATCAATCTTATTTTATAATATAACAATTACAATACGTGTTAAACCAAAGAATATTATAAATTATTGATAAAAAAAGAATATTATAAATTGGTCTTTCAAAAAAATATTGGTTTAATATTTTTGAAATCAATTACCAATTCAATAGCAATTTGAAATATCATACTACTCAAACTACAATAACCACTATATTTACATCACGTTAAATACCTTTGAGATTCTGGAGTACTCAAACTCAAGTCCTAAAATATCATATGCCCATTAACAACAGCCACTAATACGTTTCCTTTTCACAATTACAAGATTTGTGGAAGCATTTTATTATCTGCTCTTACAAAGATCAAATTTGAATAATTATAGTTATAATTATAATTAATGTATCATTCATGATATTTTCTATATAAACTATGTCATATATTCATTGTTCAATCTCAACACCATTTACGCACAGATTACAGAAGATCAGAGGAGAGGAGAAGAGAGGATTAGGGTTCGTGGTGGTTCTCTCTAATCGCCACACCCACACACGCCTCTCACAACACACACAGCGCACACTCATGGAATGTGAGGAGCACGTGACTCTGATAGTCACTCACACAAACACGGAGTAAAAATAACACTACAAGAATTAATATTTGTATTATGTACATGTTAAAATCATTGTTCTTTTGTTGCAAAGTGGACAAAAGTACAATGCCTTGCATAATCATAGAATGATCAAACAATTGTTACTTCCATTTAGTTTCTTTAAAAATTACTCATATTTGTATATGATTGTTCAGTTTTCAACGAAATAGAAGATCCATATTCTTAACAACTATATTGACAGGTGTTAAATGATTAAAAGATTTTGAGAAAGTTAATAGCCCCCTGCCAGGCAAGGCATCCATTTATTTTTCTGATACATCCATCTCAAGGTACTTAAGGGCACGAAATTGAATTGTCAAGAAGGCATCAAAATTGTTGAAGCAAACCCTGAAATGTAAATAATACAAACCAGAAGAGAACCGTTGGGTAAATAGCTGTCTGCCTTTCTTCATTTATTTTGATTTGACTTTTGAATCTTGATACATAGTAGGACTGTACATTGTTCAGTTCATACGACGAACTGAACCAATTCAAATGGTTCACATAAACTGAACCAACTCAAACGGGTCACATAAACTGAACCAAATTGCGTTAATGGTTGTGCGAATCGAACTGACCTGTGTTAAGGGTTTGGTTCACAGGTTTTAATCACAGCACCGATGTTTTGGAGCTTCACTATTACATTTTTACCATTTCATCTCATACTTTTTCTTACCTTTTCCATTTGAATCAAAGCTTTCCTTATCTTGAATGGAGACACATCCTCCTAACAAACATTATGTTTGGCACTTTCAGATGTTGCCCAGTGGATTCGATGCTTACTCATGTGCTTCACACCCCAAGTGTATATGAATGCCTCTTGGATCTTAGATGTATGCATTATCCATTTTCAAAGGATATCTATCAATCAATCACCAAATCTCATATTTCATCTCATTTGATTGTTGATTTTTGGTATCCTTCATTTCCCTCTCTACTACCTTGATCCTTAGTGTGTTTTTGCATTTGTTCATTCGCATCATCATCATTATTCAATCATTGTTCAGAAAGCATAAAAGCTTTTCCATGTTCTTTCTGCAGCTAATTGCTTAACTGATATGGTGAAGAGAAAGTTAATCAGCATTTTTGAGGCAAGGGCAAAGATGTTGGGGATTTTCAAAGAGAAGTTGGTTAATGCACTAAACTGATTGGTTCACAGTCCAACTACTTTGAATTCATACACTAAGCCTAATATGACCATGATATTCATCAACATACCCTCTATTCATCAGTGGTATGCTGGATTGCTTGAATTGAGCCTTATAAATATATTTATAAAAGAAAATCACATAGTAGTTAAAAGATAAATTTTTATGTAGCTTTCCAAATTTCATGGCTACACATAATATGGCCATGATATTGTTAGCCTAATATATAGGCCATTTACATGATTTTCATTTAGACTAGAAGTAGGATATGTTCTTTATGTTTGTCCCTCTCTCATGTGCATGACATCTAATACTTTAAAAATTTTATCTTTTGAGATACAATGAGCAAAATTGTCACTGATCAACATGATCTTCTTTTCCTTAAGATCCACGTGCAGTACCTTTTTTACTTAATTCTTTTACTTAATTATTGCATCATCTAATTACTTTCCAACGAGAAAGTCCCTTATTGAAAAGACCAGATCCATTTGGCGGTGATGGAAATTTGGACGAGTTTGTTCTCAACCATGCGAAGATCGAAAAAGACTAAATAGTTTGATATCGTAGTTATTATTTCCTGGATGATCCTCATGTTTGTCATTTTGTTGAACGATTGTGGTATTATTTAAGTCAAATAGTTTGCTATTTGTTCATTGTTCTTCTTTTGTGTTGTGTAATTCGAACAAAATTACTATTACTTCATCTTATTCTAATAAATAAATATGGTGATGGAGTCATAGCTTTTTAAGAACACGGGCCAAAGATTTTAATCGCGAAGAAGTATTCTTCTTTACTAACACTATGAAACAGGATAACAATAAAGATTCTCGATGATGCAACTTAGCTGAAACATCCGCCCATCTTCCGGTTGTGTTTTAATAGCTTATTATTATTATAGAAACTGTCAATATTTACATATTACTTTTTCTGTGATTTAATAAAACACAATAGAAATTCAAAAATAAATTTTGAAAATTGTGATTTATAGAGATTTTTTATCTAGGGAAATTTTAGTATTTTTAACATATTAATTTTAAATGTAGAAAAGGGATGCTAAAAGTATAACTCAAGGATAAACTCTTGGCGTATTAATAAAAATAATTAAATATATACGATGCTTATCACAAGACTACAATTACATGGTAAAAAAATTATCAAATATTTTGTTATTATAATTTTCTTTTCGTAATGTATATATAATTCAGATTAAATTTTACAAGACTTCATAATATTTTACATAAAAACATTGATATTTATATATAAATTATTATACTTTAATATAATTCATGATTGAAATAAATCAGACATTATATAAATTTTTATATTTTTTGTAAATAATATATATGCTTAAATACCATTTTGGTCCCTGCAATTATACTGAATATCCATTTTAGTCCCTGTAAAAATATTTCTTTTAAAATAGTCCCTGCAAATATATTTTTTATCTCTTTTGGTCTCTACTATGATTTTTATACTGATTTGGCATATTTTAGCGGATGTGGCAGGGACCAAAACAAATAAAAAAAATAATATTTGCAGGGACCAAAACAGATAAAAAAATATTTGTAGGGACCAAAATAGATAAAAAAAATATGCCAAAATCAGTATAAAAATCATAGCAGGGACCAAAACAGATAAAAACATATTTGCAGGGACTATTTTAAAAGAAATATTTTTACAGGGACTAAAACGGATATTCAGTGTAATTGCAGGGACCAAAATGGTATTTAAGCCTAATATATATATATATATATATATATATATATATATATATATATATAATTTTTTAGTTATTTCATAAATTTGTTTTTAAGTCACAAATACATGTAATTTTATTGGTACATGAAGGAAAAAACAAACAAAAAGAAAAATAACTAAGAATGTTGGAAACCTATCACAAGCGTCGGCTTGGAGAGGCATAAAAAGTTATAAAGTGTCAAATATTGTTTAGCTTATACTTCAACTACATTTATGTCAAATATTGTTTAGCTTATCCTAAAAATTTTCTTGAAGATAAATTTGCAACTATATTTTAGTGTTTATTTGGGTTTATTTATGTTCATTGCATTATATAATTTCCCTCATGTTTTTCGGTCGAGTCAAATACCTAAATTGAATTGAGTCAATCATACTAATACAATGGTAACTATGAATATAAAGAGTCAAAACTTTAAAAATATTAGACATGCATCGAATATATTTTCACTATACATATAATTTACTAAAAAGACGATGTATACTCGTGCAGAGCACGGGTAATAGACACTAGCCCTTCCCATATGTGACTTTTTTGAAAATATTGTAGTCAAGTTTGTATGTATCGCATGAATGACACATTCGAAATTAAAATTATTGAAAAGATACTGATATGTATTTTCAAATTTTTGTGACATCTTGGGTTATATTACTAATCATTTATGCAAAAATTTTAATAGTTTATATAATTAAATAAATTAGTACCGAATCACAGGTTACTTTTTGTGTTCCGCTAAGTTAATATAAAAATGTTTAACCTTTTTTTACCTAATCAAACTTTAAATAAATACATTAAGTATATATACAAAAATATCATTCGTCACTTTGGTAAAAAAACATAATTAGTCAACTCAAAGTATTTAAACGAGTATATATATATATATATATATATATATATATATATATATATATATATATAGAGAGAGAGAGAGAGAGAGAGAGAGAGAGAGAGAGAGAGAGAGAGAGAGAGAGAGAGAGAGAGAGAGAGAGAGAGAGAGAGAGAGATAAATTTAAAAATAAAGATTATACTAAAATTAAATTCAACAAAGAAAATGTCGACCCGTGCAGCGCACGGGTCATACACACTAGTTTGCCAACAAGTGAGAATCCATACCCGGGAGAGGATTGTCTGACGTTTTGGCGGGAACTGCACAATGCAGTTCCTTTATTTTGATCGTTGGATCATTCACACAAGCCATGAATTGCCACGTGTCTCTCAAATTTCATTTTTTTCTTTTTCTAATATCAATTTCAAACACAACCAACTAAGCTGCTGCCTTTACAGAAAGAACCTCACCGCTTCCTTTGCAGCGCCGCTGTTGCTTCTGCATGCCGCCACCGTCGCCCAATCATGTGAGAGCCGAGGCTGTACTGCACCTTGAGAAGTTGGTTTTTCCAGTTTGGACCTTTTGTTTAACTAACAGAATGAGAACAAATTCCAGTTTGGACCGCGAGTGGCAAGAGATGGGGTGAAGCAGCGGAGGCAAGGCGGAGCTGGGGGAAGGCGGTGGCAGCAAAAGGGCGGAGCGCCAGGTATGGCGTTGTAGAAGAGATAAGAATTTGCTTTTGTTGAAGCTGATTCTTTTTTTAAAAAAGTAACTCAAAAGATAACCACGTGGTGAGTTCGGGGAGATTTGATGAATCTGACGGACGAGAGACATTGAACGTTAGCCTCACGTTCCCGCGTGGACTTCAGAGAATCCGCTCCCGACAGTGATACAGCAAATGAAATTTAGGGGTTTAAGAACGAGGTAATAGCCATTTAGGTCCCGGACATTTCAAAAATGTTTAATTTAGTCCCTGACTTTTCACCAGTATCAATTTAGTCCTCAACATTTTCAAATGAGTATCAATTTAGTCCTTAACTTTTCACCAGTATCGATTTAGTCCTCAACAAAAAACATCGAGCAACTAAGGCTATTTATAATGGCTAGAAACATCGAGCAACTAAATAGCCTTAGTTGATTTAGTTGCTCGATGTTTCTAGCCATTATAAATAGCCTTAGTTGCTCGATGTTTTTTGTTGAGGACTAAATCGATACTGGTGAAAAGTTAAGGACTAAATTGATACTCATTTGAAAATGTTGAGGACTAAATTGATACTGGTGAAAAGTCAGGGACTAAATTAAACATTTTTGAAATGTCCGGGACCTAAATGGCTATTACCTCGTTCTTAAACCCCTAAATTTCATTTGCTGTATCACTGTCGGGAGCGGATTCTCTGAAGTCCACGCGGGAACGTGAGGCTAACGTTCAATGTCTCTCGTCCGTCAGATTCATCAAATCTCCCCGAACTCACCACGTGGTTATCTTTTGAGTTACTTTTTTAAAAAAAGAATCAGCTTCAACAAAAGCAAATTCTTATCTCTTCTACAACGCCATACCTGGCGCTCCGCCCTTTTGCTGCCACCGCCTTCCCCCAGCTCCGCCTTGCCTCCGCTGCTTCACCCCATCTCTTGCCACTCGCGGTCCAAACTGGAATTTGTTCTCATTCTGTTAGTTAAACAAAAGGTCCAAACTGGAAAAACCAACTTCTCAAGGTGCAGTACAGCCTCGGCTCTCACATGATTGGGCGACGGTGGCGGCATGCAGAAGCAACAGCGGCGCTGCAAAGGAAGCGGTGAGGTTCTTTCTGTAAAGGCAGCAGCTTAGTTGGTTCTGTGTTTGAAATTGATATTAGAAAAAGAAAAAAATGAAATTTGAGAGACACGTGGCAATTCATGGCTTGTGTGAATGATCCAACGATCAAAATAAAGGAACTGCATTGTGCAGTTCCCGCCAAAACGTCAGACAATCCTCTCCCATCCATACCCCCACTACTTCAACCTAACAACGTGCGTGACAAGTTTTGGAATTTGGACGAACAGTGGAGGGAGAATTTCCGCATACATCGCGCAAAGTGTGTCCTCACTTGAACCAGCGTCATGATTGGTTAAAAATAAAGGAAGTCAAAATAAAAAAGAAAAATCAATGACTTACAACGAACCCTTCACCGAGCTCATCTGAACCCGCCCTTTTTGTATCATCTCTCCTCTACTAAAAGTAAAAGCATAGGGCTGTGACGTGGTAGTACTAGTAGTACTGTGCTTTCCACCACTCCGAGTCATTCGCTTTCTTCACACCAGCAGAAAACGCAGAGTGTGTGTGTCGCTGTGACGGTTACTTTATTCTGAGAATGGCGTCGTTGTCATCGTCGTCACCTCCTTCACCACCTCAATCTCCATCTCCTCCTCCTTCGCCTGCGTCATCCATCTCTTCCTCGTTATTAAAGTCCAGTTTCTCACACCTTCCTGTGATGTCACTTAGGGAAAAGATCGTTGATAAGATTCAACAAAATCGCGTCACGCTCATCATCGGCGAAACCGGCTGCGGTAAAACTTCCTGAACTTCCGATTTTTTTTCTTCGTTTTCGTTTTTTGGTTTGATGTCTTAACTCATTTGTATTGTTTGTATTATTACATTTTACTTGCATTGAATGAATTGTGCGTCGCCGAAAAATACTCCCCGAAAATTTCTAGTTCCTTTTCTCGTGTTCGTACAAAATAATTTCTCTTGTCCTTTTTGTGTTATTTAGTTTTTGATTATCTCACTTTAGCCAATAAACTGACTAATTAAATTTGTGGTTTCGAAAATTCATCGGTTGATTGTTTTTTCTTTTAAAAAGGGAAATGCCTTTTAACACGAAAGGAAATGTAAGATTGAAAAACAGTAAGCCACTTTCCATCAGCTTCCCCGTACAATGGTACCAAATATCAGTCCTCTTTAAAAAATGAAAAATTAAGCTGAGACAAATACTGGCTTCACAACCAACACTGTTGGCCTGGGGCTTAATCTACCCTAGGACATGGGGGGTCGACCCGGTGCTTCCGGGTTCGATTCCCGCAGTGGACAAATTCGGTGTTGGCCAGTGCAAAATTTGATAGCGGAGATTAGTTTTTCGTTGAAAGCGTTGGGACACTCTGTGGGTAGCCAGCGATGGTCCGAACCAAAAAAATACCGGGGAGAATCTCATGCTTTTACGAAATGAAAATTCAGCTTAAGTTGTCAAAGAACTCCGGAAAGCACTTTGCAATTGTTATTACTTTTGTTGGTGTATATATTTCATGTTTGCATGAGAAGTCAAACTGCAAGTCCATGACCAACCGATCTTATATTTTTTTATTACAAATTCAAGTGTAGCTATTTTTAAAAATTACGTTATTAAAGTGCCACTTTGGATTTTCATCTCATATTTTTACATTATATTGATAAACTATCTTTATGCTAAATTTTGGTACTCTGGTCTTAACTGAACCGAAGATGCCCCAGCTACATAATACGACACGGATAGAGGATATTTTTAAAAAAAGGGCTGATGATCGGTACAAAGAGTTTTTTACAAATTGTCAGAATTACACATAAAGGTGTCTAAAATATGCACCGTATAACACCTCACCGCAGGTGTCGGGCTTTATTTTTCCTATTGTCTTTTCTGTCGTACGATAAAGTGTTTCTCTTTTAAAAAACAAGATACGAGATGACCTAGAAAGTTAACAATTTCTTTTTTTAAAAATATAAACATATATAACATAAATGCACAATGTTTGTAACGAGATGCACGGAAGAGTAGAGCAAACTTAGGGCAGCAGAATAAGAATGCACGAACTTAGACAATGTGCAAACCAGGCAAATGCACGAAATTCAGCCTCGAGATTTGAGTAAGAACAGAAGCAACATGAGCAACAATTATGCATCTCTGCCGCTCAGAACTCTGCAATTCCTCAACTAGAGCTACTGCACAGATGGATGAAAGAATAGAGCTAGAGAGGAGCTTGGGCAGCAAAATAATATCACAAAAAGGCAAAAAATGTGTGAACCAGAACAATGAAGCAGATGCACTAAGTACAGCAGCAACTTAGCAGCACAAGATCTGCAAATCAAAGCAAAAATGGCGCCAAAAATGCACGCTCCTGGCTGGTGACGAGCGGCTCCATTTGATGAGCTATGCAATATGGAATGGTTGGAAAATTTTATCTGACGGGGGCATATGAAGTAAGTAACGCCGTTAAAATGGTAACAAGGTAATTATAAAAGTGTTGCTACCAATTCCATTCGTATCTAGGTAACAAATGTGTCTTTAATTGGTAAGACGTATCGAAGATGTTTGGGGGGAAATATATATTTTTTTTTAGAAAACTATAAGATATTTTCCCGATATGTATTATGTATAGGACGCGCGTTGTTATCATATGTGTCAAACACCGATAGTTCTCCATTTTGAAATATTTGGGCTTCATAGGTCGTAACATATACTAATTTACCAACTTCTAGATAGACTTGTTACCTATTCTTCACACACTGGATAAAATTAAATTTTGCATTACCATACTAGTAATACAAATTATTGGATATGATATCATGTCAAACGGAGCTTTTGCCTAAAAACGTTTGAAATCTGTAGACGTGGACATTGAATAAAAAAATCCACATGCATATATGAGAGAAATATAAAGCCAGGAATTTTTACCTTTATATATTATGCCTCTGTTTCATATATCAAGGCCAAGTTCTGCAACATGTGATATGCGCTGCTAAAAGTAAGGTTTGTTACTTTTTCCTTTTGTGCGCTTCCATGCATTTACATATATGAATGAAAAATATCTTGTTATTTTTGGCTAATATCTCTGTTTTGTTATAAATGCCATTTATAAGGAATAACTCACTTTGTAGCTACTGTTCATTCTTTCCATGTTGCTGATACTTCCGCTTCCTCTACTTCAAGGGAAAAGTTCACAAATTCCTCAGTTTCTTCTAGAAGAAAACATGTCGCCAATTCTGTGCACATTGCCTAGGAGATTTGCTGTCATTTCTGTTGCTAAAATGGTTGCTAAAGCTCGGAGTTGTGAATTGGGAGAAGAAGTTGGGTATCATATTGGACATTCAAGGAACTTTTCAGCCAGGTATTCCACACAAATATTCATTTTATACTGGTTCATATTAATTTTCTTTAATTATATTTCTTAGTTATTTGATGACTTCCGGGTATTCCATACAAATACTGACTTAAACCAGTTCATATTTATTTTCTTTAGCTATATTTCTAACTCTGATAGTTATTTGATCATTTTATGGCTTCTTGCATCTTGTCCTTGGTCTTGTTTCTTCATTGCCTTTGTAGATGCAAAGTCTCGACATATTTTATTAAAAATTAAATTTCATCTGTTGGAGAGGCCTTGTCAGTCACCACTATCAAATAGTTTTTTTTTTAAAAAGAAATATTTGTTTGACTAGGATGCAAGGATATTATAGCCACATATCATTACTTATATTACATGTATGTTTTTCAGTACTCTAATTATTATCACATGCACGATATAGCAAAGTATTGCTATTTGATTTAGAACACCCATTTTAAGCAAGAAATTTGACATTCATTTTTCTTGACTGTGTATTTTTTCAAGTAAAAGAAATATTGATAGGAGAAGGGTTTTAGTACTTAGTAATAGTATCCATATATTATACTAACGAGTTTTGGGTTATAGCACATTATCTATTAACACCTTACATGATATAGTAAAGTTGATTGCATTTTCCCTTGTCATAGGGAAGCCAATTTAAAAAAGCAATACGGAAATAATCTTTTCTTTGTTCAATTCTTATCATCATTTTTTTTTCTTTCTCCTTGTATCTATATTTCTGCATTGCAGTTCAAAGATTATTTTTAAAACTGCTGGAGTGTTGTTGGATGAGCTGCAAGAGAAGGGCTTGACTGCACTGAAGTACAAGGTTATTATTCTTGATGAAGTACATGAAAGATCAGTGGAGTCTGATCTTGTACTAGTTTGTGTGAAGCAGTTTTTGTTAAAGAACAATGACCTAAGGTTAGCATATTGGTTTTGTTAGTGATCAGTAGATATTTGGACATGTAAATTGAAGAGAGTTCAACGTGCATTTTTGAAAGAAACCAAATGTATATTTACAAATCAGGAGTGGGATATATAATTGTTTGTTTAATTGCAGTGATAGCATTTGTTCCTTTAGTCACTATGTCATTCTGATTATCCAAGTACTAAGAGTATTCAAGTCAAGAATTTTATTTATTTCTGTTTCCCGACTGCTAGGCTGGACTTGGTTGAAAACACCACCTCTCATTTCAATATAAGAGGCAAGGCAAATAGATACTCTGTGGATGTAATATTTTTATGATTTTGCAGGGTGGTTTTGATGTCTGCTACTGCTGATATTTCAAGATATAAGGACTACTTTAGCGATCTTGGTAGAGGCGAACGAGTTGAAGTGCTTGCAATTCCTAGCTCTAGTCAGAACATTGTTTTTCAGCGAAGTGTGTCGTATATTGACCAGGCATGCATATATATATATATATCGAGAACTTCCTTCTTTTTAATTGCATCATAGCTCAGTCCCAGTTGTGTATATCTTGTCTGTTATATATATTGAATATTGAATTGTTTCAAATTGATGCTTCACCTTCATAATTATTTTGGGTTCAGACATTTAAATCACGATCCATATGATCTCTTATTCCTGCATGTGAAAGCCAGCTGTTATTTGCTAACATTACCCACTAACTGGATTGAATTTCTTTGAGTTATGATATCGTTGATTAATCTATGTAGGACTGTATTTATTGACAAATATGCACTATTAAATTGTTTACTACACCTTAGTATTTAATAAAAAATATTCTCTATATAAGCAAAGCTGAAGTGCCATACCATAAGGTCTTATCATCTCTATAGTGTACGGACATTGAAGTTGTATTAGATTTTTATTGGTGAATAGCGGCTTTAGTTAACGTACAATGTGAGAGTAGATTCTAATGGTGGCTTTTGAAGATGAACTAAATATGTAAAAAATATTCACGCTTTTTTCTAATAAATAAGACTGGAGACCGTGTTGATATTAATACATTCAGGAAAAACGGAAAATACAAAAAACAATAAAGAGTGATGCAATGTAAGTGGAAGAATAGGATCCTTTTCTATCACAGTCTCTTAGATTATTATGTATGATAAAGTATGATGTTGATGCCGTTCATTATGCAGATCACATTATTGTGTTTCTGAAACACATTTCATTTATGTGATAAGAGTAATGATGGTGCTAATGTTCTCTTCACAGGTAGCCGAGTCTCTTGGGATAAGTTCTGAAGTAATGCATTCAAAATATTCTCAATGTCTAGATCCTTCCAAATCCAATGCTTACATTAAAACTGAATTGCACCTACTTATTCACGAGCTGGTGTTGCATATACATGAGAATGAACCAGATATTGAGAAAAGCATTTTGGTATTCCTTCCAACCTACTATTCATTGGAGAAGCAATGGCGCCTTCTGAAGCCACTTGAATCAACTTTTAGAGTTCATATCTTACATCGTAGCATTGATACTGAACAAGCTCTCATGACTATGAAGATTTGGAGGTCGCATCGAAAGGTTAGTGTCAGATAACTCATCCTGTTGATTAGTTAATAATTTTTTTACACTGTTTGTAACACAGATTCGTCAATTTTATGTATTGCAAAGATTAGACAAAGTTATTGAATTATAACTTACTTTAACTGGAGAAAAATTCCCAATTAATGGTAAATTAAAATTTTGCAAATTGAATGATATGATGTGGTACATTTATACTTGCTGCAAAAATTTGTTAATTTTGTTGTATTGTAATTATATGCACAGCAGTTGTTTTCCAATTCTAAATATTCAATATCCAGTTGTGTTTTGTGATTTGACTTGTACGTATGTATAAGATGTTTTTGCTTTCATATTTGTTCCTTAATGTTTCTTTTAGTACCTCTGGCATGGTGGGAAATTTTTATTTTCAGAAAATACTTATATTATAAAATAATTTCTAATACAATCATTCACAATCTATGATTGCGGGTGCTGCTGGTCAGGTAATACTGGCTACCAATATTGCTGAATCCTCTGTGACAATACCTAAAGTGGCTTATGTCATTGATTCGTGCCGATCATTACAAGTCTATTGGAATAAGTCCCGGAAAAAGGAATGTCCAGAGCTAGTTTGGGTTTCCAAGTCACAGGTACAAATGATCTTATTTTGCACTTTAATTTTATTTTAAATTTTACATTTTTCTTAGTTTTGTTTCATATGATCTTGTAGGCTAATCAGCGTAGTGGAAGAACTGGTCGAACTTGTGATGGCCATGTTTATAGGTTGGTTCCTAGATCGTTTTACAGTGATCTTGAGGATCATGAGAGTCCAGCAATTCTTAAATTATCACTGAGGCTGCAAATTCTTTCTGTATGTTGCGCTGGATCTAAGGCTATCAATGATCCCAAAGGTAAGTTGGTCTGATCCTGCTTTCTTGGCTGAAAATAGTGTTGTTCTATTAATATTGACACTTTAGAGGAAATGTATACCCATCAATATTATGAATATTTGTGTATATACTAAGTGCTAAAGCAATCTCTCATAATAATGGTGGAGATCCATAAACTATAGGAAAAGGCTATCAATTTGACTTAAAATGTTTTCATCTCCGGGTTTAAACTTATTTTTTGTAATTTAACAATCAAACTACCAAGTGCCATCTCAATTAGTGAATAAGGTATAGAAATTGGTTAAAATTGTGTGACTAATCAGTCTACCCGAGTATATTTATCATCTGTATGGTATTCAATTTAAAACTAAAAAGTGTGATGTTAAATCTTAGGGCTAACAACAAGGAATTAGTAAGAACTAAATCAATAGCAGCCAATCTATATTTACAGTGCTTGATTTGACACTCCTTGTCATGCTAGAACATGTATGTATGTACCAGACTGATTATAAATCTAATCAACCTAAGGTCCTCTAAAAGACTCAGTAAACATACAAGCCAGTTGATCTTTAAAACTACCAAACAGGTCGTGATATCACTAAAAGAACATAGTAGTCAAAATCGAGATTTTGCTTAATATCGGGAGGGGGATAGCGAAATCACAAACCGTAAATCGCAAGTAGAATCGGAAGATTCTACCGAAAAAAAGTTGTACGAATTTGTAGAATCGGGAGGGGCAAACAAAATCGTAAACTCGTAAATCGCAAGTAGAATCGGAAGATTCTACCGAAATGTAGATATTACTATAAACTAATATAGCTCATAAGTTCACAAGTCTTAATCAAAATTAAACAACCTATTTCACCAAGAATTGGAGTGTTAAACATAAACCAACAACCAAATCCTCCAAGGAAATTACTAAAAATTTACACATAAAAGTCTAAGTTTAAAGAAATCACATAAAGCCTAAATCAAATCATTCATATTGATATTAGGCACATCACCCATAATATCTTCATCTTCATCTTCATTAATCTCATCATTAATATCATATTCCCCATAAGCATCTCCCAAATAATCATCTCCCACATAATCATCTCCCACATAACCTTCACCATAATCACCTCCATCATCAACAACATCAAGTTCATCCACAGGTACAACAGATGTAGCCCTAATACTACCAAACCTATCAGTACCAATCAAGTCTTCATCTAAATCAACACCACCCTCAGGTGCATTTTCTTCCTCATCTTCACCCATGATCCAATCATCATCATTGAAATCTTCAATATCTAGAGACCGTTTTCCCCTTTTAGTCTTATTCTTAACTAATCTTCCATTTGCCATCACATACACAAGATCGTTCATTTTTGGCTGCAGCAGAAACAGCACCAGAGGAAATGAAGGTGCGACAGAGGGAGCTTGCGTGAAAACCCAGCGACAGAGGAAATGAAGAAAACGAACGCAGGGAGAGAGGAATGGAGGTGCTTGCGTGAGAACCCAGCGACAGAGGAAATGAAGAAAACGAACGCAGGGAGAGAGGAATCAGGAATGGAGGTGCTTGCGTGAGAGAGGAGGGCTACGAGAAAGGAGAGATGAATCAGGAACGCAGAGGAATCAGGAATTAGGGTTCAAAATCTTAAATTTCGGGTAAAAACGCAAACCGGATCGCGAAACCCAACCCGTTTGCACTGTCTTCCAAATTGAAATTCTGATACGATTTTCACATGGAAATCGCGATTTTGATCGCAATTCGTACGATTGTACGATAATCACACGATTCTGTATAATTTGCGCTTTTTCATACGATTCGAATCGCAGGGGGGGTAGTAGAATCGTAATATCGGACGATTTTACGAGTAAAATCTCGATTTATATTGACACTTTAGAGGAAATGTATACCCATCAATATTATGAATATTTGTGTATATACTAAGTGCTAAAGCAATCTCTCATAATAATGGTGGAGATCAATAAACTATAGGAAAAGGCTATCAATTTGACTTAAAATGTTTTCATCTCCGGGTTTAAACTTATTTTTTGTAATTTAACAATCAAACTACCAAGTGCCATCTCAATTAGTGAATAAGGTATAGAAATTGGTTAAAATTGTGTGACTAATCAGTCTACCCGAGTATATTTATCATCTGTATGGTATTCAATTTAAAACAAAAAAGTGTGATGTTAAATCTTAGGGCTAACAACAAGGAATTAGTAAGAACTATCAATAGCAGCCAATCTATATTTACAGTGCTTGAGTTGACACTCCTTGTCATGCTAGAACATGTATGTATGTACCAGACTGATTATAAATCTAATCAACCTAAGGTCCTCTAAAAGACTCAGTAAACCTACAAGCCAGTTGATCTTTAAAACTACCAAAAATTACCAAACAGGTCGTGATATCACTAAAAGAACCTTTTGTTCTACAGAATGAAAATTAATCTCTCCGTTTGATTTTTATTTACAAGAAAAGTAGATTAGAACTAGCAAAAAGTAGTGCAACTTGGTTATCTCACAATCCTAATCCTGCATATGCCTGTACTTTATCTTATGATCGTTTATCTACTTCCTACGTTTCCTTTGTCTCTTTTGGATTCCATGTCTATTCCTAAGACTATAGGATGCAAAGGAAAGTTTGACAAACTAGGTTAGAGGTCCTAAAATGGATGTATGGAGCGGTTAGGAAAATGATAGGTTGTGGTGTCCTTCGTTGGTTGGTGAGTAGAGGATAAAGAACACGGGTGGTTACAGTTTGAAGGGAAGGGCGACCAACTAGAAGCATATTATCAAGGTCGTGCATCTCTTTAAAAGTTGAAGAGAAAAAAATATGGGTCTCAACTCTCAAAGAAGTTGATATCAGTAGAGACAAGATAATGACAAGGTTTAGTAAAGTAGCAGCTGAAGCCTTTTTGCAACCGGTTGTAGCTTAGGAAAAGACACTTGAGAGATTTAATGTCTAATTTTTCTTTTCCTAATGGACAAAGTATGTGCATCCGAGGATTAGTGATGTTGAGTAGGAAACAATAGAGTGTGGTATTTGGTTGTTGAGGACAGAAAAAGGCATACAGCTCATCTTTATTTACATGTTTTTTATATGTAGTAGTTTTTGAGTTTATTTATTTCATTATGTTTACATATTAGAGTGTGCTGTAAGTTTTAACTGTTAGTAAAATATCTTCTTTTCAATGTTGCAATGCCAAAGTATTTAAGAAGATAATTTGATTTTTTCATTAAATGGTATTGACTATAAATGTCATTTTCACTTATATCACTACTTTTATTTATGTATCCATGATTGTACAGTAGAGTAAATGTAAAACTTTAACTGGTGAGAAATTGATGACATTTTATACAATTGCAACCATTAGGAGAGAGTGTAGGATTTCTTTGCCGACTGCTGTAGTTCCCAGCAAACTGTATAAATGCATGTTGTAATTTTTGAATTATAACTAATTATTTCTTATTCCCTTGTTCTGTTTTGTCCATCTAATATATATTCCAAAAGCACCGCTAGTATCCTACGAATGCAATCCTAGTAACTTATTTGATTATTGATGGGAAACATTTCAATATGTAACGACTATGGCTGTTAAATGAATATAAGCAATTAGGCATACTATTTGATGGAAAAGTCAAATATGATTTTACATATTTGGACCACCTTTTAGGATTGTTATGAAATGTAAATTATGCAATATAGTTAGAGTTTGGGATGGGAACTTGATGTGCTTTGGCTCTAACAAGTTAACTACACTGCTATATTCTGGACAAAATAGTTGGTCATCGAATGCTATCAATTCTAAGTATGTTGCTCTGAATGATGGGTTTGATGGCAGTTCTGTTGCAAAAAGCTCTGGATTCACCAGATCCTCAAGTTGTTGAAGATGCATTGGATTTACTTGTTCAAATGCGTGCACTCGAAAAGACATCAAGGGGCCGATATGAACCTACATTTTATGGACGATTACTTGCTAGTTTTTCTTTGTCTTTCGATGCATCTCTTCTAGTCCTCAAGTTTGGAGACATCGGTATGATACGTGAGGGAATCCTGCTGGGTATAATGATGGATACACAGCCTTTACCCATTATTCATCCATTTGGAGAGGAGGAAGTGGTAATGTCTATTACTTGAATCTGCTTACAATTTCTGACTGCTCTGATTCTTTGGTAATGTTCTGAGCTTTACTCATTTTCTAATTTGATCTTTTTATTTTCATCAGTTTGCAGAGTACATTAGTTTCTATTTTGGTGACCAAACAATCTTACCTGGTCGAAAGGAGATGGAATTCATGGCTAATCTGTGTGCATTTCAGTTTTGGCAGCATATTTTCAAGGTAAAGCTGTATGCCTTTGCGGTTTGTACTATCAAATGTTTTGGCATTAGTCAGTATCTCCACAAGAGTTACGGGTTTGTTTGGGAGTTGGGAGGGGAGGGGTTTGAGGCGAAAGGGAAGAAGAAGGGTTTCATAAAAAAAAGGAAGAGGAAGGGAGGATAGTGCACCAACCACCTTGTATGGGGATTTATTTTTCTCTATAGGATTAAAATCCCCCAATTTGGGAGAACTCGGAAACAAGAACTAAGAGAGGACTTCATAGGGTTTTGGAAGGTAAATTTTCTCCATAATAAATTATTAGTCATAAGCCTTCCCCTTCCTTTCCTTTCCCTCCCCTCCAAACTCCCAAACAAACCATTAGTGAAAGGTGTAAGACAATAAATTTGTGAAATGATACAGCTTCCCCATGGGTTTCTTTGAAACTTGCTCATGAGGAACACCTAAAAGAGACTAGGTATTAGAGGCCACATCGTTCCTAGTAATAAGATTTGCCTTTTTGTGTCTGCAATCTGCATTCTAGTGTTTAAGTTTTTAGAGGTATCTTGGATTTGACGGTGAAAATGTTCTTTTTGCAGGATAAGTACCGTCTTGAGCATTTGAAGCAGGTTTTGAAGACCAATAATGTATATCCTGCCGTACAGCTGGTGCCTAAGCTTGAGGAAGATTGGTGTTCTTTCCATAACCTCTCTCAATCATCTCTGCATCAGGTGTCAGAAACTTGTATGTATCTACGTTATTTTGTCAGAATATGTATTCTTTTAGTTTTTTTTTGTTTCAAATGAAAGTGTCACGTATTTGTATGATCCTTAATTCAGAAACTTGTAACGGTTCTTAATTCTGATATTTACAGATAATGATATACTAAACTCAATACATCGGTTCCGGCCAAACTTTTTGAGCTCCTTTCATGGCCGAACACCCTATTATGATCCTTATGAATTAGACCACACATGCCAGTTCAACAGCCAACCAGATGGACATTCTGATGTAGTTGCTTCACATGAGGAAGGCTTTGAACCATCAAGTGAAACAAATAAATGTGTTGCTGTACCATATGTTGCTTTGGATCACTTTAACAGTTATGAAGTGGCAAAAATGTTTACTGTGATTGTAAAAGAGGTAGTATCCTTTCAATTTCTCGCACATAAAATATTTAAATTGTAAAGGATTTTCCTTTTCCTAAATATGGATGGATTTTATTTTCTTGCATGACAGACAAGAGTACAATACCCAGATGATGCTTCTAGCCATGAACCAGAAGTTGCTGATTTTGATAATTTTCATGTCAACGGTGGGGTTTCTCCTTGTGTATATTTCACCCAGGGGTCCTGCAACAGAGGCAGTCAATGTTCTTTTTCGCACTCATTTCAGGCTAAGAGACCCCAGTGCAAGTTCTTTTTTTCTTTGCAGGTGACTTCATTATGATACTACCTTTATTAAGATCAGGGTTATTATTCAATGTTCATTGTTTGAATTTGACTTAATTATGATGCTATGCTGCCATTATTCAATGTTCATTGTAATAGGGTTGCCGAAATGGAGAATCTTGTTTCTTTTCACATGATATGGGTCGATTAGCTGTGTCAGCCCATCCAAACATCTGCCTGCCAGAAGATAATGTCATGAGATCTGCATCCCTTCTGAATTTGTTTCCAAAATCTACCAACAGATCAATTCTAATATTGGACGACACTAATTTACGTTTCTCCAAATCCCTTGCTTGCCACTATGAACCACACAAAATAATTTCAACTACAAGTTTGTCAGAAACAGCCATAATAGAACCATCCCTGACACGAGTCAGAATTTTGTGGGGTCTACATCACCCGTACCAAACAATCATAGCCAAAGCAGGGCAGACTCTTATTCCTTGGAATGAAGTTCAATGCGTACTGTGGTTTCCTTGCTTTGATAGCTATGGCGAGGATTTGAATGGGCAAAAGCAGGTCTTGCAGAACTTCTTTGAATATCTAGCCATTCGATTTTTGGCTGATGATTTGTGTGAGGTGCAAGTTATCATAACCATGAACAATCTCAGATTTTCCCAACTTCAGGTGATTGCTTGTGCTCATAATCTCTTAAATATAATGGTTATAAAATAATGCTATTTATCACTTTTGTGACCATGACAGTCACTTGATAAAATCGGTATGTCAAGGGCTTTGCTGCATATTTAGGAGCACGGAAGCTTTCTGATTATGGAATTAAAAACTAGTATTTACACATTAACATATACGTAAGCGGAAATCCTAATGCATCACAACGGTGATAAGTAATCTCACTGAATGCAATGTTGCCGTTGCAGGTAGAGAAGTTGGGAAGAGACAGTTTCTTTATCCTTACAAAGTCATTTGCTTTTGACGAAATAAGCTTTGGGCTATTACATGACAGCATTACCACTAGGAGGCCAATGGTGGTATCAAGACCCGTCTCGTATGTTTTTAGCTTGCACCCTCCTCCGACTGACAAACTCTTCGGTGACTATGCTGCTACTATTAGAAAGCATCTGCATAAAATTCAAATAAATTAATGTCGAGCTTATGGTATGTAAGTTTAATCTTTTCTGGAGGCTTAGCAACTCTAGGTAGATGTCCATAGTTCTTTCTTGACATTAAGTCAACTTATTTATGAAACTCTACGGCATGCTTCAATTGGTTCCTGTTTGATTAGCATGCTTCAATTGGTTCCTGTTTGATTTTACCAAATTAAAATGCCAGAAGAAAACATGTGGCATATCCTTCAAACTGGATGCAGTTGTACACCATTCACCATAGGTTCTTCTTATCTCGCGGTAAATTGTGGATCAAGATTCGCAGCAGTTGTGTATATGTCGTGGCAAATATTTTTACTTTTAATGAAATTATTTGTCTTTTCATATGATATCTTTAATTATTTATTATTTCATTATTTATATTTCTCTCTACAATAGATAGTTAAAGATATTATTAAGAAAATAATATTTAACGTTTCATTGAGCTTTGAAAACGATAGGTAGAATGAACAAAATTATTTTTAAAATTTTTATTCACAAAAATTATTCTTAAAAATTGAAAAATTGATGTTTTTTTGAAACAGAGTTTTGTTATGCAATTAAAAGTAAATTAAAAGAATAAAACGAAACTATGGTTTTTTTGAAAAAGTAGACACCAAAGGTCCAATGTGGCTATTCATACCCTCCAAGTGAAATAAATAATATTAAATGATAAAAGTACCCTTAATGTGTATTCACACAAACGTGTGTGAAAACGTTTGTAAATTAGTTTTGGGCGTATTTAAAAGAAGTGCAAATTAGTTAAGAAAAAAATTGAAAGAGTGTGGAAGAGGCACTTTAGTCGTTTCATATATTTTTTTTAAACATACAAAGGAAAATGTCTCTATGGACACATAATCTTAGGTGTCAATCATATATGAATTTCATCATAATCCATTAAATGCATATCCTATTTGGCATTTCATGTTGCTTCCTTGGCATCTCATGTTGCTTACATACACATGGTTGACTCTATTTAATTTCTTATGATTAATTTCTTATGATTTTTAATTCTACCCACCCTTTCAAATAAAACAGTAAATTCATAGCTAATTTATTAATAAAACGATAACGTATTCATAGCTTAACTAATCATTTTTTTCTTTTAACAACAAAACCTTAACTAAACATGAATTGTATTGAAAGTAATCAAACAAAATAAAATACAACCACCCAAACATTTACGATAAGAGGCAAAGCTAATAATTAATCAATTATGACGTAATGAATTTTTTTTAATGATATATTGAAACCGATAAATTTAAATAGGCTCAATTAAGTTCATATCACATAACCGAAATTTTTTTTGGTTCACAATTTTTTTGAAACTCACAATTTGAGGTTGTTAGTTGTCTCATAATTTACAAATCTTGGAGTTTTCAAATCTTAAAATTTTATGCAACTTTTTTGGCGCAATTTTCAAAATTTTGGCACACTTTTTAAATTTAAATTACAAACCATTTGCATACAACTAACATCTAGACTAACTATATAAATAGGCTCCATTGGTATGACAAAATACCATCCAATATATTTTATGCTCTTCTCCTTTACACATTAGCTATTTGTTTCAGTGTTTACTTCTTAGAAAACAATGGAACTCGCTGCTGAAATGGCTGTTGATTTCCTATTTCTTCAAAATATCAACTTGAATGCACTACACCATTTTGGCACAATTGTATGTGATTTGTCTACTCGCCTCTCCATGTTGGAACACACCATTCCCATTTTTTTTTTAAAATAGTACAATTTTGTTTAGTATTTCCCGAGTTATATACATATCTGATTTTTTTAAATTTAAATTTGTCACAGGGCTCTCCTAATATAATCATGGCCCATATTGACGAAATCATTTCTGCTAAAAGGTGAATTGCATTTTTTTCCAATTACTTTGTTCACAGATTCGTTGGCGTTTTTTAACTTTTTTTTGGTTGTTTATAGGTATCATATTCATCTTAAAGTAGTTCCTGCAGAGGAGACAGTTCCCTGTAGCTTTGTGTTTTGCAATGACAATAAATAAAAGTCAAGGACAATCACTATCTCACGCCGGAATTTATCTTCCAAAGGCAGTATTCACACATGGACAGCTATACGTTGCAATATCCAGAGTAAGATCCTCAGATGGTTTGAAGATGTTGATTTTGATCGAGGATGAGTCTATATATCGCGACACAAATAACGTGGTATATCAAGAGGTCTTTGATAACCTATAATAAATCTATGGACGCGTTGGGCTGGCGGTTTATTATAGAGTTTCATCTTATTGGTAATCGTTTCATGACATGTCACAGGATTTTAATTTTTGTTTGACTCTTGGATTGCTCAATCTGTTCTATTTACTTTTTTTGTCATCTGACTACAATTTTGGATAGAGTTTTTATGTGTTAATAAGCACGAATTCTTGATCATGTCCCAAATAAGCTACAATTAATCCACGTATTTTAACAACAGGTTAATCCACATGTCCTGTTGTGATAGTGAGGTTTTTTTACAAGCTTTATATGTTGAATGGATTTCATGTCACATTATATTAAAGAACATCCTAACAAATCTAACCACAATCAAAAACAAAAATCTAAATGTATTTTCAAAATGTTACTTACTTGCAAATATGCAGCTGGAATTTTCTTTGTTTCCCGAGTATTCATTGTCATCTTTCCCTCACCATCATTGCACAATCATCAAATATTTGACCATAAAGTTTAACGAGCAAATAGCAAAAGTTTAACGTTAGTTTGCTGGTCAGGAAGAAACCTTAACCCAATTAAAAAAACAAAATTCTACGTAATAAGACACTAAACAAAGAAGTCTGCGGATCGTGAAAGGCAAAATGCAAGGCTGTACAAAGGTGGGTTGGTTTTAGGACAGTACAATTTAAAATTTGTTTGCCTTCAACACAAGTATCTATTTCTTGATTCTTGGCCGATAACAAAATAGCTATTGCATATAATTATACATTGAAAACTATATATATATATATATATATATATATATATATATATATATTATTTAACATCTATTTGTTGTACACCATATTATAATCCTTAATTATCCCCACAAGTTACTATTATCAAATCATCAACGTGACAAAAAAACAAAACCCTTATGCAGGATAAAAAAAAATTGCAGCTTTTCCATATCTGTTAATCGATTCATCTTCCGTAATAATTGTTGGCACATAGAATTTGATGTATAAATGCATCAATTTGTGTAACAAACAAGGAGAAAATAAACAACACAACATCAATTCCAGATTACTTCCAACAACCTCATACCTTTTTTAATGGAACAAGGCGAAGAAGTTGGGGATCAGGTCGGATTTCCCGTTCACTTGAGTCCGATGCGACAGAGTATAAGTAATTCGTATTTACAGATTGTTTGTCTTTTCCGGCAGTATCAGATGTGATCAAAATACCGTAAAGTGTTAATAAGAGGTAGATGGAGCCCCAACTAGAATTTGGGGATATGTATTGACCCGATGATAATTAAAGACCACATCAGTTTTTTTGGGGAAACCAGGGTATCCTCCACCACGACTGTGGAGACTAATCTCTCGAGGTACTGGAGTTCATTTAAGGGCTGACCTCTCCCAAGCGATGTCTCTCCATACACACCGGCCAGGGATCGAACCCCTGACCTAATGCTTAAGGAGCCCAATCAACTTACCACTTGTGCCACACCCACTTGGTTAAGACCACATCAGTTAATATTTATTATATCCAGTTTTTTCAAAAAACTGAAAAATAAAACTACTTATTATATACTGTAGACAATATATTGTATGATAAAATATATATTAATATATATATATATATATAATAAAATAACTTATTAACTATTTATTGTTTGATAAAAAACTGAAAGTTTAGGCAGAAATAAGTTACTATTGATTTGCATTTAATTTATGGATGCTTAAATAGAATTCACTACCCATTTTTTATTAATTTTGTTACTTCTCTTTATAAAATCCGCTATTTTCACAAAAATATGAAAAATGTTTAGCACGGGTTACGTACTAGTATTTTTAAAATTAAAATGTCAGTTAGAGTAATTACCAAAAAAATGTCGGTTAGAGTAGTTTAGTTATTTTATATTATAAGGAGATGTGGATAGCTGGGTATAGAAGCACCCTTTTATTTAGAGTAAATCCTAAATTTAGTTTTTAAGTTTTTTTTTATATAAGAAATATGTATTTATATAATAATGAAAGGAGCACCAGGAGTATTCCAACCCATTACAAGAAAGTCTAACACAAATAGTGTCAAGCATTAATACAATGAAATGGTGAATTCCACCGGTCTGAAATATTCGCACCACCTGCCTTTCCCATGAACCATCCCCAAGATATATGCTTGATCTGATTAACAATGTTGGGAGTGTCTTGTGCCCCCTCTTTGAAAATCTTGTTGTTTCTCTCCTTTCATATAATCCACAAAGTAGCCATCCAAAACTGAAAGTGTCTCTTGTTCTTATTATTGTTGAGATTAAGGAGCCTATCATATTCCCAAAAATGTTGAACTCCCCCTACTGCTATATCATCTACAATCCCCAACCATCTTAGAATTTCTTTCCAAATACATTTAGTAAAGACACATTGGAAAAATAAGTGAGCAACAGTCTCCTCACATAAATGTCACCTACTATTATTAATGACCACATTTCTTCTAAGTAAATTATCCTTAGTTGGCAACCGATCCAAGAGTAACCGCCAACAAAGCAATGCTACTTTGGATGGCACAGGAACTTTCCAAACAATAGACAGTACATCCACTATATCGCTGTTTAAGTGTGTATGATTTACCAAAGACATGGCAAAAGAATAACAAGAAACAGTGAATAAGTTGGATTTGTGTAATGACCATTTCCACATGTCTTGTGAATCCTCCGACAAGTGCACATCAAACAGAATTGCCTCCAAACACTAGTGCAAAAAAAGGATTTAAAGTCAGGCGAAAAGGGGATTTAAAGTCAGGCGAAAAAGGGATTTAAAGTCAGGCGTCCGCTTGACTTTTATTAAGTCGACTTTGTATGTCACGAGTTTTAAAGTCAAGCGATAGCCTGACTTCGTAAGTCTGATTTAAAGTCAAGCATTTATTATCGCCTGACTTCGTAAGTCTGTTTTAAAGTCAAGCATTTATTATCGCATGACTTCGTAAGTCTGATTTAAAGTCAAGCATTTATTCTTGCTTGACTTTGTAAGTATGATTTAAAGCATTTATTCAAGCATTTAGTTTTGCCTGACTTTAAAAGTTCATTTTTTTAAAAAAAAATTATTTGGTAGACAGCTAATCTAAATAATGACTGCTAATTTTAATTCAACTGACCAAAATACATTCAGAACTAATTCCTGATGACAATCAAACATTAACACTTTTTTTCATTTATAATCTTATATCAACACAATCTTACAACAATATCAAATTATATATTCCACACAAATACAAACATATAATGAAATACGTTCGGAACTAATTCCTGATGACAATACATTGTCACATGTAATTACCAAGTGAGAAACTACTAGAACTAATTCCTGATGACAATATATAGTCTATAGTCTATACCATTCTTGCAAATCATGCTCTTCTTCATGATTTGAGTTCAGCTTGCCATTCCCTTCACTATATCCATTCTCAGCAGAAACTTTGACTGGCTGTTGATTTTGAGCTTCTGTAGATCAGCTTGCTCCTCTAGTTTCCTCCTCCACAACATGTCTTGAGTATTGTAGAACATTCTCCCTCCAAGAAAAACACATGCAAAAAAAACATGTTAAGAATAGTTAGGTAAATGTTTGACTAAAAAGACAACATATATAGCCAACATCAGTGAATTCTTACCATAAAAAATACAACTGATTCTAACTAAAACATAGTAGACAGTCACTGATAAAAGAAGCAAAAAAAATCACTGAGAGGGGCAAATGTTCTGTAAGTCACTAAGAGAAGGTCTTCTCATTTAAAAAGAAAACCAATATTAACAGACAGCCTCATGCACACTATATTAGCAGTAGCACTAATGAAAAAATATGACATCATTATAGTTTGTAAACCACCTAGATATAAAAATACTCGGCTTGTCTTATGAATAATCAAGTATCAAATATTCCAGTTGAACAAGTGGTATCATATAACAAGTAACTTACGATCTAAAACAGCATTGGTAACATCAGTGGCTTCAGCACGAGTTGGTCTTAAGTTGTCTGTCCTGCTATCCACAACACAGGTGAGAACAGCAGGCTTCCCAGCCATGTTGCATTTGTATAGGGCAGATTTTTGAAATAGAAAAACTAACAAAACAAATTGAAGTTAATTGGATAGACAATAGTAAATTGGATCTGACAGCCCCTTGTGTTTCTACAAGGATAGACAATAGTAAATTGGAGATAAACCTCCTCTTTTTCTGTTTGCCAAATTATGCATACAAACAAAGGATAACATCATTCTAGAGACTGCTAACAAAATTAATAATGCTCAAAGCATGCCGCTTTTGTATCAGTTAAAGATTTTCAAATGAAATACTTACTCCAAAAGCATACATCATTCTAGAGTTTATAGCAAGGACCTCCTTCTATTGGGTCAGCCAAGTCGCCAATTATTACATCATAGGTCCCTTCTTGGGTAGCTTCAAGTTCAGTTTATTAAAGTGCAAAACATATCCTGCACAACCATAGTGGGGTGGGGAGTAAACAATCCATGAATGAGAATACTAGTTGAATAAAAATGTGTGATTTATATTGTAAAGAAATAGAAACTACTCAAATTCCTCTGTTTATATATATGTTGCTTGGTTCAGTTTATTAAAGTGCAAAAATTGCAGGAAGGGTAGTTATATAAATTGTAGTATGCTACATACATCGGAAGAATGTCCTGACAATTTGAATGCTGCAGCTGTAGCTTCGGGGTAATTTCTATCATCAACAAGTTTTCGGACTTCAGACAGCGCTTCAGGAGCATCTTTGTTAGTGTAGTTGCCAGGTATTCCAGTCCACAGTGTGTCCTCTATGAAACAATTTGGAATCTTCACGTTAGCAAGCCTTTTTAAACAAGACACAAACATAGCTGATTGGTTTTGCTATGGATAATGCAGAGTGAGCTTATCCCACGTCTCAATTATATAAATTTTAAACACCCATATTGCTAGTTAGAGTTGTTGGCAACAGATTACAATTCATTTAGACAGCATTTTATTGTATCAATCAAAGACAACGATAACTAAGATTCTAACAGGAAGTAAAACTTATTTACAACACAAACTCAATGAATTTTAACAACAAAACATCTCCTTTCAAAGGTTAAGTTAGAGATCAGTGTTGATTTTTAAGAACCCTAGCAGAGAAACAAAGAAGAAACGAAGAGAGCGAGATTCAGTGCGAGAGAGAGAATACCTTCAGTCAGTCTCTCTGGGTTTCAATCATCAGTGTTCACAGCAACCTCAAACAGCAAAGAAAATGCAGGTATTAGGGTTTCGTTAAAACAAGCAGCTAAAGAAAGCATTTAAAGAGTATTATGCACTTAGCGCTGAAAGTTAAAATAATATTATGCACTTAGGTGTCTGCATACAAACGAAGGAGTATCTTTTTTTGAAGGGGGGATTATTTGCACATAAAGACATTTTATTCCCACCCCAATGTACCCAACAAAGCCTCGCCTAAAAAACATTTTACATTAGAGCAGAAATGTAAAACATGTGCACATATAATCACTCTATCATTCCTGAACGCAAACAAGAATATTTAAGCAACAGAAGGAGAAAGAAAAGAACATGTAATGCAATGTAACCTATAAACAGAAAGAGACACCCTTGAAAATAAAATAATTTAAAGAAACAAAACCTGTCAAGGGCTTTGAGATACTTCTGCTTCCTAATCTCAAAGAATGTTTTATAAACCCAGAGAGATACTTCTCAACCTCATCCCACTATCCAGCCAGTGCCTTCTCTTCAAAATACTTCATATTGAAGAGGAAACCAGATTCTTGTTCCAACCTTAAATCCAACACAGAACAATCACATACCCAATTTAACACAATTAATCCATACAAACAAACAAGACAAGGAACATAATTCATGACAGTACATAGAAGATGCAAGAAATTAAAAGCAAGAAGTGAACATCATTGATTTAGTAATTTCCAAAAACAGCTTGTTCAAAAATCAAGAACGATGGAAGTATAACAAAATCTTGAAAAAAAATTCTTTGGAAGTACTAACAAAATAGAAGTTTGAAAAAAAGTGTGAAAATTTTCAAAAATATGAAACTCTGGTTAGGTGAAATTGATTTTACCTCCAAACCATGGTTTGACTGAAACTCTGAAAGTGTTAAGGAGTTAAACAATTTATACTAAGTTTTACATCAAAATTTCTTTTACAATAAAAACAATCTAACATTAATCACTTCACTTCAAAGTCAATTTTTTGACAAACGCTTCCACAAACACACACTTAACCAACTGACAATTGACATTTCAATTTCAATCTAAAAAAAAACAGAAAACATAAGATCAATTAAGCATTGATAGATATGGATTATGGAAGATATACCTTTCCACAAAACTCACAGAAGAATTTGCTATGTTGACTAACTTCCATCTTCTTGATCTGATTCCGCACACTAGCACCATATCGGGTACCTAACATAAGAAAATACGAGAAGATGGCTCATCATAAATTCCATCAAAGAAACCCAATGTCATGCATATTCAAATGACCTATACTTAAATCCAAATTATATGATTAGAAACTGAACCATTCCCCTTAAACACCATCTAGACAAGTAATTTAGCAGTGTTAATACAAATATGCTGAAAAACCAAACCTCATAGCAGAACACATTTCCAGTAGTCTTCACTGCCACAATGTGTGTACATTCAGTGAAAACTTTGTTTAGCACTAGACATTGATATTCTCCTGCAGAGTAACAAAGACAGGCTCTTCCTCTTGCAGAGTAACAAACTAGGGATTTCATAAAGCAGATATAAGTCACTTCAGGCCTGATATTGTAAATTTAGTGTTCTCTTTACCAATCAACCTAGTAGCAAACCTGCAGTTATCACAACAAATCAGAAATACTATAGAAGATTTATATATACATTTTTTAATAAGAATAATTATTATAGAAACAAAATAATGGTGCTAAATATAGAAACCAAAAAATTCTCATACTGTGCTCCTTCTTGTACAACACTATCATTCGTGAGTTTCTCAGCGTGTGAAGAAGGGAGTTTTACCTGAAACTCAGTTTCTCATTCGTGACTTCTCAGCGTGTGAAGATCGTCGTGTTCCTCAGTCATACAATCACAAACATCAAAGAACCAAATTAGGGTTCATGTTAGAAAATAACCAAGAAGAACATAAACAGAAAAATAATAAGGTTTTTACCTTAGTTTGGTTGTCCGATTAAGACCCTAAGTATCAGATCTACAAAAATCACAGGTGTGTGTTTTTAGGGTTTGAAATTCTGCAACAGCAACGCAATCTGAGACAGAAGGTGACGACGGTGACGACGATCTGAGGGTGGTTGTTGGTGAGATAGGGTCTCTGTTGGTGTACGGCGGTTGTCGTTCGCGATGTGAGAGAGGGTTTCTGTTTAGATCTGACGACGGTGAGAGGTGAGGGGGAGAAGAAACGCGAAGGTGAGGGGAGGAGAAACGCGACGGTGAGGGGTGAGGGGGACGAGAAACGCGACGGTGAGAGTGAGCGTGAGAAGCTTAGGTTCGCGAAGGAGTTCTGAGAGTGAGAGTGAGAACCTTAGGTTCACAAAGGAGAGAAGGGTCTGAGAGTGAGAGTGCGAGGCTTAGGGTTCGCGACGGTGTGGGGTGAGGGGGACGAGAAACGAGAGTGAGCGTGAGAAGGTTAGGTTCGCGAAGGAGTTCTGAGAGTGAGAACCTTAGGTTCGCGAAGGAGAGAAGGGTCTGAGAGTGAGAGTGAGAATCTTAGGGTTCGCGAAGGAGAGAAGCTTAAGTGAATTTTTTTTTTTTCTATTTTAGTACTTTAGAAGTCAAGCGTTATACACGCTTGACTTCTAAAGTATTTTAGAAATCAAGCATGCATGCGCCTGACTTCTAAAGTATTAAAATAGAAAAAAAGAATTTCACCATTAATTACAAGTTTGCCACCGTGTCTACTTATGTAGTCAGGCGAATACACGCCTGACTTCTAAAGTCTAACTTTTTCCCTATTTTTTCACTTTAGAAGTCAGGCGAGTATTCGCTTGATTTTAAAACTCGTGATTTTTGCCTCTTAATTACAAGTTTGCCACCGTGTCTACTTATGTAGTCAGGCATCTGAGTGCCTGACTTTAAATGTCTAATTCTAATCCTATTTTTGCACTAGTGAAAGAATGTAACGAGTCTTCTTCATTAGGATGAAGATGTCTATTCCATGTCAAGTCCCACTTCCAACGCCCCTCCATGTAAGAAATCCACTATGTCATCCTTAACAACCTCCCAACATTCTTTTATAAAGCGAAGATTAAAACCGTTCGGCCCCGGACATTTATTACCATCACAATTCCACACTTCTTCCCTTATCTCCTCCTCTGTAAATGGTGCCACTAAAAAAGAATTTTCTTCCCCACTCAAAGTCTGGAAATCAATCCCCGCCAACACTGGTCTAGAAAAAGAAGAAACCTTGAATCCTTCCTCAAAAAACCGGCGCACTTCCAACTTCACTTCCCCGACCTGTTCCACACAATGACCTTCCACCTCTAATGATAAAATTTGATTCTTTCTTCTCCTAGCTTGGAGACAAGAGTGAGAGAATTTTGTGTTAGAATCTCCTTATTTAATCCACCGCAACCTAGACTTCTGTTTCAACAAACTCTCCTTCATCACTAATTGTTGCCAAAATAACGAATATGCCTCTTTCTTTTTCACCACAACATTAAGATCACAACCCTCCTCAATTATGAAAATCTATTTAGTCACTAAAATTTATTTTGATGCATCCATTTAGTCCCTACTTAGAAATTTCAGAGACTATGGCTATTAATTCACTAGCTTATAGTGGATAGCTTATAACGAATAAGTCTTTTGTAACTGTTTGACATGATTAGCTATTATATTTTTTGAAACTCTACTTAAAGTATCTTTTTTGGTATAAGCTGGGTATCATTTACGCACAACTGCAGAGACTAATCTTTTGAGTCGGGTAGGACCACAATGGGCGACATGCCTAAATCCGTACCGTTTGAGCATATAACCTATAGCATTTCCTTCCCACCCTCTCTCTCTCTCTCTCTCTCTCTCTCTCTCTCTCTCTCTCTCTCTCTCTCTCTCTCTACTAGTGATTATACCTACTGTTCACAAAATTCGAATTGGTTTGCTTTTGAAGGAAAGATGATGTGTTTGCTGGGTTTGGGATTAGGGTTCGCGAAGGGAGAAGAAGTATCGAATGAAGAAGAAGATGAAATTTTTATTTATTAAATATAATAATTAAAAAACAAATTTTGTAATAATAATAATAATAATTTTATGTTTAAATTCCAACAAGACAAGCCGGTGTGTCAGCCACGTAGGATAAGTGACTGACAACTCAACGCCAATTTTGACCAAATTAGAGGGGGACTTTGATTTTACAAATTGGGAAAATAGGGAGACTTAATTCATGAAAAAATTCTTGGGGGACTAAAATCGTGAGTTGGTGAAAATAGGGGGACTAAATTCGCGAAAAAAATTATTTGGGGACTAAAATCGTGAGTTTGCATAATTGAGTTTAGTTAAAAGTGAGTTGAATGTAACGTAATTTTTGTTTGGATACATTTACTGAAAAGTAATTTTCACCAACCATTGTTGTTTGGATATATTAGATCAAAAATGTATTTGCATTTAAAATTACTAAAATGGGTATCAACTTAAAATTAAATTTAAAATTACAATTAAAATAAGCATATAAAATATCTAATGAATTAAAATTACAATTAGAGAATCAATGCATAACAAAAGCAAGTGTGTATATCAATTCCAATTCATTCCAATGTCAAGCTCCACTATAACAGAATAAAATTAAAATGAAGCTAAAACAAGTTAGCTGCAACCAAATAAATTCTAATGCTTGAAATCTGGTGCATAATATAACAGAATAATGTCATACTAATACCATAACAGAATAATACCATACTAATGCCATACTAATACCATTCTAAATTGCAGTACTAATACCATACTGATGCCATACTAATACCATTCTAACTTGCAGTACTAGTACCATACTAATGCCAATAACTTCATCTCTTTCACCCTCTCTCAACAAACTTGCTAACTTGATCCATTCATAAATGGCCAAAGGTTGTTTATTGCATGTTTAAGCCAATTCAACCTCATTCCCTCCGATCCTCGCAAGGCAACAAACATTTCCCTCGCTGACTTCAAGATAATCAAGTGGCACCATTTTGCATGAAAATCAAGATCACTTGTAACTTCATCCATATTTTGAATCTCAGCCATCACTTCGCCAATAGAACCATTAATTATAGCATCACTGCGTGACTTACATGTCTCTACAAGTGTTGCATTGAAGTTGTAAATATAAGGCTTAATTACAGTTTTGGTCCCTCTATTTTCTCCAATTCACGATTTTGGTCCCTAAAGTTTTAATTTGACGATTTTGGTCTTCCTATTTTCCCAATTTGTAAAATCAAGGTGGGGAAGAGGAACAGTGGAGGGGTGGGGGTGGGGGTGGGGGGTGTGCCTACGTGGCAGTCCACGTGGGCTGCCACGTAGGATAAGTCAGTCAAAATTGACTTTCAATTTTGACCAATTAAGAGGGGAATCTTGATTTTACAAATTGGGAAAATAGAGGGACCAAAATCGTCAAATTAAAACTTTAGGGACCAAAATCGTGAATTGGGCAAAATAGGGGGACCAAAACTGTAATTAAGCCTAAATATAAAGACTCTAATAGTTTTGTTGAGTACAGGACAAATTCAGAATGGGGCTAAATATTTTTATATTTTGTTTTAAGTCATATTGTACAACAAAATATGAGCATCTATTTTGTAGAATAATAGTTCCTGTCATCAAAGTTGCAAACATGGGTGTGTTTCAAATAGCAAAACAAATAACATGTGCATTTGGGAGGCAAAACAACGTAAGCTATCAAAATGTCATAAGCAAAAGGGATTGTCAAGATTAAAAGCTTTAGGCACAAGGCAAGCTGAAGTTGTCATCCGAATATAGGTTTTGATGTCTTTGATTTGGGAACCAAAATCCTCGAACAAATTTGTAGCCTCCAAAATAATCCGGCTAGTCAAAAGATTATAAACTCTTAAACAAAGATAAACCATACAAGTGCATCCGCACGACCTATCGCGTTACATGGTATGATTATACTTAGAAAAAAATGTTAATTCGAATGAGAGAACTAACAATTCTGATAAAAGGAGAGAACCATTCGGTGAATCTTCATGTCATTCCCAATTCCCAATAAATTTGTGCTACACATCATTTGAAAGAATGAATCTTGATTGTGCTTCACTACAATAAGAAAAAATATAGCGATGGCGAAGATGATCTATCTACTTATTCCCTTTTTCATTAGTAGAAAAACAAATGCTATAGAAGCCACATGGTAAATTCACTAAATACATATTACATATAAGAGAGTACATGTAAAACTAAGTCACTAGAAACATAATTGCCAATTTGCCAAACATTTCACATTTTGATAAAAGTACTCTTCATGAGTTATTTAATGCTCTTATGTTCAATGACTTGTTGAAAGCAAATAAGATATATATCATGACATAATAACATGATGGTCATTTGGCAATTTCTTCATCACAGTAAGCTGCCAACCTATAATAGCACCACTGGTTTTTAATGGCACCTAATAACATCAACAAATGAGGTATAAGTGAAATAAAATTAATAAGATAACCATTAATTAAAAGGGAGACAATAATTACAATAATATATATATATATATATATATATATATATATATATGCTTTTTCTCACTTTATATCATTTGTTGTATCAATTGTTATCGGGGTATAACATCTTACAAACACTTCAAATCAGTAAGGAATAAGGAACAAAAATGTTTTACACCTCAAATTTGATGTTTTGGAGTGTTAAAAGCTATTGAATAAATTGCAGTTTCCTAGATTGCCAGCAGCGAGAAGGTAAGAGAGAAAGTCGAATAAATGCATTCTCTCCTTACTTGGAACCTTACTGCCATTGAAAAACCACCAAAGTTAGCATATGATTGATATGAAGAAGCCAAAATACCTACGGAAAGCTAGCAAATCATTTTCTTTCTGCATAACCTTCAGACTTCAGTGGCCCCTCAAAGAGCTCAATTCGACTATGCTCAACATTTGTAGCATACCTGCATTGCAATAAAACACAGTCACCTACTTTCTAACGCTATCAAAGCATCTATTCAACTCATGCAAGAACAGTTTGAGACATTTTAAGGAAGCTGAAGCACATATATATGATCAAGGGAAATACATCCCATCAAAAAATAAAATAGAAAAAGATTTATGGACAACAGCTGGAGAATGGAAAAATCAAGAGGATGCCACTATTGGTACAATAGAAATCACAATCAAGTACAAAAATACAAGCTAGTGAGAAACTATAATTGCCGGCAGGCTAACAACTAGAACAAACAAATTAGCATCCCATTTAAATTTGTAGACCCCATTGATGCTTGCAAATTTAAAATGATCATAGGAAATGAAAAGAACAAAAAATTAGGTTACAATGAATGGACTGTTGGACTATATGATAACCTTAGAGGGGGGTGAATAAGCTTATACGCTAAACTTGAATTCTTTTTCGATTTTCAAAACTTATATGCAGTACCTAAGCAAGCTATACCTATGACAGATCCAATTACAGTGATATTTTACGCTTATCAAATAAACAAATATTGAACGCAGCGCAGTGATGTCAACTATAATAACAGGCAAATATAAACGGTAAAGTAAAAGAGTAGGGAAAGAGATACACCGTGAATTGTTACGAGGTTCGAGATAAAAGCCATACGTCCTCGGCCTCCGGCTTTGCAACCTTTGGACTTGATGACAACCACTATATGAGAAGAATGTTTTACAAACAAGCAACTTCCTTATAGCTAATCTCAATTTACCCAAATTGAGAACCCGAGCTCCCCGCTAAGGATTTCGCAACCACTTCAATCTCCCCGATTGAACGACCCAAGAATGCTTCCCAGGATTTCACAACCACTTCAATCTCCTCGATTGAACGACCCAAGAACTCTTCCCAGGATTTCAAAATAACAACGTAGAAGATGAATACAATATAGAAATCTATGAACCAATCACTCCAGCAGAATAACAATATAGTAGAGAGAGAAGATTGATTTTGAAAATGAAGAACTTTGAAATAAAGATTTGACAATGAAAGTTCTTTTTCTCTTTTCTTGTGATTTGAAATTGTACGTAGAAGAGATGTGTAGTGGTCTATTGGATTGTGAAGCCAAGGTCTCTATTTATAGAGATCGTAAAAAAATGACCGTTGGCCTACAATAATTAAAGATCAGAATCGATTATGTGCTCTGTATTGAGTAGTGACATAATCGATTCTTAGCTTAAAAAGAGAATATATAGTAATCGATTGTTTGCTTAAAACAAGGAGTATGATAATCGATTCTTTTCTTGAGAATACGGAAGTTGAGAATCGATTTTATGCTTAAAACAATGTGTATTGAAATCAATTCATTGCTTGAGAAAGGAAGTGGGAAATCGATTTTATGCTTAAAAGACAAGGAAGGGAATCGATTGTTTGCTTTAAATTAGGAAGCTATGAATCGATTATGTACTTAGTGAAAACAATAGGAAATCGATTCTTTGCTTTCATAGGGAGTTGGAAATCGATTTCTATCCTTCATAGGGAGTTAGAAATCGATTTCAAACATTAGATAAAATAGTATGAATCGATTTCTTGTTTTCAAAAGTTGGTTTTTGTGTTACGTGCCTTTCTTGTGCATGCATGCATTTGAAAAAATATTTTTCTAGGCTTCTAACACTATAGTTATATTTTTTAAAAAATCATCTCTCAACTACTAAAAGTTATATGACTGAAGTGATAGGATCTTACATTGTGTCCTATCAAAAGTAAATAACAATTAGGTCTTCAACTCTGGATAGTTTCTCCTCCAAGCCTCTGCACTTTAAGTTATCCTGCCCTTTGATTCTTGTCCTGTACTTTTATACAACTGGAACCATTAGTAGATAAAAATGTAATTTGTTATCATACAAAACAAAGAGTGTTTGTCCTTGGTTCAACAAACTCCCCCTTTTTGATGATAACAAATTACATTATGCATAGGGGGGTGATAATAATGAAAAGTTTGCAAAAAACTCCCCCTAAGCATAAGCATAAAAATAATAACATATAATCACATTATAAGCATAAATAGCAGCAGACATTATAAGATATTTTCTCCCCACTACAACATTTGGACCCTATGGCAACGCCTAAATTTGCAACGCCAAAAAAACCGTTGCCTTATCCAACAATGGCAACGGTTTTTTGAACCCGTTGCTGTTTAATTTTTTTTCTTTTTTTTTTAAATGGCAACGGCTGAAAACCGTTGCCATAAGGTCTACGGCAACGGTTATTTGATTAATCTTTAGGCAACGGTTAAAAAACGTTCCCATAATGTCTACGGCAACGGTTATTTGGTAAAGCTTTAGTCAACGGTAGTAAAACGTTGCCATTGAGACTATTATTAAAAAAAAAACCTTAAACGTACAAAAACACTGAACAGCGAAACCTGGCCTATAATCACACGCGAAATAAACAAAAACCCTCTCATCAGCTGCGAACGGCGAAACCTATCCTGCGAACGGCGAAACCTATCAGCTGCGAACGGCGAACGGCGAACGGCGAAACCCTATCAGCTGCGAACGGCGAACGGTGAACACTACTCACTGGGCTTCTTCGTTCAAACGCGAAACCCTATCAGCTGCGAACGGCGAACGGCGAACATCAAACGCGAACATCAAACGCGAAACCCTCTCCGCTGCGAACGGCGAACCCTCACATCAAACGACGAACCCTCACATCAAACGCTCCTCTTGATCGCTCAGTACGACATCAAACACATCAAACGCTCCTCTCGATCACTCCTCTCTCTGCTACGACCACGGAGGCAGTGCGCGCACGGCGGCGGTCCACTTTTCCCCCACGGAGGCTGTCCACCTTTCCCCCACGGAGGCAGTGGACGGCGGAGGTCCACCTTCTCAGAAACCATCAAACCATCAAACGCGCGCTCTTCACCTCGTAAGTCTTTAAAAGCTTTGGATATTTTTCAGAGGAGTCATCACTTGTATTTTTCAAAAGCTTTGGATGTCGTTTCTGTGTTTTGATGTTGTAAGCTTTGCAGCATTTGTACTCTACAGATAACAGTTTGTGCAATATTATTATGTCTTTGTGCTGTGCAATTCTAATTTGGTTATTTCAATTTGATGATTGCTACTAATTTGGTTATTTCAATTTGATGATTGCTACTAATTCCCTGCTTGACAAACTTACAAATTATGTTCTAGTATAAAAAAATTACAACTCATGCTATATATGTCCTAATGGAGACTATTAGAATCTATATTCCAACTTCACTCTTTGTTTTTCTGGAATCAAGCAAAGAGGTCCCCTTTGCAACTATTACTACCAATAGAGGAAACCAGAGATGAAACCAACTCGGCCCAGGATTACCTTTGGATAACCCTGCACTGTACAGTTTTACACTGGATTACCACTGGATAACCCTGAAAGTAGATTTTGCTACCATCAACCAGTTTATTGTTATAGTATTGCTGTCAAAAATTTTTCTTTTTTCTTTTAAATTTTTATAGACAGGTAAAACACTTTGGCTGAGGTCCTAATTAATGTTCCAATTGTCCCACTTCCTTCAGCAGCAGTAACGACGTTTCCTTTGCTTGTACTGTAGAGTATTTATGTTTCTAATGACTGCTGCTGCTGCTTTCAGTTTCAGTATTTGTTATTGATAGAATGTTTTTTTATCACCTGGGATTCAATCACGGTTACCTTCCCCATCTCTTTAATTTGACAGTGTGGTATTCTTTTTTCTTTTGCACTCTCTTTGCAGTGATTTCTGAATTGTTACTTGGATTATTATGTTTTCCTTTTGATACTATTTATTTAATTTCTGAAATAGCATATATGGTCTAAATTCTAAAGCTAAATGAAATACTTTATATTTTGTAAAAAAAATGAATCTGAAAAGAGTGCTTTAATTTGTTTTTCAGGAAACTACCAGGCTTGAATTTGGAGGGTCAGCTGTCTTCAGCAATCCAGTCCTTTTCTTCAGACGAAACACTCATTGTTACAAATCAAGGTAAAATGACATTCTCTTTTCTTCGTCGTTCCACTTCTATTCCACTTCTTCGTCGTTTAACATTCTCTTTTCTTTGTTTTTTTCTCTCTGTGGTGTGGTAGTGTGGTGGTGATGATTTGATGTGGGGAAAAGTAAAAAAGAAGACGTCGTTTGCAGGGTTTTGTCTTTCCGTAACAGCGAATTGATCCTCAGTTCCCAATCGCGCTTCTTTATTGGTGAGTCCTTTTTTTTCCATTTTCTATTTTCTGTTTGTTTTTAAAGCCCATCTATTGTTGTATCTCGGATCTGTATTTCACATCACAAATAATTTCACATGATTGATCAAATGAAGTGTCATAAACTAGTGTTCCTCAATATACAAAGAAACAGATAATGGATGTACTTCAATATACAACATGTTAACTTCCAGGGACCCTGTAACATGACCTTTTGATGTGATGCATATTTTAGCATCATTCGTATTAAAAAAAAGTTACAAGATTTTAAAATTTGTCAAAAAAGATATATATTTTTTATGACAGAATGACTTACAGTTATCATCTAAAACTTTAAAACTTGTGGGCTACTTGCAGTGTGTAATGACATCCACACACGTCTAAAAATAGCTGTTTGGAGTTTGATTGCTTGATTTGCTTGAAACAGTTTTGTAAGAGGAATGTTATTCTTCTTAGTAGTGGATTGTATTGATTCTGTTTAAATACTGAAAAAATCAGTTGGATCTGTTATAACAGTTTGTGTAAACTGTCAAACTGAATTCTGTTAGCAGATTTGCAATATATATTGTATCTCTGTGTAATCTCAAATTAATAATCAGAAAAATATCAGTTTACATTTTATTCAATATGTTCCTTTTATTTAAGTTTCCTTTTTATTGCATTAATCGAATTTTGTTACTTTTGTAGGAAAATAATGAAGATCTAGTAGGTCTTGATGGCTTGGATGATGAAGACTTTGTGGGTTGAAGACACATTCAGACTTGACAAGTTTTATTTTGGAGAACATGTTTTTTGTAATGTTTTTTGTACTTATTGAAGTAACAAATTATATATGCTTTAGAATTATGTCCTTGAAGTAACAATATATAATGATGTCTGTTAATTTTGATGTTAATTTCCCTTGAATTAAGAAATTTGTGATGTCGGTCCCTTGAATTAAGAAATTTGTGATGTTGGCTTGGATGTTCAGAATACTAATTTCTTTTATGAGCTTCATGTTAGAATCGTAGCAAGCTCTGATACCAATTTTGATTCCATTTTATTTTCAGTTTTATTTGCAGTTTGAATCAATTTTGATTCCATTATCTTCAGTTTTATTTTCTAACGCGTTTGTATATATAGCAAAATGGATACAGCAACGGTTATGGCAACGGTTTCAACGATGGCAACGGTTTCAACGTGTTGCCATACCTAGGGCAACGGTTCTAAATTGTTGCCACATATGGAGACGGTTTAGGACCGTTGCCATTTTGGCAACGGTTTCAACGTGTTGCCATACCTAGCAACGGTTTTCAACCGTTGCCATACCAGGCAACGGTGTTCAACCGTTGCCATATCAGGCAACGGTTTTCAACCGTTGCCCTACTTAGCAACGGTTTGAAACCGTTGCCATAGGGTGGAAATCAAAACCGTTGCCTTACAACTGGAAGTGGCAACGGTTTTCAGCTTGCGTTGCCTTTGGGGACAAATAACCGTTGCCCATAGCTAAGGCAACGGCCGAAAGAACAACGGTTTGAAAACCGTTGCCGTACCTTTTGGCAACGGTTTTATGGCTTTTTGGAACGTTTTTCGACCGTTGCCATAGGGTCTAAATGTTGTAGTGCCCCATAAGCATAACAAATTACATTATAAGCACAAATAGCAACAAATATTTTCTCCCCCTTTGTTTTCATAAAAAAGGAGGGAAAACATACAAAACACATAATCACACTATAAACTGGAAAAATCAAGCATTCCGAGCTCTCTACGGATCTTACAAAATTGAGGTTCGGCTAGGGGTTTCGTGAAGATGTCCGCTAGTTGGTCATCGGTGCTTACAAACTTTAATTCTATGCCCCCCTAGAAACATGATCTCTAATGAAATGGTGTCTTATGTCTATATGCTTAGTTCTAGAGTGTTGGATGGGGTTCTTAGCAATATTAATGGCACTAGTGTTATCACAAAGAACTGGCACATTTTCATATAACAAACCAAAATCTTCCAGAGTCTGTTTCAACCACAGAACTTGTGCAACACAGTTTCCAACCGCCACATATTCGGCTTCAGCGGTGGACAAAGCAACACTGTTCTGTTTCTTACTAGACCAGGAAGTCAAACAAGAACCTAAGAAATGACAAGTTCCACTAGTACTCTTTCTATCTAATGTACATCCAGCAAAATCAGCATCACAGAAACCAACTAAAGAAAATTGACTCGATTTCGGGTACCACAAACCAAAATCTATGGTCCCCTTAACATATCTAAGAATCTGTTTTACAGCTTTTAAATGTGATTCTTTGGGATATGCTTGAAATCGAGCGCATAAACATACAGCAAACATAATATCAGGTCGAGAAGCAGTTAAATATAAGAGACTACCGATCATCCCTCGATACATCGTTTCATTTACTGGTTTACCTTGCTCATCCTTATCCAATTTTGTTGCGGTCGCCATAGGAGTGCCAATTTCCTTTGCATCACTCATGTCATACTTCTTTAGTAGCTCCTTTGAGAACTTGTTTTGAGATATGAAGATTCCTTCATTCATTTGTTTTACTTGAAGTCCCAAAAAGAAATTTAGCTCTCCCATCATGCTCATTTCAAACTCACTAGTCATCATTTCAGAAAACTCTTTGCACAGATCATCATTAGTAGACCCAAAGATAATATCATCAACATAAATTTGAACTACAATGATATGTTTGCCATTGGTTTTAAGGAATAAGGTAGAATCAATCTTACCCTTTTTGAAACCATTTGCAATTAAATGTTTGCTTAGTCTCTCATACCAAGCTCTAGGAGCTTGTTTTAATCCATAAAGTGCTTTGTCAAGTTTGAAAACATGGTTTGGGTTTTTAAAATCTTCAAAATCAGGGGGTTGTTTTCATATACTTCTTCTTCTAAAAAACCATTTAGGAAGATACTCTTGATATCCATTTGGTGTAGTTTGAAGTCCATGTAACTAGCAAATGCCAATATTATACGAATGGACTCCATCCTAGCCAATGGAGCAAAAGTTTCTTCAAAATCCACCCCTTCGATTTGGTTGAAACCTTGAACAACTAAACGGCTTTTATTTAATAAAATAACACCATTTTCATCAAGTTTGTTGCGAAAAACCCATTTAGTACCAATAATGGTTCTGTCAACAGGTTTTTCGACTAAATGCCAAACTTTTTTCCGTTCAAATTGTTCAAGTTCTTTTTGCATTGACAAAACCCATTCTGGATCATTTAAAGCTTCCTTAATATTTATTAGGAACTATTTGAGAGACAAAAGCACTATGAAAGCATAAATGATTAAGAGAAGAGCGAGTTGTTACCCCCTTTGATGGACTACCAATAATTTGTTCCATGGGATGATCTCGAACTGATTTCCATGTTTTGGGCAGATCATCACGTGTTCTTCCATAGAGATGATCATCGATGTCTTGGGGCTCTCGTTCCACTTCAGCCTCTTATTGAGGTTCTACTTTCACCTCGGCTTCTTCTACACTTTCACTGTCTGATTCAGGTGTTCTATTTTTGATCACCTCAATCACTTCATCCTCATCATCAACTTTCTTATCAAAGGGGTTAGTTTCATCAAAAGAAACATGTATAGATTCTTGCATACATTTATCAATCTTATTGTAAACAATATAAGCTCTACTATGACTTGAATAACCCATAAAGATACATTCAGTTGATTTTGCATCAAACTTACCCAACTTATCCTTTGTATTAAGAATGAAGCACTTACTTCCAAAAACCTTGAAGTATGAAATATTTGGAGCTCTACCATTCCACAACTCATATGGCGTCTTGTTAAGAGATGGTCTCAAGTATACCCTGTTTAGCACATGACATGCTGTATCAACTGCATGACCCCAAAAATATTTTAGAAGGTTGTGCTCGTTCAACATTGTTCTGCTCATCTCTTGTATGGTTCTACTCTTCCTTTCCACCACACCGTTTTGTTGAGGAGTTCTTGGAGCTGAAAAGTTATGATGAACACCATATTTTTCACACCAAGTCCTGAATGATGAATTTTCGTACTCTCCTCCATGATCACTTCTAATTTCCTTGATGGCTAAGCTTTTCTCATTCTGTAACTTTCTGCACAACTTAGCAAACTCGTTAAAAGCATCACTTTTATTTGCAAGTAGAATGACCCAAGTATATCTAGAATAATCATCTACAATCACGAAAACATACTTAGACCCTCCTAGACTTACAACATCAATTTGACCAAATAAATCAAGATGAAGCAATTCAAGCACATTTTTGGTAGAAATAACAGGTTTTGAGTTAAAATAAGATTTATGCATCTTACCTAGCTGACATGCATCACATAATTGACCTTTTTCATATTTCAACTTGGGTAGACCTCTAACATGCTCATTCTTGCTCGACTTAGATAGCTGTTCTATACTAGCATGTCCTAAACGCCTATGCCACAGATCCACATCATCAATCAAGGAAGGCATGCATACAATATCATTACTCACATTATCAAAATCAACATAATATACATTATTTTCTCGAAAGCCAGTAATGTAGAGTTTAGAAGTCCTATGGGTAATAATACATTTATCAACAGAAAAATGCACATCAAAATCATTATCACATAATTGGCAAACACTTAGTAAGTTAAATTTAACACCATCAACTAGTAAAGCATTTTTAATTTTGATTGTGTTTTCCTTACCCACACACCCTATACCTATTACTTGTGCAGATTCATTGTTGGCAAATTTCACAGATCCACTTGCTTTGTTGCTCAATTTCAAAAATAGAGACGCATCATCAGTCATATGCCTTGAGCATCCACTATCAACCATCCACACATTTTTCTTCTTGGATGACTGACCAATCTGCAAAAGGAGCATTTAACAACTAGTACGAGGTACCCAAATTTTGTTGGGTCCTTGGGGGTTAGTCATCAAGGGGTTTGTTTTCACAATCCACCTTGGTTTCTTATAGGCAGGTATTAGGGTACCAAGCTCACACAGTCTACGAATAGGGCATCTATGAGTGCTATGGTTACCTTTTTGACAATAAGTGCAAGAGAAAACAGTAGGTGTATAACTTGAAGTAGCAGCTACAAAAATTACGTTGTTTTTCAAAACAGAGGAGGTGGAATTACCTTCATACCCAATACCTCTCCTATCAACATATTCATGTTGGGAGTGAAGTATCTCGGTTAAAGTCTTTTCACCTACCTCAAATTTTTCAAAGATTCTTTCAAAAATTCATTTTCAACCTTGACTTTTTCAAAATTTTGTTTAAGCTCAAGAAGCTCAACGTTGAAAGGTTTAGTTTTATGTAGCTCATTATTCAACCTAGCTACCTCTATCTCAAGAGTCTCAATTTGAGTGAGCATGCTTTTGTTGCTCTTTTTCAAATCCTTATATTTATACAAAAGAGTTTCATGTTCATTATAAAGATTTTCAAAAGTCTCACTCAAATCTTGACTACTATACATATCATTAAATAAATCATCATGCTCAAGTGAATCAGAAAGACTATGGTTATCAAGGATTACCTTAGGTGTATCATTTGCCATAAGACAAACAACATTTGCAGTCTGCTCTTCTTCATCTGTTTCACTATCAGTGCCAAGACTGTCCCATGTAGCTTCAGGTGTGTCATTTGCCATAAGAAAAATAGCATTTGCGACTTCCTCTTCTTCCTCTGTATCACCATCAGTATCTGTGTTGTCCCATGTAGCCTTCATGGCTTTCTTTTGTTTGTATTTGGATTTCAGTTTTGGACAATTTACTTTGAGGTGACCCGGTCTGTTGCATTCGAAACACTTTAGTTGATCATCTCTTTTCTCATACCTGTCTTCTTTGTTGTACCCAGATTTCTTTGAGAAGTCACCCTTTCCAAGCTTGTTGAGTCTCATGATTTTTTTGAATTTCTTGGCATACATAGCCATGTCTTCATCATCAGATTCTTCATCAGACTCAACCTCTTTCCTTGCTACCTTAGGAGTTTTAGCGGCAAGAGCAATAGACTTCTTTTCTTTGACCACTTCTTTTTCTTGAACCTTCTTAGCGGCCAACACCACCTCAAATGCAAGAAGTGACCCAATCAAGTCTTCTTGAGGTAAAGTACCAATATCATTGGCTTCAGTGATAGCACAAGTTTTGGGAAAGAATTCACTAGTCAAGGATGCAAGAATCTTCCCATTCAGATCTTTTGTTGAATACCTCTTCCCAAGTGCTCTCAAGTTGTTTACTATCAGATTCAATCTTTGGTGCATAGCTGTGACAGATTCACCTTCCTTCATTTTGAAAGCTTCATACTCGGAAGTGAGAATTCTTACTTTTGTATCTTTCACCTGACTCGTGCCGACGTGTGTAGCTTCCAAACAATCCCAAATTTCTTTTGCTGTCTGACAACCTTTTACCCTTCCATACTCTTCTTCACATGGAGATAAGTGAAGAATGTTCATTGCCTTTGCATTTTGAGATATTTTATCTAACTCGGACTTTCTTAGCTCACTCAGGTCAATGGAATAGATATCTTCAATAGGTACTTCCTCTGCTTTACCAGTAACTTGAGATTTAGTAGTATCTCCGTCAACAGCACCACCAGGTTTTGTAATTTTGATTTTCATAGGAATAAGTGGTCCATCAACAATGATCCTCCATAAAGTTAAATCTATAGCCTGCACATGACATTTCATTCGACTACTCCAATAGTCATAGTTAGTCCCATCAAACAGGGGTGACCTATTGAAGGACATCCCCTCTTTCATAAATGAACCCATGATCAAGAATAATAAATAAAATAAAATTGCGAGATGTTAAGCTCTATATGCAATTTCTAGCTACTGATACCAATTGTTGGACTATATGATAACCTTAGAGGGGGGGTGAATAAGCTTATATGCTAAACTTGAATTCTTTTTCGATTTTCAAAACTTTAACAATGCCAGTTTAAATCAAATGCGGAAAATAAGATTTAAACTATATGCAGTACCTAAGCAAGCTATACCTATGACAGATCCAATTACAGTGATATTTTATGCTTATCAAATAAACAGATATTGAACGCAGCGCAGTGATGTCAACTATAATAACAGGCAAATATAAACGGTAAAGTAAAAGAGTAGGGAAAGAGATACACCGTGAATTTTTACGAGGTTCGGGATAAAAGCCCTACGTCCTCGGCCTCCGGCTTTGCAACCTTTGGACTTGATGACAACCACTATATGAGAAGAATGTTTTACAAACAAGCAACTTCCTTATAGCTAATCTCAATTTACCCAAATTGAGAACCCGAGCTCCCCACTAAGGATTTCGCAACCACTTCAATCTCCCCGATTGAACGACCCAAGAATGCTTCCCAGGATTTCACAACCACTTCAATCTCCTCGATTGAACGACCCAAGAACTCTTCCCAGGATTTCAGAATAACAACGTAGATGATGAATACAATATAGAAATCTATGAACCAATCACTCCAGCAGAATAACAATATAGTAGAGAGAGAAGATTGATTTTGAAAATGAAGAATTTTGAAATAAAGATTTGACAATGAAAGTTCTTTTTCTCTTTTCTTGTGATTTGAAATTGTACGTAGAAGAGATGTGTAGTGGTCTATTGGATTGTGAAGCCAAGGTCTCTATTTATAGAGATCGTAAAAAAATGACCGTTGGCCTACAATAATTAAAGATCAGAATCGATTATGTGCTCTGTATTGAGTAGTGACATAATCGATTCTTAGCTTAAAAAGAGAATGTATAGTAATCGATTGTTTGCTTAAAACAAGGAGTATGATAATCGATTCTTTTCTTGAGAATACAGAAGTTGAGAATCGATTTTATGCTTAAAACAATGTGTATTGAAATCAATTCATTGCTTGAGAAAGGAAGTGGGAAATTGATTTTATGCTTAAAAGACAAGGAAGGGAATCGATTGTTTGCTTTAAATTAGGAAGCCATGAATCGATTATGTACTTAGTGAAAACAATAGGAAATCGATTCTTTGCTTTCATAGGGAGTTGGAAATCGATTTCTATCCTTCATAGGGAGTTAGAAATCGATTTCAAACATTAGATAAAATAGTATGAATCGATTTCTTGTTTTCAAAAGTTGGTTTTTGTGTTACGTGCCTTTCTTGTGCATGCATGCATTTGAAAAAATATTTTTCTAGGCTTTTAACACTATAGTTATATTTTTAAAAACATCATCTCTCAACTACTAAAAGTTATATGACTGAAGTGATAGGATCTTACATTGTGTCCTATCAAAAGCAAATAACAATTAGGTCTTCAACTCTGGATAGCTTCTCCTCCAAGCCTCTGCACTTTAAGTTATCATGCCCTTTGATTCATGTCATGTACTTTTATACAACTGGAACCATTAGTAGACAAAATGTAATTTGTTATCATACAAAACAAAGAGTGTTTGTCCTTGGTTCAACATGGACCACCTAACACCATCCATCGAGTAAACAATGACAACATTTGTTGCAAAGAGAGACTTTTTTTGGCATTATGAGTTGCTCAATTGCCATCTGGTATGAAAAAATGGCATTGGGAAATTGTCCAAATCAAATAATGCAACAAAGCAATATAAAAGAATAGAACTTTAGAGCACCAAACACATCCTAAAATGAAAGATATCAACAGAAAGCTAAATTAGTACCAACAAAGCAATATAAAAGAATAAAACTTTGGAACAACTTACCAAAGCAAAAATTTATGCCAAAGGTTAAATAAACGGAGAATAATGCACCTTCCCAAGCTTATTGTCTTACTAGCACCGTGACCCGTGCGATGCACGGGGTCAAAGCTTTAGGGACTAAATAATCATTGTAATATTACAATTAGCTTAGTAGAAATTAAAGGAAAAGTCTAGAAATTAAAATGTGTTTAGTAGATTAAAAAGGCTAGAAACAAAAGAAAAGGGACAACAATTCTAAAAACGTTAGTTATTATTACATAATAATTGGGTTATCACTATTAGAAGAGTTATTGGGAATAGCTTGTTGAACATCTTCATTGTTAGGGTATTCAACCTGAATAGCTGGTGGATGATGACGCATTATCCTCGGGCGAAGACGGTTAGTTGACATTGGGCAATGTATGGTAAAAATACCCTTTGAACTAAAATAACTCAATTGAACTTCTCTGCTGCGAGGTGTTCCATACAAACCATCAACTCCAAAAACTTCCATTATACCATCCACATTAGAAGGGAAATGTGGATGGTAATCTCGATAGAAATCTCTAGGAATTTTAAGGAGCCTATGTGAAAACACAAACAATATCTAAATTAGAGGTAAGATGTTTATAAGTTAAAATGAGGAAGTAAGAAGGTAAAAATATTAAGAATTTCCGTATCGAGGGATATGACGGTAGAAAAAACTTCTTTGAAGCCAACTTCTTTGAACCCATGAGTTGGATGTTAAGCCTGAACGTTGGTACCAACAACATAATCGAATTAGACAAAGACTTAAATCCACGGTAACATATTCCAGTCCAAAACTATGCTTGCAACAATAATATTCAATTTAAAAGTTTATTGAAATGTTCTAGCAACCTGTATCTCATCTGAAAATTTTAAAATGCCATTACCATGAAACTATTCAACAAAAGAACTGAAAATAGAAAATCAAAAGAGAAGAAAAATTCTGGAAGCATCTTAGCAAAGCAAGAAAAACAAATGCAATGAACAAAGGGGTAAAACGGAAGAATAACATACCAATATCAGCAAGTTCATGAGACTATTTGACATCTAAATTATGAAAAATGTAATGATCACATCGTATTATTTGAATCAATTTCTACTCCAACCTAAAAAACCATGAGTTGCCTAAAGAGAGATATAAGTTAAGAGGCTCTCTTCTAATAACAAAAGAACAGTGTACATTACCAATGAATCCTAGTTTAGGTTTATGAGAAAAGCAAATAACCATGAATTAACATTAACAGGTTAAAAAATTATAAGTTAACACCCTCCCTTCTAATAACAAAAGAAAATAAGGTTGAAAGAACATTAGCATTTTCAAAAATAAGGTTAAAAAACAGTACACATTACCAATGAATGATTGTTTAGATTCATGAGAAAAGCAAGTATAAATTAACATCAAAACTTTCTGTATGTGAACATTTGAGGTTTCCTAGACACAAATTTCTTGGAATTCTAAGAAACAACCTACCATCTCTAAATTTTCCTAGACACAGGTAGAACATCCCCTTCACAATTGCTTAATGCTTATTCATACCAAAAAATCATTTTCACAAGCCCTCAAAATAACTAAAGTAAAGCTAGTGAAACCCCAATTTGCGAAGCCTCACCAACATGAAATCGAACTCCTTAAGACAAAAAAAAATTAAATTTTCCATTCCTAAACATCAAAACCAACCAAACACCATTCCAAAAGTTATTCCCACACACAGTAACAAATAAACTCATACAACAACCAGTTCAACCAAAAAAACAAATAAAAACAAAACAAAAAAATACCTCTAAAATGTTTGATGGCGAAGCTTTTCTACAACCACATTGGTACATGTTGAAAAAATACCAGAGCCACGACCATCAAGCATGCGATATGATCAAAAAATAATCACCAAATAGAGACTTTCATCGGTAACAGATTAGGTTTCAAGGTCTGGAAATTGGCCATTGATAAAAATGTCCTACAAGTGCAAAATATAGTTCAATCACTGAGCATGTATGTTACACTAACAAAACAATAATAAGTACCAAAACCAAATAGCTGCCTAATTTCCAAACAGAACAGAAAAAGGAAAACTAATTAGTATCAAAACCAAAATGGAAGGAGGGTATGCTTCAACCATGTTCGAATCATAATTTGGGCAGAAAAAAATCTTTTCTTTAAACTTGGGTTTTCTCTTGCACAAAATAAGAAGGGGAAATACACCATATCTAAGCCTTTGCCACTAACATTGATCCCCACTCTTCCACCCCCTTCTGCACACATATAAATAGTTAGCATAGCATCCCACTTAAACACTAATTAACTAACACATTATGACATAGAAGAATAATTCTCTCTGTGATTTTTATATTATACCTGGGAAACTTCATTGAGACTGGAATTTTCTTTTGATGCATGCATAAGAAAGATAGTAAAGTAAAGAGGCTGCAGAAGAAAGGAGCGGTTAATTGTTTTTTAGTGTAATGTAACTAAGTACTAAGAGCTTGTAGAGAGGGGATAAATGATAATAGAAAACAATAGTGAGTATAGTGTATAATCTATGTAGGTGGGGAGCAAGAGAAAAAAGAGAGAGGATATGTGAAGACTCGTCTTGCTTGCCATCATTGTCATCGTCTGCACCAAAATTTGATGATCCAAGTCATTTGAATGATTTTCTGACATATTTGAGAGCAGATTAACCACTATTCTGGGAACCAAAGATGGATCCACCATACACAAACAGGAAACCAATAAAAACTGTCACAGCACATATGAAAGCAACTAACCAAAACCCCAGTCAATATAGCAACAAAAATAATTCAAATCAGAATTTGGATTCCAAAATATACTTAACCACAATACACTGACTTAATGACTAACCTGCAAAAAAGTAAACAAAAGTCAAGAAGTTCAATTTGAAAGATATACCAACAATGAGTTAATTCTCTATCTTCTGGGTACAGTTTCCACTCACTATGGCATAAGGCACTCCAAAGTCCTCACCCTTTCAACCACGTAGTGCAATAATCAACAAAAACAATGATAATGGGCTCTTGCTAGACCTCTTAATGTTATGCTTCACAGCAAGTGGCTGCTCCCTTGGCAAAAAATCATAAGAAACTTTTTACCTTTTGTTTTTTTGCATCAAATGATTCTCAACCTAGTACAAGCAAAATCAAGAACAACATCAAGAAGCCATTACCGGTCTAAATAGTCCTAGTACATCTCATTTAAACAATAAACTCTAAACAATCTGCCACATTTCAAAACTTCAGCAACTTAAACCCATTACATTAACAACATTGGTTTAATCAAGAGGTAATAATAACATAAATGCAAAAATCCAAAACAAATTGAGGTCCTGAAGTGATTTTTTATTCAAACTTAGGGGAGGGAGAATTATTAATACTAAACCTCCCCAACATTATCAACTTATTTTCTCCAATTCACCCCAGAATAAAAAAGCAAACAATTTTACTCCAACTGCATAATGTTAAAACGATGAAGCCGTTCACAACATGATAGTTTGACCACAAAATACTTCATAAATTTCTGTTATCCAACAATAATACTCCGAAATTGCTCTCTTTTAGAAGTTAGTTTGTGTAATGTTTAATATAAACATTCCTACCGAGAAGTAACTCATTTCATGAAATAAAAGTTCCCCTTCAATGTCAACTTGAAGCTCTAACTTATTCCACGGCTCAATGACAAATGGACCAATCCATTAATGAATGAAATGTTCTCAATTTACTGCTTTAGAAGGAATCACCCTTTTAGCAAAAGATGGCAAACAGAAGGCCGCTGAATGAATCTCAGAGTTGTAAAATTTCAATAGTCTTTCTGATGGCTGGCTATCATGCATTCTCATCTATAGGATTCAATGGATGCTTGAAATCAACAGGAGGTCCCTAAAAAAAATCCAAACAAAAGAAACAGATCAAATTTCATCATACTCATTTTTCTTTGTTCTATATACCAAAACCAATCAAGAAAAATAACCTTGCTAATCAGAATATTCATCAAATCCACAAATCTAGTAACAGTAATATGCAATCGGTGACTGGTACTAGGTCAATGAATCAACAACAATAATCCAAAGACAACCGGTGATCGGAAACAAATAACATCAAAAGCAAAGAGCAATTAGGGAAAAACCTGAGCGAGTTGCAGAACCGGTTCTGATGAAGGAAAAAGAGACCGAAGTGAGCTGCAGAACACTTACTGTGAAGCGGTGTGAAACTGAAACTGAACTGAAGTCGCCTTTTCGTTTTGGATTCGCTGCCGTGCATAGCGTCATCGGCGACGCCGTGAGTCTTGTTAATTTCTTTCTGAGTATTTTCGTCATCGCTCTCGGAATCGAAATCAGAGCGAGAGAAGTTGACTTTGGTGTCGATGTTCTTTTTGGTGGTGCCGAAATGTCGTTGGATAGCGTTGAGAGAATCGCAAGAAGGGTATTTGGAAATGGGTGTAGGTGAGAGAGGTATCAGTGATGTGCAAAATCTACAATTGAGGCGGAGAGAGTGATTTGCAGCTGAAGAAGGAAGCGAGAGAGATGAGAGAGTGAGAGCATGAGAGCGAAAGAGACAGAGAAGAGAAGAGAGAACTGTGTGTGTGAGAGAGAGAAAGAGAGATGAGAGTGGGAAGAGAGAAGAGAAGAGAAAGATGGAAAGAAAGAAAAGAAAATGGGTTCAGAGAGATTGAAAGTACACCTGAATTAGAGGGATGAAAAGAGGAATTGGGAAGAGTGGGGAAGTTTTGCGTGTCTGAATGTGTTTGACACACTGCAACCTTCATTAACACTCTGTGAACATCACATGGGGTGGCTGAAAACTTCACATGGGGAGATTTTTAGCACCAAAAGAGGGGAAGGAATGAAGACACGTGGCGACGTTTTACTGGCTGGGAGCTTTAGGCGGGAAGGAGGGAACTTTGGCGACAAAGAGAGACGTAGGGCCCACCTGACTGCTGACGTAGAGAAGACCTCCAGATGTATATATAAAGATTCATGTGACCGTAAGCTCTTCATGTGTTTTGCTTTTGTCTTTTCTTGTTGTCGGCGCCCCAATATTCTTTTCCTAACAAAAATTCACTTCAAAATGTAAGCTTGTATTCTCTACAGCATCAATATAAACCCAACTGATGAGCAAAAGAGATAGTCAAATAATGCACTTCACTCAATATAAGTATTATATGTCATGAGACAGCATCATAGAAGAAGGGGGCATTGAGAAGGAGAGAGGTCAAAGTGTGATTTTATACATTCATATGAGTATTATATGAGTATGACTTCTAAGACAACCCCTATACATGTCCATTCCTTCAATCTTCTCAAAAAAATGTCGTATGTATAGTGCACCAACTAATCAACTTCTTTTATACAGTTAAAACTTAGTTAACCATCAAATACAACATTATAAGTCCCCGTAGCATGAAGTACCAACATAAGAAAATAAATTGTTTATAAGAGAAAATCAACAAAAACACATTAGAAAACATCATTCTTGAAAAATCATATCCAAGCTGCTTATGTCAATAGATGACCAACAATAAGCATCATAACTATTATTCCATACATCATAGTATTCTCAGATTGGTAAACAACCACAAAATCAGTTAAATGGCTAAATTCAATAAAATCCCAAAATCATAGTATTCTCATATTGTTAAACAACAACAAAATCAGTTAAATCCCTAAACCCTAAAATGTTAAAAATACAGAATGGGGATAAAATTAGCTGGGTTTGATTATAAAACAAAAATGAAATTGAAATCGAGAGATTGAAACCTAGAGATTGAAGCTGAGAAGAAAACGTACCCAGTTTGAAGTTTTCTTACCCGTGAAATTTCTTTCACTGTCTCTTATTCTCTTTCGGCTTCACCGTCTTCTTCCTTTCCAGTTTTTCCTTTCTTCTTGCTTTACCGTTTTTCTTTGCCCGTCTTTTACGAATGCCCAGTTTTTCCTTTCTTTTTAAGCTTCGGTTGAAGGAGAAGAGAAGGAAATGGAAGAAGTTCGTGAAGTGAGAGAGAAAAAATGGCGAGGGAGTGGGTGAGAGTTATAAGGGCTAGGTTTCGAAATTGGAAACCCTAGGTTCCAAAAATGAAGAAGAAGAAGAGAGGAAGAAGATGAGTTTTGAAATAAGAAGCTGAGTTTAAAAAATGAAGAAGAGAGGAAGAAGAAGAGAGGAGAGAGGAAGAAGAGATGGTCTGCAAATTAAAAAAATTGAAATAGAAAAAGAGAAAAGGAAGGAAGGGGAAGGTCAGAATGAGATGAGCAGGTCAGAATGAGATGAGCAAGAAGGGGGAGTGATTCGTGTGGTGAGAGAAAAAAATTGGAGAAAGAGGGATAATGACAAAGTGAAAGTGGAGAGGAAATTGAATTTGAATAAATTGAAACTTTGAAAGTGTGGGAAATTGAATTTGAATTACAAAGTTCGACATTTGTTTTCTCAAAAATTTGAGGTATTTTTTAAGTAAAAGAGAGTATTGATAAAATTATAGGTGGTTTAATGGTATAAATATAGTGTAGACGTAGATATAGCGTAGATTTCTATCTACTATAGATTTATACAAATTCACCACATATGATTTTACCGATACCCCCATTCTATCTAAAAGACACCTCAAATTTTTTAGGGTAAAAATGTCATTACACTCTATTTTTTTTTTCTCTTTATAGATTTATACAAATTCACCACATATGATTTTACCGATACCCCCATTCTATCTAAAAGACACCTCAAATTTTTTAGGGTAAAAATGTCATTACACTCTATTTCTTCTTTTTTTTCTCTTTATTGTTACACTCTCTTTCTTACTTTTCACTTTTCTCTTACACTCCGTTTCTTTCTTTTTTCTCTTTCTTCTTACACTCTCTTTCCTCATTTTCACATTTCTTTTACACTCTCTTTCTTCCTTTTTTTCTTTTTACTTTACTTTTCCCATAAATAATTATTCTCTTTCTCGTATCACTTCACTTTAATTCTTTTAACTAAATTTCTAAATTTATATAAACACTACTTTAATTAAAAATTTTGAAGACTACTACTATAAACTTACTATCTAAAAAACAATAAAATTTAATGACTATTTAAATTATTAATTAATATTTAAAACAAATATCTCTTATTGATAATATAATATCTATGTTATGAATATTATTATTATATAGTGGAATGGATGTCCATCTCTCTCCCATCTTCTAATTACTCCCTTGTAGTGGCTTTTCATTAGTGACCACTCACTTGCCAATTCTCACCCTATAAATAGGGTTCAGCTTTTGTATAGACATACATATGTGAAGAGCATAATGGAATGACTTTCTCATTCTCTTCTTCTCTCTTCTTCATCTCATATTTGTTCTACTCTAGTTTTGGTTATTTTTATAACACGTTATCAGCACGAAACTCTACCATATGATTGATGGCATAATCATCTCCAGGTTCTATTGCAAGAATACTTTTTCATCTTCTCCTTCATCTTCTTCTTCTTTTCACTATCATTTATTTGCGATCTTGTTTATATTTTATCTCATTTTATATTTATTTATCATCGTTGATGAAAATTTGTGATATAGTTCCAGAAGAACAATAAATCTATTATCCAAGCATCCCTGAAGGATTGCACAAATAACTGTTTTTATGTATTATTGTTTTTGAAGATTTATGATACAGTTCCTGAAGAACTTAAAATTCTAATATCCAAACATCCCTGAAGGATTGCTCATTGTATGGTTTTTCTTGATAATCATTGAAGAAGTATTGTGGTATTGTTCCTGAAGAACTAATGATTTGGTAATCCATTTCCTTGTAGGATTGCACAAAGAATTGTTTTTGTCCGTGGAGATTTGTGATAGTTCTTGAAGAACTCAAAGAAAGAAGAACTTAATATTCAAGCATCCCTGCAGGATTTCTCTAAACATGATTTTTTTTCTTCCCGTCAATGTTTAGATTTTGTGGCATAGTTCTTGAAGAAGAATTGATTAGAAAGTATAATTCTCTTTGATCATCATATAAGAGAGATTTGTGATCGAGTTCCTGAAGAACTCGACTTTTACACAATGATTGTAATCTATAAGATCTATTTGATCTTAGTGTGTTTTGAAGCAAAAGAAATCAAGAGAAATGGCGTATAATTTATGTCTCAAATAATCTCATGAATTAGCAAAATGAGAAAATATTTCCGAAAATATTATTAATCAAGATTATGTGATACGGTGATTGAAAAGAATACTCACAAACCACTCCATGGATTGAAGTTCATTCCTAGAAGTGAATGATTCACCTTATAATTTTGGTACAACAAAGGTTGTGTGGTGATGATCATTGATTGTGGTAAATATTATCATTATCCTATTTAAATATCATTAGCATATGATTTGTGATTATGCCCTTTGTTATTTCTAATATTGGTGTAGTAACTCATGGATTATGGAAAAATGTAACCTTTCTTTTTCCTTATGCTTAGAATTCCAAATAAAAATGTTGCATTAAAAAAGTGGAATAAGAAAAATTGAATGTATGACTAGACCCTAAAGAACTAGACACTTTATGTTCTTATTTTCCATCCTAACTTTTTATTATCTTGTTGTAATTTAATATATTACCATTACATTATAACGCATTTGAAATGACATGGATCGTACCTATTAGAATTGTCTGTCTCGAATTCTTTATGTATAAATAGTATTTTTTTTTTAAACTAGTATGTGTGGTTTATACAGTTTTGTTTATTGAAGAAAAATGTGTGTCTCCAATTTTAGGTATATAGATGGTAATATTTGTTATACGCATTCTTAATAGTTTTATATTTTGTTATTTGAATAGTCAAAATTTAATACATTATTTTTGTTTAAATAGATATGAGCGCGAACAAAATTATGTTATAGTAAATCGAACATAAGTTTAGTAGTCTATATAGTTTTACTATTTAGTATACGTTTAGCAAGATTATCATGAAGTAGTTTTACTATTTAGTTTTATATTTTATCTGTCATTTTCTCTCAATGCCTTTTAACTATAATGCTATTGGTTAGCTAGCTTAAAATAGAGCTTAGTTTGATAGCTATTCTATGTTTTTACAATATAACTAAGATTATATATGTGTATTTTATATTAAATTGCATACATTATCTAGTTATGGCCAGAAGTCATATAGTAACTTGTATACTTGTTATCAACTTGTAACCAGAAGTTTGCAAAATATAATTGAAGACTCCAGAAGAGTTAGTATATTGTTAATTACCTAGAGGACAATTTTGTTGTACACATTGATACTAAACTATAATCTCTTAAGTCTCTTAGAAACTTACTAAGGTTTAAAGATATTTGTCCAAATAGATGTCATATTGAATCAAAAAATGAAGAAGATATTGAACATCTTTATATAACGAGGCATGTTAATCAAAAAATGAAGAAGATATTGAACATCTTTATATAACGAGACATACTTTGGATAGAACAAGTGTAGTGGAAAAGTTGTCTGCTTTTTCCTCTGATTTGTACTACACTTATATATGTGCAATTGAAGCACATATTGTAAACCAGAAGTTTACATATCATAATAATTTTGTTGTTGGCGAGATCGGTTGGGCCATCCCGATAATATAATGATGCGAAAAATGGTTAAAACTTCTAGGTGAGCCTGTATTGAAGAGCCAGCAGTTTCTTCAATCTACTAATTTTTGTGTTCACTAGTTTTGTCAAAGGAAATTGGCAATTTGAGAGAATAAGTCTCTCGTATTTCTAGAACTTAAATAAAGCGATATTTGTAAACGAGTACACTAATCACATGGACCATTTAGATATTTGTGATTTTAATTGATGCATCAACTAGATGATATTATATATATATATATATATATTGTCCTCAACTCACAACCGGAAGTTTGTGAGATTGTTTGCTCACTAATTTGAGTAAGAGGTCATTATGTGAATTACTCTGAAAGCATCTGATAAGTATTGTATGTCGATTAGAATTGATAGTAGCATACGTTCTTTCATAAAATGGTCTTGAAGCACCATTCTTTAGACGTCTAAAGTTAATTATATGACCAATACTTATCAGATAAGAAATTCCAATTTCTACTTGGGAACATGCAATTTTGCATGTTGTAACTTTGATTCGCATCAAGCCAACAAGTTATCACAACTCTCCCCCTTTACATCTAGTTTTTGGTCACGAACCTAGTATTTCCCATCTTAGAATTTTTGGATGTGTAGTGTATGTTCCAATTCCTCCATTCACAATGCACTATGATGGGTCCTCAAAGAATTTTGGGAATATATATTGGATATAAATCTCCATGTTAAAGTATCTTGAGCCAACAATTGGAGACTTGTTTATAGTCCAGTTTGGTAACTATCATTTGATGAATTAAATTTCCCAACATTAGGGGGAGAGAATAAGCAGCTGGAAAAAGAGATCAGTTGGATTGAATTATCATTGTCTCATCTTGATCCTCAAACTAAACAATGTGAACTAGAAGTTCAAAAGATAATTCATTTGCAAAGCTTAGAAAATCAACTAGCAAATGCATTCACTGATCTAAAGGTGTGACCAAATCATACATATCAGCTGCTAATGCTCCAATAAAATGGATGTCCTTGTTGGACAATCGAATATTGAAAAAATGAGTCTCAATCGCGCCTGAAGCGTGGTAGACCAATCGGTTCCAAAAACAAAAATCCTCGAACAAGAAAAGGAGCTGAAACCAAAGATGGTCCAAGCAAGGATATAGAAACTCTAAAAGAGTCTTCAGACATAATTGACATTTCAGTTCCAGAAGAACTAATCAGGTACCTGAAATTAAATATTTTGAAATTAAAGAGATCTCAATTAATTATGTCAAGAATGAAATAAAATGGAACCGAAATGAAGTCAACGTTGATAATGTTTTTACATATAATATAGCGCTAAATGTGATAAATGATTGTGAGGATCATGAACCAAAGTCTATTAAAGATTATAGACAAAGTGAGATTTGGCCAAAATTGAAAGATTAAATTCAAACAGAATTAAACGCGTTTTACAAGCAAAAGGTTTTTGGACCTGTAGACCAAACACCATGAAGGTGTGAAACCAGTCGAATACAAATGGGTTTTTGTGTAAAAACAGAATGAGAATGGTGAATTTGTGAGATACAAAGCTCGACATGTTGCTCAAGGGTGGATGAAAAGTACTTAATTAGCCTTGTAGCACATGAAGAACTCAATTTAACAAGATGGATGTTACTAAGACTTATTAGTCTGACAAATTTGATAGTCATAATTATTTGAAGATCCCCGAAGGATTTAATATTCCGAGAAACACTTTTGGGACTCTCGAGATGATTACTCAAATTGAGTCAATCCCTCTATGAAATAATATAATTTGAACACACGTGGTAAATCATCTCAATTCTCATTCTAAAGGAGGGATATAAAAATGACATAATTTGTCCATAAAGCTTTATGAAAATATCAAGAAATGAATTTCTATAGTTTTCTATTATTGGAACTCTTGAAGAGCTTTTCAAAATTATAGATTACTCAAAGAAAGAGCTCTATATGAATGACCACAAATTATATATGATGGATTTTTTAGGTTGAACCTATAAATGATCTCTACATGAAAAATCCCAGAAGGATTCATGATATAAAGAACTATCTTTAAATAAAATACTTTTGAAAAACAAAGTCTTGAGTCGCTCTGCTGATCAAACAATTAGCTGATTAATTTTTTTGTTTACCAAGTTATAGAGAACTAGTTTTTATTGAGTACATGATTTGTGTGGCAAGAAAATAATAAATATTTCGATTCCGAAGACTATAACCTAGCGCTAACAAAGCATACATGCATATTACGAAATGCTACATCGCTTGATATGATAATGTTATGTGATAATTAGTAGTCATATAGTTCATTACAAACCAAAATGCATTAGAATAAAGTGGGATGCATATTTTATGTTTGACTATCCTAATGAATAAATCATTTTATATATGTTTCCCAAGTTAACCATGTAGATACAAAGTATTTTTCTGATCTAGATCAAGTCAGATCTTAACTACATGTGATGACATTGAAATATCTGTATGATCTTCCAAAATAAATCTATGGTTCTTGCTTCTTTATTTCAAGCTCAAATGCCAGCAATTCATGGAAGGTGTTCTGAAGATAATATTGACCGCAAAGCTCCATAAAAAGAGGATATATTACAAGTGTCAGGGCAGAGTAGATTGCTCCATATGCACTTAAGGAGAAACTCCAGATGTTGAAATTCATATTCTGAAGTGACGCTTCATTCAGGGGGAGAAATTAAGCTGCACTCTTTTTTCCTTTGCCATGGTTTTGTCCCACTGGGTTTTCCTGGAAAGGTTTTTAATGAGGCAGTTTCCACTGGCAGGATATTGTACTCTTTTTCCTTCACTGGATTTTTATCCCATTGGGTTTTTTCTAGTAAGGTTTTAATGAGACATATATCCTCGATGGACATCCAAGGGGGAGTGTTATGAATATTATTATTATATAGTGGAATGGATGTCCATCTCTCTCCCATCTTCTAATTACTCCCTTGTAGTGGCTTTTCATTAGTGACCACTCACTTGCCAATTCTCACCCTATAAATAGGGTTCAGCTTTTGTATAGACATACATATGTGAAGAGCATAATGGAATGACTTTCTCATTCTCTTCTTCTCTCTTCTTCATCTCATATTTGTTCTACTCTAGTTTTGGTTATTTTTATAACAATCTAACTTTTATTATCTACTATAATCTACTAATCAACTAAAATAATCAATTGAAACTACGAGATAACTGCACTGATAAATAAAAAACACGGGATAACTGCAGTGATATATAAAAAAACACGAGATTAATATTTACCTTTGATATTTATAATTTTTTTGACAATTTATAATTATTATTTACCATTGATAATTATAATTTTGGAAAACTACTATAAAACTACTATCTAAAAAAACACGTGATAACTGCAATAATCTACTAATCAACTCAAATAATCTAATATAAAAATACGGGTTAACTGCAATAATCTAATAATCAACTCAAATAATCAATTGAAACTATGAGATAACTGCAATGATATATAAAAACACACGGGATAACTACACAAATATATAAAAAGACAAATGATTAATATTTGGCATTGATAATTAAATTTTTGGAAGACTACTATAAACCAACTATCTAAAAAACAATAATATTTACTGACTATTTAAAATACTGATTAATATTTAAAATAAACATTTCTTATTGATAATCTACTATCTAACAAATTTACGAGATAACTGCACGGATATATAAAAAAACACGAGATTAATATTTGTCATTGATAATTAAATTTTTTGAAACCTACTACTACAAACCTACTATCTAAAAAATAAGCAAGCTTAATGACTATTTAAATTACTAATTAATATTTAAAACAATTATTTCTTATTGATAATCTACTATCTAACAAATTTACTATCTACTATAATATACTATCAACTAAAATAATCAATTGAAACTACCAGATAACTGCACGGATATATAAAAAACACAGGGATAACTGCAGTGATATATAAAAAAATACGAGATTAATATTTGCCATTGATAATTATAGTTTTTGAAAACTACTATCTAAAAAAACAAGAAGGCTTAATGACTATTTAAACTGATTAATATTTAAAACACACGCGACAAATATTTGTCACTAATACCTAAAAAATGACAAATAATTGTTACTGATATATAATAAAAACACGGGATACATATTTGTTATTGATAATCTACTATCTATCTTTCACTATCTACAATAATCTACTAATCAATTCAAATAATCAATTGAAACTATGAGATAACTGCACTGATACATAAAAAAAATACTAGACAACTGCACTGATATATAAAAAAATACGGGGATAATTGCAATGATATATATAAAAACACGGGATAGTTGCACTGATATATAAAAAAAACATGGGATAACAACACTGATATATAAAAAAAAACACTGCACTGATATATAAAAACACACGGGATAAATGCTCATATTGTTTTTAAATGATACTTTTACATTTTTAGTTTTAATGTTTATCAATTTTTTATTTGAAACTCTTTTTTTATCTACTTTAAATTTTTCTTTATTTTCACAGGGTAATGTTCAGACTATTTAAATACTCTCTAAATTCATTCCTAAAAAGAACACGACAGCACCTGTTCGTATGCAAGTCATCCTCTATATTTTACAATTGATTTTAGATTAATGAGATTTGAAACTAACGTTTCTATTTGAGGTAATCGTATCCGATCGGCCTGGGGATGCACCGGTACGGTAATAGTTACTACCAGTAAAGTACTCCCAGAACTAGACTATACTATTAACGAGCATAGCACACGTAAAAAAAAAGAGCATAGCATCGATCTCAAACGTGGTGGAAGCAGTGACAGCGGGGACCTGAGTAGAGACTCTCGTGAAACACAATAATATCAGTTCCCGGGAGCACAGTACAGTACTTACCTCTCTCTCTCTCTCTCTCATATCCCTATCAACAATGCTCCCGTGATTTGGAGCAGCCTTTGCATCAATTCACTTTACAATCGAAATTCACAAGTCAACCCCAAAACCAGAGAAATCGATTTCAATCTAGAATCTTCCTCATCCTTCTTCTTCTTCTTCCTCGTGATGACTCAATCTATGTCTCACAAGCCTTCCATAGACTCATGCGTCTTACAGCTTCGCACCTGGAGACCCTTTCAACTCCAAACCACTCCCTCCATTGATGGGTCCCACAACCCAACAACAAGACCTTGCTACCATTCCTCCAACAACAAAACCAACATCAACAAACGCCCTTGTCTCTCCGATCGCACCACTACCTCCTTTTCTCTCGACCTTTCCAAACTCACCCTCGCCGACGACGATAAACCCAACAACAGAACCGCCAACTACCGTCTCATCGCTCGAAAGAGGCGTCGCCGCGGTTCTAGATCTGTCTCCGGCCGGAGTAGCGATCGGAGTGCCACGCGTCGTTGCTGCTCCGTTGGGGCTTCTGCCGCCTATGGGACCTGCTCCGATTTTCCGGTGGCGATGGGAACTGACTCTAGTGGGGAGCTGTTTGGAAACGGGGATGCGAATTGGTCTTCGGATGTGAGTGATGCAAAGCATTCGAGGGATGGAGGAAGTGGAGAGAAGGAGAAGGAGAATGTGGGAATTGGGTTTGGGGTTAGTGGGTGCTCTGATGCTAATGGGAATGAGTCTGGGTATGGGAGTGAACCGGGTTATCGTGGGGATGCTGAATTTGGATATGGAGATGAGTTTGATGAGGAAGAGGATGATCACAGATTGTTCTTTTGGGGCAACCAATTTGGAGGTAAATTTTCTATTTTTCTTTCTTCACAGCTTTCTGTTGTTGTTTGCCCAAAAGTTTTAATCTTTTTTTTTTGGGTATTAGACTACTAGGTGTCTCGTGTTTTTGCTATTGCTGTAATGTAATCCAACTTCCCTTTAAGCTAAGCTGGGTTGCTGGAATAAACACCATCAATATTTTGAGATTGATCATTGTTGCTTAGGGTGTGTTCAGCATTTAGTTCAAATACCTACGAAGCACGGACACGTCGACACTGACACTGCTAATTCATAAAGTATAGGACACCGACACCGATACATATATAATTATTTATTTATTATAATTCAATAAAATAGGAACATTATCTTTAAAAGATCTAAATTGAACAATATATTTCATATAAAAAAAAATTCTTAAACAAAATACGATAGTTTTTCACACTCATTCTCCATCTACTATACCAAAAAGTTAAAAATGATGTAATCAAATTTGATGTTTTCAAACCCTTTAATGATCATCACTATTTCGACACATCTTTAACCTCTCTAGAAGTGTCCAAAGAGTGTCTAAGGTGTGTCGAAGCAAAGGAAAAAAAAAATTTTAGGACACTTGTCTGAGGTGTCGGAGGCCTGTCGTACGAGTGTCATATGGGTGTCGGACACTGGGACACGCCTAATCTCAGAGGTGTCCGTGCTTCATAGTCAAATACAAGGGGAAAATTAGTGAGAAATTTCTAATGGAGTAAATATTGATGATTGAATAAAATTTCTTACACATTCAACTTAAGGATTTTTTGGTACTTCAAAAAATTGTGAAAAGAATGAAAAAAAGATCAGAGGAACTTTTATATTGGGTATTTCTTCTAATTGCAAAGTGTACTTGACGGCATTCCAACCTACGAACATCAATGGTAGGTCTCCCTGAGTCAGTCGCATACCCCTCAGTTTAACTAGGCCTCCCTATTTAAGGTTGTCAGAAGAGTCTACTTGTTAAGGATAATAGGGGTCAGTTATTCGATAGTCAGGGGTGAGTTACTCGGTAATGAGCGGTTGGGTACTCTGCTGTGGGGAGTTGATTCATATGTCTTATCAATTGGTATCAAGGGAAGACCAGGGAAATAACTCCTGGAAGCATGGAAGGTGATATTAAGAGTAAGCATATTGGGTTGACCGTGCTCATTAGGATGAGTTCACGGGCCTTACTTGGCCATAATGGTCCACAAATGAACAGACATGGAGACTCCATCAAACCCTGGATAGACTTTGGATACAAGAAGTGGTCCTAGCCAAGTCATACCCTAGCCCACCTAGCCTCACACCCGGCCATTCCCTGAGGAACATAGTAGCTGTGTGGTGCCACAGAGAGAATTATCATTCAAAACTGCTTATTGCCTACAAATACAAAGTCGCTGGCTCCATGACAAACAAGGCAATGTTGGAAACCACCTACATATTGGATTTGTTTTCTGCCATGGAACTCAAGGAGCTGCTTGGGGGGGGGGGGGGGGATTGAATTGAACCCCTGTAGGAGGAACCATATAGTTCCTATAAAGTTCTCTTTTCAATACCGACTACTGAGCATCTCATTGTTTAGGAAAATACTTCCTTAAAATTTCCCCCAAACCAAACTTAGCCTAAGTATTATCTGGTGTTGGGAGGGTAACGTTTGAATTCCATCATGCCATGTCCTTTGGAGTTTGATGAAATTTTGAAGTTACAGCTTGTTGGGAAATTAAAAATGACATTTTATTGCCTTAGTCCTTCTCCCTTCTACAACCGTGTAGTGCCCGAGAGTGAAATCTAAACATATTTTGGTTGATCAGTTCCCTTTAGAAAAGGCCTCCGGTTTTTCTTTATTTTTGAACTACGGTGATTCTTACATTATAGATGCTCAGCAAGATAATTGGAGAATGTGCCAAAAAAGACTCCTTGCAGATTTTCAAAGTCTTCTTTGTAGTATGTATTTTTAGAATTACATGTTGCTTAAATAGATAGAAATCCGGCATACAAACTTAACAAAACCATGGTTTGAGGTTCGGGGATTGAGGTATCACTGTGCACAAATGATGGATGGAACAACACAACAGTTGTTTGAAGTGTTATGATTTCGCTAGAGTTGGGAATAGGCCATGATGTGGTGAGTGATTATTGTTTAGAGAATTTTTTCTGGAAGTGCTGGGGAAAACTTAGTTATTTGAATTTTGAAAAACAAGAGATTGTCTGCAAATGGCATTACTGATTGGTACTAACTTATTGAGGTAAGGAAATGGAATGTTGTTAGGTACTGGGTTTGGGCCTAAGCCCAATAGAGAATTGGTTACAATTGTTGGTGCCTCTAATTTGTTAGAGGAGGAAGCATAGATATAGGGAGAGGGCATGGAATGGTGGGATTTATTGAGTATGAATCTCAATTAGCAGCTTTGAGGTTTAGGCAGAGAGAAATGTCTTTTCTCTGAGGAGCCTTTGCTGTGGGGTTACATAGGGCTTTCTTCTGTAATACATCTATTGATCAACAGTATCATTTCTGGTTTCAATTGGTGTGGTCTGCCGGCTGATGAGGGAGAGCCAGTGTTGCCAGAGATGGCGGACATGTGGATCAAGAAGGTAGAACTTCCAGAATTCACTGGGACAAGACAGTCCCTATTGGGTGGATTGCTAAGGCGGAAAAATTCTTCGAAGGATGTTTTGGTTTTATTCTTGGTGCCAAGAAAACCGGTATCTAGCAGATGTTCTGAAGATGATGAATTATTCACTAGAAATAGCCAAACCACATTTACGAGGAATTGTATATTTGCAATTTCTATTTATGCCTGGTGACAAATTACTCTGTTGTTTGCAAACTACCTTTCTTAGAAGATTTTGAATGTCACTGTACATACAAAGATGAGCCTGTTCAGATGATGAAAGGTCTCAGAAAATAAGATAGGAAAAGGCAAAAAATCATTTAATATGTTCCGTTGTCACTAGGATTAGAAGCTTTATGTTTCCTTGAAACATCAGTGATTGTCTGTTGCAATTGCCTGTGGGGAACACACGAACCACATGCATTATGCTTATGCATAGTCGATTGAGTTGAAAGGTTCTATATTTATTGTCTTGTCTGATTGTAGTTTTTAGGTTAGTAGAATAGTATTTACTTTTTTTTGACGAAATTCGTACGATAATACTCTCTTAAAAGCATAAATAAAACTAGTAGTGTAGTTGGTTTATTGGTGTTTTTCAGATATTAACTTGACTGACATCATTCATTGTAGCAGCTGTTGATTCTAAAATGGAGATGGTTGGGGAGAACACTTTGCTAGATCAAAAATCTCATTATAGATGCCGTCGTAGGAAGCAAGATTGTAGAATGGTTGATGCATTAAAGTGACTGTGAATTGGACGACAAAATTCTATTTTTCCTTCAACAGGGGATGGGGACTGACACCTCCTTCTTTTGTGCATGAATCCCTGACTATGTGGTTTTTAGAGCGAGCATTCATTCATGTGATGCTCCACACCCTCCTACTGACCCATCTACCAAAACAATATACGAAGTATTTTAGCAACTTCGGATGTATGATATGATATAGCCATATAGGTTTGAGACCATTATTGAACTGTGATGTATTGACGTGTGAAAAACAAGGGAGGACGCTTTGTTTAGTTGTTTGGGATGTGCAACTTTTAATCTCAGCCGTACAAATTTTACAGAACACAGTTGAAAATAATCTCTCAACTATTAACATGTTTTGACCAACTAACCTGCCATTACTCTGAGTTTGGATTATATAGTCCGTCAGTTGTTACGAGCTAACGAGCATGTTATTTCAGCTCATTTTAGGACTCAATGTCAAAATTCTTGACCTTGATATATTTTTCAAAATTCCAAGATTAATATAAATTAACCTTCATATTATTGTAAAAAAAAACCTTCATATTAGTAAATGCTAACTTTATATAAAAATAAAAATAACACTTTCTGGAACTACTTTAGGTTTTCTTTGGCAAGGTCAATCTAATAACTTATAGATGATAGTTTATAGTGAATAAACTTGTAGAAGTGTTTGATATTGTGAACTTGTACCACTATTTCACTAGTCTATTATAGTGTTTTTGGAATTATAGTCGAAGTAGTGGTTGATTTTATAGCTTATAAGTTTCATCTTCTCTCTTGCTATTTCTCTTATCACTTTAATTAAATTTCTCATTTATATTTTTAAGTCAAATCAATTGCTTTTTTTTATAAACACTTTAAATAATCAAAAATGCTAAATGTTATGAAGCCAACTTGTACTAAAGACAAGAAATACACTAACATTGTTTTGTTATTATTTTTTTATCCTTCACTTATCTTTTGTTTTACCACTTAACCATTGTATTGTTAGTTTTCCCCACTGTTATCAAATCCAACACGAAACTATTTCGTACTCTTTAGCATCACTCTTAAATAATATGCTAGATTTTCTGCTATGATCTATTCACTATTAACTTATTCACAGTCGATTGTTTAATTTATATGTTATCTGCTAACTTTTTACTTAGCTAGACCTTTTTTGAAAACAACATTCTAGTCCTCATGAAATTGTTGCCATTCGATGGCCCAAATAATCAGTCATTTCATTTGAGAAAAAAATATGAATATTTTTTAATATGACCTCTCAAAAAAAGTCATCGACAGATTTTTACTATTTTTAATAAAAATGAAAAAAATAATATTTTATTAAAAATTACTTTATTTCATTTAAATAACTTAGACAAAAAGACTGAAACAACGACGTCGTATAGCTGCATTAGGCAGGCTACCGATAAAAAGAAACGACACGAAGAAGAACAAGGGGGATCAGACGTGAGAGATGGCGAGAGACGCAGTTCTTAGCGCGTACCGCGCGCTGTTGAAAGCCACTCGAAAATCATTCGCCGGCGATACTCTGATGCTGAGGGAATCTGCGGTGGAAGTACGGAAGAAGTTCGAGGAGAACAGGAGCGTCACCTCCGAGGACGAGATCCAGAAGCTACTCGAAGAGGCCGGTGAGGCCTCCCATTTCATCACCAATATGATCGTACAGGCACAACTAAATACCGACGCCGGAAGTTACGGTACGTTGTTCCCCTCTTTCTTTTGTTTTGCACTCCATCTGTTTGGTTATTTGTTTATCTTGAAATCTAGTGATCAACGTTAGCACTCTGCTGTGAAGTGAACTTAGAATGTCATGGAATATTTAATTTTCTGTTTATTTTTAAGTGCGTCAGTTGTGTAGATAAATTTTGAGCTAAATATTTCGGGCAAATTGGTTAATGTAATGCTATTTGGGAAGTAATCTATGCATTTCCTGATCAATAGGAGAATGTCATTTCCAATTGTAACATTCATTTATGAGATATGGCTGCACCCGCTGTCTGCTGTGCATTTTTTCATTAGGAATTAACAAATACCTTCACTAACTACAGAAGTCTTTGAGTTGGGTCACCTGCATATAATAAGTACTCCTAGTCCTAGGGTTTGAAAGTGTATTGCGCATCTGAGGTCTCGGATCAGCTGAATTGAGGTTACTTAATTCAGATGTCTACAGTTAGTCTCATAAAAGTGGATCAATGTAAGATCAACTTCTATTGACCCACTTTTGCTTATAATTTGGGAGGAGTATACGTAGGCAATAGGCATTCAAGATCTCTAAATGGAGAAGCTAAATGAGAGATTTTCTAAGTCAATTATGGTGCAAAAATTGATTTCAACTCATAAGAGAAGCTATTAGTTAGAATTGATAGAATTATCACTGCAAGATCATTTTAACTTTTTTCTTTTCTGCAAGTGTTGGTGAAAAATTCGTTAATTTTAAAAACTTATTGCTGCAGTAGTGAAGCCGAGTAAAGAGCATTCGGGAGCAACCCTTGAAATTCCTTCAGAAGAAATTATTCGGAAGTCAGGAGAAGGGCAGGAGAGAAGAGGTTAGAGCAAAGTGTTCTCTTTTCTTGATTGTTTATTTTGTTTAGGAGCAATAAGTAATGTTTCTAGTGCTTGGGAGCGCTTGAAATTTTCTGCTTAGATTCCTTTTTGTGGTAGTAGCTTTTTCTTTTCGATACCTTTGTTCCCTTTTAATTTATCAATGGGAATGGACAGGATATAAAGATGAATTGTAAAAGTTCAGTCTACCTTTTAGTTGTGTGATTGCATGATGTAGCTCACCTGTTTGTCAGGTTGTTTAATTTGAAGCTCCTATATTTATACTCATTTGGTGTTGGTCCTCATATATTTCTGGACATCTCTGATTCAGCAATACATTGTAAAATAAAAAGATGCACTTTTTTTGGTCATCAAAAGACGATGCACTTGATAACCATGTATAGTTATAGTTAAAATCGGCAGGCTTACCCAATTGACAGTTTGAAGCATTCAATAAATAGTGATGCATATGTGATGGTGACAGCTGAGTTCAGGTTATGTCACTAAGTGTCACTCCCTCCGTCTCAAATTAAGTGTCATTTAAGGTTATGTGCGGTTCTTAAGAAAATGATTTGAAATGCTATTTTTTATGTTTAAAAAGTATGGAATGACTAAAATATCCCTTTATTATTATGAGGAGAGAGAAATGGAAAAGTTGGAAATACAAATAAAAGTAAGGGTATTATTGGAAAAAATAATAAATGTTGCATTGGGATTCAAAAGTGACAAATAATTTGAGACAAACAAAAGTAGCAAATAAGACACTTAAATTGAGATGGAGGGAGTAGTATTCAATTTGGGGATTCATATATATTGGATTTATAAAGTTATTTTGGATACAAAAAGGCGCCTAAGTGTTCTTTTAGCCCAAGAAGATACTTTTTGGAGACAAAGAGCTAAGGTTTATTGGCTTCGTGACGGTGATACAAATTCAAAGTTTTTCCATGCTATGACTAGTGCGAGACGTCGTAGGAATCATATCTCTAAGCTGGTGACGGAGGGTGTTGAGGTAACGGAGCAGCAAGGTATGTGCGATATTGCTGGGGGATATTTCACAGGACTATTTCAAAGCAACAATAGTAATTATGAAGGCATTTTTTCTTATGTGCAGCTAGGGGTGTGCATGGTACAAAAACCATACCACACCACACCATACCTCTTTCAAATCGGGTTTACCAATTTTCTAAAAATCGGTTCACATCTATAAATCGGTATATAACCGGTTTGAAATCGGTTTGGTTTTAGCAACCAGTTTACCATTTTTGAAATTGGTTTTTAACTCAAAAGGCGGTTTACCATTTTAAAAAAATGATTTACCAGTTTTGGAAAACGATTTTCACTACCAAAAACCGGTATTGCCGGTTCAATTAAGTGGTAACGTACTAACAACTAGATCAGCAGTAATAATTACTGAAGTGGAAATCAATAATTATCAATTTCTCAAATATATTATTGAATATTATCAACATCAACCTATATTCCAAATTTTTACTCAACTTCAATTACAATTAGAAAAAGGGAAAAATAATCTCAAAAAAAAAAGAAAAAGGGAAAAATTAAAAATGTTCCTTACTTCTCAGATGAGAGAGAGAGAGATTTGTTGAGAACTGCAAACAATCTAGGTGAAAAAATCTACCAATTCGAAATCTTAGGCCATCCGCTTCAAACGAATTAGAATCTAACAACCTCAAAACCTCAAATTCACAACGGATTTTCCCAGATTGGCAAAGAATTTAAGAAGGAAAATGATCTGAGAACCAAATTGATAATTGTTTGAAACAAAAGGAATGAAAATTGTAATGTTGAAAGTAACAAAGGAACCGAAAGTGTTGGAATGAAAATTGTAATGTTGAAAGTAACAAGGGAACCGAAAGTGTTGGGTTCCAACAGAGGTGTCCGAGAGAGAGAGAGAGAGAGAGAGAGAGAGAGAGAGAGAGAGAGAGAGAGAGAGAGAGAGAGAGAGGAGAGAGGGAGAGGGAGAGGGAGGGAGAGGGAGAGAGGGAGAGAGGGAGAGAGGGAGAGCGGGAGAGCGGGAGGGAGGGAGAGGGAGAGGGAGAGGGAGAGGGAGAGGGAGAGAGAGAGAGAGGGAGAGAGAGAGGGAGAGAGGGAGAGAGGTAGAGGGAGAGAGAGAGAGGGAGCGCGAGGGAGAGGGAGAGAGGGAGAGAGGGAGGGAGGGAGGGAGGGAGAGAGAGAGAGGGAGAGAGAAGCAACACGCCTTTTTTTGTTTTCAGAGATATGAGAGATCTGGAAGATTGAAAATAAGTATAGAAGAGAGATAGATCGAGAATGGAATAGAAGGAAGTGCGAGCACCATTACCAATCGGAAGCAACCGCCTGTTCTAGTGGCGGGAGGAGAAACGCTAGCGGTGGTGCCGGCGGCGGGAGGAGAAATGTGCGGCGGTGGTGCCGATGGTGGAAGGAGAGATGTAAGGCGTTGGTGCTGATAATTGTTTGAAACAAAAGGAATTTAAGAACGAAAATGATCTGAGAACCAAATTGATAATTGTTTGAAACAAAAGGAATGAAAATTGTAATGTTGAAAGTAACAAAGGAACCGAAAGTGTTGGGTTCTAACAGAGGTGTCCGATCTGATCGGAGAGAGAGAGAGAGAGAGAGAGAGAGAGAGAGAAGCAACACGCCTTTTCTTGTTTTTAGAGATATGAGAGATCTGGAAGATTGAAAATAAGTATAGAAGAGAGATAGATCGAGAATGGAATAGAAGGAAGTGCGAGCACCATTACCAGTCGGAAGCAACCGCCTGTTCTAGTGGCGGGAGGAGAAACGCTAGCGGTGGTGCCGGCAGCGGGAGGAGAAATGTGTGGCGGTGGTGTCGATGGTGGAAGGAGAGATGTAAGGCGTTGGTGCCGACGGCCGAACCACGTACACGAACTGGACAGGTAAATCCTTTCTCTATTGTATTTTCTCTTATATTTCACTGTTTTCTGTTTTGAGTTTGATGACAAACACTCGCTGTTTGTTCTTTACTGCTTGCAAGGTACCCTTACCATGACACAGCCTCACCACACTCAAGCACAGAGACTCAGGTACTAAACTCAAAAAAACAGAGAAGAAGATCTTAAAGAAAAAAAATAACTTGTAAACTTTTTTATTTCAATGTAGAACTGATTCTGTACAAATTACAAAGTGTATATATGTGTATATTTATAGCTTTCACTGGATCTGTTTAGCTGTTAGAAGGATTTGTTTTAGATACAAACCCAGTTTGTTATATTAACAAACTGGTTAACAAACTGTTAACTACCAAAACAGATTTGTAACCATATTATAACAGCTTTTAAATAGCTGTTATATTATTTTCAGGGTATTTTAGGAATTTGCATTAAATTCCAGCAAAACAAAGTAAAATTTTTCTTCATATTTGATTTTGAAAGTGGTTTGAGATGAAAGAAAACAAAAGATGAATAAGAAAAGAAGTTTTAAACAAGTCAAAAAAAGTTTAATATGTTGCTCAAGAATATTAGGAGATATCTTCTCAAACGCGCATAATATAAAAGTAAAAATTAAAATATTCATAAATATAGCGAAGCTTTATCGACACCAACGAAGAAAGTTCAGCAAGACCTATATTGGGTTTCTATCACGCAAGGTTTTAAAAACCGGACCGGACCGGCCGGTTCAACCGGTTGAACCGGGAACTGGATCCCTGGTCGGTTGGTTCAACCCCATTTGAACCGCAGGCCAAAGAACCGCCCCAGAACCGGATTGAACCGCCAAGAACCGCTTTGAACCGGGAACCGAACCGGGTTGAACCGGTTTGAACCGCCCTGCATTTTTTTATTTTAAAATTTACTTTTTTCTCCAAAATTTAATATTTTTTATTTTTTATTTAATAAATTACTTATCCGGTTCAACCATGGTTGAACCGGTTGAACCGATTGAACCATGAACCGGAGGTCTCGCCGGTTCGATCTCCGGTCCGGTTTTAAAAACATTGCTATCACGCAAAAGCTTGTTTAATTTGGAACTATTTGTCTTGTGTTGTCTTTTAACATGTATTGAGCACAATTTAAGTTTTTTTTAATGATTTTTTGTTATCAAATTGGCGAAATTGATCATTGCAATCTTCAACTATATATCTTTGGCTAAACAGCTGTTTTGGCCCCTTTATCTTTGGGGTTGGTGTCACTTTGGCCCTTTATCTTTTTTTTTTTCTCGTTTTAGACCCTCATGTTTTTTTTTGTGTCATTTTGGCCCCTGCCGTTAGTTTTTTCTAATGGACGCCACACTGGCAGTTAACTGCTGGCGTGGCGTCTTAAATGTCAGGGTTGACTTGGACTTGATTTGGTGATGTGGCACATAAGGGACCAAATTGAAATTCAAAAAGAACATGGGGGGCCAAATTGACACAAACACAAAACATTCATCTTCTTCCTCCAAACACCACCTCCATCTTCATCTTCTCCGGCGAGCCACCACCACCACAAACAGTGACACTGTTTGTGGTGGTGGGGGTAGGGATGGCAAAACGGTCCGGCCCGGCCCGGCCCGGCCCGTTTTGCCTTCGGCCCGCTAAAAACGGGGCGGGGCGAGTCGGCCCGCCAAAAATGGCGAGTTCAAAAGACTGGCCCGGCCCGCTAAGTGATGGGCTGGCGGGTTGGCGGTCCGGCCCGTCTGAATTTTTTTTTTTCAATATTTTTGAACAAAAAACTTACATGTTTTTAACATTTCAATTTCAATAAGATTTTTCACCTGCTTTTTAAAATAGATTTTTTATAAAGCATTTTTAACAAATTTTTACTTTAAAAACTCTTGACATATTCAAAATAAAAGTATAAAACAATAATAGCATTGGAATTACTAGGATTAACTATATAGCAGCTAAAAGTATAAAACAAAAATAACATTGGAATTACTAGGATTAACCATTAAGAAATGTCACCTAAAAGGCTAGAACCATCAACCAAAAGGTCCAAATCCATAATTCGATCTTAAAAACCAAAATAAGTATTTTGATTGCTTGATAATGATAACTAGGGATTAACCATCAACTTCAAGCAACCAAAATAAATATTTTCAGGAACCAAAAAACCATAATAAGTACAATATATGGCACAGATCAAAAGATTGAATACACAAACAATTATCAAAATTGTATTTATTGTTTTGTGGACCAATTTGACAAAAACAGGCACCAATTTCCAGCGAACGAAGACAGCCCATGCATCGATTTTTTTTGTTCAAGAAATCTTGGAACAAAACTTGTATTATGGAGGATACGGAGCAAACTGTGATTCAGAAATGCGAACCAGGGAAACGTGAATCAGAACAAAACAGTCTAGAGAACAAAAAAATGATCCAGAGAACAAACCGTGATTCAGGAGATAATTCAGCAGAAAAACGTGATGCTGCACAAGACGCTCTAGAGATAAATCGCGTTGGATGATTCAGCAATCCAGAAAGCAAAAACGCGATTCAGATGTTCGATCTTGTAGAGAAGAAGAGTTCAGGAACACCGTTGAAAGGAGATGAGACGCCGTTGAAGGGAGAAGAGCGTGTTTGGTTATTGTTTGTACAGTGAGAAGTGAAAGAAGGGGAAAGTTGAAAACATAAAGTGATTCTGTTTAAAGTTTTTTTTTTTTTAAAAAAACGGGCCGGCGGGCTGACCCGCCCCGTTTTTGCTTTAGCCCGCGGTTTTTTTTTTTTGGCGGGGCGGGTTCGGCGGGTCAGCGGTCCCAATACCCCAGCCCAACCCGCCTTTTTTTGGCGGGTCAGCGGGCCGGCCCGGCGGGCCAAACCCGTTTTGCCATCCCTAGGTGGGGGAGGCTCACAGGAGGTGGTGGTGGGTCACCGGAGAAGATGAAGATGGAGGTGGTGTTTGGAGGAAGAAGATGAATGTTTTGTGTTTGTGTCAATTTGGCCCCCCATGTTCTTTTTAAGTTTCAATTTGGTCCCTTATGTGCCACATCACCAAATCAGGTCTAAGTCAACCCTGACATATAAGGCGCCACGTCAGCAGTTAACTGCCAGCGTGGCGTCCATTAGAAAAAACTAATGGCAGGGGCCAAAATGACACACACAAAAAACATGAGGGTCTAAAACGAGAAAAAAAAGAAGATAAAGGGCCAAAGTGACACCAACCCCAAAGATAAATGTTCAAAAGAGCTATTTAGCCTATATCTTTCATGAGATGATGAACTTGGCGGAAACTGTGACAAAATTATAAAAATAGAGCATCTCGTTGTATCCAAGATTAGCGAGAAACTCAGCTTCCAATCACATGTTACTTACTTTTCCCATCTCTTTCAAGTTCACCATCCATATACCTTTTTTAGTTGAACTCACTAGCCTCTTGCCTATATAGCAACCACCCCCAGAAAAAGGTTCAGTAAAGTGACTAGTAAAACATAACAATAACACTATGCTTTCAAAAACCAGTCTTACTGTTCTCAAATTCATCTATAAGAACACTGTAAGGTCATTACTAACTCTTCCATCTTCAAGTTCAACTTCTCCTCTGGTCTTTCTCCAAAAATGATCAGAAGAATACCACACCTTATATTACTGCTTACATTTATTTTTCTTTCATTCCTCGTAAATACTAGCCAATTAGTATTTGCAAAAGGGAGAGACAATGTTAAAGAAGCTTGCAAAGTAACAAGGTATCCAAACCTTTGCATCAGCTCACTTGATCCATTCTCTAGCAGTGCTGGAAGAAGTCCAAGCAGGTGGGCAAGGGCAGGAGTATCAGTAACAATCGGCGAGGTTAAGAATGTTCAATCATATCTGAAAAACTTGAAGCGACAAGGGCGTTTGAGAGGAAGAGACAGAATTGCACTTTCAGATTGTGTTGAGACTTTTTCAGAGGCTCTTGATGAGCTTCACAAGTCACTTAGTGTTCTTAGAAAGCTGAGTAGAAGCACATTTGGTACACAAATGAGTGACCTTAATACATGGATAAGTGCAGCACTCACAGATGCAGATACTTGCCTTGATGGTTTTCAAGGCAAAAAGGGAAGGAAAATTCAGTTGCTGCAAAATAGGGTTCTTAAAGTCTATTATGTAACAAGTAATGCTTTAGCTCTTGTCAACAAACTTGGAACTACAGGTTTAGAAAACATATCTGATCCATAGAAGTAGTGAATATATTGTAAATGATGTGTTTATCCATGGAGATAGAATAAGCTGTTAACAGCAGTAACTAAGTGATATTCCCCTCAGCAGAGAAAAAAATAATAGTGGTGCGTTACTCCACTCTACATGCAAGGTTGAGTCTTCTGCTCTTGAAAAACCTTATGGATGTTTAGGGTCTGAGGGCTTAGTTGTTAGATTTATTTGATTTCTTTTCTTAAAATAAAATAGCATAGTTTTGTAGACCGAGATATGTATGAATAATTAGTTTGTGGATCAGTTAGTACCATGATGCTGCTTGCTCTTTATAATAACTAGTCCTATTGCCCGTGCGTTGCACGGGGTCGACTAAATCTGATTGTAAAATATAACTTTTTTTAGTTTGAACCAATATTGTTAACTACCACACAATGTCTCAATATACTATCATTGAAAGACTAATACCTGCTCGTGTTTAGGAGCAAATTTTATAAATTAAATAAGAATATTATAAATAATAAAGAAACATTAACAAAGACATTGAAATTGAGCACACATGCAGGATCTGATGAAAACCACCAATAAAATAAAAGCTGTTATATAAAGTTGAAAAAAGATGATGCGGGTTCTATTGTGAATGTCGCTAAAGTTCCCGCAGGAGTAATTGCGCAGAGAGAGATAAAAATATCAACACCAATTTAAGGATGTTTCTAATACTCGTTGGTGCGAAATGACCAAAACAAAGAAGACAACACAAATAAAAAATGAAACACGTAGTATCATGCAGGTTTGGATGAAAATAACCAATAGAATAGAAGCCACTATACAGAGTTGAAAGAATATGATGGGGGTTCTATTCTAAATGTGGCCGAAGTTCCCGTCAATAAAAATTAAATTATAACTATGAATTAAATAAGACGATTATAAAATTAAAAAAGAACATTAACAAACACATTGAAATTTAACATCCATAGATAATAAAAAGAAAAAGTCTAAAGAATTTTAATATCATAATCCATATTCATGCAGAGTTGTGTGAAAACCCAATAAAATATAAGCAACTATACAAAGTTGAAAGAAGATGATGCAGATTCTACCGTAAATGTGGCTGAATAAGTTCTCGTGGGAGTAAATGCTAAACTAAAGATAAAAATACAAATATCAATATAAGTATGCTTCTAATACTCGTTGGTGCGAAATAACGAAAATAAAAAAAGACAACACAAATAGAAAGTGAAATACGTGGGTATCATGCAAGGTTGGATGAAAACCACCAATAAAATAGAAGCACCTATTCAAAGTTGAAAGAATATAATTGGAGTTCTATTGTAAATGTAGTTGAAGTTCCCACAAGAGTAAGTATCTATGACATATTATATATTGCAAGACAAAGAATCAACTTTCAGTAATGATGAATTAAATACTGAATTTAAGAATGTTTGTCATATTCTATATATTCATTAATTACTATTTATAATCAAGTACTAAAAACGAGACTAAAATAAACATGTAAACACCAATTTAAGTATGCTTCTAATACCCGTTGGTGAAAAAACACCAAAATAAGGGTTATAAAAAGGAGGTTGGTGGGAGCACCGACAAAGAAGAAAAAAGGGGGGACGGGGAAGTGAATACTCGCAAAAAATAAATATAAGAATGCAAATATAAGATAAAAAAGTATAAATATTAATTAATATTTTAAAGTAGTAATATTGCATTTTATATAAATAAATTTTTTCACGGTTACAATTTTTCTGAACGCATATAGTACTCCAAAACACATTGTTTAGCATCACACTTTTATTATTTTGCAACGAAATTAATTTATATTTCACCGAACCGGCAATTAAGTAAACGAACTTGCCTATAAAAAAAAAAGGAATGAACTTCACGTATTTGAACATCTAATTCTTTTTCCAGTCTCTAAAGTACCTTAAAACACACTGCTAAATATGGCACTTTACGTATTTTGTGACAAAATTATTTTTTTCGCCAATTCGGTTATTGAGGAAGGAACTTCAAGTATATGAACATCTAGTTTTTTTGGATTTCTAAAATACCTCAGAACAAACTACTTAGCATTGCACTTTACATATTTATCACGAAATTGTTTTTTTTCACCAAACTGGTTATTTAGGAACGAACTTCACGTTTTTGAACATTTAGGTTTTTTTACAGACTCTAAAGTATCTAAAAACACACTACTTAACATCGCACTTTACGTATTTTATCACAAAATTAATTATTTTTTCACCAAATCGGTTATTGAGCAACAAATTTCATGTATTTGAGAACATCTAATTGTTTTTGGACTCTAAAGTGTCTCAAAATGCATTGCTTAGCATCGCATTTTACGTATTTTATCACAAAATTAATTATTTTTTCACCAAATCGGTTACTGAGCAACAAATTTCATGTATTTGAACGTCTAATTGTTTTTGGACTCTAAAGTGTCTCAAAATGCATTGTCTGGGAACAAACTTCAAGTATTTAAACTTCTAAATTTTTTCCTGGACTTTAAAGTATCTCAAAATAGACTACTTAGCATCACACTTTACATATTTTGTCAGGAAATTAATATTTTTCTACCAAACCAGTTATTGAGAAACCAATTTAACGTATTTTAACATCTAAAATTTTCTACGGACTCTAAGTACCTTAAAATACTTTGTTCACAATTGCACTTTATGTACTTTGTAATAAAATTATTTTTTTCTTCACTAAACAGGTGTAATACCCTAATTTTGTCCGATCAAAAATAAAAGATTTTATTTATTTTTAATAAAAATAATATTCATTTTTATGTTCATGTCATGTATTATTTTATTTTAGTTTGCTACAAGTTTTAATTTTTGAAAAAATAATAATAATTAGAAGTATCAAAACAAAATAAGCAAAAGAGGAAATGGGGGGGTCTGTTAAAAATATATAAAGTGCAATCAGGATTGGGCCATCAAAAACCCAACCCAGCAAAAAAGGGCTAGCCCAATTCGCATAACCCATATCCTAACCCTAATCCAACCCATGACCCATAACCCAACTCACCAAAACCCTAATTTCCCTCCTCTCCTAACCCTAATTCGAATTCCACCCCCCTAACCCTAAAACTTGACCACATTCACTCTCCCCCTAACCCTAAAACTTGACCACATTCACTCCCCTTCAAACCCTAGAAATCCGCCCCCACTCCCCTTTATTCCCTCCTTGGAACTCACAATCCCACTTCCACACACTTCCCACTTCCCCACATTCCTCTTCCCCCATACACGTTTCTCTCTCTCCCTCACGCATCCCCCAACGGCTCTCTCCCTCACATCACTCTCTCACTTCTCACACTCAACATTTCCTCCCTCATTCTTTCCTCCCCCTACGGCCCCTTTCTCTCTCACACTCTCCTATCACACTCACTCTCATCTTTTCACTTCACACACTCAACCCTCTTCTCTCCCTTCCACGCCTCTCTCTCTCATACGCCCCTCCATCTCCTTTCTCTCACACAACCTCCAAAACACATCACCTCCACCACTCCCATCAAGCCCTAGCCGTCCACCCTCCCTTCTCCATCTCCACACGTTTTTCCTTTCACATCCTCTCACGAAATCACCATTTTTGGTGCTTCTTTCTCTCCTCTCCCACGAAATCGCCATTTTTGGCATCACCACACAAGAGGCCGTTGGTCCCTCCAAAGCTCACGGTTTCATTCAAGGAAACATGTGTTCCATCTCGTTTTTCTCAAGGATAGCACACACACGGATCTATACACAAGGCTTGGTGAAAAAAACCGAAAGACAAAGCGCATCACTACAAGATCAAGTTTTAGTATAAACGGGGGTACGGTTTTGAAGAAGGGGGGGTTTTTTTTTCGGTTTTGTGTTTAAGAGCAAGAAGGAGGAAGATCCGAACGTGGGTGGAGATCTTGGAGCAAGAAGCGAAATCAGTTTTTTTTCTTTCTTAAAATACTTGAGTGAAAGAGAAAGAGAGAGTTCTTCATTTTTTTCCTTTTTGTTTCTCTTACTAAAATTATCATCAAAATTAATTTTATTCTTTTATGTGAGATCCAAGAGGAAGGATTATTTACTCAAGCTTTGTGGTAATTCCTCTACCTTAGTCTTCTTTTTCGTTTTCATGACCTATTGTACTATTTACATCTTTTATTTCATACTCCTTGCAAGTTATGATTGCTGTATGCATACTTGGATGTTGAAATTTGTGGATTTGTTGATGATCTTCTATGTTATTTTGATAGACCAAATCTCATAATGTCATAATTTGTTGACCACGATTTTGTTGTTTATTTGGGAGTGCCATAATTTGTGGAAATGTATTAATGCATTATAACAACAAATATGATGATTGTCATTAGCATCATAAACCCAATATTTTCTATAAAAATGATTAAGGCAATTTTTCATTATCAAAAGGCAATTTTTATTTATTTATTTTTTTTCTTTTTTTCAACCAAAAATTATTTCAACCAAAAATGATAACAAAAGAACTCTAAAAACAAAAAAACATTTCCTAGTAATCAATAAAAAGAGGTAGTCAACACATTTCTTTTACTATTATTAAATAAACAAGTAAACTGATTTTTATGTTTTTTTTTTCTTTTATTTATTTATCCGTTTTTTTTATTTAACCAAAAATTATCTCAACCAAAATGATCTCTAAAAAAAGAAAAAAACAGAAAAACCTTTCCTTAGTAAAAAAAGAGTGGCAGATAAAACATTTTTTAAAAAAACAAGTAAACCGCTACTTGCACTCCTGTGTTTCTAATGACACCACCTCTGTTTCTTTTAAATTTTCAGACTGCTATTTACACCCCCCAAATTCAGGCATAAGCCCCTTTTCTCACTTAAGCCCAATTTCGCTAACTGGGCCCTCCTATGCGAACTGGGCCTCCTTTTTTCCCACACCCCTAATTTTGATAACTTAACCCCTTTGAAAGAGCCCAGCTTTTACACAGCCCATTGGAACAATTTCTTGATTTCTGCACCCCCTCTTTTTAAAAACGCAACCCTTCTCACTGTTTACACCCCATTTTTGATAATACAGCCCTCCTACCACTTGCACCCCCTATTTTACTATTTCACCTCCTGTTTCTCTTTTTTTAATTTCGTTTCTTTTCCCTAAGCGAATTTATTTTCTTTTTTTTTTCACAAACCCTTTTTTCCCAATGATGGATAAATGTCTCACAAACCAAAAATCAATTCAATTGCGAAAACCCTTTTGATTACCTAAAAGAAGAGCCAATTATCATTAATGATCACTCGCGCCGTTGCCGTTTGGTTATTAACGATAATTTCATTTTCAAAAGAGTTAGTAGCGCGGCCACTCTAAACCGTTGTTGTTTGGTCGTCGCGAACACTCGAATCAAAAGCAAAACCGATTATCGTTAATGATCACTCGCGCCGTTGCCGTTTGGTTGTTAATGATAATTTCATTTTCAAAAGAGTTAGTAGCGCGGCCACTCTAAACCGTTGTTGTTGGTCGTCGCGAACACTCGAATCAAAAAACAAAACCTTTTTAAAAAAAACAAGAACTACGTAGCTTTGAATTCTCCATCGCACCGGGAGATACGTAGGAGCGGATTCTCTCCGTCAAGCACAACAAACTAAAAACATTTTTTTTTCCTTAAAAAAAAACAAATACTTTTGCCAAAAATAAAAATTCTCATTAAGTCTTTTCATTCTCTTTTCGAAAAAAGGGGCAAATTTAAGTATTTTCCAAAACAGCACTTAAAACCACACATTTAATTAAAGGTTCCCTTTCGGTAGAAAGGAGGCATGGGGTGCTAAAACCTTCCCTATGCCTAACCGACCCCCGAACCCAAATCTTCCGGTTTTCCAAAAGGCCATCCGCTTTTCAAAAGGTTTTTCTTCAATATTTTCCTGATAAAAAAATATTGGTGGCGACTTCATTTTCAAAAAGTTGTAAACGAAGAAAGATTCCCTCAGGGACTTTTTCGGGCGCAACAACAGGTTATTGACTAACAAACTCCATGTGAGAACAATTTGTTGGTGGGAATAATGCTGCAACCAAAAGGAACAACCAAACATAGAAAATCATAAGTTCAAATAATTGTAAACAACATGTACAATAGAGAACAAAGGAGAAAGTGAATTCATCATTGCGCAAGACTCCAAGGCGTGTATAACACTAAGCTTTAGGTTCGATTCGCCCCCACCAATCACTCTAGATTGGATGCAATAGGATGACCGACGAATCCCCTTCAGGATACAATGGAGTTCCTTGACATGGTCTGCACACCCACACCAAGCGTATCGTCAATAGTATTTACAGAACAACAGTTCCCTAACTTCAATTTGCGCATAAGAGAAGAAAGAGAATGATTTGAAATATTGAATTTGGTAGAGTTTTGTCTTAGACATATGAACAATGTATATGTGTGTGTTTTTCTACTTGTAAAGTTGTTCTATATATAGACCAACTCATACCATTTGGTGAAGATAAGTGTCTCTTCACTACAAATGTTCATGAAAGAACACAACCACTAGTGAAAGCCACCAAAAGACACACCTTTAGAACCAGAAACATTGTGTTTCTCTTTCACTTTAGTGTTATTGGATTCCTATTATTTTGGAAATCCCTCACAATCCCCCACCATTTTCAAAATAAATCCAAATCCCATTATTCCGGAAATCACATGCTTTCGGCTAAGGTATCTTACGATTTGAACCTTTACTTAGTAAGTCATTGCTTCACTCATCCCCGAATAGATTGGTAGACAAGCTTTGAACCAATTATTCATTAGAACAAACGTCAATTAACTTACACATGCGATCTCGATACCATTGAACGAATTGTAAGGTGACACATTTGATAAGGCCTTGTGTCGTGTATCATTTTCATGAGAGCTTTAAGAGTCAAACCCTTAATCTCCAAGAAGCGGCCCCACTTCACTCTCATATAGGTAGACTCTATCGGAAGCACTCCCATAATAAGCACTTCTACACATATATGTTATAGGTCTATTAAGAGAAAAAGCTCAACCTTCCAACTTTATACTTATGGTCCAAGTACTTATAAACCTTGGGATGTATCTATTATCAAGTACTTGCAATTACTCTAATAGTGTACTTTCACCATTGAACTCAAGACTTAATGATACTCAAGTGTGAGTTGGGATTCCACCATTGGTAATTATTTAGATATGGGCTTGAAACTCATCCCCAACGATGTTATAAAAACATCATATCCCTTGCCAACCCTTTCGTCAAAGGATTGCAAGATTATTTCCTTTTCTTATAAAATTTTGAAGACCACTTCTTCACATAGCTATGCTTTAATCCAATGTCTTTTGATATTTCAGTTAATATCCTCTTTTATAGTATTGAATAACTATCACAAAAATGGACCACCAGTCCCGTTGCCTTTTATTGTCCAATTGGAGGCCTTTGATATATTGACAATCACTTATGCCATTGGTTTAGACAAAATTGTTCTAAGCATTCAATACTCATTTCATGTTAGAGTTCTACCTCTATTTCATCTATCTTAAATTATTTAAGATATCATTTATTGAATATATTAAAAATACATAACAACAACCAATGCAATTATAATTTACATACTAAAATATCTTTACACATATCTAAGTTGGGTCAATATCAAACATACATAAATAATAACAAATAAATTCTATTTTCTTCACCTTAAAATTCATGTCAACTCCACTAGAATCATTTTCATATAACTTAGTATACAAGTAATATATGCACCATATATTCTACTAGTTAAATATTAATTACAAACTCATCATAACATTTAAATGTACTTGTTAACATAAATAAATAGCATTTAAATGTATCAAGAAAGTGTAACAACATAACATAGTATTCATGGAGAGTGACTATCATAAACAGATACAAAATAATGTCACAATATTTTCCATTCCGAGAAAATAAATAGTAATCACAATTTTCACATTTTTAAATGATTTAAACGGTATTAAACAATATAAAATTAACAAAACATATTTTTATGTTAATTAAATATTAAACCAAGTTAGTTAACAACTAGAGGTTAATATAAACACAATGCAAAAAACGGCATGTCAAACAGAGCTTTGTATAGTCCCCACTCTCCTGCACTCTCTGGGGTCCGAGAGTGGGCGTCGTCCCGCGGTATTGTTCATCACCTTCACCCAAGAGGATCAATTTCGACCTAGATTGCAGAAAATCGAGTTTCTCAACCCAGTACCTTTTGGACATGATTTCTCCCTCGTTTTAGCACCGTTTTAAGCAATTCTTGAACCAATTTGATAGTACAGAAAACAAGGATTACAATGGTATAATTTATAGACCATAAAAACCTCAACAACATGTTTAAATATGTACCCAAATATAAAAACAAAACTGTTTCAGAAAACTGGTTTATTGCGACCCTTCACGAACCGGTGCAAGTATTCACCAAAACGTGCGGTGTTTTGATTGAGCATCATTTTATAATATCTTTGAATTTGCATCAGGTGATTTTCATGCCAAGTAACTAACAATTAACAAAAACATTATAAACGTTGATATATGTTTCTCAAACAGTTTGAATGCACCCCATCATAAACCAACTCCATCTGTTTCCAAACGTTGCATTCTATCTTCCAGAAATTATTCGTTTATTGTGATTTTATATTTTACAAAAACATTTGAGATGAGTTTTACAATGGTTTTACATTAAAATTGGATTAAACTAGCACCTCAAATTGAAATTGGGAAACCCCTTGAAACCAAAGGAACTGACAGAAAATGAATCATGTTATGAGTATCTATCTAAGCTTCACATGTGACTCTATTATTCATCTGTTACCAATTGTTCACGTATCAAGCATATCATTTTCATAGAAGCAATTGTGTACCTTTCACCATGATTATAAATCAACACGCTTTTGATGAAGCATATCTCTCTCAAGTTGTGAGTAGAAAATATATCTTCTTTCCCATGCAGACATTATTAATCACAAATGCAAGATCGAACCTAAAGATTGTGAGAACAATTTGTTGGTGGGAATAATGCTGCAACCAAAAGGAACAACCAAACATAGAAAATCATAAGTTCAAATAATTGTAAACAACATGTACAATAGAGAACAAAGGAGAAAGTGAATTCATCATTGCGCAAGACTCCAAGGCGTGTATAACACTAAGCTTTAGGTTCGATTCGCCCCCACCAATCACTCTAGATTGGATGCAATAGGATGACCGACGAATCCCCTTCAGGATACAATGGAGTTCCTTGACATGGTCTGCACACCCACACCAAGCGTATCGTCAATAGTATTTACAGAACAACAGTTCCCTAACTTCAATTTGCGCATAAGAGAAGAAAGAGAATGATTTGAAATATTGAATTTGGTAGAGTTTTGTCTTAGACATATGAACAATGTATATGTGTGTGTTTTTCTACTTGTAAAGTTGTTCTATATATAGACCAACTCATACCATTTGGTGAAGATAAGTGTCTCTTCACTACAAATGTTCATGAAAGAACACAACCACTAGTGAAAGCCACCAAAAGACACACCTTTAGAACCAGAAACATTGTGTTTCTCTTTCACTTTAGTGTTATTGGATTCCTATTATTTTGGAAATCCCTCACACTCCACATTTTTTTTTACCAAAAACCTCACATATTTGTATATCCAAAAAAAAATTGGGTTTTAAAAGACCTAAAATAATACTTAAAATATGAAAAAAAAAATACCAAGTTTTGGATTATTATTATTTTAGTATTATTATTATTATTATTTTATTATTATTAAAAGGGGGAGGGGGAAAGTGGCGCGCAACCCGACTGCAGAATAACTGCAGGACGGGTGCCGCATTACTTATAGGATGATATGTGTGTGTATAACAACAGTTGAGATTGTTAACCGTGGTTAAGAAGACTTATCACGTCGATCGTAAGTGATTAAGAATATATTAGGAATATGATAGGGTTGGATGCGCACTTCCTAATTCATGCTAGACAGTTCATAATTCATTGTAAGTGATTAAGAATAGATTTGGATTTTGGAATAGGTAACCCTAGAAACAAGTTAATGGGCTTCTCTATTAGGCTTATTGGGCATCGGGCTGAGCATATGCTGAGCATATAAGATATCATCTAGAACAAGGTTGATATTTGGTTTTTTTTTGTACCCCCACACCTTCACTTTATACCCCCACAACAAATTTTATTCCAAAAATACCCCTATAAAATTGTTAATAACGGATTTAGATAAACCATACATAAATCCGTTTTGAAAAAAATAACAAAATGGAAGTAAGTTAGTTTAGGTAAATCCGTTTTTACCAAAATTTTGCTAACAGATGTAGTAAACAATTTATAAATCCGATTTTGTAATTTTAAAAAAACATAATTACGTTTTTTATATATAAATCCGTTTTTGTTACGTGCTGCTAACGGATTTACCTGATCATAAGGTAAATCCGTTTTGTTAATTATCAAAACGACTTTATCTAGGTTATAGGTAAATTCGTTTTTATTTAAATTTAACGGACACGATTTCACTGCCAGATTTGATCAACGACCCACTTTTCTTCGTCTTGATAACTGTGCCCCAACGGATATATTTTTAACGGTGTAGATTGCACCGACAATATCATTGCACCGACAATATCAACGGTGGATAATCATTGACGATTACTATAAATACCCACCCCCACCCTCATTCTTTTCACACCAACATTTCACTCAAAAATGGAAATTTGTTCAACTTAGTATTCAAGCGAGAATAGGCTTACCGCTATTCACCATGGCGGCCAAATCACCATGGGAAAAGATGGTGTCTACTTCTCATGTCCAAAGCCTATTTTATGCAGGCTCCGCCAAGACATCACCTTCGACGATTTGAAGGATTAAGTGGAGATCAAAGTTCAAGTGATTGGTGATGATTGTGAGGTCACTAGTATCACTTATCGCAAACCGGAGCGCGGAGACGATGACCGCATTTACTTTTCATCCATGAGGATCAATACTAATGACGACGTACGAAGCATGTTGAACATCCATGACGACATTCTTCAGAATCGTAGGCCGTTGGAGCTGTACGTGGAGCATACATGGAGCGTCAATGAGATTTTACGATGTTGTTATAGTGGAGGACCAGGAGTAGTTTAGAACTGTCTTTGTTGTTGTTGTTGTGGTTGTTTATGTTTTACTTTTTATGTTAGTTTGTATGTTTGCATCAATGAAATTTTTTTTTAATTTCAATAGTCTAATATAATAAAAGAACAATACTAATAATAAAGTAGTCTAAAATAGTTCAAACAGTACAATCCGAGCACTAATCACTAGGTGATATCAAACTCTCAACGTAGACGGTCGGAACCAAACAAGCATCATCTCTCTGAAACATGGTGTTGTTTTGAAGACGTTCAATTTCAGAAGTCTTGAAAGTACCTTCACTAGGGTTGTAAACAAACAACATTGAGAAATGATCATATCCAAAGCCATAGACTGTGAAGCTTATTCTCTCTGGATGTGGATTTTGTAAGTCTGGCAGTAGCTTGAATTTTCTAATGGAAGGGTTCCACAAAAGAGCAAAACTGTTATCGATGGCAATACAAATGATGCCATCGCAAGACCCAACAAGCCGATGGTAGGGACTCTGATTGTTGAGAGGGTGCTAAAGCTGCACCTGGGGGCCAGCCGTGACCGTGGTCAAGATGGAGGAGAGGGGGTAATCCATGAGGCCGGGAGTGAGGTGATGGCGCTGAATTGACATCTGAAGGTGCTGCTTGGAGAATTGTTTGTTGGAAGAGATCAACAATAACCAATACTTGCAGACACACTTGAGTTGCATGAAGTACTTCACATGGAGCCTACTCAGTATCTGCTCTAAGACCTCAACCGGAAGAGACACTGAAAAAAAAATTAATACAAACGAAACGGATCTATTTAAATCCGTTGAGGGGAAAACGGGAGTACTTACTTCCGTGCGCTGGGAACGGATGTACGCAACTGCGTTTGCTGGAAAACGGAACTATGTAGATCCGTGGGAGGGATATATGTAAATCTGTTTGCTGCGAAATTGAGACTCTCTCCCTCTATCAAACAGATGTAAGTGAGAAGTGATAAGTGTTTTGCAATTTTGTAAAATTATCAAGGGTATTTTCGTCTTTTCATAGGCTACGTGGGGGTCTAAAGTGAAGGTGTGGGGGTACCAAAAAAAAAAACCCTTGATATTTTTGTTGGTACCCCACACTTAGACCGCATATCCCCACATTTTCATTTAATACCATTTTTACTCTTACTAAAATACACCAAATTTTACATCATATGCCAAAAAAATTGGTAATTTCCGGATTTACCATTTTAAAGTTAATTCTGGAATGTATTTTTTAAAAGTTGCACTATGAATTTATGTTTTACGGAATGTATTTTTTAAAAGTTGCATTATGGATTTATGTTTAAAAGGTAATTCCATAATGTAATTTACATTCCGGAATCACCTTTTCAAACATAAATCCGGAGTGCGGCTTTTTAAACTTACATTCGGAAATCACCTTTTCAAACATAAATTCATAGTGCAACTTTTCCGAAATTAACTTTATAAATCCAGAAATTATCAAAAAAATTGGTATCTAATGTAAAATTAGTAAGGGTAAAGGTGGTGTTGCAAGCTTTGAACTTGCTCTGAGGTTTCCATTGTGACGAGTTTGTGCGTGTTCCTCCATTCGTCCTCCCTTTTCTTGTAAATCGGCGACAGTGACTCCTTCCCGAAGGTGGAAATTTCAAGGTGAACGCCGACGCAGCTCGTGGGTTGGATGAATATTGCTGGGATTGCGGTGTGATTGTGTGCGATGATTGTGGTGGTGCTCTCGGGGCAACAAGTTGGTTTGAGCGCTGCTTGGATGACTCATCGGTGGCCGAGGTGGTGGCGCTCTGTGGTGGTCTGGATTTTGCTCGCGATTGTTGTTTCTCTAGCTAGGGTTCAAGTGGAAGTTGATACTCTGGGTGTGGTTTATGCTTACCATTGCTCTAAATTTAATGGACCGGACTATACCTATTTGGGTCAGCTAGCTGAATATTGTAAATTTTTGGTAGCCTATTTTCATTTTTTTTCCCTTAACCCATGTTTTGAGGGAATGTAATAGTGTTGCCCATTTATTAGCTAAATGGGCTACCAAAAATCCTAATCAAGTGTGGTTAGAGGATTCTCCACCATGAATCTAGATGTGTTTGTATCTGATTGTTCGTTTTTCTCCTAGTTTCTAACGCATGAGGTTTTTTTCAAAAAAAAAAAAAAAACCCATAGTCTTGGCCCGTTGCTCCACCATATTTCCTCGCACTTCATAAGGTCATCAAGTTCCTCCTCCAAAACCTTGATAGACTCAATGCTGCCTTTTGCATGACTATTAGATTGGAGACACGCAAGAGAATCAAAGATCTCTTTGATACGCCTGGAGACATTATTGAACTACTTGCTACCCCATTTAGACAATTCCCCCAAGCAGTGTCTAAATTTAAATTAACTCGGTAAATTATTAGATTGCCAGACCTCTTGAAGTCAACGATCTTTTTTAAATTTCAAATCACTGGGTGGACTTATGTGTCTAGAAAGCATCCTATGTTATTTTTAAAAATAAAGTCAAACCTATGTTGGGCGGGAAAGTTGCTTTCTAAAGTCACAAATGATCTATTTTAAGACAGTTGGTAAATTTTGTTGTGTGGAGATGTATCTGAAAGTGAAACAGAACGTGTAATTTGACCAAGGGTTAACTATTCTTCCTTCACTAACTGAGTCATTTCATTGGAAAATGAAAACAAGGGTTGAGATTGTTTGAGACACTTTTAATGGTTGGGATTGCATTGAATATTGTAGTGAGCAACAATTGCATGCAGTGGATCATCATCCCTTCTAAAACTAGTTAGTAGTTACTAGACCGTCCAAACCGGCCTAGCATAGATGGCGCCCGGCAGTTAGAGCACGGCGTAAATTCTCTCCAAGTGTACGACAGATGGCGCTCATGCAGAATTCCACGTGTACTCGGCCTGAAAGGTTATCAGATCGGATAAGGATGCCACATAACCCAGAGGACACGCGGAGAGAAAGGAAGGCAACGACAAGGAGCCCGGACATGCAGCGTGACTCGGCGGTTACGACAGAGCTCGGCTATAAATAGAGTTAACAGGAACATAGAAGGGGATCCAAGAACACACATACTAGCACTATAACCGTGATAGACAAATAGCTATTCAGCCTCTTGTAATTATTCCGACTTGTTAATAAACTATTCAAGTACATTGGCGCCCACTGTGGGGCCTGCTAAAATCATTCCCGGCCACACTCTTTTTTTTAATATGGTCACTACCCGCCGTGATCATCGACGTCGTCCACCGAGTTCCTCTCGTGGCAACTCTGCCAGGAACGAGCCTCGGTCGCAAGGACGTCCTCGAACTCCTCGCCCATCCACTCCTGTTCCCGTTCCCACCCAAGAAACCGTCAGTTCACCGGTAACTGTACCCACTGCGATACCCGACATCAATGAAACTCCACTTCCTCATACATCAGTTCCTGTTCAACTTATGGCAGAAGAGCATCCCTTACTAGTAGGGGTCAATTCCGTCATAGACGATCTCCGCAAGCAGAATCAAGCCTTGCAGTACAGAATGGATCAGTTTCAAAAGGAGAGGGATCCCAACAGCCTGGACAATGTCCAGATAGAAAAGCCCCAGTCATTGGTGGACTCTCTCATGACAGACGTGGTTCCACAAAACTTCAAACCCCCTCTTTTAGAAAATTATGATGGTAAACGAGACCCTCAAGAGCATGTGACAGCTTTTGATACCCAAATGGCCATCATCGGAGCATATGACACCCTTAAGTGCAAGTTATTTTCAGGAACCATGAAGGGAGCGGCTCTTCGCTGGTATATGAGTCTACCCCGAAACTCTATTTCCAATTATGCCGACTTCACCAAGAAATTCATCAGACACTTTTCAGACAGGAGGCACCGAAAAACCACAACGGCCACTCTGTTCAACACCAGACAGGGTCCCAACGAATCCCTCCGAGAATACTTGGGTCGGTTTACTGACATAACCATCGACGTCGAACACCCAGACCAGCGGCAATTCGCCAACGCCTTTACTAATGGCCTTCGAGAGGGGCAATTCAACGAATCCTTAGCATACTGGCCGGCGTCAAACATGCAAGAAGTCTTAGCCCGGTAGAGGCATACATGAAAGGGGAAGAAAGCAACGCTGAAAAACGCATCCGAGACGTTAGGGAGAGAGTACAAGATCGCAGGCATCAACCTGAGGAATTCCAACGAAATACCTCCCAACGACGCGAGCCTCAGCGCAGAGCCAGCCCACAACGGGGAGGGAATAACCCCTTTGAATCAAAGAAAAGAGGTCATTCTGAAGGATATCCTCCACACCAAACTCGTCCTAGAATTGAACCCGACAAGAAGAGCTCTGGGTAGAGAAACTCACCTATGGTGTGAGTATCACAGAGCCCGGGGTCACGATACAGAAAACTGCTTCGCCCTCAAAAACGAAATTAAAAAGCTGATCAGAAAGGGTCCTATAAAGAAATACATTCAGGCCGATTCGGAGGCCTCAGCAAGCCATACATCAGAAGAGTCTCGGCCAAAGCTACAATCCCAGATAGTAAAATTGGACAACAATGAAGGAGAAGAAGAAGTCCCTCCGGTACAGCACACCCTAAACACCATCTTTGGCGGATTCGCGGGTGGCGGCGAAACTAGTTCTTCCCGGAGAAGGTATGCTCGCCAAGTTATGCACGTAGCTGAATCCAATTCCAGTCTCAAGGCGGCAAAGGGTGAACCAGATTTGAATTTTTCTCCAAAGGACCTAGAGGGGATCGCACCGCATGAAGATGACCCATTGGTGATCATCGTCCAACTCCTCAACTTTAATGTCCGGCGTGTACTGATAGACCCAGGGAGCTCGGCAGACATCATATATTGGGAAGCCTTCCAAGGTATACAATTGTCTCGTGAACATTTACAACTTTACCATGCTACTTTGGTTGGTTTCTCAGGTGAACAGGTAAAAGTAAAAGGACACATCGCCCTCAAAAGCACATTTGGAACAGGGGATCAGGCTAGAACAATCAAGGTGCGATATCTGGTTATAGATGCCCAATCTTCATACAACATCATCATGGGCAGACCAGCACTGAACACCCTAGGCGCAGCACTCTCCACTCGCTACCTAACTCTCAAATATCCCCTGGAGAATGGGGGCGTGGGGACATTAAAAGCTGACCAAGAAGCTACTCGACAATGCTACCTTGACAGTCTCAAAACAAAAAAGAAAAACACCGAGCCCGGCCCAAAGGCAAGTTCTCACAATATCAATTTTGCCGACTTAGATCCCAGAGAAGACTTCAGTGATCAGAGACTTAAGCCAATTGACGACTTGAAACAAATACTGATAGGTGTAAACCCTGATCAAATCACCAACATCGGAGCCAACCTTTCCCTAGAAGAAGAAGGGACTATTAATCACTAATTTGCTAAAGCAAAACATTGATCTCTTTGCTTGGACTCCAGCAGATATGCCCGGAATTGACCCAGCCTTCATCTCCCATAAGCTTTCCCTTAATCCAACAGCCAAACAAATTGTTCAACGAAAGCGAAAAATGGGAATAGAAAGAAAGCAGGCTGCCGCAGAGGAAACCAAAAAACTATTGGATGCTTCCTTCATTAAGGAGATTCAATACCCAAGCTGGTTGTCAAATGTCATGCTCGTCAAAAAATCTAATGGAAAATGGCGCATGTGCGTTGACTTCACAGACCTTGAATACAGCCTGTCCCAAGGACCCATACCCTCTACCTAGCATTGACGCTCTAATCGACGGGGCATCAGGTTATCGACTTCTTAGTTTCATGGATGCTTATTCTGGTTACAATCAAATTAAAATGCACCCGGATGATGCAGACAAAACAGCATTCATGACAGACACTTGCAATTACCATTACACTGTGATGCCTTTTGGCCTCAAGAATGCTGGAGCTACCTACCAACGCCTGATGGACAGAGTTTTCCATAGACAAACTGGCAAAAATCTAGAAGTCTACATAGATGATATGGTGGTCAAAGCAGAGGAAGGCAAACCCCACTCTAATGACCCGGAGGACATTCTCTTTTCAATCCGCAAGCATCAGATGCGCCTAAACCCTACCAAATGCTCTTTCGGTGTGCAAGCAGGTAAATTCCTGGGCTTCATGTTGACAAACAGGGGAATTGAAGTCAACCCCGACAAATGTCGGGCCATCTTAGAAATGCAAAGCCCGTCCAGTCCCAGAGAAGTACAACAACTCACTGGCCGATTGGCAGCGCTCTCCAGATTCCTATCTTGTGCAGGTGATAAAGCCTTCCATTTCTTCTCCTCCTTAAAGAAAGGTAACCAATTCGAGTCCAAGTTGCTTTCGAGAACATCAAGCAATTCCTTTCTTCTCCTCCCATTTTGGTTAAGCCAAAACTTGGAGATCTGTTATTCCTATACTTGGTAGTATCAGGAAAAGCAATGAGTTCGGTCCTAATCAGAGAAGAACATAAAGAGCAACGTCAGGTCTACTTCTGCAGCAAACGTCCAAGACAGAACGCGTGTCTCCCAAGACAGAACGCGTGCCGCACGTGCTACGAAACACAGCCCGTCCAATTTCTTCACCATTTACGCATAGTCATCTAAAATATGGTGACCATTGCATTCATGGAGAAAAATCAATTCGGTATTAAGCGCTGACGCGTTTCCAAATCTAAAGATACTTTGCACGAGAAAATCAGAAACTCTTTCCTTTCCTTAAAACTCTTCATGCTCTTAACATTCGAGCTTGGGGGCTGTGGACCGTCCAAACCGGCCTAGCATAGATGGAGCCCGGCAGTTAGAGGACGGCGTAAATTCTCTCCAAGTGTACGACAGATGACGCTCATGCAGAATTCCACGTGTACTCGGCCTGAAAGGTTATCAGATCGGATAAGGATGCCACATAACCCAGAGGACACGCATAGAGAAAGGAAGACAACGACAAGGAGCCCGGACATGCAGCGTGACTCGGCGGTTACGACAGAGCTCGGCTATAAATAGAGTTAACAGGAACATAGAAGAGGATCCAAGAACACACATACTAGCACTATAACCGTGATAGACAAATAGATATCCGGCCTCTTGTAATTATTCCGACTTGTTAATAAATATTCAAGTACAGTTACCTTTCTTTTTAGAAGGAATATCTAAATTGATATCCGCCAAAAAAATGAGGAGATCGATTTAGTCTTTAAAATGACTATGGGAGGGTGAATCGTGGGAGGAAAATGAAGAGCGTGCGGATGACGAAGAATTGGATTTTGCGTGGGTTATGTGTCAGGTGAAGATGAGGAAGAATTGGATTTTGATGAAGATGAAGAAAGGGGTTTTGTTTTAGGTGTTGAAGATGTAAAGGAGAGGGATTCTCGAGATGAGGAAGAAGGGGAAGATGAAAAGAAATCCTAATTTGATTTGGGGTCCAAGTCACCAATTTAAAATAAAATAAAATAAAGTGAAAAAATGAAGTGGCAAAGCCAAAAGGTATATATTTGTCATCAGCGATTGACTAACAGAGTTATTAACAGAATGACTTAAATAAAAACATGTATATTTATAGCGATTTTTTTTTTAAATTGGGGGGACTAAAACTGAGTGATCGACCAAAAACATATTTAAGCCTAGTTTTTTTTTATAAAGTTTTCATATCTAACAAAGTAAAAAATCATTACCCATGGCTACATTGTGGCTCTGCTTGATAAAAGTAGCAAATAGGGGATGAGCTGATAATGGATAGTGAATAAGTTAACATATTGAATTTAGAGTGTTTAGTAAAATTAGCGACTGAAGCATCTAAATATAATAAAATGACATAAACTGACAAATGGTTAAAAATGAGAGAATATATATATATATATATATATATATATATATATATATATATATATATATATATATATATTCATTTATTGGAAGATATATAAGGAGTTTAATCAAAATAATTCTAATAAAAACGAAAGAAAATTTAAATGCTATAAGCTATAAATTCAAACGTTATTTCAAGTAACATCCGTAAAAATGCTACTAGTATAACCTAATTAAAAAACAATATAAGTTAGTAATATTAAATACCTACAACGAATTTACCTGCAATAAGCTATTTGATAAATGTCGGTTATTTTTTTTGGTTGATAATGTCGGTTGTTTGATATTACCTAACAGAGGCCTAACTATCATTCTCCATACTAAATCATGGGAATTTGGATAGTTCCTTTAATTCTTTTCCTTAATTAAGCAACAAATGTTGTAAAAAGTTTTAAATAAGGAATATGTACCAGTTAGGCAAATGTGCCACACCTAATTTGAAGTGGAAATAAGCACATTATTGCCAACAAACGCCGGCACTGTCTTTCCACAAACACCTACTTTGGTCTAAAGTGTGAATGTTAGGTGTTTTACAATCAATAAGGTTCATTCATTATAGGAGTACTTAATTTACGGTTTCCACTTTTTCTTCATGAGAAGCATATGAAAGTGTTACGCAAAGCTTTTCTTATGATCAAGCTAATTAAATTAGTTTCCCGAAGCTTTGACAAGTTCATAAAGTCGATTTTGTGTTTTGCATCTCAAGTTAATTATTGTCCATTTTAACAAATCTCATTTCTTATAAACTCATCAACTTCCCGTCGTGATTGATTGGAATACAAAAAGTGCTTAACAAGAAGAAAATGTTAGCTAAAGTTATACAAGTATTAATTAACAAAAGGAGATTGCGTAGTTCCATTCAGTTTTTAAATTAATAATATTATAAGAAATATACAATGGGCCACTCAAGAGAATGGATATTCACTTTGTTATGGAATATCGTATAGAACTAATTGATTAGGAATAAGATAGGGTTTTTTGGAAAATTTATGGAAACATAAAAAACAGCAATTTTAATATTTTTGAAGTTAATTAAAAAGATAGCTTGAAATCCTGTTAAAAAAAATCTAAGGACGCCCTTGACCTTAATTAAGGTGTCATCTTTAATTTTGACAATTTGTGTAGGGTGTCATCTTATATGTTGTCATGTTTTTGTTACATTTGGATCTACATTCAATTTCCTGTCTCTTGTATCAATCAAACAAAAAAACTTCTCTTGATTCAATAATACTAGTATCGAGAATCCGTGCAACGCACGTATGAAAATTCATCAAATAAATCTACGTAAGATATTATTTATGATTTGATGTGTCCAACTTACTATTTACAGTTTGTTGTATAAATCTTAGTAGTATCTCTCAACCTTCTCTCTACTCCTTTCCTTCTTGCTCACCCATCAAAGACGGAAAGAGGGGTAGTTTTGGATAAGTTTTTGACTAATCATGGTCGTTTTCTTACTCTACATTGTTTATCAAACAATACCAATATTCAATGTTACTAAACTCGGATCGATCATGGTCAAGGCACTTGATTGGTGGGTCATTGGTTAGATTAGTGGATGACTAGTTGAACCACATGAATCAACCACTCTATAACAACATCATTTTGTAGTTGAAAAAATAAAAAATCTACTCTCACTATAATAAAAACACATACTAGCAAATAGACTTTTTTAGACATTTCAATAAGACGCCACGTGTCCAATTTTTTGGACATTTTTGTCATTTTACTGCTAAAATACAAAAACTAACAGCTTTTCTCATAAAAGTTGACAACAAAAATCGCAGGCCGATAAAAATGCAGGAAAAGCTGGAACCTACGCAGGCTGACATTCCAATAAATAAAAGTGCAAGCTGACAAAAAGCAACAAAAAACTGTTTCTATTTTAAAAAAAAACCTGCGCATCAATGAGGCTATCAGTTTTTATTTATTTATTTTTTAAAAAAAAACTCTATCTCTTTTAAAAAAACTGTTTTTGTTTAAAAAAACTTTTTTTTTAAAAACTTTTTTTTTCACATTTTTTTAAAACTTCCAAATTTTTTTTCCAGTTTTTTTGTCATAAAAATTTAATTTTTTTTCCTATTTTTTTTAAAAATAATTAGTCACTAATTTTTTAATTTAATCAAACTACTATAATAAATCATTTTTTTAACAACGGTAAAATTAATGATTTTAACCATTATCTATTGTCAAAAAAAGACGTACCTCTAACAAAAGTTTAAAATTAAATTTTTTCAAAAAATTAAATTATTAAATTAACAATATAGTCAATAATTAATTAAACTAATATTATACCCTATGAATTTATCCGCTAAGAATTGTAAAATAAAAACTTTAACCACCCACATGGAAACAGGAGCGACAATGCGAGACTGACAATGGAATCGACAACGAGAGCGACAACGAGAACAGGAGTGGGAACGAGAGAGGCAACGAGAGAGCCAACAGAACGCCAACGTGAGCAAGCCACTAAGAATTGTAAACAAACAACTTTAGCCACTATCAAATATTACAAAATAATTTGGTAAAAAAAAATATTACAAAATAACTTACTTATAATTAAACGAATATGATTTAATTAATATTAAATCATATAGAAAAATATGAGTTAACATGTGGCAATGGGAGCGGCAACGAGAGACTGGCAATGGGAGCTGCAACGGGAGTGGCAACGGGAGAGGCAAAGGGAGTGGCAACGAGAGAGGTAACGAGAGTGCCAACGGGAGTGCCAACGGGAGGGCCAACGAGGATGCAAACGGGAGGGTCAACGAGGATGCATATTTTTCCTAAAAAAATCAATAATTAAATCTCATTTTCTTTTTTTTAGTGCACCGCACATGAGCGGCAACAAGAGCGGCAACGAGAGCAGCAACCACAACGCCAATAGGAGCGCCAACTGAAGCGCCAATGGGAGTGCCGACGAGAGCGCCAACGGGGGTGCATATTTTATATTAAATCTCATTTTCTCTATATTTTCTTTTTCTCTTATTAAATTTTGCAACTTTCAAACGAGAGACTGGCAATGGGAGCTGCAACGGAAGTGGCAACGAGAGAGGTAACGAGAGCGTCAACTGGAGTGCCAACGAGGATGCAAACGGAAAGGTCAACGGGGATGCATATTTTACCTCTAATATCCAAATACATTATTATGGATCAATGTAATTCTAATTGTTGTGACTTCATGGCAATACACCGACCAATCAGTATCACCCGTGCATACGCACGGGTAAAATACTAGTGTTTACTTAAACTAATGGGCACTACTGCAAAAATGTCATTTTATATCGGTTAAATATTACATTTCATAATGGTTATTGAACCTATGCCAAAAAAGGAGATATAAAAAATAGACACTTTTAACATCGGGTGCTGAACCGTTATGAAAAGTGGTTTTAATATCGGTTACGTGTAGAACCGTTATAGAAAGTCAGATTTTTATCAAATATAAGCGTATATTTGATATCGGTTGTTTTTGGGAACCGATATGAATACTTATTTTTAACATCGATTTTCTATGAGAACCGATATGAAATACTATTTTTGAACATCTGGTGAATTAAGAACCGATATTAAAACTGGAGGTTTTTAAAAAAAAAAAAAAGTGGGCAAGCCCTACGCTACTCAGTTCAACAAACTGGGTTTCATTATCAGACTTTGCAGAACTCACAAATTCTTCATATTCAGGCCCTGTAATATTTTAATACAGATATGCTAGAATACCAAATCTAGAATTAATGTAGTTTTGCACCACAGAACATGACAAATGATCAATGACACAAATCCCTATCACTTGAACCTCGTTTCTATTTTAGCTAGATTACCTTTAAGAGATAATTTCACTCATGACACACCTCAAATTTATCAAACAAACCAATGAGAAATGTATGATGATACTTTCTCAGAAACTCCTTTGCTTCGTTCTCAGTATTTATCCGAATGTACTAGTCTTCTTTCTTCCCCATACCACTATATATATCATCCCTGAAAGCATCCCAAAAACAAATCAACAGATAAACATTTCAAGCAATTCAAACAAATCATTTCACCAATAGTGCAAGAGTCATAAGTTCCTTGAAGACATTATTTCAAACAACACAAGGGCATAATAAAAAACAAATATCACTTCACTATAATCAAGTCTATAAGATAACACAAACCAACACCAAGCATATTGTAGTTATAGCAGAAACAAACCCAAATAGTTAAATTAATGATAAATGAGGAGAGTAATTACGCTGTGAAACCACAATTTAACGAGTAATAACTTCAAATGGCAATTCCAAAACACAAGTTTTCAACAGAAAGTACCAAAAGACATAATGACACAAAACAGAGGTTAATTAGTAAGTACCAAAAGATATAATGGATTTACCTTTCTAGCCTATTATCACCCAATAGGACGATTTCGGTAAAGTTCAAGAAATAGTCGTGCCCATCGAGACCGAATATCGTATAGGTCATCATCATTGAATGGTTCGGTATTGTTGAATCTCTACATATGAAATGACACAAGACTAAACATTAGTTCATCAACTAAAATATATCTTTAATATAACTTGTTACAAATTCTATTACGTACCTCCAACCATAAATCAACAATACTTGCAGAGACAATGTTGAACATATGTCTCATAACATAAAATCCACACTCAGTGTTCCCAGTTTGCTTTCGGGACTACAAGTTATATGTCATAGTAAAGATTATATATAGTAATAAAATACATTATAAATATTGTAATTAAATCTCAAGAGTTAAACTACTTACATCGGGGGAAATCCATATAGGTGCCTTCTTTCTAGTCCCCATCAAATTCTGTTGGAACTCTTGTGTGTGAATTGAAAAAGTCTCACATTGGATAGACTAAGCACTTCTATAGTGTTTATAAGTGGGAATCTCATCTATTGGGTTGGGCCCCAAGGGGTACCCAATTTTGTGGATGGGAGAGGACACACACAAAATGACCACCACACACACGCGTGCGCTGCCGCCGTCCATCCGACGGCCGGCCGGGCCGGGCTTGGGCTGAGTGGTGTACTTATTTTTTTTCGGAATTTTTTTTATCCGTTTGACCGTTGACTATTAACTAAGCCAATTGTAATGGTTTTGCATTGAATTTGTAACGGATATTTTTTCCATTAATCTTCCAACGGATTCACTCTCAAAAGCCTATAAAAGGAGACATTCCCCTCACTTGCAAAACACACCAAACTTGACGATAAAGCATCTCTCCTCAAGTTTTTCTCTCTTCTCTCTAAACTTCTTTGTTCTTTTCTAGAAAGCTTGAAGCATTTCCAAGCTAAAGAGTGGTTTTCATAACCATATTGAGGGTGTATATCTTAGAGCGAATTTTGACTGGGCTGTTTTATCTTGGGGACGTCGTGGATGATAGCCTGCTTGCACCTTGGAGCAGTACCACGAAACGTCTTAAAGAGAGCGACCTAGTCCGCGACTCATCCCAGTAATCTCTTCGGCTTGATTTTTGAAAACAGTGTTGTTTTGGGGAAAGTTCTGGCTAGAAAAGACTTGGTACTTAAGAGTGTCCATTGTGACCCACCTCTCTTTCCTGGGAACCTACTCGGATTAAAAATTTTAAGACGTTTCTAATTCAGCCATGACAACCGAAGAAATTACTGGTGCTGGTTCCGCTGCCTCTAACTTCAACAAACCATTCCGGTTTGAGGGAGCTCACTTCAAACGTTGGCAACAAAAGATGCTTTTCTTCTTGACTGTGAAAAAGGTTTCCAATGTTTTGACTGATGAGTTTCCGGTGGCGGATGAAACCGCTGAACCGGATGAACAAGCCAAAACTGCAAAAGAAATACTCCTATGGAATGAGCATAACTATCTATGTAAGAATTTTATTCTTAACGGACTTGCTGATGATCTTTATGATTATTACAGCACTTGCAGGTCTGCCAGGGATGTATGGAATGCTCTGAAAAAGAAATATGATACTGAGGAAGCTGGTGCTAAAAAATATGTTGTGAGCCGCTACATTAATTACAAGATGTCAAATGAAAAATCTGTAGAGACTCAGTCACATGAGACTCAGAAAATAGCTCATGAAATTATATCTGAAGGCATGGCCTTAGATGAACAATTTCAAGTAGCTGTTATTATTGACAAGCTTCCTCCTGCTTGGAAGGATTTCAAAAATTCTCTTAGGCACAAAACCAAGGAATTTTCTCTAGAAAGTCTGATCACCCGACTCTGAATTGAGGAGGAATCTCGGAAACAAGATTAGAAAGATGAAGTCTTGTATGTTTCAAACAACAAGAAAACAGGACCGGTTCTGAAGCCAACTGGCAAACCTTTCAAGAATCAGAACCGTAATCAGATTCAAAGAAACCGCAACAAGAATGGGAACCCACCAAAGTCCCCAAATCCCAAGCCTCAACCACCTCCACAATCTAAGAATGATACTGCTCCTCCATTTACTTGTTACAACTATGGGAGAACAGGTCATATGGCACGCAAGTGTAAGAATAGGCCTAATCCTGCTCCGCAGGCTAACCTGACTGAAGAGCATTTTATTGCTATGATTTCTGAAATCAACCTTGTTGGTGGATCTGAAGGATGGTGGTTGGATACTGGATCATCTATCCATGTGTGCAATGACCGTGCTATGTTCAAAACATACACGGCTGCTGATGATAAGAAAGTGCTGCTGGGCGATGCTCACACCACTATTGTTGCTGGTACTGGAGATGTGGAACTGAAATTCACTTCTGGAAAGATTCTGATCCTGAAAGATGTGAAGCACACTCCAGAGATAAGGAAGAATCTAGTTTCTGGTTTCCTTCTAAATAAGGCAGGGTTCACTCAGACTATTGGGGGGATTTATATACTTTGACTAAAAATAATATTTTTGTTGGGAAAGGGTACGCCACTGATGGCATGTTCAAACTGAATGTTGAAATGAATAAAACTTCTCCTTTTGCTTATATGTTGTGTGATTTTAATATTTGGCATGGTCGTTTTTGTCATGTTAATAAACGCATTATTTCTAATATGAGCAACTTAGGATTAATCCCTAAGTTATCCTTAAATGATTTTCAAAAATGCAAATTTTGTAGTCAAGCAAAAACTACGAAAACATCGCATAAATCAGTAACGAGAGAATCTGAACCCTTGCATCTAATTCATTCAGATATATGCGAATTAGACGAAACGTTAACCAGAAATGGTAAACGTTATTTTATCACTTTTATTGACGATTGTTCAGACTACACTTTTGTATACCTTATGAAAAATAAAAGTGAAGCGCTTGACATATTCAAAGTTTTTGTAACAGAAGTTGAAAATCAAATTGAAAAAAAGATAAAGCGTTTTCGAAGTGATAGATGAATTGAGTTTGATTCCCAATTATTTAATGATTTTTATAAATCAAATGGAATCATACATGAAACGACTGCACCATATTCTCCCGAAATGAATGGTAAAGCAGAAAGAAAGAATAGAACTTTTACCGAATTGGTAGTTGCTATTATGCTTTATTCTAGTGCTGCATCTCACTGGTGGGGGGAAATTTTGTTAACCGTATGTTATGTCCTGAATAGACTTCCAAAGTCTAAAAGCAAAATTTCTCCTTATGAAATCATAAAGAAAAGACAACCTAATGTGTCTTATTTTCGAATCTGGGGTTGCTTGGCTTATGTCAGGATTCCAGACCCAAAAAGAGTTAAACTCGCCAGCAGAGCCTATGAATGTGTATTCATTGGGTATGCAGTAAACAGTAAAGCTTACAGGTTTTATGATCTTAAAGCTAAAGTAATCATAGAGTCAAATGATGTTGACTTTTATGAAAACGAATTCCTTTTTAAATCTAGAAATAGTGGGGGCACCGGAACTAGTCAAGTCTCTGTGCCTAGGAACGTTGAAAACAACGAACAAAGGGAAATAGAACCTCGAAGAGGTAAGAGAGCACGTGTTTCTAAGGACTATGGACTTGATTATATGGTCTATACGTTAGAAGAGGATCCAACTAGCATTCAGGAAGCATTGTCTTCTTTGGATGCCGATTTGTGGCAAGAAGCCATCAATGACGAGATGGATTCTCTAGAGTCTAACAAGACATGACACTTAGTGGACTTGCCTCCTGGTTGCAAACCAATTGGATGTAAATGGATTTTGAAAAAGAAACTAAAACCCGATGGCACTGTTGATAAACACAAGACTCGTCTTTGTAGCCAAAGGTTTTAGACAAAGAGAGAATATAGATTTCTTTGACACATATTCACCTGTTACTAGAATTACATCCATAAGGGTACTAATTTCGTTGGCCGCTATTTACAATTTGATAGTACACCAAATGGATGTCAAAACTGCTTTTTTAAATTGTGAATTGGAAGAAGAAATCTATATGGAGAAACCTGAAGGTTTTGTAATTCACGGGCAATAACACAAGGTCTGTAGGTTGGATAAGTCTCTGTACGGTCTCAAACAAGCTCCTAAACAATGGCATGAAAAGTTTGATAATTTGATAATATCGAATGGGTTTAAAGTGAATGAAAGTGACAAATGCATTTATTACAAAACCGAAAATGACATTTGCACAATCATATGTCTCTATGTAGACGACTTACTCATATTTGGATCAAACATTCATGCTGTAAATAAAGTGAAATCAGTGTTGTGCAACAACTTTGATATAAAAGACCTTGGAGAAGCAAGTGTAATACTTGGTACTAAGATCACTAGGTCCGAAAAAGGAATTTCTTTGGATCAATCTCATTATATTGAGAAGATTTTAAAGAAATACAATTATTTGATTGTAAACCTGCTTATACACCTTATGATCCGAGTGTCAAACTTTTTAAGAACACTGGTGATAGTGTTAGACAAACGAAATATGCGAGCATCATTGGCAGTCTAAGGTATGCCACTGATTGTACTAGACCCGACATTGCCTATGTTGTGGGATTGCTTAGCAGGTTTACTAGTCGACCTAACATAAAGCATTGGCACGCTATCGAGAGAGTCATGAGATACCTTAAAAGGACCATGAATCTCTGACTACATTATCAGAGATTTCCTGCTGTACTTGAAGGATACATTGATGCTGATTGGCATACTCTATCAGATGATTCCAAAGCAACTAGTGGCTATATATTTAGTATAGTTGGTGGTGCTGTCTCTTGGAAATCTAAGAAACAGACCAAATTAGCTCAGTCCACTATGGAGTCTGAAATGATAGCATTGGCAACCGCTAGTGAAGAAGCTAGCTGGTTGAGATGCTTACTAGCAGAGATCCCTTTATGGAAAAAAACCGATGCCAGCTGTGTTGATCCACTGCGATAGTACCGCGGTTATTGCAAAAATAGAGAACCGTTATTTCAACGGAAAAAGACGACAAATATGTCGTAAGCACATCACTGTGAGAGAATGTCTCTCAAAAGGAGCTGTGAGAGTGGATCATGTACGCACTGATCAGAACTTAGCTGATCCTTTGACGAAAGGATTAGCTAGGGAGAAAGTCCAAAATACATCTCAAAGGATGGGACTACTGTCTTTAGAATCATGAGTCACTCACGATGGTAACCCGACCTAAAAGACTGGAGTTCCCAAGAATTAGGTTCAATGGGTAATAACAAGTTGTGAAGTGATACGAGATGAACATGCTATTATAAGTAAATAAGCATGATTCCTGAAGCTACGTAAGGTTGAGGTAATAGAAACTCTTAATGAGATCTATACTCTATGTGGAGTGGAGTATCTAGCTACAGGAGTACTCTTGATAGACTCACCTTTGTGAATGTGGAAGTGGGGCCGCTTCCTATGGAATCGTTGGCAAGATTCCTAGAGAGTTCACTAAACTGGGATAGACGTGTAGGGCCATAAAAGCACGGGCTTATAAGAATACACCCATGGAAAAGGTTGTGTGTGGTTTTGATGTTAGAGATAGAGTTCAAGACTACGAGTCACTCTTGTTGAATCTAAATCCTAACCGCTATGCAAAGGTTCAGGTCGTAAGACACCTCTGTTTATGCACAATCTTATGGAAGCGTTTGACGCTACTTCTAAAACTACTTTTTAAATTCAAGTGGGGGATAGTTGGAAATCTTGTGTGTGAATTGAAAAAGTCCCACATTGGATAGACTAAGCACTTCTATAGTGTTTATAAGTGGGAATCTCATCTATTGGGTTGGGCCCCAAGGGGTACCCAATTTTGTGGATGGGAGAGGACACACACAAAATGACCACCACACACGCGCGCGCGCCGCCGCTGTCTGTCCGACTGGCCGGGCTTGGGCTTGGGCTTGGGCTGAGTGGTGTACTTATTTTTTTTCGGAATTTTTTTTATCCGTTTGACCGTTGACTATTAACTAAGCCATTTGTAACGGTTTTGCATTGAATTTGCAACGGATATTTTTTCCATTAATCTTCCAACGGTTTTGTCTCCCCTTACAGCCGTTGGCTTTTAATTCCTTGCCAACAGATTCACTCTCAAAAGCCTATAAAAGGAGACATTCCCCTCACTTGCAAAACACACCAAACTTGACGATAAAACATCTCTCCTCAAGTTTTTCTCTCTTCTCTCTAAACTTCTTTGTTCTTCTCTAGAAAGCTTGAAGCATTTCCAAGCTAAAGAGTGGTTTTCATAACCATATTGAGGGTGTATATCTTAGAGCAAATTTTCACGGTGCAGTGAACTTTCGTAGTAGTTTTTGACTGGGCTGTTTTATCCCGGGGACGTCGTGGTTGATAGCCTGCTTGCACCTTGGAGCAGCGCCACGAAACGTCTTAAAGAGAGCGACCTAGTCCGCGACTCATCCCAGTAATCTCTTCGGCTTGATTTTTGAAAACAGTGTTGTTTTGGGGAAAGTTCTGGCTAGGAAAGACTTGGTACTTAAGAGTGTCCATTGTGACCCACCTCTCTATCCTGGGAACCTACTCGGATTAACAAATTCTTATACACGCCAACACCAGAAGCAGCTGTTTTGGCCCTAGCATATTCCATCCCCATTTTTTGATGATTAGCCAGCCCCTTTTTGTAAGCCATAAATTGTTACTCGGTTCAAACACAAAAAAAAAAACCACAAATCCCAATCGTGTAACCCTAAAATTCAGAAATCCAGTAAAACAGCAAAGAACAATACATTGTGTAACTCAAATGTTGCGAAAATCAAAAAAGAGAACCCTAAAATAAGAATCGTGTAACTCAAAATTTGTGAAAAACAAAATCATGTAACCCTAAAATACACAAAGGTGAAAGAAGAGTATACCTAGTTGCAGCGGTGGTGCTGTGGCGACAGTGGTTCTCCGGGCGCGGTCCAACAAGTTGAAGCTAGGAGAGACACAGCGAGGAAGAGACGACGGGGAAGAGACAACGCTGAGAGGAAGAGACGACGCTGAGAGACGGAGACGGCGAGGAAGAGACAGCGTTGAGAGGAAGAGACGAAACGAGGAAGAAACGCAATGAATGAATGTTTGGAGAGCGCGAAGGAATTTGGCCTAAAGTTTTGTGTTTTCTATACCGGGTGGATACGTGACCCGTTATGAAAAATGAAAATTAGAATTTTCTATAACGGTTATGGAATGGAACCAATATGAAAGATGCAAAGATTTTGTTTCTATATCAGTTCGTATGGCAACCGATATAAAAATAGTAATTTTAATTACAAAACTGCCACCGCGTCACTTTTAGTTTCAGGTCGTTTTTAACCGATATGAATGACCGTTATAAAATGCATTTTTTCCACTAGTGGGGTCACTAGTTCAATCTCCAGTCCAAATGATCGGGTCACCGGTTCGACCACAAAGTTGACCTAGTCACCGGTTTAATAACACTTATAATATTTACAGAGTTCTAGGATTTTTTTAGGTAAACCCGGGTATCCACCGCACGGACAGTAGTGACTAATCCCTCGCTCATTGTAGGTATCTCGAGGGGCAGGACAGCTGGCCTAGAGTTTTAATGCTGCTCCGTACTCAAGGCGGGGATCGAACCCGACCATTGGTTAATGGATGTTCAGCCCCAACCGCTAAACTCATGGGTTTTAAGGACTCCTGGGATGACATCCTTCTTCTGCTTCCTTTCCTTAAAAAACAGGGGACACACCAGCAAGGCAGCAACCCATTGCCTTGTTTCAAAGTGCATGTGCCTAATTAAATTATGAATGAACTAAAATATGGGTCACGCAATGCTTTCATTCCACCATGAATTGAAAAAACTAATCATCAACACGCCCTTAAAAAACTAAAAACGAAAGAACCAATACACATCTCGTTGGAAGTTTTTTCCCCAAAAAAATGCTGGTTGAAAGCATCTGCACCTAAAACAGTAACACAAATCATATTTAAGTAACGCTAACTAAAGTGATTATGATACACCACCCGCAAAATATGGCCATATACACTATTTAACAAATATCATCATCCTGTGTTTTGTTTATTTTATTTTTAATATAAAGTCCAAACCATCATTTTCACTTAATTTAGTTAAATACAAATATAGAGATAATACTTGAGCAGTTGAGCCTAGTGAATAAAATGATAGACAGAGAAATAGAAAATACCATTTCTAAGAGTGGCGGCACGGCAGACAATTCATGTATGACTAAGAATGAAGACTATTGATTATTATTATTATTATTATTATTATTATTATTATTATTATTATTATTAAGAAAAAATAAATAAATGAAAATACCATACGAAATTACGAAGTCGTTTACCAAAATACTCGTATTTATTTTCTTTTTAGAAAGTTCCCATAGGAAATTGCAAATTGCAATTGTTAGTCAAAGCAAGGAGGCTCTTAGAAACAGAAATCCCCCACATTCAAAAAAAAAAAGGAGTTAGAAACAGAAATCCCCCACATTCAAAACTGACCATACCCCATTAAAGTAATTCCCCTATAGCACTAATTATTTGCAGTTGTTTCCATTCATATTCTCAAACTCTAATTATTACCATCTTGTTTCCCTTTCTGTAAAATTGACAAATCCCAAATCTCGATCTCACCCACCCACCCCCTTGTCCCTTGACCTTGCACCCAATGACAGAGAGCCGTTCACGTTATATCATAAAGCCAGACGAGGGTATTTCCGTCATTCCATTAAAACCCTGCCCCTTTTAAGTGTCAACACACGCTTCTACTCTCACTTTAAATACCAAAAAACGCACACTTACACACTTCACATTTCACAATCGCATCGAATCGCTTCCGGTGACTGAGTTCCGGTCTCTTCTTAACTCGGAACTCAATCCCTCATTTCATATCAATTTTCTCTTCTTGTCCTCTTAAGATCAAAATAACCGAAATTCCTCTCTTCCTCTTGTTTGAGATTGGAGGAAGGAAGGAAGTTTGAGAATTGAACCCAGAGAAAAACAAAATGGGTTCAGAATTGATTTTCAGAGGACACGAGACTCAGCAAGTTAACGATGAGTACTCACCAAAGCCACACAAGCCATGGCTCTCCGTGGTTCGTCCGATTCGTTACATGCTTCGTGAGCAACGACTCGTCTTCGTTCTCGTCGGCGTTGTCATAGCCACCTTATTCTTCTCACTCGTACCTTCATCATCCTCATCATCTTCATCTTCTTCCTCCTTTTCAAGCGTATCGTACGACCCGGTTCCGATCTCGTACTTCGAGCGGGAGTCATCGACGTATCAGCAACGCGCGGCGGCGGTGCATTCCGTAGGGAAAATACCGTTAGGGATTAAGAGAAAGGGGCTCCGGATCGTGGTGACCGGTGGAGCGGGTTTTGTTGGGTCGCACCTTGTGGATCGGTTGATTGCGAGAGGGGATAGCGTGATCGTGGTGGATAATTTCTTCACTGGAAGAAAAGAAAACGTGATGCACCATTTTGGAAACCCCAGATTTGAACTTATTCGACACGACGTCGTTGAACCTCTTTTGCTTGAAGTTGATCAGATCTATCATCTCGCTTGTCCTGCATCCCCTGTTCATTATAAGTTCAACCCCGTAAAGACGATCATATCCTTTTTCTTTAATTATTTTGTTTATTTTTTCTGCTTGTGTTGAAATTGAATTCAATGTTTATTAAAATAATTAAAATATGTTTTGGAGTCCTTAACTGTGTTGTGTTGTGCTCACAAGACCAATGTGGTGGGGACACTGAATATGCTGGGTTTGGCGAAGAGAGTGGGAGCAAGGTTTTTGCTAACGAGTACCAGTGAGGTTTATGGAGATCCTCTGCAGCACCCTCAGAAGGAGACCTACTGGGGAAACGTCAATCCCATTGGTCAGTACTCAGTACCATCATCTTTTTCTTTCCGGTGACCGGATTTTTATTTAAATATTATTTATTTATTTAATTGATAACATAGAAAATAGCTGGGTTTATTTGGGTTTTAATTTCGAATTCTATCTCTGGGTAGAAGCATTGAATTCGCAGTCCTGCATGTTCTGTGTGTTTTTATTTTCAAAATGGCAAAGACTATTATTATTTTCCATTCTAGGCGTTTTTTTTGTGAGCGAATGAGACACGTGGAACATGGCAAGAGGACCGCGTTCAATAAGTTTCAGGGTGTCGTCGACGACGACTAGGAATCCGTGATTTGCGGGTCCACGGAATTAACGGTCCAGATCTTGTTCACGTGTCACGTTTCATTGCAGCAACCAAACGTGGCTCGCACTGTAAAAAGGGAAACAAATGTTAAAGTATAGCCTATAGGGGTGAGAGTGTGAGATGAGAATGGCGAGTGGCACAGGCACAGCACCATGTGTTGTAAATAGTAATGGATTTCAAGTTTATTATAATCGTAAGTATAAGTGTGTAAAAAAAGTATGAGTATATGAAATTCATGTCAAATCTGTCTAATTTGTTAGTGGGATTTGAAGTTATAAGTAGAAGTATATGAAAATAATAATTAACTTCTAAATTTTATGAAATCGGTCAATTTTTTTTTTAAAATTCTATTAGTAATAGATCTCATAATTTTTTTTGGCCGGAGATCTCATAATATTGGAAAACTACTCCATCACGTCCTTTTTATGAAAAACATAAGGGTATGTTGAAAAACATAAGGGTATGTTTGGGAGGGGATGACATATTTTTCAATTATAAATTGAGGAAGCTATAAAATGTCTATAAACATAAATTAAATGTGATTAAAAATGTTATATTGATATCTATCAACTTGTTCTTTTAATTTTTTAAAATCTCAAGTACATATTAAAATATGGACAAATCTTTTCCAAGCCCTCCCCTCCATTCCCCTCGCAAAACCCCCTCCCAAACATACCCTAAAGGTTCATTTCTCTGGTCTATTTTTTATATGAAATGAAATACAGCATTGATCTATTTTAAAAGTGTATTAAAATTTCAAAAAAGTATTAAATTCTAACCTTAATTTATACCCTTTTTTTGGGTATTTAATTTATACCTTATTTATGGTGAGAGAATATTATGAATAATTAAATTTGTGGATTTAAGAGTAATTAAGTCAGTCAAAAAAAACTTGTCAAAAAGTCAGTCAAAAAAGCGTAATTAATAAATTGATAAATTGATATAAAAACATTTGTGGAATAAAATATAAATTTACAGGAGTATTGAATGAAATAAACTCTTTTTTTTACCAAAAATGAAATAAACCCTTTTCAATAGGGTAGTATAATAGTATTTATAATTTTTATATATTTTAGAGACTAAATAAGAGAGATTGTTTATGTTTAGGAACTAAATTAAAATATTAGTATATATGTTTGGTGATTCTAAATATTGTTCATTGGTCTTGATGAATTAATGTTTTATTTATCACTCTCTCTAAACTCAATTATAAACAAAAAGAAGTATTTACGTTTGGTGATTCTAAATATAAGCAAATTCTAACTAATTCTATCTTATTAACTGTTTCTATCTTATTAACTGTTATCCTTCCAAAATATCATTTTCCTTATCAATGACAAGGATAAACAAACAAAAGCAAAGAAACTATTATTAATCCAAAATAAAAAAACAAAGAAACTACAAGCCGACCAAATACCATTCATTTAATTTAATGTTATTAGTAAATTACTAGTAAACAAGTTCCTATAGAAAATTAATCTAAGAGAAAAGATAGTTTGAAGAATGTAGTCGATGTACTTACTTTTTTTACTACATGAATAAAATTAAATTATTTTAACTAACTTTTTTTTAGACTTAGATATTTTTAACAATTGAATTAGTTGACTAGGACTAGGGATTAAAAATGGGCAAGTAAAACTAATAATAATGCTTTGAGAAGAAGATTCCAGAGTGTTTGTCCTTTTGTTCGTATTCTGACAAAATCGTTTTGCTGTTGTTGGACAGGTGTTCGAAGCTGCTACGACGAGGGAAAGCGTACGGCTGAGACATTGACCATGGACTACCACCGAGGGGCCGGTGTTGAGGTCACTTTCCATCGACCCCTAACTGCTTTTGTTTTCACTCTCCTATTTCTATTTCAATTTCATTTGCTAACTAATTGATCATTGATTGATTCAGTTATTATTGTGTTAATTAACGATGCCTCTTGTGTATTGTCTTTTTCAGGTTAGAATTGCTAGAATCTTTAACACCTACGGGCCCCGTATGTGCTTAGACGATGGCCGCGTTGTTAGTAACTTCGTTGCTCAGGTAGGCCCTTCTTTTTATTTGATTTTTGAATTTTGAATTTCAATTAAAAACCCTAATGGTTGTTGTTGTTGCCTTTATTTAATATTTATTTGTAATGATGGTCTCTAACTAATGGTCTTCGTGCAGGCACTGAGGAAGGAGCCTTTGACTGTTTATGGAGATGGGAAGCAGACAAGGAGTTTCCAGTATGTCTCTGATTTGGTAAGCACATACTACTATTTTTCTATTAACTAGTAGTAGTAATTGGTATGCGCAACTGGTTTTGAGTTTTTACTTCGTTTCTCATAAAATTAATAAATTTTTGTTCTTAGCTGAAAATTTTAGCATGTATAATGGTATTTTTGTTTCTCTTCAGTCTGTGTGACTTATAACTAAGTTCGCATATGTCACTTCTTTTTTGCAAGGTTGTATTTGGATTTACAAGTAACTTTGTTGTTTATGTTTAGTAGTACAAAATACAAATTCTCCCCATGTGCACGCTGCACATTTAATTGAAACAGTTCCTGGCTTTCTGCTAAGGGTCTTTTATTTTCCTCAGTAATAAAGGTTGTGCAAGAATATTTAAATGTGTCCATTGGGCATTGGCTCATCATTGATCATATCACTGAAGAAGCATTTGCACGTGACTGGAAGCGTGTTTTAAGGGAGGGGGTGGGCCAGCTCTTATAATTGTACTTTTCTCAATTAAAAATTTTAAATGCTAAACTCTGAAAACAATAGAAAATGAATCACGAATAAGTCAAAGTGGCACCTCATGTACTGTAAATAATAAAATATCTTCTCGAATATTATGGCTAGATCTGTATGCAGTTTGATTGCTGCTGTACCTTTGGAACCTGGCTCAAGATGCTGCTGTTTGCTCATTAATTTGATGTATTGTGTTGGCATAGGTGGAGGGTCTAATGCGCCTTATGGAAGGGGAACATGTGGGACCTTTCAACCTTGGAAATCCGGGTGAATTCACCATGCTTGAACTTGCCAAGGTAAATATTAGTAGTAAGGAAAAGATATTTGCTCATAATCATTTGCGCTACACTATTAAATCCACAAACCATGTTCATCCAACTAAGTTTATTGAAGCTTTATCCATACGTTACACATGTACATCAATCATCATATTTGGCATGGAATTCCAGTTAGATTTTGGTTACCTAATTGATTCCTACAATCATTTTTTCTTAACATTGCCGGTGTGAATGAAGAATGTTAGTAGTTTGGACTAGTTTTGTCGGTGGAGTCGGTAACTTCGGTCTCACATATGATACATGATAGACCTCATTATTGAACGCATTAATATATGTACGTTTTTAAAATTTAATAATTAGCTATGTGGGCAATACTGGTGTAGGTGGTCCAAGAAACAATCGACCCAGATGCAAAGATAGAGTACAGGCCCAATACAGAAGATGACCCACACAAGAGAAAGCCTGATATCAGTAAGGCTAAGGAGCACCTTGGCTGGGAACCCAAGGTGGACCTGCACAAGGGCCTCCCACTAATGGTTTCTGATTTCAGGCAACGCCTTTTTGGTGACCATAAGGAAGGTGGAACCAGCGCTTAACTCCTTCTGAGAGTGTTATGTTTTATCTTAGAGTGAGAAAGGGAAAGGATGTAGTCCGAGGATAACAGTTAGGGTATTTCCCATCCCCTCAAAGATCCATTAGTCACAAAAGCATATGAGCAACATTTAAATGTCCCTTCTGTCGTTAGTTCTCCAGAGTTATTCACCCTCTTTCAAGATTGGTAGCCAGCCATCATTTCATTTATCAATTTCCTGCCATCTATATTCTATTTCTATATTTTTTTTGTGGATGTAATTGGCATGTACAAGAGACTACAGTTATAGTTATTTCAATATCTATCTTACCTTTCACTTATTCAAACCTACTGTTTGCAATTTGATCCTTAATTTTGTGTAGTTTGTTACTTGAACCTTCCTGAACCTCTGATTCAGGTCCAAGTTTTTCTGAGTTTAACAGGATTAAGCTCGAATATAGTCATATCATTCATATGGTTAGGTTAATGGGATTTTTAATTAGAATGTTGATGGATTTTAATTTTAATTTTCTAAGTGTATTGAAGGAATCATCTCTATGCTGTAGGAGGGATATGGATTGGGTGTGGTCACCCCTCTGTATCTCTCTCTAACTTGCTTTTTTTTTTCAATTTTTTTGTCAAATCAATCAAAGGTTTAAAGTGCATGAAAATTGAATCTAATGGCTGATATTACAGTGACATGCGACTGCACAATTGACTGCACTCAATCCAGGTCTCTGTAGAAGAGGTGATATTTCCTGTTTAAGCAAGAACCTTGTATACTATTCTTCCAATGAAAAAGAAATATCATTATAAAAGTTAGGTTACAAACCTAATCAATAAATGCCATTAAATCTTCCAATTAATCTAGTTAATTTTCCTGGTAGTGGTTTATTTCTTCTGCAACGAACTAGTCTTGTATGAACCCCACCAAATCTAGAGTCCACATGTATCTCGTACGTCTGTGTTCCAGACACTGCCTTGATATTTACCTGCATGATAAGTTTAGTGAAGTATTTGATTTAGAAGGGTAGCTTAGTTGGTTGGGTGAAAGAAACATTGTTGGTTGAAACGTAGGCGTTTGAGGTTCGAAGCCCGCTCTCCCCTCCTCTCTACCAACTAATTACACACTAATTTCAAGTCATTATGCCTATAAAAATTAAAAATAAAGTATTTAATTTTGAAGCCTTAAATATTTTGCTTTGGTTTTGGAAACATTTGGATCACTTATATTATTATGTATGTACAGAGGGAAAAATGAAGTTGGCCATGGTAAAATACAATTTAAAATACTTTGTAGCTACGTGGCCGGCCATAGCTGATAACGCCCAATAGTGTGGGTTTATAATTATAATAATTCTACAGTGATGCGCGAAGTCCTTGCAACTCATGATGAAGATTGGCATGGTTATTAGAAGTTTGATTTGGTGGTAGAAAAGAGTCAACACGTGCCTTGCGATTAGCCCTCTTGTCCAGCCAATTTATGATGTCTCCAAACACAATTTCAATGTTTTCATCAGGCTCCCCAGATGTTAACCCATGCCACATTCCTGGATACATTTTAATGGTCTTGTCTATGCTACTAGCTCGCTCATATAATGTATTGCTTATTTCTGGGTCTGTCACTGTGTCATCCTCTCCATGCAACACTAAGAACGGTAGTGTCACCTGCCCAAAAAAAGGCTAGTTTAATTTTTCATTTTATTACAAAAAAAAGATCAAAAGATCAACTATGCAGATATATGAATATCAATCACCTCTTCTAAGCTGTTTTCAAGACTCAGACTAGTTCTAAGCAATTCCAATGCTGTTTTCAATCTGGGCTTGTCCTGATATATCAATTCGTTTTTCCTTATCTGCAAAGAACACAAAATTAACTCAACAAGCCTGAATGGAAAATAAATTCATTTTAGTATAGAAAAAAAGATATTAACCATTTCACGTTTGACATGATCTTTGAAGGCTGAATCGATTACATCCTTTGATGGAACTATTTTCCATTTTGGAATAATTTCTTCCAATCCAGTCAATATGCTAACAACAATAGGATGTGGCATAACCTTTTCTGATATCTTACACATGGGTGCAACAAAAACTGCACCGTCCCAGAATGAAGGGTCTTTTTTATGCAATAGTAGTGACACTGCTCCTCCCATTGACTCTCCATACAAGAATTTAGCCTTTCCCTTGTATTCTTGGAGCTCTGAAATAAACACCCCAAATGAATGGGCATAACTAAACAAACAAGTTCGGAAATTCACAAAAGGTAAGAAATTGTAGCCGTACCGCAAATTGACTTGAAAAAATCGGAACAGTCTTTGACAACGTTGTCAAACTTGGATATGTAACAACGAACACCATCAGAGTATCCGTGTCCTTCATAATCTATTCCGACCACAGCATATCCCCCACCCGCTAACTTCACTCCACATTCTAGAGCCATGAATTGTTAATCAAGCAAATAAGTCATAAAAGAAGTCAAGTTCAAAGTTACTATAAATAAGCAAATAATATTTACTAGTAGCGCATACTTAGTCTCTCCTAAACCGGAGTTAGCCACCAAACTAGAAAAGGAAATATTAGGAGCCTTTTTGATGACCACAATGGTTATAAAAGCCAAGAAAGTACAAAATTTACGTTGGGTTATGTGTATCTACTCGATGGAAGTGCTATTTCCTGAAAGAGTGTTAAATAGTCTGTTATATCCTCTTCAATTGTGGCAGCCCCGAGTCCATAGCATGTTATAACTAGGGGTATTTACAGACCAGTTTGAATCAGATTTGCCTAAATCTGTTGTTTGAACCAACTAAAATTATTTGGTTTGGGTTGGTTCGGATTTTACATTTTTCTACAAAATCTGAACCCAACAAATTTAAAATTGGACGGGTTGGTTTGGATTGGGCTCACGAGTCATGCACTAAAATGTTAATTTTTTAAAATATAGGCTAAATATATATTTTGGCCCTTTATCTTTGGGGTTGTGGTCACTTTGGCCCTTTATCTTTTTTTTTTCTCATTTTAGACCCTCATGTTTTTTGTTTGTGTCATTTTGGCCCCTGCCGTTATGTTTATGTTTTTTTAGGCAAATTTTTAAGGACGAAAATGAAATCAATTAAAAACATAAGGGCCCAAAATGAAATCAATTAAAAACATAAGGGACTAAAATGAAATCAATTAAAAACATAAGGGACCAAAATGATAACGGCAGGGGCCAAAATGACACACACAAAAAACATGAGGGTCTAAAATGAGAAAAAAAAAAAGATAAAGGGCCAAAGTGACCACAACCCCAAAGATAAAGGGCCAAAATATATATTTAGCCTAAAATATAAAAAACTACTTTTTTTTGTAATATTCCAACACTTTTAAATAGCCAAAAAAAATCTGGAATTTAAAAATTATACCAACTCAAACTCAATTATAGTAATCCAATCCATAGTAATAAAATTTTACAACTTTTGTCAAAAAAAAAAGAAATGAAAACTTAAATATAAATTATTAAGGTAAAAAATCTAAGTAAATAATATTTTGTGCTTCTAAAATTACAAAACTACTATGACCTAGTATTGGTTTGTTTGGGTCTGCGGGTTTGCGTTTTAAAATCTGAAGCCCGAACCAAACAACTATGGGTTGGTTCAGGTTGGTTCTAGTTTGGTCCGAACACGAAAAATATCTGAACCAAACATATTAGTTTGGATTTGTAACGACCCAAACTGCTATTAGAAAGGTTGACTATCCCCACAAACTAACACGAGTCTTTTCAGCGTATTTTGTCCTCACTCACACGCTTTCCTGGAAACTTCTCATAAGGTCACCCATCCAAAAATTGCTCCAAGTCAAACACGCTTAATTATGGAGTTTTTATGTCCAGGGCTCCCGAAAAGATAATGCACTTGTTGGTATAAATAGTCTAAATTAATTCTTTTAAGTCTTCCTTCAATTGTACAGTCTCATACCTGCAGTCTTAGGATTCTCATTCTGGTGCGTATTCGATTCATTCACGTGTCCCTTTGCCTAGAAGCGTGCCAAGAGCTGCTCATTGTCCATGCTCTACACCAGTGATTACTCCCCACCCCCGTTGGCCTCAAGCGTCACATGATTGGAATGTGGGTTGGTTTGGATTTGCCCAAACCAAGAACACCTCTAGCTAGTTATAAAGCATCCAATCGTGGAATTTGACTGCGATATTTTGTCACAGGACTGCGCATAGTAGATGGTATTGAAAGACCATTTAGATTATTTTTTGACAATAAATTAGCTTTTCTATTTTCCATCGACAAATTCAAAGAACATAGACATCAAGTTCTTTGTTGTTAAAGAAAGAGTTTAGAGTGAACGGTTGTCTATAAAGCATATCGAAACAAACTCAGTTGTTGCAAATTCGCTTATTAAAGGATTACCACCCAAAAGGTTTCATGAGCACACTGCTCGTACGGGTGTCACGTCATTAAGTGGTGTTTAGTTTTCGTGGGAGTTTGTTATTCTTTATGCTTTTTATGATATAAACATAAATCCGTTTATGTAATGTTTAAGAATATTTTCTGCAGAAATAAAGTTTAGGTATTTATTACACTATGATTTTGTTAAAGTTTGATCTCACTAAGGTTTAAGGAGGACCAATTAGAATTAGGCATGTTAAGATCACATTAGAGGAAAATCTCATGCTACACATCCACATCATGATCCATTTCATTCTTTTGTATCAACATATGTGATGGGATTAGTTACGATAGATATAATAAAGACTGCTTTGATCTTATGTTGGTATGATAGATGGACTGAATTGGTTATAGATACATTCAATAATGACAATCATTTGAACTCATACGGATAATTCTTGCAACCCATAATTATAGCATTACACATATAGTCCAAGTGGGAGATTGTTGGATCCTTAATCCAACATTGGCTTTATATGTAAATAATTATGTATTATGGACTGTCACTTAAGATTAGGCCCAATTAAAGTGATCGAATAAGGTTAGACTAATATGAGCTTATGAGTATCTAATAGGATATGGGCATTTAATGTGTAGAGTCGACTAAAGGGTGATTCTAATTTTATGATGAGCTAAATTAAAAGCACCAATAGATAACGGTAGTTAGGGTTCTATAATTAAAGAGGTTATGGTCCTCGGGTCACACACACTTAGGAGTCCTTCTTATCTGAGATACCATTAACAGTAAAATACAGGCAGTGGCGGATACATGCTATAGGTAATGGGGGCATTTGCCCCCACCAACAAAGAAAAGTTCATACACAATTACATAATAATCTTTTATTTGCTCCCATTGGAAAATTGGCTTTGTCCCCATTATTATCTAATTATCCAAATACACAAGTCCACCTCACTTCAGTACACAATTCCAAGTAAAAAAATAGACTTTGTTTCTCCTAACTTCACTGGTTGAAAGATGTTTATCTACATTGGGTTTCGTAAAGAATAGTCGACTGTACAATCATGAGTAATCGATAGTTGAATAATTTTTTTTTAGAATGTAGTTGAATAATTCTTTGGTTACATATACTAAGATACATATTTTTTTATAGTTCTGACAATGAAAATACCATACATTTTTAAAATATGAAAATGCCTAGACAACTTGTGTAATTAGTATAAGCTTGAATATATTTTTGGAGTTTTTTCTACACGTACGTGATTGTGTAATCTGAAAACTTTTAATATTTTTTTTGAGAAATATCATAGATAAATTATTTTTTTCCCCACTGATAAAATATTCTAGATCCGCCACCGGATATAGAGAGATAGCTAAAGGGTTCTCTCTGGAAGGCCAAACCACAGACCAAATCTACATCACGAGTTCATATACACTTTCGTTTTGGTGTTTTCTAGTGATTAACATTATTGATTCTGACTTTATAAAGATTTTCAAATCTAACATGTGTAAGTAAATGTGCAACATCAACGTCCACTATAAGAAAAACTGATTTTTCCAACCAGGACTTTCTGGTGGATTTTTATCCGCCGAAAAATTTCCGGCGGATTTTAGGACTTACCGGAGGATTTTATCCGCCGAAACATTACATGCGGATTTTTTTCCTTCGCAACATTTCCGGCGGATTTGGGTCTACGAAAAAATTTATTTTATTTTTAAAAAAATTCGCCGGTAAGGTCATTTCCGGCGGATAGTTAAAAGAACCGACAATTTTGAATTTCGAAAATCCGCCGGAAATGCGTGAAAATCCGCCGGAAATCCCCTGATTCGCCGGAAATCCCCTAAATCCGCCGGTAAATGACATTTCCGGCGGATTCCGCCTTTTGACCGTTTGACTTCGTTTCTTCTATATAAATCCATTCTCCACTTCTTCTTCTTCACACCTCTATCAATACTCTCCTTCTCTCTACTAAATCTCATCTTGAAATTCCTCTCTTCCTCCCTACGAATTCTCTTCTTTTCTCTACTAAATCTCTTCCTCTCTTTGTTGTATGAATATTTTTTTTATTGTATGGATATTTTTTTGTTGGATGGATATTTATTTAAATTAATTATTAATTTTCATTCCTAATTTTTATTTTTTTAAATAGTAAATTAATTAATTATTAAATTTTATTTTTTTATCAATAATTAAAGTTTTTAATAAAATAATTAATTAAAGTTTTTAATAAAATAATATTAATTTTTTAAATAAAACGATTTTTTAAAAAATATATATTTATTTTTTAAAAATAACTAATTTTTTTAAAAAAAACGGTTTTCCGGCGGATTTGTGGACTTTCCAGCGAGTAAACCCATGCGAATTTTTTTAAGTCATTAACCAATCTATCTTTTCACCGATTTCTAGGTCATTAACAAAAAAGTTATAATATTCATCTTATTTTCTACTCTTTCTCTTTTCTCTTCTCTAATCTCTTTCCTTCCTCCCCAAAAAAAAATTGACAGCAAGACGGGAACGGTAGAGCGAATAGGCGTTACTGTATTGGTATAGACAAGGAGAAAAAAGAATGGGAATGCCACCGAAATTGATGATCTCAAAATGGATCAGGAGCCTTATCCTCATCCTCACAGGGCAAGAGGGAAAGAATAGAGGATATATAAAGCCAAGGATTTGTTATGATCTGTAATCTGTATTCTTTCTGCGATTTAAATCAAGAAGGAAAAGATAGGTGGACAAAGAGCAATAGCAAATAGATTAAGATAAGATAACATAGAATAGTGTAGCCACCTTTGCCTGACAAGAGAGTGACAGTGGCAGACAACATACCCATCACCGATTTTATAAGCTTTATAATTCGCACAAAACAAATGAGGACAACATCAACATGGCTAGTGGCTACCCAAATAAAAAGACAAATCGATTACCCTCCAAGTGGCTGGGTGGGGTGGCTGCAAAGATTGAATGCTCCTTATTTTTCTTTTTAATTGAAACATGTGGGGTTATGACTTATGATTATGTGATCGTGATTGAAGTTGTATTAATCCGATTCTCTAGGATGTCGAATCCTAAGATTGAGATATACTAGTGATTCAAAAACCTTAACCAACTTAACTACGAAATGGAAAGCTCTCTTGTATACGAAATCTCCGCGACAAAATTATTTAAAGCGATGTTGCGTATACAATTTTTCCGTGGAGATTTCGTATTGGAATTTATCTTGAAATGAAAAACATTATCATTAGATTTCATAAAAAAAAAAGTAACATTATCATTATTATTAGATTCAAGAGTAATACATAGTCTTGATTTCTACTTGAATTTATCTAATAATTTTGTTTAATCTTATATAAATTCTTACTCCATTGTATTATTGTTTTCTTTTTGGTGAAAAAATTAAGTTTTGACTGAAAATCAGATTACGTGTGTTTGCCTACTAGGTGGAATATTATGGCTCCCAATCCTTTCTTATCACTATTAATATATATTAGGATGAGAATTACATGTATGTATAGACTTGAGCCAGCGTTATTAAAATCGTTAATTTTAGAGTTGATTTTTTTATCCGTCACTATTCATGAAGGCAAATTTAGGACCATGCAACAATTTGTGGAAATGAGGCAACAATTGACAACGACAGAAAAAGAATGGGAACAAAATGGCAATGAAAGGAAGAAGGAAAAAAAGAGTGATCCAAGAGCATGCGTTACCTTTCATGAATCTACTGCATTCCATTCCATAACCTGCAATAAACAACCAATAATAATACCACGTTAAATTAAATAATTGAGAAAGTAGAAAGAGAGTGAAGAAAGGAGGTAGGGGAAAGAGAATTAAACCGTGGCAAAGGAAAACAAGAGCCTTTGGAGAAGAAATACGAGGCAACCATTTGCATGTGAAGAGTTTGATTCCCCTTGAGTTCCTCCAATATCCCTGATGTTAAGCATAACAAATTATTACACATAAAAGAATAAAAACTGTGAACGTGAGAGAATAAAAAAGCCGGGGTTTTATTTTTTAGTCAAAAAGAAAAGCTGGGGTTTGTTTGTAGGATTTACTTCTTGATATTGAAACTTCAAATCCATGAAGGGCTGCAACTTTTTAGTGGGACTTTTATAAAACACAACAGGTTAATCTTTTAACGCTTTTGATGGTGAGATAGAAAGCTAGATGATGAAGTTCTACAATTGATATTGAAGCAGGGGAATGGAAAAGGCCTCTCTGGTTACGTAATGGATTCAATATAGCAAAGGAGAATGGGGTGGGTCCTACTTCTGTGCCAAAGAGAAAGACGTGCGATTGTATTTTACTTTATTTGAGAATCTGCATGATTTGCGTTATCTATTTTTTAGAATAAGAAAGAATGGCGAGTGAATCAATGATGTGAGCATTTTCTAGCCCATTCCTTATCTGCGTCATTTGTGTGTGGATATCCCATACCAATATTATTATGGTCTTATATTCAAAATAAATATTATTTTCGTCTTCTTCGAACAAACTCTATTATTATCCTTTTTTTCTTTTCTAGGAACTAAAATAAACGGGTATTTCTAAGGTGAAAGAGCAAATCAAATCTTTCGCCGGCGAACCATTAAATATGACCGTAAGATGTAGTATAAAAATTCATCAGCGGTTGAGATTTAATACTGGTTGATTCAATCTTAACCACTCATAAAATTTTGCGCAATATCATACGGTCAATTTTAGTCGTTCACCGGTGAGGGATTTGATTTGCTCCTTCACCCTAAAAGCACCCAAAATAAACAAACAAACAAACAAACAAGGAAGCATCATTTAGGGGTCCAACCATTGCCACATAGCGAAGATATGTATGATGACAAGTTGCATTTGCTTGTGATTCAAAGCGAAGAGATTTGCAGGTGATGACAAGTGATATCTGCGTGGTTATACACTTTGCAAACTGCATGGAATGATGGAGATATGTTAAAGCTAATTGCTGACAATTACAGGTATTAGAAGTCAATGATGGAAGACCACTTATACTACAAAGATTTGCATGAGCCAATCTCCCAAAAGGATAAGCCGGAGGTAGGGGTGTGCATGGTACAAAAACCATACCACACCACACCATACCACATTCATAAACCAGTTCTAGTAAACTGATTTTGCAAAACTGGTTCATGTTCTCAAACCAGTTTGAAATTGGTTCAATACCAGTTCATTACCGGTTTCCCTCAGAAATGCTTTTAAAAAAAGGTAAAGCCTCTCAAATTGGTTCATCTCAGTCACAAACAGTTTTACTCACAAATGATTTCACTGCAATTGTAAACTGAAAATACAAAAAATCACCTCACACCCTCAACATCGCTGCTTTCTTCTTCATCGGCATCACTTTCTTCAACAGCTCATCATCTTCTTCACACGGGATTCCGCGCTTTCAGTTTACTGAATCACAAAAAATCCTTCAACATCTCTTCTCTAATAGATCAGAATCAAACAGAATCGGCCCCAAAAAAATCTAGCTTTGCCACCGCCACCACCGAGGGATTCGATATTCCATTTTGTTTACAAAAAAGTATGGATCGGTTTTTTAAAAAAATGGTATGGGCTTTTTCATAATGGTCCAGTATGGTTTGCAGTTTGGTTAAGGTTTACTTGTTTTTTTGCACACCCCTAGCCGGAGGGGAAGAAAGTAAAAGTTTGGGAGCTCCAAAATAGGAAGGCAGTAGCTATGATCAGAAAATATATAGACAAGTTTTTTTGAGCATATATCAACGTATACCAATGCGTATGAGTTGAGGACGAAAGTTGAATCCTTGATTCAAAAGAAGACGCCGAGGAGCAAAGCCCACCTTGTCAGACCATTAGTGAAGTTTGAGTACTCAAACGATCAAAACATGATCGAACATATGAATATCTTCAAAGGTATTGGGAATCAATTAACGAAAGTTGGCATGAAGATAGATGGTGAGTTGCAAACTCTTCTGCTCCCAAACTTTTTATTTGAGATTTTGGACACCCTAGTCGTCACTCTCGATAACTCTGCTCCAGACGAAAAACTTGTCATGGATTCTATTACAAATTCCTTGTTAAATAAAGAGTCAGGACAAAGGGGATTATGGAGTTCAATTCCCAACACATCATTCAATCCCACTCGTAATATCCCTTGACCTCTCATACATCTTTTTTGAAAATACCTCTTGTTAGTAGCTTTAGGAGAAACCTAAGCCCACATCCACTAAAGATAAGGTCTTGAAAGAGTATATAATAATATTGGGCATTCCTCACCTTACAATCTGGTTTTGTAAGGATGAGCTATGATCAACTCAAATTCTATGATCGTATCAGAGTTTATCATAGATTCAACAGGCCACTCACCATTCATACACCAAGCCCAAGAGTGTTGGGCGTGAGATGGATAGATTCAACAGGCCACTCACCATTCATGCACCAAGCTCAATAGTGTTGGGCGTGAGATGGTGTATTGGGAGAAACTCAAGTCTCACGTCGACTAGAGATAAGGTCTTAAAAGAGTATATAACATAAGGACATCATTCATCTTACGAACCAGTTTTGTAGGGTTGAGTTAGACTTAACTCAAAGTCTAAACAATTCTAAATAGTTAATAAAGTACGCCAATTTTCAGGTAAAAATTAATAGGAGAAAATAACTTAGGAGAATCCCACATTAAATAGGACGAGGTTGAACTGTTTGCCCAACAATAACTAGTTCTTTTTTTGGGTGGACAATAAGGATTAATCAATCCCCAAAACACGACACAAACTACCCATACGGGCTAGAAACACTCCTATCCGCATACAAAGGGCGGAAAAATTTGTGCAAATATACAATATGGCTCTCTACCGACGATCTCAGACAAAGGTATTTTTGTAATTTAGGCACATTACTAATCAAAAGAACTGAGGCAAATCTTGGCAAATCTACAAGAGTATCTTGATATGCTAAAGTTCCTAAATCCTACCCAAGAGCGGCATGAAGGTAACTGGTAAGATTATCTCCCAACCCTAAAAAAACCTAAAAAAAAAACCCTTCATATATTTGGGACATTAACATATCATGAACTTACTGGTAACATGTTGATAGGTTTGCAGGTTGCATTATATTACCACAATAATCATCAGCTGCCTGAAGAGATGAACTGTATAGGCAGGTACTTTAGCATTTATTAGTTGCAAATGTTCCTTACAAGATAAAGACAAGAGTACTCATTTCTTTTCTTTAATGAAACAATAGTGCTCGTACTGTAATATATTGTGTACTATGTTGGGGTTGCACTCCAGATGGGAGTTTCAATACTAAAGCAGCTTATAACACTATCCAAGGTGAATATACAGCTATTAATTCAACTATGTTTCAAACAATTTGGAGGTGGAAAGGAACTGAAAGAATACGTACCCTGTTGTGGAAACTAGGTCATGGATCTCTGTTAACTAATGTAGAGCGTCGTAGAAGGAAGATGGCAGCGTCTAGCAGGTGTCCTAACTGCAATGATCAAGAAGAAACTGTGCTCCATTGCTTCAGAGATTGCAGGAAGAGCCTTAGCTTATGGTATAGCCTCAGAGTGAGAAATCAAAACACGTTTTTCGGTGAACAAAACTGGGGAAAGTGGGTTGAAGAAAATTTGAAACACAGAAACAACAGGGATGAAGAGCCTTACTGGGAAATTTTCTTCGGAGTCGTGCTTGACACCATTTGGCGTAATCGAAATGAATGGGTATTCTCCCAAAAACACTCCCCTGTTCCAGCTTCGATCATCACCATCCGGAATCAAGTGGAAGGGATAGTTGCTTGCATCAAGAGGAAAAATGTTTTGAAGCCCCCCTCTAATTGCCCGATTGAAGATGACTCGGAGCGATGGAAACCACCTCCGAACGGAACTTACAAACTCAATTGTGACGGATCTGTTTCGAACAACGGCAGAGCAGCTGGATGCGGTGGTATTCTTCGTGATCACAGAGGAAACTTGATCTTCGCTTTCTCTTGTCAGTTAGAATCTTGCACGATAATTGAAGCGGAGTTGTGGGGACTGCTCCACGGTGTGACTTTGGCGTGGGACAGAGGTTTCACAAAATTGATAATTGAGGCTGACTCTGTTGAAGCTATTGATCTTTTGAAGAAAAAGGGAAGCTACAATCACCCTCATCATCTTCTTCTTCAGCGAATCTTGGAAACTGGAAGAGGAAGCATTGAAGTCCAGTGGTTGGCGATAAGGCGTGAATTGAATACAGTTGCTGATGCTTTAGCAAAGGAAAGTCAAAAGCTGAGGGATAACATTGTAATTTTTGAGGACATTCCGGGTTTTTTAACCCGTTTTTTAGCTGCTGATTCGGATGGGTATGCTGGCCCATCTGTAAGTTAATGTTTTCGCTGGGCCTGTAGGCCTTTTTCTCACCAAAAAAAAAATATTGTGTACTATGTTCGATCTAAATATCAAACTCATCAAATATTTCAAACTATGAGAAACCTTTACTACATTGACTACAAGGAGGAACATTTTTGTGACAGGAGAGTTTTTGGTGGGCAACATCGAGAACCAAGATCAAAATTACCCTAAAGACATACATTTTGTAAGTAACAAAATATACAATAGTTGAAAACTGCCAGATAACAAACAATTTTGCTTGCTGATGTATGCTGGGAAACTTATAAAATCTCAAGTCAAATACCCTTCTCTCACAGTTCTAGCAGATGCCCTTCATGTTCTGGAATAGTCAGCTGCAGCACAGAAAGCAGAAACCAAACCAGCCATCCCAACAACCTCAGTCCAACTTCGTGACCTAGCAGCAACAGCTGCACCTGCTACAGCTCCCGCAATCAAACCATTGACCTGTTGGGGATTATTTTCCAACAAAGAGAAAAAGAGGACATTTAAAAAGTTAATTTTAGCAACTCATTGACCCATGTACATATTGTTTATGTTCCCCAGTTGTCAAAGACTTCCATAAGACATAAGTAACCATGTAAATACATAAATGTAGCCCACAAACATGCTTGGTATTGTACAAAAAACTGTACGTAGGTTTCTGAATTAATGCCAAACTTGGCCCAAAACTAAGATATAAATATAAGTTTCCAGCATAGTCATACTACAAATGTGCAATATTATCTTCCATTAAGCAAATAATTTGGCCCAATGCAAATTGCATTCACTGACAAAAAGAACCTAGCTAGAAAAGAAGAATCCAAAGTTCCTCAGAAATATACAACTGAACTGAGTCCCTAATGACCCACTACTGATCCCCGTGGAAATAACAATGTTGCTGTTATGGTAATAAGTCTGACTGATATTTGCACCCCCATTTAAGGCCCATTAACGATTTGGCCCATTAACAGCCCAACCAAATCAACGGCTCAGATGCCTCCTCAAGATCGGTTGGCTCAGAATCATCAACACAAACACATTCAAACTCTATAAATACCCCACTCAAAGCTCATTAATGGTAAGTAATTTCTCCAACCACCATATATTTACTCAAACACTGACTTGAGCTTCGGAGTGTTATTGCAGGTACAACACCGCCGCGTCAAGATCGAACAAGTCTACCATCTCAAGATCAAACAAGGCTGTCACTTGAAGATCGAACATTATATAGGATAAAACATCTACTAACTACTACGACCTTATCATAAAGCTCGTAAGTACAGTACAGAACAGTTGCCTTATAGTGTTCATGAAGAAAGAAGTCACAAGACTCGCCAGACTGATGGAACTTTCAAAATTATATGATTGGAAGCGTTTATATTCTACCAACAAGCGAATTATTCAAACAATCCATGTGAGAAAAATTACAAGTCATTATGGCCAGACAGGCATGCAAATGAAAATTTGATATATTCACACAAAACGGGCAAGCTACAGTGTAATTGTTTGCAATTTGTATTTGTATTTGTATTGAAGAGCAGTGTAATTGTTTGCAATTTGTATTTGTATTGAAGAGCAATGCTGCAGAGAGGCTGTGTGATTGTGCACTCGAGCATCTACAGCATTTGAAAATCTCCCTCTCTCACTGTATTTTTTTGAGAAAGTAATTTATTGGGCCACACGCATCCCAGTAAGCTTTTGTAATGAAAGGGTCATGATACTCGAAGGTCGCATAAAACAGTAACATCCTAATATATTGAAAAGGGGATGTATGCATAAATGGAGAATTGGCACAAATGCCATTTTCGGGTTAAGAAACAAAGTCTAAGCTTCATCACTGTTCCAGAATTGTTAAATAAATGACTACATTTTACTTGCACAGCACATTCAGGAGAGCATCACAAAATAGATTTCACAGAATTAAATCTCATTATTTTCTAAGACTAGTTGAAAACTGAGGATAAACAAGAGAGAATGAACCAACTAACCCAATCGTTCCGCCTCCTGTATTTCTGAACCCCGCAACGAGTGATGCTAAAAACTCCAGCTACAAGTCCTAAAATCCAAAGCAAAACTACGTTAAAGGCTTAAAGCTAGAAAACATTATTTTATCCACAGTTGAATCAGTTACCGGATCGAGCCCCAAACACGCGAACTGAGTTTGCCTGTATTTGGCAACACAAATTAAACCATCAGTTCACAGAAACAGAAACCCCAGTATCTGTTTTTGAATTCGATAGACCGCAATAAAGAAGAAAAAAATGTTACCACAAATGAAGCTCGAGCGATGCCTGTAAGACCTGCAAACAGAAAGCGATGGTTACGAGTAAGAAATTCACAATCACAATTGAAAAAATATAGTTTGATATATACACATTATTACGAGTCTCGATGAGGAATTTAACGAACCTTGTTGACGAGCATCGTAGGGACCATTACACAAGCCCCATATTGCTCCGGCCTGAGGAACAATTTACAGTTTCATACGGTGTACAGTGGGGCAAATAAAGAAGCGAACCTGGATAAACGATGTTACCGTTCCGACACGAATGATAGACTCAACAGCGAGGGAAGAGCATGGAACATCATTGTCGAGGTCTTCTTCCATCTTCTTTGTGTCGCAGCAGGCACCAGCGCTAGACACACTAGGGAGTTCGCGCAGTTACACTGGGCCTTTTTTCCTAATGGAAATCATGTAATGAAAGAACTTTGGGGGTGTAGCCAGTGTTTATTCTACACCCCCAACCCTCCTAATTTTATGAAATCTATCTATAAAAATACATTCCTCTAAATTAAGCTCTACTTTCCCTTTCATTTTTTTACACCCCACTCTCCAAACTACTCTGTTAATCATTACAAATATTTTTACCATCAAATCCACCACAAAAATCACCAAAAGCTCACTTTGTCCCTTTAAATAGAATCGCAATTTAATTGATGGGACAAAAGCTCACTTTGTCCCTTTAAATAGAGGTTTAATTGATGAGGATGTTTTCGGTTTTTCATAAAAGTTAGAGTGTTCGGGGGTGGTGCGAGTAATTTGGCCCATGCCTTTCCCACATCCCTTCCTACTCACCACCAGTGGCGGATCTTGACCGAAAATTTGGGGTGGGCCGCTCATGAAAGAGTCGTGGAAACTTAAAAATGCATAAACAAAAAAGCCGCAACACAAATGCAGTTAAAATAGATAAATATAAATTAACATTATTTATAAACAAAACTAAATAACTAAAAATATAATTTTGACTTCACATAGTAACTCAATTGATGTCGTTTTAAATAACTATAAATATTTTTTTTTTTGGGTAAACTCGGGTATCCACCGCACGGACAGCAGTGACTAATCCCTCGCTCATTGTAGGTGCCTCGAGGGGCAGGACAGCTGGCGCAGAGTTTTAACGCTGCTCCATACCCAATGCGGGGATCGAACCCCCGACCCTTGGTTAAGAGAGGATCATCCCCAACTGCTGAACCCCACGCTCTGGGTTACTATAAATATAATTTTGACTTCACATACTAAAATATTTTTTTTCGAAAATTATCAATATCTATTCATAATTTTCTAATTCTAATATAAGAAATGTGATTATATTAAACATCAGAATAAAATTTATACTCCAAAAACTATCATACAATTATATATATTATTACGTATTACATATTACTTATACATGGAGTAAATTTGTCAAAAAAAAAATACATTGAGTAAAAATATGTTAATGCATAAAAAACATATTTTGCTTTTATATTACATATATTGCACATTGTTAAAATTTGTATCAATATTACTAGTGCCATTGTAGTTATGGGAGCGGTGACCAATGCTAAGGTCATGGGTTCGATTCTCATGAGACATTTTGGCAATCATAAAATAATAAGCGCTTGCTTGTTGTTTTAAGGTGACAAAACGAAAAATAAAATAAAAAAATGCTCTATCAGGAATCGAACACAGAAACAAACAGTGAAAAGAATGATTTTCAACTGCTACGCCACATACTAACAGTTTTTCTCTTGGCGCAAAGCTGGTATATATTGAGTATATGATATTTAAGACTATGCCTATTTAGGTAATTTTACATGTTATTTTAGGGTGGGTCGTGGCCCTGCCGGGCCCTAAAGAAGATCTGCCCCTGCTCACCACACACCCCCTAACTTCAAATATTCCAAAAATACCCTTAAGTAGATGACGTGTTTACGTATGATTCGGTTAGGGTCAACCGAATATATTCGGCAAAGGCCAACCGAATATGTTTGGCTAAGGACAACCGAACGTTATAAAAAATAACGAGAAGGGTGTTGTTTCGCTTTGGTCGTTCGGGGAAGGGGAACTGAAAATGTTTGGCTGACATCAACCGAACACCTGATACTGCACAGACTGACTGAAAACCAGAAATTTTTCGGTTTAAGTTTCAAATTTCAAATGCAGATTAATATTACTAACTCAAATTGGTATTGATTTAAAAAAGTACATAACATATAGAAGTCAAATTGGAAAACAACAATTAATCAACTAATTACTATCTTTACTTAAATCTACATAAACCGGTGTTTGGGTCTCAAAGACCAAGGCCTTCCACTTTTGTATACGTCCCGTAAACAGCGTCTCCCAACCCTTTGCTATAGGTTAACATTCCAAAGCGCATCAGGCGGGAGCATTGGACTTCCATTCTTCAAAAAAACGTTACAAATACAAAAACAACATAATATTAACTAATGTTTGACAAATTAAAATTGAATTCTAAATAAAAGTCGATAAACCTGTACAAAGTGTTTATCCGTGAAGCATATGTTGAACTGACGAGCAGTTTTGAATGGGGCAATATGAAATGGGAAAATGGTGAAAGACCCGTTAACATACCAACAAGTCAGTACGACCTAGTATTTGTTAACGATTAGATACCCTATATCTGGTACAGTCATCCAATTCTCTTCGAGACCCTTGTTTGTCTGCATCAACAACTTCATCAAAAATGTGACTTTTCCCATACCACCATATACGCAAATGTAGAAGTCAATGTATTTCTTGATCTCCTCCAAAAGATCATTTCTCACAGAAAGCCAAGCATCCTCACCCCCGTCCAAGCATCCTAGATTCCTAGTGTTTGTTCCCTCAACTACACTAGTCCTTAAATTTCCACCTTTTTCACAAATCAACGTGCAAAATTCTTTACCTAATCGCTTTCCGGTGTCAGATCTAGATATCACAATCACCATCCCAAGAGACCTGCCGACACTACGTACCCATGTCAACAACTCTTCACGGTTTGCAAACAACTGAAAATGGATAACGCAAATGTCATTGTCTTCCTTAGACAAATTAAACATATTGAAAAGAATGAATGTTCCGTACCTTATCCGTTGTGAACGAACTCGTAAAGTCTAGTACCATCAACGCATCATTTGCTGCCATTTATATGATCCTGTAATAAAAAGAAATTTTCAAACAGAAGCTACTAGACTTGATATAATTACGTCTATTCGGCTGCCCTAGACGGAATCATTTCTCACAGAAAGTCAAGCATCCTCACCCCCGTCCAAGCATCCTAGATTCCTAGTGTTTGTTCCCTCAACTACACTAGTATTATAATTTCCACCTTTTTCACAAATCAACGTGCAAAATTCTTTACCTAATCGCTTTCCGGTGTCAGATCTAGATATCACAATCACCATTCCAAGAGACCTGCCGACACTACGTACCCATGTCAACAACTCTTCACAATTTACAAACAACTGAAAATGGATAATGCAAATGTCATTGTCTTCCTTAGGCAAATTAAACATATTGAAAAGAATGAATGTTCCGTACCTTATCCGTTGTGAACGAACTCGTAAAGTCTAGTACCATCAACGCATCATTTGCTGCCATTTATATGATCCTGTAATAAAAAGAAAATTTCAAACAGAAGCTACTAGACTTGATGTAATTACGTCTATTTGGCTGCCCTAAACCGAACACATTCGGCTCACGTTGACCGAATGTGTTCGGTTCCCCTTGACCGAGTGACCAGTTGAAAAACACCCCCCAAATGTGATTTTTGTGCGTTCGGTTGGGCCTAACCGAAATCATTCGGTTGAGGTCAACCGAACTGAGCGCGATTATAGAAAAAAGCAAGTCAAAAATAGCAACTAAATGAGATTAAAATGAAAAATACCTTATGATGTTTGCGAATGTTGAGGAGATGATCAAAAGGGTAATGATGTTGAAATGGTGGATATGGAGAGGAGTGGAAGAGATGGGAGGTTTGGGGTTTAGGGTGGGGTGTGTAGGAGATGGAGGAGAAGAAGAGGGATGAAGGATATGGTTGGAATTTTTTTTGAGTGTTAAGGTTAATTTGGTAAAATCACCATGTCAAGGGGGGGGGGGGGGGTGTGGGGTGAGTACTGAGTAGGGAGGGGTGTGAAAAAAGTGATATCCAGTAATTTTCCTTTTTATTGGGCTTATTAGCCCAGACCACATATTAAATGGCCCATACATTAAAACAAAATAAATAAACAAGGGAGGTTTTCGTTTTGTAAGACAGAAACCCTAGTTATATCCTAGCAGGAGGGAGAGAGGAGGAAGAGTGAGTGAGGCGCGAGAATGAGCGGAGCCAAGGGGAAGAAGAAGGTGACGAGCTTCGTGATCGATTGCGCGAAGCCAGTTGAGGATAAGATTATGGACATTGCTTCCCTCGAGAAGTTCCTCCAGGAGAGGATTAAGGTCGGCGGCAAGGCCGGTGCTCTCGGTGATTCCGTTACTGTTAGTCGGGAGAAAAGCAAGATCACCGTCACCTCCGACAGTAACTTCTCCAAAAGGTAGCTTCTTCGTCTTTCCCTAAATTTGTTGCTGATCTCATATTTAATGTTTTGTCATTTCATCATTCAATCAATTTGATATTATTGCTCTGTTAGCTGAGTTATTCATACCTCGATGTGAGTAGATCTAGTACTCTGTTAATGTGATTTGCACTGAGGTTCCGGTGACGTTAGCTTAAGCTTCGATTCAATCTAAGGATTTGCACACCCATTCTTTAGTAATTTTCGGCCACTGGAATAGCGATGGGGTATAAGATAGAAAGATCTATACTCATATTGGCACATTTTCATTTGGGGCCGGGGGTATTTGCGTAAATGTTTTAATTGTTCATTTGCTAATTGTTTCTACTACAATGGAAACATACAAGAACAAGACTGCAAGTTTAGGTTATTTCTAGGGACATTGTGTAATAATTTGTAAAAAAGCTCATGTAAGCAATTTTCATGTTGGCTATTGTTATAAACTCTTTCAACCAATTATCCAAGTGTTTGTCATCAGAAAGTAAGGTTTTTTTTCAAATGCCCTTTTAGTAAGGCTGTTCATTTAAACCAAAAAACTGAACTGAACTGCCAAACCGAACTGAACCGAACCAAAATTAACTGAACTTTTGCTAATAGTTTAGAACTGAACTGTTAAGACAGTTCGACCGAACTGAACCGAACTGTCTTAGCAGTTCGACGAACTGAACTGAACTGTCTTAATAGTTCGGTTCGGCAGTTCGAGCTCGAACCGAACTGTTTTAAATTTTAATTTTTTTTTTCGAATTCTTGAGCCCAAAAAAAAAAGTTCGAAAAAAAGTTCAAAATTTAAACAGTTCGGTTCGAGCTCGAACTGCCGAACCGAACTATTAAGACAGTTCAGTTCGGTTCGTCGAACTGCTAAGACAGTTCGGTTCAGTTCGGTCGAACTGTCTTAACAGTTCAGTTCAGTTCGGTGCAGTTCACCTTTAAAACTGAACCATGAACAACCCTACCTTTTAGTTGAGTTACTTTAAAATGCACGATTAAAAATGTTCTTTTTTTTTGCATTTTCTATTTTATATTTGTATTGTGACTTGTTAGAGTTTGTTTGACTAGTTGACCTGATTGTTGCTCCGTCTGGGTATCCAATGTTTATCTCACTGACTGTAAGATTCAATTATTGACATGGGAGATAAAATAGTGGTATTGGGATATTTGTGCGCATTGAGACTGCTCACTCAAGATTCTTCCAATATTCTATTATGATTTGTGTAAACTGGTATTGACATGTTCTAACATTTCCAAGTTCCTACTGTTGTCTTAGTATTCTTTTATTTTATTCCTGAAGTTCCTTAATTTACTGCAATTCTGAAGCCATTAATGAACTGGATCGTGGTGGACTGAGCTTAGCAAATCTATATTTATGCCATTGACATCGAACTTTTTTGTTTCTTGATGGCCCAATTTTGTGTGTACATGTGTTGTCTCTTTAGAATTTCTACTATTGCCTTGTAATTAGTCTTTCCATGTTCGTCACTTTTCTCAGGTATTTGAAATACTTGACCAAGAAGTACTTGAAGAAGCACAATGTGAGGGATTGGCTTCGTGTTATTGCATCCAACAAGGACAGGAATGTCTATGAGTTGAGATACTTCAACATTGCTGAGAATGAGGGTGAAGAGGAAGACTGAAGATCTTATTTTCTGTCTTAAGGCATTCGTTAGGTGTACTTGTTTTGGAATCTATTTTATCCTTGTTTTTTTATCGACTTGTTACTGGTTGTTTAAATATTGAGTTTATTTGGAGCCATTAATGGTGTCAGGAAGGTTTATAGCTATTATTTGGGATTTTTGTTATAAAGATTCAGATGCAGTTCCTTTTATAGGTCAGCATGTTTATGAGGATGTCACTAAATCACAAATCAATCTCCAAACTGACTAATTACTATCAATTTGATGCCTGAATTGACAATAAAAGTAACTATTGAAGGCTTAAAATAAGAATCCAGATTTCAAAATTAAAATAAAAATAAAAACAAGGAAGATAGAAGTGACAAAATTAGCGTGTTGTGTTTGTTAAAGATGGTTCTTGCTCGCAGTTTGGAGATGGCAGTTTGCCAGTTCCACAGTTAGGGGGTTTGTGTTCAAGGAAGATAGTCTAGGTTTTACTGGTTTGCCCTATTTGAATTTTGCAGTGTACTGTTAGAAGATGCTTCATAGTTTGACTATGGCGAAGCCATCAGGTTTTGCGATGTAGAAGGGAATTTGCGTTTGTGATTTTGCCTTAGCTATAGCAATGTAGAGTACTAGTAGTAGTTTGTGATTAGGGTTTGCACTTGGTAGTTCGAACTATGGAGGGAATTTTTCTTTTGCACAGTGAATTGACCTTGACAGTTTAGTTAGTGAAATGTGTCTAACAATGTTAGTTCGATTCAAAGTTGTTAATAAAAGTCAAGTTCAGAAAGTTTGGTTCGGTTTTGCAGTTCAGTTCAAATTTTTGGTTTTGTTTAATGGTCCTATTCATTCTCTATAAGTGGTTAGCTAAATCCAAGCTTAAACCATTTTGAACAACCTTAAGGATACTCATTATCATCAAAGAATCTGATACTCATTATCGTTCTATGAGATGTAGCATCGGCTTCAACTACATTATCTGCCTTTCATCTGTGTTGAATATTCCCTAACCTATAAAAACTTGAAAGATGAGCAAGGATTTGAGCAGAACAAGCATTGTAGATGAACAAATGTGGGAACGAGCAAAATCTTGAATGGGGAGGAATCACAAACTAACTAACTAACGAATAACACGGTTTTATATATTTCAAAGTAAATCATCAATTGGGGAATCTAAAACTAACAAGAGAATTTTGTCAAAAAAAAAACTAACAAGAGAATGACAGGGTTTTTACATAATCCTTGAGCCAATCAAATTTCTAAATGTAAAACCATCTGAATTTGATAAATATCCATCGCGGTTGTTTATGGTGGAACACATTTTTTAGTGATATTTCTGTTTGATTCTTCAATTTCTAATTCAATATTTCATTAGCATATTAAGAAGATGATCTTGCATCTTCATTTATGTTAAAGCTGTGAACGCAATAATACCAACAATAAAAGTTGTGAACCCAACGTGTGCAAGTGGTTTATACTTCTGTCTTTTGCTAGTATACTGAGCCAGCCGTCAGCACCAAGTCCAATCCAACCAGGAATGCGAGCTTTGTCGAAGGCAATATCATGTACGCACCCAACTCTTCATCTTCACCACCCCAACGTAGAATCCTTTGTGTGGAATAACCTTATTCGACTCAGAGTCAAATCCAAAGCCAGTTTTGAACATCATTCCCCACTCTCCATCTACCTTCGCATGCGCTTCCATGCTGTAACACCCGATCTTCACACCTTCCCTTTCCTTCTCCAATCCTTCAATGCCCCTCCTCATCTACCTTGCGGACGCCAACTCCATGCCCATATCTTCCTCCTTGGTCTCGCCGACGACCCTTTCGTCCAAACCTCCCTCATCAACTTATACTCCTCTTGTGGCAACCTCCCCTTTGCCCGCCAACTGTTCGACGAAATTCCTCACCCAGATTTGCCATCTTGGAACGCCATTATCCACGCTAATGCCAAGGTGGGCATGATTCACTTGGCTAGGAAACTGTTTGATCATATGCCTCAAAGAAATGTGATTTCTTGGAGCTGCATGATTCATGGGTATGTAAGCTGTGGAGAGTACAAAGCAGCACTTTCCTTGTTCCGTAGTTTACAAACATTGGAGGGTCATAAGATTATACCCAATGAATTCACCATGACTTCTGTGCTCTCAGCTTGTGCAAGGTTAGGTGCTCTTCAACATGGCAAATGGGTTCATGCTTATATTGACAAGTTTGGGATGAAAATTGATGTTGTTTTGGGAACTTCTTTGATAGACATGTATGCCAAATGTGGGAACGTTGAAAGAGCCAAATTCATATTTGATAATATGTGTCCTCAAGAAAAGGATGTAATGGCTTGGAGTGCTATGATCACCGCCCTCGCAATGCACGGACTTTCCGAGGAATGCCTTCGACTTTTTGCGAAAATGAGAAAGGACGGGGTGAGGCCCAATGCTGTGACTTTTGTCGGTGTACTTTGTGCTTGTGTACATGGAGGTTTGGTTACTGAAGGGAATAAATATTTCAAGATGATGAGGGAAGTGTATGGTGTTAGTCCTATGATCCAACATTATGGTTGCATGGTTGACCTATACAGCAGAGTGGGTAGAATTCAGGATGCTTGGGATTTGGTGAAATCAATGCCTATGGAACCTGATGTGATGATATGGGGAGCACTGCTTAGTGGAGCTAGGATGCATGGGGACATTGAAACTTGTGAGATCTCAATAAAGAAGCTCATTGAGTTGGACCCCAAAAATAGTGGTGCCTATGTGCTTCTTTCTAACGTGTATGCAAAGATGGGACGGTGGAACCAAGTGAGGCATTTGAGAGATCTTATGGAGGCCAGGGGTATTAAGAAAGTTCCAGGCTGTAGTTTGGTTGAGATAGATGGTGTTCTTCATGAGTTTTATGCAGGGGATGATTGTCATCCAGAAATCCAAAATATATATGGGATGCTTGAAGAGATTATGAAGAGGCTGGAAAAGCATGGATATGTACGGAATACCAGTGAGGTATTGCTTGATTTGGATGAGGAAGGAAAGGAGTTTGCATTATCTGTTCATAGTGAAAAATTAGCAATTGCATATTGCTCCCTTAGGACAAGCCCGGGTACTACGTTACGGATTGTAAAGAACTTGAGGATATGTAAGGATTGCCATGTTGTAATGAAAATGATATCTAAGGAATTTAATAGGGAGATTGTTGTTAGAGATTGCAACCGTTTTCATCATTTTAAGGATGGGATGTGTTCTTGTAAAGACTACTGGTAAACAGAATTGAAGAGTACTCTAATCATAGATTTTGATGAATTACTTCAATGCCAAAAAAATGTTTCATTCTCCCTAAATCTTTCATGTTAAATTCTCTCTCCATTGAGCTTTTAAAATCTTCAAACATTTCATTGTTGCTTCTAGTGAAAATAAGATCATCGACATAGCTCATGTTCTATTGCAGTTTACAAACATTTCATTGTTGCTTCTAGAGGCTTATGATCAAATAATTTCCTTTCTCATTTGTTTTGAAGAAAGTCCTGTTGCAGTTTTTGGTTGTATAGCACATGTTCATATTCCAAGAAAATATACTTCACACTTTTATCATCTAGTTTCTTCCTCAAAATTCTAGTAACATGAACATGAGCTATACAATCAAAAACTAGGGTGATTAAGTGTGGCTTCACATCATTCCACGCTTCTTCAAGGAGATCTTCAACTACCATTGTATGACTTCTATTTAGTAGATAGACAACCCAGTTTAAACTTCAGGCCATAAACTCTTTGGCATTGATTTTCCTCCTAACATGCTCATTACCATCTTCATCGAAGTCTTATTTTCCACTTAGTCACGCCATTCTGCTGAGAATAAAAGACAAATAAACTAATACAAGAACTGTTTAGGCGTGAGCACCATTATTAGGCTCTACCGGGAAGTAACACAATCCAAAGCAAAAGCCTAATAATGGTACTTCAAATAAAAGCCTAATAATGCAAACTCTAAGCACTAGTTTCAACACAATCCAAAGCATGGTAAACTTCCAAGCAAAAGAAAAAGACCTAGAGAAAGGAATGGAGAAAAAGAGAGAGAATATTATACCTTTGCAACTTTAGAACATTAAGCAAATTCTCCATTACATTGGCCTCACAATTTAGTTGTTTACCTTTGGAAGTACCATCAATATTAGAGTTGCCTACCACAACTACACTTGTAGTGCTCTTTTCCTCATGCACCTCACAATTCTCATTTTTAGAGGCAATATGGTGCTCTTGGCCACCATCAAGCTTTTCACCTTTTAAATTTTTGTGCTATTCCAATGCTTGTGATACATCATTCGTTGCAAGTGTCTCATGAGAAATATCATCTTCACTCGCCTTTAAAAAGGAATCAGCAAAACTAGAAAGAAAATTAGCACTAGTGGCCAAGCAAACAAAATCATTAGAAGATGGGAGTTTGGATGGTTCTTCCAACATTGGTCCAAGTTCCTCCCTATTTCCAATTTTTGGAACCTCTTTAGAAGTTTCCGTCATTAGGGGCTCTCGGCCAACCCTAGTTGCTACATCCTCCGCATTGATTTTAACACTCATTTCCTTTGCTTCTTCCTCAAAGCAATTTGGTCCTTAAGCATTTCATGGGCTAAGAGAAGTACAATGAATTTCCAAATTGTCATGCCTAAAAGAGTATTTGTTGGCATATCCATCATGGAGTACTATTTTATTAGGTTGCCATGGCCTACCTAAGATTAGGTGAGAGGTCTCTATAGGTACAACATCACATAAGACCGTGTCTTTGTACCTAGGAGTGGAAAAGCTAAGAAACACTTTTTTATTTACAAGAAATTCTTCTCTATCTTTATGCAACTTGAGCTTATATGTGATCCACACATGCATAACTAAATTTTAGATCTAGAAATTGCAAATCTATATGAATCTCTAAGTCATAAAGATGAACATGAACACAATTTCAAGATTAGATCATGACACTTACTTGAAGAACACAAAAGTGAAGAAAGAATCAAATGTGGAAAAAATAGAGATGAAGTGGAGAATGATGTCCGCCATTTTTCCTTGGGAAGAAGATGAAGACCACACGCTGCATTGATCTTCTCCAAGCCTGAAAGGTAGGTGCTCAAGGTTCCATTCCAAGAACCAAGGAGAACACGATGAAGTCACTTCTATAATGCTCTCAAGCTCTCACACCTCACGCTTCTCTTTGGCTCTCACGACTTTAGCTTTTACAAATGTAGCAAATGATTTAACATTCATCAAAGTCTAAGAAATCACAAGGAGCGGAATAGTATTTATATGTTGGGTCTAATGAATCCTAAACCCAACATACAATCCAATTATAGACAGGAAAACAAGGCCCATAGCCACATCAAAGTAACTAAAGGTCAGCCTATTCTAAATGGCCAACAAGACTCAAAACCAAATGTTCATTACAATGTTCAAGTAGCATTTTTTGAAAAGCCAGCGGATAGCGAGTAGCGTCTCACTTTTTTTGTCATTTTTACTCTCATTACTTTTCTTAAATTCCTTCTCTATCCTCTTTAAATTAAACTAAACAATTTTCAATCTCTATTTTTTATGTCATTTTACATTTATTAGTTCGTTTAACCGCAAGTTTTATCTAACACATGATTTTTTATCCGCTAGCTTCTCCATTATCCACTAGTTCATCGGCTAGCTTCTCCACTATCTACTATCCACTAACTTATCCACTACTGTCCACTATTTTTTACCAAACATGACTTAAATATTTTCCGTAGTTTCTTTAAAAAAATTCTTGTCAGAACCTTAAACGTAGTAGTAAAAGAAAAAGAGACGGAGGTAGTCAAAAACTTCTGAGCTCAAATTATTATTATTATTTTCACAAGAGATCAAATTATTTTCACCCGTGGCTTCTTCTTCCTCTCTACTGGAACCACCACAACCATGGCTCTATCTCCTTCTTCGTCCTGTTCTCGAATCGACCACCACCACCACGCGACTTCCTTTTCACATCACCCTCTTCTCTGGTTCTCTGGTTCTTTTTTTCCTCCTGTTTATGGGTTTGTGTTTTGGGGTTATGGGTTTGATTTGGGGTTCTCACAAGGTTCACAGAAATCAGAAGGGTGGTTGTGGTGTGGGTGAGAGAGAGTGGTTGTGGTGGTGGTGGTGTGGTGGTGGTGGTGTGGTGGTCGTCCTTTAATCTCTTTCAAACAATTTCCATTTCCATTTTTTTTGCACAGATACAAGGAAAATACTTTTCCTCTGTTTAAATCACTTTTTATTTCTGAAAAATTTTCTGAGCCACCATAACAGTAGCTAGGTTATTGGGTTATTTTATTTCTTCTTAGATTTATAAAAAGTAAGAAAAAAATTGGTTCTTGAGCTTGAAATTGGAAACCCTAATTCCTAAAATTCCCAAAATTCCCAAAATCGAAGAGAAGCTTTTGATATTGCCGGCATCAACGGCAACGGCGTCGATATCGACGAAACCCACTACAAAAAATTGCCCATTAGCGAGGGATTTTTCCCTCGCTAATGGCCTCAAATTCGTCGCTAATACCCATTAGCGAGAGAATTAGCGACGGAATCAGTCCCTCGCTAATTGTCTCCTCGCTAATGGGATTAGCGAGGGAATGTTCCGGCGCTAATTAGCGAGGGAATGTTCCGTCGCTAATTCCCTCGCTAATTAGCGAGGGATTCAAATTCCGTCGCTAAATCTAACAGCCATGTTTTTTTTTATTCAACCAATTTTTTTTATTATGGTGTGGTGGTGGTGGTGGTGGGGAAGGGTATTAGGGTAGAGAGAGAAGGAGAAGACTAAGGGAGAAGGAGAGAAAGAGAGAGAGAAATGAGTGGTGGTGGTGGTGGTGAAGGGTATTATGGTAGAGAGAGAAGGAGATAGTTAGGGAGAAGGAGAGAAAGAGAGAGAGAGAGAGAGAGAGAGAGAGAGAGAGAGAGAGAGAGAGAGAGAGAGAAACGAGTGGTGGTGGTGGTGATGGTGGTGGTGAAGGGTATTATGGTAGAGAGAGAGAAGGAGAATAGTAAGGGAGAAGGAGAGAAAGAGAGAGAAACGAGTGGGGGTGGTGGTGGTGTGGTGGTGGAAGAGTGAAGAGAGAAGAAGAGTGTGAGAGGAGGTGGTGGTGTGGTGGTGGAAGAGTGAAGACAGAAGAAGAGTGTGAGGAGAGAAGAAGAGTGTGAGGAGAGAAGAAGAGAGAAGAGTGTGAGGAGAGTAGGAGAGAAGAGTGTGTGAGAGGATAAATAAGCTGAAAAGTCAAAAAATTAGCGATGGAATTAGCGAGGGACTGCAAATTCCATCGCTAAACACCTGCACGGAGTCCTATCATCTGAAAACTGTCAGAAATTAGCGAGAGACTGAAATTCCGTCGCTAAATACCTGCACTGAGTCCTATCATCTGAAAATTGTCGGAAATTAGCGAGGGACTGAAATTCCGTCGCTAATTTTCAAAATTTCTGTCGCTAATGTCTGAAATTCCGTCGCTAATTCTCAAAAATACGACAGCCCCTATTCCCTCGCAAATTTCGTCGCTAATTCCAGTTTTTGAGAGGGAACATTAGTCCATCGCTAATTTCCGTCGCTAATGGGCAATTTTTTTTGTAGTGACCGGTGATGGGTGGGTTGTCGTGGTACATGAAGTGGAGAAGAACCTTTAATCAAAACCCACTTCCTCTCTTCGTTGGTCAAAACCCAGCTCTTCTCTTCTTCTTCTCTTCTCCAGAATTTTTAACTTTTAATCTTTTACAGGATTTGAGGAAGGACGATTTACAGGATTTTAGGAACAAGAAGAAAGGATTTGAGAAAGAAGAAGAAAGGATTTACAGAACTTTTGATTTTTTGGGTTGTTTTTGGGGATTTAACTTTTGATTTTCTGGGATCTGAGAAAGGATTTACGGAAAGGATTTGAGAAAGGAGAAGAAAGGATTTAAATATTATAATACGATGTGGCATTGGAAAAAAAAAACAGACACGTGGAAGACAGGTCGTGCATTTTTTAACATCACACTAACAGTTCATTAACAGAAAGGCTTACAACAAAACACGTCATTTTACAATGACTTTTTACTAAAAAAAATTGCAAGGGCTTAAACTAAAACACCTTATATCATATTTAAGCCTTAATGTTATTAAATTGGGTTTTTTTTTATACCCCCATCAGCTTCCAAGTACCCCCACCCAAAATCGTAATCCCAAAAATACCCCTGACATAAATTACAAAAATTGACTTTTGTAAGATTCTCTGGTGGGGGACCACTTAATCTGGAAATCGGATTTACCTAAATGGAAGGTAAATCCGATTAGCTTTAAATACGACGCATAAGTCAAATCGGATCTATCAAAATGACAGATAAATCCGATTTGACAATTTAATTTTGAACATAAGGCGAAATATTAATAAATCGGATTTAGCTAAATCCGATGCGCAATCGGATTTACCTAAATCCGCCTTTATTGTTTAACAAATCGGATATACCTGGATGAGGCTATATCCGATTTGTAAAAATTAGAAAGCGGATTTACGTTTGAAGTCACCTAAATCCACTTTGTTTTTTTTTTAATTATTTACTTTATATACCAATTAATATTGTATTTATCATTATACCCACATTTGTGTAACTATCTATCCATATATACCAATTAAAAATATTAAATGTTTTAACTTTTTTTACAAGTCGGATTTACCCTGGAAGAAGGTAAATCTGCTTCGTAATTTATCAAAGCGGATGTACCCCCACAACAGGTAGATCCGCTTTGTATCTTTGACAAAGCGGATCTACCTGCGTTGTAGATACATCCGATTTACTAAATTACGAAGAGGATTTACCTCTAAGGAGTAAATCCGATGCGAAATTTATAAATTGAATCGGATCAAGGTAAATCCGATTTTGAGCTGGTGAAATCGGATTTACCTAAAATGGGTTAGATCCGCTTTGCAATTTGGGATAGCTCCGCTTTGATCAACGGTGCAGATTGCACCGACAATATCAACGGTTGATAATCATTGACGAACTCTATAAATACCTATTGCCAAACCTCATTCTTGTCACTCCCAAATTTCACTCTTAGTCACTCCCTAAATCATTATCAGCTTCTTCTTCTCCACCAAAAAATGCACCTAACACAATACACACATGATTCATCCCTCACTATCATTCATCATCAGGGCATCATCACCAACAAAGATGATGGTGTCTGTTTCGAGGGGCGTGACACAATGCAGTGCAGGCTTAAACACAACATAACATTCGCTCAGCTAAAAGATAAACTGCTGGGTAAAGTGCAAGTGGAGGGCGACGAGCGAGAGATAACTCGTATAGTTTATCGGAAAAAGGATTGGGCTGATGGACGTGTGCTCTGCTCTACAATGGATATCAAGAACGACTGTGACGTCCAAGCAATGATGTCCATTCATGTTATGTTTAAGTGGCACGGTTATCTGCATTTGCACGTCGAAACGACACGGACCGTCGCTGAGATCCTTCGTCGTTTCACTCCACCAGCTCAGTAGTTGCTCTCATTTTATCGTTTTCACTATCGCTCATTTATTTCAGGAAAATGTATCTTTTATATTTTATTGTTATTTTAGTTGGTTATTGTAGTTGGTTATGTTTTATCTTTTATCGCATGAAATCGAAATTATTTGTTTTATCCACAAATATAATAAACAAAAAATACTAATAATCAAGTAATGTGAAAATAGTTCAAGCATAAACAAAAAATACTAATAATCAAGTAATGTGAAAATAGTTCAAGCATAAACAAAAAATACACAAAACCCCCTAGTCACACCCCGGTGGTAGCCTATCCAGTAATCGGTGGAGGCGAGCGTATGTCTGACTACCCATTCTAATGTCTCCGCTCAGAAGCCCCCTCCGAATCTCGTCCCCCACAATCTGTAGCAAATCGTGCTGTACTGGTGGTGCAGCTGGCTGTACTGGTGGTGGTGGTGGTGGTGGTGATGATGAAACCGGTAAGAGTCTAGGAATAGATGCTCTCAAATCGGATCTACCTATATCCGATGGGAAATCGGATATAGGTAAATACGATGGGAGAATCGGATTTAGCTAAATCCGACTTACTTGTTTGCGCTGTCGCTTTGTGGATCGGAAGTACGTAGATCCGATGCGTAAGTCCGATGGGAAATCGGATGTAGCTCTAAAGGGTAAATCCGATAATCTCTAGAAAATTTCTGGTCAAACGGATGCAAGTGAAAAATGGTAAATGTTTTGTAATTTTATCAAAATTTTAAGGGTATTTTAGTATTTTCATAGGGCGGATGGGGGTAGATGAGAGTTGATGGGGGTAAAAAAAAAAAACCTATTAAATTTGATCACTCACCACGTGATCCACGTTTCCAGCTGTAGGACAATAATAATAGTACTACTATTATTTAGAGTGACAGATAGTGGGATACCGACTATAAATCAATTAAACCATAAATCAATACTGTTTAAGATTCAATCGATTAAACCATTAGTTAACACTGTTTAAGGTTTGATTATTCAAACCGTCTGACTGTGATTTGATCTTGGTTTGAAGAGTTTATAGTAATTGAATTATAATTTGGATGTTTCGCCAATTTAATGTCTAGTCTAGTTTTTTTTCTTTTCTTTTTATCAAAACAAACTTATATCATTTCACTGTCAAAAATGTTTGTAATTCAAAATGGAGCAATATAATGAACTTTAGAGCTACCATAACTTCTTGATGCCCTTACAAAGGAATGAGCAACAAGATTTGCTTGCCTCCGAATAAAGCTAATCATATAGCTTGGTAAAAAAGAAAGTAAAGAAATACAATGAGAGATAATAGAGCCAAAATCGGAAATGTTGGACATTGCTTTGGCTACTGCATTAACCACTATGAGACAATCCACTCAATGATTATTGACTCCAAGCCTAAGTCCTTCAACCAATTCAATGTATGCCACAATCCCAATGCTTTCGCTTCTTGAGGTTTCGGTACTCCTTCAAACCACATTGTTTTGCCTTTCATAAAACTACCATTCTCATTCCGTATGCACACCGATGCCATATTTGCATTCTTGCTCAAAAAGTGTAGCACCAATATTACACTTTAACATCCCTGCCTCCGGTCTCGTCCAATACATCCGTTGAGGAGCTGGAGCTGCTGTTGCGCCACTGCTGCTGCGATGTGGCTGTGAACGAGCAGTTTCCCAAGCTTTTAAGTTGTACCAAGCGAGCTGCAAAGCTACTGTCACGTCCTTCGAACCTCCCTCCCATACCTTGTCATTTCTCGGTTTCCAAATAACCCACAGACCCAGCGCAAAAACCTGCTGAAAACACTACAAGAGTAGCAAAAAACCAGTCACGAAACAGCCCCTGCTGCTGCGGAATTTGCTGGACAGCAGCAGCGAAACTGCTCACATTTCAAAACATTGAAAAATAGTTTATTTAACTTTTTAAAATAAAGTATTTACTAAATAAAAGAATTTTTTTCAAAAAAAGTCCATTGCAAAAGTTGAACGAATAGTTACTAAATTAACATTTCTTATAACTATTTTGTCAAAAAGAAAACATTTATTATTGTTATTATACAAAATATATATCACTTTTCCCGACTACATAACTTAGTGGTAAAATACACATTAATGTTACGTTGATACTAGGAGAAAGGTTTGATTTTTCAATACGTTCCACTTTCTTTTTCTACATCCCCACCCTCAACCGTTTGTGTTAAGTAGGGGTGGACAACAATGTCAATGTGAGTAGTATATTACTGTCAATGTGAAGTGAAAGGTTGGTGAGTAGTCTGCTTTTGTTGCATCCACGTGGCTCTACTTTCTCTACATAAAATATTAGTAATAGTTTGAAACGTTGACTAAGTATTTATTGTAACAAATGCACTGTATACAACTTTTTCAGTTTTCTTATCCACTACCACACACAAACGATACACAAGGCTCGAGGGGGATTAAATATGAAATGCCTCATAAATGATAACTGTTCTTGAATAAGAATATTTAACTCGGTTGTTACAGGTATGAAGGTCTTCTCCAGTATAGAAAGTGTAGTTTGTCTCCGAATAAATGTCCTCCTCTCCTCCTTCCTAGAGTCCTATATCTAGTCCTCCAAATCTCCTCGGTAGTTACCTTGGGAGGTCGGTTACCAGCGGTTAGCTCGGTTCCAGCCAAATGGGTTCCACGTGTCCCCTCACTGCGACACCTGTCCTTGGTAACTTCTCTTTGCTGGCCATGCACCTGTCCTTGGCAACTTCTCTTTGCGGGCCATGCCGAGGTCCTGTATGCTTGAGTTCGGTTGGTCTTGCATTGGGCCGAACTCTAATTCTCTGGCCCAGTCCACAGCCCCCCAAGCTCGAGCTGAGTGAGCTCGGCGAAGAGGTTTGAACTTTCATTGATTTGTTTTGACGGTTGAAGTGATCGTTGACTTGGGAAAGCGTGTAATGTCAGCATTTTGGTGGACAGCTGATTGAGGTGACGCGCCAGTGGAACGATTCACCTACCTCACGCTTGAATGAGCGCGTGCGTTGAAGGTAGACTTTTGATATGGTTTAAAAGGCGCGCAGGGGATGTGAGAACTTTGCTATTTTCGCTTGTTCTTTTGATTTCTGCTCGCTCTTCTGCCGAGGTTTGCTTGCTGTGAAGTTTCGCCCTCCTTCACCGTTTTGCTTGCTTGTATTGAGGTATACCTTTCTATCCTTCTTCCTCCTTTTTCTCTTGTACCTTAGTTAAAATGGTAGAAATTTGGGAAGTTGATGAAAATGGAAATGAGGTGAGTGAGGTACCTTCAGCGTATCGAGTGATTTTGGATGAATCTCGGCCTCGTTGGGAAAAAATAAAGGAGAAGTGGAGGCGCCTCGAATCATCCATTTCCGAGACCCTCTCAAGTCTTCCTGATTTTAGCTCTTCAGATTCTGATTCTTCGGATGGTGAGGATGCTGACTTTGCTTCTCCTCTTTTCCCAGGGACCAAGATTCATTTCAAAAACACTGTGGCCTTTTCAGACTTTAGACGAGAAGAGGTGGGGCCCTTGGCTCTTCCTTCTACTCCTGCGCGTGGGATCAAGGTGTTGATGGCATCGAAACAGAACGTTGAGTCCGTTCCTAACTTTGAAGCGTGGGATTTATTCACCATGTTTACAAAGCCAGGAGACTTGATAGCTTTTCGGCGGAAGAACACCGTGTCCTCCACTGGAAATGAAGAAGATGTGATTCTGGAGTGTTGCAAGCATAACGAGCCTGTATGTATGATGCGACCTAAGGGAGTGGTGGAAGAGAGTACTTATATGTACGCCTGTCTTTTTGAAGACTTGAAGGTGAAAATGCCCTTCACCCGCTTTGAACACCACGTGATGCAGCTTCTCAACGTTGCTCCAACGCAACTTCACCCGAATAGTTGGGGATTTATACACGCTTATGAGATAATCTGTGGAGCTTTGGGTGTGACTCCAAATGTAGGGGTGTTCTTCCAGTTTTTCCGGACTAAGGGTGAAGGTTTGGGAAAATGGATATCTTTCCATAGCCATTCTTCTCGCCCCCTTTTTAGTCTATTCACCACCTCATACAAGAATTTTAAGGCGAAGTTCTTCCGAGTTCGAGCTCCTCCTTCTTTTCCCGAACTTGTCATAAACAAAACAGGAGCGCCCCACTTCCCTTTGTATTGGCAAAGTGAGGTTTTTGGTGTGACTGGAGTCATCTCGAATGATTTAAGTCCCGAGCTCCTTGAGGACGCAGCAATGCTGCAAAGGTTGCATACCATGACTTGTAAGGAGGTGATTAGTCTGGAGGGGGATGACAAAGGTCTTCAAAATTTATTGAGTAAGTTTTTCTTCCCGCCCTCTTTTTAGTATTTTGTAACCGCTTCTAATGTTTCCTTTTATCTCATCGTGCAGTTAGGATGGGTTTGAAGGAGAAGGACATCAAAAACTACATCAAGAAGGCTCAAGAGAGGTTAGCGAAGGAGAAACTGAATGCTCAAAATCAAGGTGGGACCTCTGCAACGGAGAGCTCGGATAAAGGCTTGGTGAAGATTGCCAAAAATACTGGGCGAACTACTATTGTTGGAATGCATCTCAGCTCTACTCCCATCGCGGCTATTCCTTTGAAAGCCGTTCCTAGAGATTCTTCTGAGGTGTTGAAGGAGGATAAAGGGGGTGCCGTTGTGAAAGAGGCTGAAGAAACTGCTGCTGCGATTCCAACTCCTGCAAAGCGGCCTGTTGTGCAGGAAGGTTCTTCCTCTAAGAAGAGATTTAAGAGTTCTGAAGGCGAGATTTCTTGGATGGAACTTCTGCAGGATTTTGAGGGTCAAGGGGAGATCGCGTCTTTGTGGGACAAGCGCCTCCCTCTGAAACACTTTGTGAGGGAACACCTGACTACTGCTGATGATGGTGACCGCATCCGGAGTTTGGGGGTGGAACAAGCTTTCTTGGCGATGCAGTCTTATGCGTTGAAATCTGCTGCCCTTAGTCATGTGGTTTGTGATGAGTTCGGCAGGCTTAGGAGTCGAGAACGCCAAGGGCGAAAAGATGTTGAAGCTGCTGAGAAGGCCATTGCTGCTCATGCCGAGTTGGTGAAGGATAATGAAGCGTTGAAATCCCAGTTAGCCGAGCAGGTAAAGCTGTTTGAGGAAAAGGAAAAGTTCGTGCGTAAGCAACTTGAAGAAACGGAGATTCAGTGGGAGGCCAAGATAGAGGAAGTCCGAACTACTTTGAAGGAGCAAGAAGGCAATGTTTCTTCTCATGAATCTACCATTGCTGGATTGAGAGTTGAAAATACTGGACTTAAGGCGTCTCTGGCTGAGGTGAAATCTCAACTAGCGGATTTGCGTGTTGCCAAGGAGGCCGAGATTGAGGAACTGCATATTGAGAATGCTGTAGCTCTCTTGAAGGGTTTTGAGAAAGCTAAAAGCCAAGTCTTGGCGCTCTATCCCACTTTAGATGTGAGTGGACTTGATCCATTGAAGGAGATTGTGGATGGCAAATTGGTGTTGTTGCCATCGCCCGAGGAAGAGGATGCCGAGATGAAGGAACTCAATGAATCTTCTTGATTTATTTTTCTCTTTTCGGTTTTCCTCGTTGTTTCGTTGTACACTACAAGAAAAGTTGGACTTTGCGGCGGGCAAAATCCGCCGCAAAATCCAAATTTGCGGCGGATATTTGGACTTTGCGGCGGAATTTTTTCGCCGGTAGCCAGCTCGAAGCAAACGCTTTGCGGCGGATTTAGTGGCGCCGCAAAATCCGCCGCAAATTTGCGGCGGATAATCCGCCGGAAAAGGGGACAAATTTTTGACGCAATATATCCGCCGGAAAGTGCCCAATATCCGCCGCAAATTATCCGCCGCAAAGTACCCGTTATCCGCCGCAAAACACCCGTTTTATTTAAAAAAAATGAATATAATTTTTTAAAAAAAAACGTTTTATTTAAAATTCCGCCGCAAACGACACAAATCCGCCGCAAAGTACCATTTTTTTTAAAAAAAATTATTATTATTTTTAAAAAATAAATTTTATTTTTTTAAAAAAATCGTTTTAATTATAAATATATATTATTTTATTAATTTTTTTAATTATTGATAAAAAAATAAAATCCAATAACTAATTAATTTTTAATTTAAAAAAATAAAAATTGGGAAAAGTAGTAAAAATATCCATACAATTAATAAAATATCCTGACAATTAATAAAATATTCAGACAAAAAAAATAAAATAATCTAAAGCTACTGGGGTGCCTGCCGGTCAATGTCATCAACATTATTATAATATGTATCATCTTGAAGTAAAGCACTGAGCGATGACATTTGGACATTAAGATCAATGTCCAGCGGGGGTGACCGCTGCTGGGGGTACTGCTGGTTTGGCTGGATCAGGGGTGACTGATGTTGGGGCTGCTGGTATGGCTGGCGGGGTGACTGATGTTGCTGCTGGTATGGCTGGAATGGCGGCGCATACTGCGGGGGATATTGGGATGCATACGGCGGGGGATACTGGGGTGCATACTGCTGCTGGTAGTAATGCTGCTGTGGCGGCGGCGGGTAGGATGCTGATGAGGTCGATGGCCTCGAGTGCTGAGACACCATCTGATCCTGCAAGAACTTAAAGCGCTCCTCCATGCGCTCCTCAGCTACCCTAGCCTGCTCCCGAATCGCCTGAATTTCCCGTTCACTTCGATCCCGAATCGCCTGAATTTCCCGATCTCTTTGCTGCTGCCGCTCGGCAATCTGACGCTGAGCCTCGCTCAGTTGCTGCGTCAATTGCCTAACCTCATTCAACTCACCAGCATTGGGAACATAATTGCGACCAGTCGAGGATCCAGAATGTGAATCTGATAGACTCGGAATAATGCTTGTTCGAAAAGCAGCTGGTCCAATACCACCTGATCCTACCAGACGATTAGTCTTTTGGGGACCAACTGCTCTCTCCCAAACATCACGAGCTACTCTATCCTCCTCCACTGGATCGACAGCTGCCCCACTGCTCTGTTGTGACTGATGGTACTCAGCCATCCCACCCTCGAAGCTCTCCTGAAGAAAATAACCCAACAAATAAATAACTAATTATTAATTAATATATATAAATAATTAATAAACATTAATTAATATATAATTGTAAAATTAAGTAGTTTTACCTGAATACGCCTCGCCCGATCTGTAACGTACTCACCAGTCTCCTCCACCATATGCATGTGGCAATGCAACTCAGGCAAAGTGAGTGGCCTTTGTTCCCTCTCCACCTATATATATGTACATAAATATATATATTATTAATTAAATACACATATTAATTAAATACACATATTGAAAATGACTAGTTAATATTAATCAAGTAATAAATTAAGTAATAAATTTACCAAATGCATAGTATTAACACTCCCCCCCGTGTGTGTGCAGCCACCTTTTTCAGAAGCACGGTTCTTCTTGGCTTTCTCACAATAATTCTTAAATGCTTCATCTGTCTGCCAATACTCATTAAACTCAGCCCAAGTGGAGTCTCCCATATAAGATGGCTTCGTACGCGTATTACGCGCCCTCCGCATCAATTCAGAATAGCGATGAGAACATCTCTTATGGAACACTCTCTCAACCGCGGCTTGCTCCCCTGGATACCATGTACATTTTTCCTATTTAAGAAATTTACAATAATGTTGTTAATTATAAGGCAATAATTAATTAATCAAGTACAATAAGATAATACACCAAATTAATTATTTCGTAGAATCGAATAATTAACTTACCAAAAATGATCTTAACATCTTCTTATTTGCATCCTTATCTTTTCTAACTTCCGTCCAGTTCTTCCAGCTCTTGGTAAAATTCTCCTTGATTGTTTTTGTGATGGCGGTAGCTGAAGCCTTCGAAGGAATAAAACTGCATTAAAAAAAGATGAATTTTGTTACACCAAATATAATTAAGTTATATAAATGGCAACAAAAATAAATTAATAAATAATAATATAGATATATATATATATATATATATATATATATATATATATATAGACTTACGAATCGCCAACAATCTGCAATATGATACGCCCATCAGGTGTAACCCTAATCACATCAGTCCCATCAATGAATGTGCGTACCCCATCCGCATCAACAAGTGTCGGGGATAAGCCCTCGGTACCAACAGGAATCGATGGGCCCCCTGCAGTACTAGTACTAGCACCATCCTCAGACACAGGTGGTGGCAAATATCCGCCAGTAGTAACAACAACACGCGTAGGCTGAACACGGTGCCCTAGGCGAGTAGATGTCTTCCGCCTGCTAGTGCTGGCGGCATCGGGAGGTGGAGGAGGAACATATGCGCCGTCATGATCGGATCCCGAGTCATCATGAGATGCCATATCTATATAGATCTAGCTAAACATATACATTTAAACAAAACAAACATATACTAAACAAGGTTAACATAAACATATACAAAACTCATGCATTAAAATAAATAATTTGAATCCCATTCTTTCTCAAACAAATAACATCCTTCATTAAAAATAACATCTTCATTAAAAATAGAATTGTTGAAACATAAATTACATTCATTCTAATTTGAATCCCATTCATTCTCAAAATCATCATCATCGGAGGAGTGAATTCTTGATACACCAATGTGGTCTGTTGCATCATCACCATCAGCATCTTCGTCATCATGAACTTCATCGCCGGTGTTTGGCTCATCACATAAACGAACAATGGGTTCAACTTGAATCACTTCATTTACATTAGACATCTCTTCCATTTGATATGGCACATCTTCCACCATGTCATCAATATTTGTCTGATCAATGCGACCTCTTGGTTTTGTTTTAATTGCGACACACCAACCACGCCTATCAGTCCGCATTGATGGATAAGGGACATAATAGACTTGTCTCACATTTTGTGCAATGACGAACGGATCATACGGTCGATATCTACCATTCATTTTAATGTCCACTGTATTTGACTTTGGATTCACCTTTGTTCCTCGAGCAGACGGATCAAACCAATTACAATAAAAAACCACTACCTTTGGACTAAAATCTAGATGGGGGTACTGAAGTTCATATATGTGTTGAACCACACCATAAAAATCATCTTCACCTCCTCCAGTGACCCCCTTCATGCACACTCCACTATTGACTGTCTCTCTGCCCTGTGTCCATTCATTGGTGTGAAATTTGTATCCATTGACAAAGTATGTGTGCCATTCTTTAACACATCTTCGAGGACCGTCTGATATGTTCCTCAAGTGTTGGTTGGTAGGATTTGGCGGGAGGGAATACACATATTGACTAAACCACATTGGAAAATGCGCATGAATATGAGCAGAAGATTGGTCTTCACGTACTGCCTCTGATGACAAGAACTCCCTAAAAAGAAATAATTTAATTGTTACACTTGTCTACTTTATATTAACTAAAAGATCGATAGTTAATGTTGAGGAACATACTCAATAAATGGTTGCACCTCAGTACAGTTTATCAACACATGAACATGTGCTGAACTTAACTCTTCATCTGTTAGCCAGTGAGTTGACTCCTTCCCAGATGGACGACCGGGTAGACAAAAGACAGACAAAGCCAAAGGATGTCGCCATTCGGTATCCACTTCATTTCGACTGCTTCCAGGAGCAAACTGATTCTTGAAATAATGAGAACAAAAATGTGTTGTTTCACGGTGTAGGTAAGAAGAACATATCGATCCTTCAACTCTAGCTTTGTTTTTCACCGATCTTTTTGAATCACCCATGAACCTAGAGAATATGATATTAATATAATAGTCATATATTTTAATTTAAACTTGTTTCTTATATTATAATTAAAAATTAGCTGACCTTTCAAACGGATACATCCATCTGTATTGGACAGGTCCGCCAAGTTTAGCTTCATATGCGAGATGCACCGGTAGATGCTCCATAGAATCAAAGAAACCAGGTGGAAATACTCTCTCCAACTTGCATAAGATAAGTGGGATGTCTTGTTCCATTTTTGAAAGATCATCAGCTTTTAGCGTTGCAGAACACAAATTCTTAAAGTATTGACTTATTTCAATGAGCGGATTCAAAACGTGTGTTGGCAACGAACTAAAAGCGATAGGAAGTAAGCACTCCATGAATACGTGACAATCATGACTCTTCATCCCATGCAACCTCCCATTATCCACATCGGCACATCTAGATAAATTGGAAGAATAACCGTCTGGCATTTTCAACTCTTTTATCCACTGATAAACTGCTTTCGCTTGTTCGGTAGATAAAGTATAATTGGCTTTGGGTTTCAAAATCCTAGTACCTTGCTCAACCAACAACAAATCCTTTCGTCTACAGAAATGATCTATATCCTTCCTAGCTTTCTCATTGTCTTTCGTTTTGCCTTTCACGTTCATGACAGTGTTAAATATGTTGTCAAAAAAATTCTTCTCTATATGCATGACATCGAGATTGTGTCTCAATAGATTATCTTTCCAATAGGGAAGTTCCCAAAAAATACTTTTTTTTGTCCAATTGTGCCATTGTCCATAGCCATCTGGACGAGAAACAACACCGGCTACGACTTCCACAGGAGGGATATCCCTAACATTATTCCAAACTTCCTCTGGTGTCAACTGACGAGGAGGTCCAGCTGTTTCAACATTTCCCTTGATGAACGCATATTTCTGCTTTCTAAATGGGTGATCCATAGGTAAGAACCTACGGTGCAAGTCAAACCATGAAACTTTTCCTCCGTATTTAAGACTAAAAGCCTTTGTGTCAACCATGCAAATCGGACACGCCATCTTACCATGTGTCCCCCATCCAGACAACATTCCATAGGCAGGGAAGTCATTTATGGTCCACATCAAAGCCGCCCTCATCACAAAATTTTGTTTGCGTGCCACATCATAAGTTAAAACACCATTCCACAACCTTTTTAGGTCATCAATCAAAGGTTGCAAATAGATGTCAATACCAGCTGTTGGATTACTTGGCCCTGGAATAATAGAATTTAAAAACATGTATGGTTTGGACATACACATTTCTGGAGGAATGTTGTATGGCGTAACAATAACTGGCCAACATGAATACGGTGTTGCCGAGGCTTGAATATATGGTGTGAAACCATCAGAGCACAAACCAAGCCGAACATTGCGTGGATCACTAGCAAAATCTGGATGAACACGATCAAAATGCTTCCAAGCTTCACCATCAGATGGGTGACGTAATTCACCAGAATTATTTCTATTTTGATGGTGCCATGTCATTTTACCTGCGATCTCCATTGAAGTAAACATCCTCTGTACCCTTGGAATAAGAGGCAGATAGAACATTGATTTTCGTGGAACCGGTTTGCCTCTGCTCATCCCTGATCTACTGACACGATAGCGTGGTTGTCCACACAACTTGCATTCCGACAACTCTCCATCATTTATGCCAAACTCATTGTTATAATAGAGCATGCAACCAGACACACAACAATCAATCCTTTTAGATTTTAAGCCAAGCTTCGATACCACTCTTTTAGCTTCATAATAACTTTGCGGTAAACTCCCTCTAATGGGGGTTGCATCCAACATCATTTTGGTCATATATTCCATGCACAACTCAGCAACATTAAATTGAGACTTAAGACCCAACAACCGAACACACATTGATAATTTTGAGTCTGTAGATCCTTCAAATATGGGTTTATTTGTCTCACTCAAATACATGTAAAACCTTTGAGCTTCCTCATTTGGAACTTCGTCAGCATCTGGTTCTTCAAAATCCAAATTTACTCCAACAGCGTCAGATATCATTCCCTGATAAACATCTAACGGTTGTATTCCCCATCCTTCAGATGTCGTAGTCACTGGATAACTACTTGATGTGTGATCTACTACTTCAACCGGAACATTAACCGCAGGAACTGCAGCTACCCCTGGCGCTCCTTCCCCGTGACGACTCCATGTCCAATAATTTGGCCTAAACCCATTATTGTACAAATGAAGTCTAACTTCATGTTCATTTTTTATAGCTCGAAATGAACATTTCAAGCACAGACATCTAATACCGCCTTGTCGCCCAAATTCTTCATGATCAATGTACTTAGCACAAAAAATAAACTCTTCTACTCCTTCTACAAAACGTCGTTTTACACCAGTTCTTCCAGGATACAATCGATCATACATCCAACTACGATCCATTTTCAAGAACTATACGTATACTACACTACAATATAAATAAAATAAACTATCAATTACTTCATATTTTGATATATATATTTATATATTACTCATTTTATTTTGATATTTCAATAAACTACCAATTAATTACAAGCAACAGAATTAATTTTTTAATAATGTTATATACTAATAATTTAAACATTATAACTTATAATTCCAAATTTAATTTTAAATTTCAATTTTTATAAGACAATATATGTTAATAAAATTTATAAGTGAACTTAATATATGCAAACAAAATTTGTAACAAAATTTTACTAAAAATAGTGAAGTAAGTAATATTTTATTAATTACTTTAACAACTAACCGTAGTGAAGAGAAGGCTCTGGCTTGAAGCTTATCCTGAACTCAAGCAGAGAGGAAAAAGGAGAAACCCAAACAATACCTAAACAAAAAACAACACAATTAGTAACAAATTCATATTATTATAAAATAATTTAAAAACGAATATTAAAAAAAAAATTAAAAACTGAAACTATTAACTCATATCAAAAACATACCTTGAAGAAATTTCCCAATAAGAGCAGAAGACAATTCGTAGGGAGGAAGCGCTACACTTCAAAAACAGATTTAGTAGAGAAGGAGAGAATTTGGGAGAGAGTAAAAGAGAAATTTTAAGAAGAGAATGAGAGGATTGTTAGAAGTGTGAAGAATGAGAAGTGGGGAATGGATATATATAGAAAAACGCAGCCCAACGGTCAAAAGGGATTTGCGGCGGATTCTGGAGGTTTGCGGCGGATTTTGAAATTCAATATCCGCGGGTTTTTTTTTCCGGAACTTTGCGGCGGATTATGGAGGTTTGCGGCGGATTTTGAAATTTAAAATCCGCGGGTTTTTTATTTACGGAGCTTTGCGGCGGATTCGTGGTACTTTGCGCCGGATGTTCAAATTAAAATACCGCGCCTTTTTTTTTAAAAACACCAAACAATCCGCCGCAAAAGCCCACAATCCCCGCAAAGCTCCGCCGCAAATAGTCAATATCCGCCGCAAAAGACACAAATCCGCCGCAAAGTACCATTTTTTTTTAAAAAAAAATCTATTATTTTTTTTAAAAAATTATTATTATTTTTAAAAAATAAATTTTATTTTTTAAAAAAAATCGTTTTAATTAAAAATATATATTATTTTATTAATTTTTTTAATTATTGATAAAAAAATAAAATCCAATAACTAATTAATTTTTAATTTAAAAAAATAAAAATTGGGAAAAGCAGTAAAATATTATCAACAAAAAAATATCCATACAATTAATAAAATATCCATACAAAAAAAATAAAATAATCTAAAGCAATAAAAATTGGGAAAAACAGTAAAATATATATTTAATGTCTGCTACCCCTAAACGGAGACCTACGCCATTATCTTGATATGACACTCTCTTGAGCATTGTCGGCAGCAGCTCCATTACAGTGGCGTATGTCTCCATTTCTTTGTAAAGAAATTTCCACATTGTCGTGAACTCCCATTCATCTTTTTCGTTAAAAGTAACCCATTTATCAGCAAAAAGCTCCTCCTCATTATTTCACCACAAGTGACATATACGTTAATCAAACGCTCGGTATCATCCTTCAACTTAACAGCCCGTCCTTGCAGTTCCTCAAACTTTCTATTTAGAGATTCAACCATATTTTCAAAATAGAAAGTTTCACAAGAAACCATCTTTTTAAAAGATGATTGAATCTCTAAATAGAAAGTTTGAGGAACTGCAAGGACGGGTTGTTAAGTTGGAGGATGATACCGAGCGTTTGATGAGCGTATATGTCTCTTGTGGTGAAAATAATGAGGATGAACTTTTTGCTGATAAAGGGGTTACTTTTAACAAAAAAGATGAGGGGGTCTTCATGACAATGTGGAAATTTTTTTACAAAAAAATGGAGACGTACGCCACTCTATTGGAACCCCGCTGCCGACAATGCTCAAGAGAGTGCCGTATTAAGAGATCGAGTGCCGTATCAAGAGAATGAGAGTATTGGTAGAGGTGTGAAAAAAGAAGAAGGGGAGAAGGGTTTATATAGGAGAAACGAAGTCAAACGGTCAAAAGGAAAGATCCGCCGGAAACGGCAGTTACCGGCGGATTTAAGCGATTTGCGGCGGACTTAAGGGATTTGCGGCGGACGGAGGTGCATTTGCGGCGGTTAATTAAAATCTCGTAAAAAAAAAATTGTGATCCCAAATCCGCCGCAAGAACCGTTAAATCCGCCGCAAAAGCCAAGACGAATTTTAATCCGCCGCAACGGTCAATTATTCCGCCGGTAACTTTGAGGCGGATAAAATCCGCCGGAAATGCGTAGATTCCGCCGGTAACTCTGCGGCGGATCCATATCCGCCGGAAACTCCTGGCCGGAAAAACCAATAATTCTTGTAGTGGTATGTTACCTTTGTACCTTCAACTTATGAATGAAATTTATCTTTCTGCAATTTCTTTCATTTCTGTTTTAATTTTGAAAAATCGTTTGGGTGTATGAAGATTTTGGTATATTTATAAAGTTTATAAAGACTTCGCCGAGTTTCTGAATTTGCCGGTAAATAGTAGTTTGAGTGAGTCATTTTAGTTTATAAGGACTTCCATGGGTGAACCTCGAGTTTACGAGGACTACGAGGAGTAACTATGGAGTAGAACCTGATCCACTTGTTCATTCCAATAGTTGCTTTTTTCTTACCTTATTTCGGCAAGAGGGAGTATCTCTTTCTCTTAAGAGTTTTAACCCGAGATCATCCCAGATTGATTTAACCTTTATATTTGTTAGGTCGTGGATCTCCAACCATTGTTGTATGGGATTTTGAACAAATCACTTGTCTTGATCTTTGCCGAAGTATTTCAAAATGACTTCGGTCAGAAGTTTTGCAGAGGTGAGTTGTAAATCGTTTCGTTTTGTTTTAACTGAGCTGTATTGATTTGTTCTCAGCAAAGACTTGGCAGTAAAAAATTGTAAAAAACGTTGACACCACTTTTTCAACTGGCAAGTCTCGTTAAAAACTCCCAGTGGGAGAAAAGAGTACTTGCCAGGTTTTATTCATTGGCGTTATAATGTCTGCGCATCATTTTGAGTACATACATAATCAACCCTTTTCATGGGGAAGTTGTCTAATGTAAAAACAGGAAATGAAAGTATGGAAGAGATAAAACAGGGGGTGCCTCGTTAAAAACTCCTAGTGGGAGAAAAGAGTGCACCATTGTTGCTACTGAAACGACTTGAAAAAGCTTAACTGAAGTAGAAGCGGAGATTTGCCGAGTTCCAACTCCTCGGTATTGGGTGTCCTGCAAGCGTTTCTAACTTGTAAGCTCCGGCAGTCAACTTCTCAAGGATCTTGTATGGACCTTTCCAGTTAGGTGAAAGCTTTCCCTTTGTATTTGGCCCCAAAACTTTCCTTAAAACGAGGTCGCCTTGCTTCATCTCACGAGGGATGACCTTAGAATCATATTTCCGAGCTACGCGCTGCTTCATTGCGTACTCTCGTAGATGAGCAGCCTCTCTAATTTCCTCTAGGAGATCTAGGTTTACTGCCATGTTGATTGAGTTCATATCCTCCCTTGTGTTTTCTCGCCTGAAACTAGGCTCACCCAATTCTACTGGTATCATAGCATCCGCCCCATATGTAAGCTTAAAAGGGGTTTCACCAGTTGAAGAATGTGGGGTTGTGTGATATGACCAAAGCACTTGACATAACTGATCTGCCCAGGCACCTTTGTGTTCATCAAGTTTCTTTTTTAGACCAGATAATATGACTTTATTTGCTGACTCAGCTTGGCCATTTGCCTGAGGATGTTCTACCGACGTGAACTTGTTCTTGATCCCAAGTCCGGTGCAAAAATCTGTAACAAGGGAGCTGGCGAATTGTGTACCATTATCTGACACTATTTCTGCTGGCATACCAAATCTGCAGATAATATTCTTCCAATAGAATTTCTTGACCCGAGCTGCTGTGATGGTTGCTACAGGTTCTGCTTCTATCCATTTGGAGAAGTATTCGACGGCAACAAGTAAGAATTTCACCTGACCAGGTCCAACTGGGAATGGGCCCAAGATGTCAGCCCCCCCATTTGTAGAAAGGCCAAGGAGTTGTAACGGATTGCAGCGTGGTTGAAGGAGCATTGTGAAGGTCGGCATTGTTACCAAGTGGCTTCAGTCTCAAGAGGGGGGTGAATTGAGATTTAAAACTTTTCAGATCTTTCGAAAGTGTTTTTCCCCTTTTGAATGACTTAGATCAATTTTTCGCGCAGGTTAAGTGGAAGCGAAGGAATTAGAATATAAAGCAGTAAAGCGGTATAACAGTAAAGCAGGAAAGCAGTAAAGCACGCAGAGATTTATCCTGGTTCGGTCACCTCCTAGTGACCTACGTCCAGTCCTCACACCCTTGTGAGATTTTCCACTAACCAAAACAGCAAGGCTTACAGGTGCCTTGGAAAACCTTTACAGACTCAGGCACTCTCCTCCTAGGATACCCCACCTATGGAGAGCCCTCAAATCTAATATAACAATAACAAGAGATACCCCACCCCTGTTACAATCAGCTGCCCCAGAAAGATACCCCACTTCCTAGTACAAACAGCTACCCTAGAGAGATACCCCACTCCCTAGTACAAATCACAACAATTAAATAATAAACAATTGTAAAGACAGAAATACCTCTAATGAAGGCAGATATTACAACTTGAAGAATGCAACCCCAAACTAACTCTTAGCAACAGATCAGCTCAGACGGACCAACGGTGCGTGATGAGCAAAAGTAAAAGCGTAAAGAGTTTTTCTCAAAAGTTCTCTGATTCGTGAAATGGGTTGTTGTGAAAATGAACGTAATGCAGTGCCTATTTATAGGCTATGAAAAAATCAAGTTTACGTTAAAAATAGTGTAGGAATCGATTCTTTGTTGAAAGCATTTGATCTAGGAATCGATTCATTTAAGTGAGGAATCGATTTTGATTTGTTTGAAAAATAGGGACAATCGATTCTTGAGAACCATGGAGGGCTAGGAATCGATTCTATACTTAGTAAAAATTTGTATGAATCGATTCTCAGCTCGCCTGAGACATGTAGGAATCGATTCTCAGTTAAGTGCAAAAGAGTGGGAATCGATTCTTCCTTTAAAAATGTTTGGCTCAGAAATCGATTTATGTACTGAAAATACATGAAGTGAAAATCGATTCTTCCTTTTCTGATTGGCCTGAAAATTGATTTTGATGAATGTATATGTAAGATAAAATCGATTTGTATGTTTACGTACGTATGCATGCATCTTTGAAAAACTTGTGAGTGTGTGAGACTTTGATATACGAGCTGACCTTTGAAAGAGCTTACACTTTTTCCTAAGACACACCCAAACCCTAAGGACTACCCTTATATTTAAGGACTACCCTTAAACTTGAATCTTCAATTCTTGAGCTTGTTTGTCTTGGATTGTGACTTTGATGTTTAGTCACTTTTCTTTACTTTTGGCCATCAACTTTACCTTTGTCCTTTTCATCATCAAAACATGTCCTGCAATATTAGTTTACCTGCAATACAAGGTATCCACATTCTCCCCCTTTTTGATGATGACAAAACATTAACTCATCTCAAGGTGGGAGGTTAGTTCAAACAGATAATGTATATGTGATACTCCCCCTATCATGATGCTCCCCCTGTTTTATTGACTATATGCAAGGTGGTATGAATGAATGAGTGCAAATGCATGCATGCTGAATATTAAAAACTTTACTCTATTCTTCTCCCCCTTTTTGTCATGATCAAAGAGGGCAACATGTAATAAAAATTGTGAATCTAACAGCACAGTTATTTAGAAATAATTTAATCATTGCATTAAAAACATTTGGTAACCAACAAAAAGAGCTAATAGTCATAGGCTATAAGAAAAGGGTGATGCCAACAGGGCACACTGCGTAAAATGCTGACTCATAATTTTATCTAAGGATTTTGCATCCAATATGAAAAGGAATTGTTACGAGCCTCAAATTCTGATAGCCGACTGTTTAAAGCAGCAATTTCGCGACTGTGGGTCTCTCTAGAAAGGATGATTTCTTGTTTCAATTATTCATGCATTTCGCGCTGTTCTTCTTGAAAGATGTTGAGTGCGGCCAAGAAGTGATTGAGGGCTGTGGATGGGGCTGCAGCAGCAGCAGTTTGGTTTAGTTCTGTTTGACCATCCTCATGTATGGTGGAGTTTGTGTTTGGACCAGGTGGCCTGTTTGGATCATATTCTTGGGAGGATGTTATGCCTATGGAGGAGTGATGTCATGTATCCCCAGATTGGATGAATTGCATCTGGTTTAATGTGGAGGTGTTTATCATGTGGTAGGCTGCTTTCCCTTTTATGATTTTCTCCCCTAAGAATGGAATGTTGAAATGTTGGAGGATTTTTGTAATGAGAACACAGTATGGAAGAGGTTTGTCGCTTGTCCTTGTGTGTCTAATCATGTGGCTCACAATCAGATGTGCCCAGTTTATGCTTTTCTGGTGCTTGATTCCCCAAAGCAAAATTACTTCATCATAGGTTACCTGAGCAATGTTTGAGGCTTTCAGAAGGATTGTTCGGGCTATGGTGTAGTGGAGAAGTCGATTTTGGGTTGTGAGTGAGTTTGCTAGTATAGGCTTTTTACCAACTTCGGCCAGAGCATGACAGATGGACACGCAAGTATCTCCAAGGTCAAATTCGGACCAAGATTTCAGAGGGTTCATATGGATCAATTTCTCACCATCACAGGGTAATTTGGTGAGACTACTGAACTGAGCTAGAGAGAGGTGGATTTTAGTTCCTTTTAGCTTGACTGATATAGATTCAGTTGTATCGTTGTAGCTAAGTGTGGTGTAGAAGGCTTTAACCATGTCTGGAGCGACTGGACCTATTTCGGTTGCAAAGTCTAGCAGTTTGTGATATTCTTGCCAGTTAATAAACTCAAACCCCTTTTGACTTTGAAACCAGGGTAAGTCTAGAGCATAAGTGGTTCCTAGTCCTCTGAGTGAGAAGTTTTTGCTGTAGAGGTCAGCTTGTTCAGGGCTGGTGAAATATCTGGAATGAAAGAAACTTTCAGTTTCTTCATCATGTAACTTTTTCCTTTTGACACCCAAATTCTCCGTTCTTGGAGGCATTGAGTTATGCTCAAGGAAAGGTTTGTTTTTAGAATGAGTGCATTATGAAAATAGTGAGATGGGTCGCTAAAGAGTATATTGGTTTAGATATAGAGATAGGCGCCCAAGAAAATAGGAGAGGATATGGTGAGATAGTTTAGGGATTTTGCGCCTTTCTTGTTGGAAAAGATAAGGAGTTTTAGCGCAAGTTTTCCTAAGTTTTAGGGTGGTAGTTGTAACAGCCCAAAAAAAATTGATTAATTTATTTAATTAATTATTTAGGATTTATGTGGTAGATGTAACAGCCCAATTAATTGAGTTAATTATTTTGTTAAGTGATTTAATTATTTAATTGATTTAACTGTGTCAGTAATTAATTTATGTAGTTAAATATCTAGGATTTGTGTTTTGAGAAAAAAATAAGTGAAATAATAAAATATATGTATGCTTGTGTATGTGAGCTTTATTAGGAATTGGAACGAATACAAATAAGAGGATTAGAGGAGAGGGTCTTGTGTGGGTTAAAAATAATAAAATTAGAGGTGTTAGAGTTAAGCCCTTGATTAATTCGAATTAGCCCAAGAAGAAGCCCAAGCCCGTTAGCTGAGACATTAGGTGCTGGGGTTAGGGGTTTTGCGCCTCCAGCTTGTGAGAAAGAAAGAAAAACGTAAAAGAAGGAAAAGAAAGAAGAAGAGAATCGCAAAAGTGAGAAGAGAGAAGAGAGAAAGAGAAACTTGCGCACAAGGGAGAGGAGAAGGAGAAGGGGATTCGCGAATCAAGAGGAAAAGAAGAGCTGTTGCTGTGGTTTTGTTGGTGACTCCGTAGGAAGGACCTCGTCTTCGGTGTAATCAAGGTAAGGGTGGGTTTAACGGTTATAATGGGCTATGATGGTGGTTTATGGGTAGTTAGGTGTTGTGTATTTTCATGATTAAAGTGGATATGAAACTGAGTGATTGAGATGTGGATTATTGTGTGGTTGAAATGTATGTTGAGTTGATGCCCTATATGTGTTTGTTGAAATGTGCAAGAGTTATGAGATGTGTGTAAGATTTGTATTGTATGCCAAATAATTGATAAAATGTGTAATTGAAGATATGAGAGTGAATTTGAGGTGTTTGAAATAATTATTGAATGATTGAACATATGAATTTGGAAGAAAATTGAGTTTGAAGGACCCTAGGCGCCTTAGGCGCCATTGTTGTTGTCAATCTGTGCTTTGTTGCTGCTGTCTGGGCGCCTGTTGCCAATTCTGCCAATTTGCGCCTCACTTCCGCTCCAGTCGCGCTTCAAGCGCAAGTTACTGGGCATTTTCTGCCGTTTCGCGCTCCAGTTGCGCCTAAGTCGCGCTCCACGCGCGAAGCACCAGAATCTTCTGCTGTTCCGAGTCGTTTTCAGCACGTGTCTCGGTTTTGTCCCAAATTTGTTTTTGACATAACTTTTGACTCGGTTATCCAAATTTGACGGTTCAAAATGCGTTTCGAAGCTGATTTCAGTGTCTATCCAAATGTTCTGGTTTTATGCAAAAATGGATTATTTTACTGGTGGTTCTGGGCTGAGGTGTTCAAGTGTCTAAATTTCAATTTTTTACTCACTTTACCTATGCTGTGTTAAATCCTAAATTGGCCTAATTGAAATTGGTGTTGGTGTGAGTGGTGGGTGAGTTGGTGAGTATATTATGGTGTGATTGATGAGCTGAAATATTTATTGGTGAGAAACTACGAGGTAGCTGTGATGCTACAACACGAGATAGTTGTTAATGTGGTATAGTATTTGTACGTGCTTTGTTGTGGTTATGTTACGAGGTAGCTGTGATGCTACAACACGAGATAGTTGTTAATGTGGTATAGTATTTGTTACGTGCTTTGTTGTGGTTATGTGACGAGGTAGATGTGATGCTACAACACGTGGTATTTTTATGAAATGATTTATAACGAGATATGGTGATATAGTATTTATTAATTGAATGCTTTGAGTTGGTGTAATTGGTGCATGAGTCATGAGTCGCATTGTCATATGCATTCTTACGAGGTGGCTGTGATGCTACAACCCGAGGTTTATTACGAGTTGCGCCCGTCGTGGCCTTTACGAGATCGGTACCGCATGCATATGCCCGGAGGGGTTGCATTTCATACATTCCTTCATGGTCCATGTGTACATAACTATTGTGGTTGGCGTTTTATGTCTGATAGAGATATGAATCTTGTGCTGTGGTGTGATATGGTATATACGTGTTTGCCGTGTTGTGCCCGCTGCTTATGTACTGCTGTCATGTGCTTATTATTTCTATTAAACTCACCCCTTCTGCTTGGAATGTTGCTCTTGTGTGGCAACGCTGCAGGTGATCGTTAGCACTCGTGGAGGATTGCTAGGCGTAGCCTCCTTCTCGTTGGGTCTGTGTCGGCTCTGATGCGTAGCACCGGGGAGGGGTTTTAGGGGTCGTTTATGTTTTATTATGTTGTTTACTGCTGGAGACTGATGTCTTAATTATTCATGGCGATGTTTGCACGAGTTTGAGATTCCGCTGTTTAATGTTATTCTGAGATCAAGTGTTTTTGAGGATTTTAAATCATTTGTTATTTGTTTTTGGTGAGAAAAATGTAGCGCCCTTCTAAGGTGACTCTGATATTTGTTCATTTAATTATAAATTAGAAAGGGGGTGTTACAGTAGAAATAATAGAAATAATTATTTATTAGTATATGTGGACCTAATTATTAGTGTTAGTATTAGTAAATTAGAAGTGTTAAGTGGAGGCCCATGATTAGGTCACATAAGATAAGAAAAAGCCCATGAGGTTAAGTGAGTTTATAAAAGGGCTAGGTTAGGGTTTTGTTGTCATTAGAAGGAAAACGAAAAATAAGGATTAGAGAAGTGAGAAGAGGAGAAGAGGAGAGGGAAGGCGTGATCCACAAGCTAGAAGAGAGAGAGGCGTGATCTACAACCAAGGAGAGAGAGAGAAGGAAAGCTAGGGTTTCACACATCTCCTAATCTAAGGTTTCGTTTTCTCCAATCTAAGGTAAGGGTGGGATTTAATTCAATATAAGGGTTTATGAGGGATCTACATGTGGGGTTTTAGGGTGTCTTGATCACCATATTGTTGTCTTGAAAAATCGCATGCCCTATGATTGTGTGCCTTGTTGAGTAATTTGATGTATGCTTGATTTCCTCACATTCCTATGCCTAAATGATATGTTGTTATGCTCATAGTAATAATTGTTGCCATATGATGATTTGTTGTTGAGAATTTATGATTAACATGTTTGATGATGATTTGGATGTGATTGTTGGTGTTTGGTGTTGTGTGTTGTTGATTTTAAACAAAATTTCTGGTTGTAGGGCGCATTCTGCGTGTATTCTGGAAACAATCTAGCAGTCCGAAAATTATGTGGTTTACCTTTTTAGAAACTAGACTTAATGCTTGTTAATTTGGCGCTAGTTTGGTTGCATTTGGAGTTGTATAGCTCGAGTTAAAGGTGTTGCAAGTTAGGTTAAAATTCTGGAAATGATCTGAGTATAGGTTCGGTTATACAGTAACTGGGAACAATATAGTTGTCTAAAAATTATGTGGTTTGTTTTTCTGGAAACTAGACACAATTTTCTACAAATTAGGCACTGAGTTTACTCAATTTGGATAAGTATAATGGGAGAATTCTTGGTTGCAAATTGGGTCAAAAATCTGGGACGGTTTAGGATATATGTTCAGTCTTTGTCTAATTGTGAATGCCCTGATCCTCCAAATTCCGTGGGGTTTGTTTTGTTGGAAAGTAGACTTAATTTTCTACTGAATAGGCACTGATTTCGCTAAATTTCGTTGAGAAATGAGGGAGAAGATTTGATTTCAAAATGACTAATAATTCTGTCCGAATTTTGTGGGATTTGTTGCTCCGAATTTTGTGGGGTTTGTTGCTCCAATTAAGTTGTCAATTATTAATTGTTAATGATGTTATTGTTAATGAAAGTGATGTGATTTAGGCCTATGGCCAGTGACGTTGATGTGTGATTGTTGGACTACAGCGTTGTCTATTGTTTTAGGCCCTTCGGCCAGTGATGTGATTTAGGCCTATGGCCAGTGACGTTGATGTGTGATTGTTTGACTGTTGTGCATACATCATTGAGTCGCATGCATACCATGAACATTAGGCCTTGTGCCAGCGACGATATTTTTAGGCCTTGTGCCAGCGACGAGAAAATTAGGCCTTTGGCCAGCGACGATATTTTAGGCCCTTGTGCCAGTGACGAAAATTAGGCCTTTGGCCAGTGACGTAGGTTGGTACCACATGCATGTGCATTGCTTGAGTCTCATATCGCATTCATATTGCACGACTGATTGAATGAAGTTGTTTGGCCATTGTGATGTGTTGTTAAAGTGATGTGTTGTTGTGGAAGTGACGTGTTAATGTATACTTAGATGTTATTAACTGTTACGAGTGATGTTGCTTGCTGTGATTAATTGATGTCTTGAGCTTTGTATGTGGTCTTTCATACACTTCTTATATTGTATGGAATCTCACCACTTTTTGTGGTTGTTACTTTATAGGTGAGCCCGAGTGAAGATTGTAGTCTTCCTTTTGCCTAGTGTCGTCTGCTCTGATAGGTAACACTTGGGGAAGGGTCGATTACTGTTTTTAATTATATTTCGGTTGATGTTGAATATTTTAGTAATTGGTGCACTCGCACTTTGTCAGTTGTTGATATTTTTAACGGTGTCGAATAATTCCGCTGCATGTTTTGAGAAAACTACGAGGTTTTGTTTTACGTCGAAAAATGCGACACTCTTTTGGCGCGAAAAACTCTGATAAATTACGAATAAACGATGGGTGAAAAAAGGGTGTTACAGTAGTGATTTGTTGGAGATAATCGATTTGAGAGGTTTTTAGAGAGAGGTCCTATAGATAATCGATTTAAGCTAAATAATAGGCTTTTGAAAGAGACTTGGAAATCGATTCATGCCATGGAATAATGCCCAAAAAGAAAGCTCTATGAAACTTATAAAAAGAGAGTAAATTGTTTCTTTTGCAATGGTTCAAAAATTAATTTTGACTGGCCGTTAAAAGACTCGACTAACTTTAATCATGTATGCACATATTTGAGTCATGAGTTCTAAGATGATGGTTCTTTTATTTTTAAAATATGAATAAGATATGGAAACAAATTTCGCATAGTATAGACCACTTTTTATGTTAAATTGATAGTTTTATAAATGCGGACTAACCTTTACTGAGGATTCTTTCCTCAGTTTTATTTTTGATGTAAGTCCCATGACTGCTTAACCTGGGGTGGGGTGTTTAAGGATCTGTTTCTTTCCAGTCATGAGCTTTTGTGATTCTGCTTTCAAGGCACCAATCTGTCCCCCATACCTTGAAGCATACCTGCAATGATTTAAACAAGGGTTCTAGGTACCCAAATTTCTTTGGGTCCTTGTGGGTTAGTACTTAGTATGGTCCCTTTGGGAACCCATACTTTCTTCACATTTTGTCTTCCTCTTGTCCCGCAAACAGAAGCTGTATGTCCATTTTTACCACAATAACTACAACTGATGCATGGTCTTGATCTATGATGCATATGCCTTTTAGTGTAGTTGTTTCTAGGATGTGTAGGATGTGCCTGTTGTAAGCTGGATAGTTTTCCTACTGTCCATTCTAGTTCATGAACTTTCTTTTCAAACTCAGTACATTTTTCACAGACATAATTTGTTTTAAGGTAACCTAGGCTGTAGTTTTCCTTTCTAAGTTCTAACCTTTCTTTAGTTAATGCAATTACTTCATTTTGAAGGTGATTAATAACTTTCTTTGCTTTACCTAATGCCTTAGCTAATTTCATAGAATCATCATGCAATTCAGTGAAAGCTTCATATAAATCATCATATGCATTTTGTAAAGAGTCAGGGTTAGATATTACCTCGTTTTCATTCTTGCTTTCATGATCAGCCATTAATGCAACTTGAGCTTCTTCATCCTCTGATTCATCTGATGAATCCATGCAGTTGTCTTCCCATGCGATGTAGGCTTTTCTTCCTTTGTTATCCCTGAATGCATTTTTTTCAAATTTGGAGTCCTTTTTCTGTAGATTAGGACATTCCATTTTCATGTGCCCGGGTTTCCCGCATTCATAGCAAGTAGGAGGACCGGATGAACTTTCTTTGCTAGAGAATTTTTTTTGATTTGAAGTTCTTCCTTGGATAGTTGTTGCCTTTCATGAACCTTTTGAACTTCCGAACCATAAGAGCCATATTCTCTTCACTTTCATCAATTTCATCATCTGAGTTGTCACTATCATCAAACCGACTAGAACTAGATGCTTTTAGAGCCAAGCTTTTCTTTTTCTTATCTGTATTTTCGTACTCAGCTAGACGGGTGAGTTCTAGTTCATGCTCTTGAAGTTTACCGAACAGAGTAGCCAGAGTCATAGTAGCTAAATTTCTTGATTCAGCTATAGCAGTAACCTTGGGTTGCCATTCTCTATTCAGACATCTCAGAACTTTGTTGATTAGATCCTCTGCAGGAAATGACTTTCCCAACAAGCTTTACTGATTCACTATGTGAGTGAACCTTTTCTGCATTTCTGGTATTGTTTCACCTGTATTCATTCTAAATAGTTCGTACTCTCTGATAAGAGTATTTGTTCTTGCTCTTTTCACTTCATTTGTACCCTCATAAGTAACTTGGAGATTATCCCACATTTCTTGGGCAGATTTACAGTTTGAAACTCGAAAAAATTCATTAGGACTTAAAGCAGAAGTAATAATATTTTTGGCACGTAAATTATGTTGCACTTTTCTTTTCTCATCATCAGACCATTCATTTCTACTTTTAATCGTAAGAATACCGTCTACTATGTGCGTGGGGACATAGGGTCCTTTTTCCACAGCATCCCAAACATCTAAGTCTACCCCTTCAATAAAGATTCTCATTCTTTCTTTCCAATATGCATAATCTTTCCCGTTGAATCCCGGAGGACGGGTAAGAGAAGCACCCTCTTGCGTAGACCAACCTGAAGCCATTTCTCTTGAAGCTGCTAGGCCCTTTATACAAGAGTCTAGCTCTGATACCACTTGTTACCAAGTGGCTTCAGTCTCAAGAGGGGGGTGAATTGAGATTTAAAACTTTTCAGATCTTTCGAAAGTGTTTTTCCCCTTTTGAATGACTTAGATCAATTTTTCGCGCAGGTTAAGTGGAAGCGAAGGAATTAGAATATAAAGCAGTAAAGCGGTATAACAGTAAAGCAGGAAAGCAGTAAAGCACGCAGAGATTTATCCTGGTTCGGTCACCTCCTAGTGACCTACGTCCAGTCCTCACACCCTTGTGAGATTTTCCACTAACCAAAACAGCAAGGCTTACAGGTGTAATACCCCAATTTTGTCCGCCCAAGCCAAAAAACATTTTTTCAGAAAATAGAAGCAATAAGGTAATTCATAATGTGTGGAAAACAGTGGATTGGTGCATTTATGTGTGTTCGTCCCCTATTTCGCATTTTTTATTTGAATTACACGTGCGCGCCAGTAGTAACTGCGTGAGCTGCCCTGTGCCCCCCGTCATTTGGCACGTGTCTGTATTTTCATCAAAAAAGGCCATTTATTGATCATTATTAATTTTTGGCACCCAAAAACATTTTTCTTAATTTTTAGGAATTTTAGAAAATAAAATAGTGCATATTTTTGCATTTTTGGGCATTTAAATAAAGGCAAATTAATTATTTTTGGACCAAGACCAGGTCAAGGACGTGGCATACATGTTACTCTACCAAGGATGATTTTTGTATAATTTTTGGAAAGAAAGTCCTAGTCCAAAATAATTAAAAATGCATTTTCCCCATTTTTAGTGCATAAAAAACCCAAAAAAGACCATTAAATATTCCCCAATTACTAAATGACAATTTTTATTGCCTAGAATAATTAGAGGGAATATTTTATAGTGCTCAAAAATATGTGACACTTTTTAATAGGTGCACCTTCACTTCCATGCCCAAAATTCAAAAACTCAAAAAGAAGGAAGTGTCCTCAATAAGACAAAAGACTAAAAACAAGTTTTTTTTTCCTCTCTCTCTCTCTCTCCCCCCCCCCCCCCACAATTTCGAAATCCTCTCTCTCTCTCTCCCCCCCCCCACAATTTCGAAATTCCTTCTCTCTCTCTCCCTCTCACAAAATTCTTCCACACTCTTCTATTGTACTATTATTCCTTATCTTGAAGGAATATGCCTTGTACCATCCTTAAACCTTCTCCTTTGGTGCATATCACCAATTCTCACTCACTCTCATGAAGATTCATGCCTTTTTTTGTAAATAACCCCACACTCTCACACTCACCTCTTCATTAGAAAATGCAAACTTACTTGAAATAGAACATTCCATCCTCATTCTACCCTTAACCCTATTTTCACCTAGACCCATATATAAGCCTACACTCCAAAATAACAAGGGGGAGGCCTCATTTCACCCTAGCACACCAAAAACCTCTCCCTTTTCCTCTCAAGACCGAAGCCACTACCACCCTCCTCCTTCATCCATTTTTGATTTTCTCTTCAACCAAACACCACCATCTCACCTCATTCTCATCCCTCTTTCACATATCTTCTCCATTTTCCGTTCAAGTTCAAACAACATCATCAAGGAAGGTTTTCATCAAGTTTTCGTGGGTTGGAGTTGAAGTTACTTGGAGGTTTTTGTTGATTTGTGTTCTATTTTCTTCATCTCATTGCATTTCCTAGCTTGGATTGGAGGTAAAAAACCTAAAACTTTGCATCATCTTTAAATTTCTTGCATAAACTCTCTTCTCCTCATCTCAACTCCTTCATATCTTGTTGTTGTTGCTTTGAGGAGCCATCTCAAACATTATTGACAAGCACTTAGGGAGGCTTGGGTGTTTGAGGTGGCTCCTTGGCTTTGAAGAAGTTGTTCTTGTGTTTTCTCATATTTCCTTGCATATTCACTCTTGTTTGCATAGTTTTCACCAAGTAAGAGACCCATTTCATGCTTGTTAGTATTCGGCCATGAGCCTATTTTTAGGGTTCTTGTGTGCTCTTGTTTATTTCATGATTTGGGGATGAATAATGGTTGATTTAGGGTATGTATGTTTCTAGGTTTTAACATCAAAAATTAGGGTTTATACCCCTCTCTTGCAATCTTTGATTTTATGTGAATAAAAGCATGATTTAGTTGATGTTTTACCTTAGGAACATGCATGATAGATTAGGTCTTTTTATCTTGTGTTGTTCTATGTGTTGTTGTCAAGATTTGCATGAAATAAAATGATGATGATGGCTCGCATAGCATTCGGCCATGAGCCCATATTTTTGCCCTCTTGTTTGCTTGAAAGTTGTCATTTGATTGTGTTTGTGTAAATGTGAGTTGTGTCATTGTGTTTGTTCACTTTTTACCACTTTACTTTTACCACTTCATTAACTTTTTACCAAAGCATTTCATCAAACATTTTTACCTCATTTCATTAAAGCATTTTACCACTTTGCATCAAAACTTTTTACCACATTTCATTAAAGCATTTTACCACTTCGCATCAAAACTTTTTACCACATTTCATTAAAAGTTTTACCACCTTGCATTCTCATTTCACCACTTTGCATTCTCATTTCTTATCATTGCATTGTGTTAAATAAATGTTTGCAAAGGAGAGACCACTTGGAGTCTTGATGCACTTTCCTTTTCATGTTGGCAAAGAATAGGTTAATTTAACCTTGATGTATACTCATGCATTTACCTGATCATGCATCTTGTTTCTTGCTTACTTATCCATGCAACCTAGATCATTCCATACCTCTAGTCACATTGCATCAAGTTGTTTATGATGCCTGTCATGTTCTCAAGTTGATTGTGTGCATTCCCTCTTCCAACACTTTGCTTCTTACATGAGATCGCTACTCGTTAGTGGTGACTCTCATTATAGGATTTCCACAAGCATATAATGAAGGATTACTCGTTAGTAATAGCCTTCATTACAAGAACATATGCTATCACAAGAGATTGTTATTCGTTAGTAACAATTCCCATCCCATTCCACACACACACAATTGCATTTTAGAATTTGATTTGAATCACAAATGATTTGATTAATTGGCTTGAATTGGTATGCTTATTCTTGGATGTATGCATTTGTAACTTGCATGAGTTGTTACTCGTTAGTGACAATCTCCATTTCAAAAACCTCATTGCATCAAAAACCTAAAACAAAACCAATTATCATTAATGACCACTCGCGCCGTTGCCGTTTGGTTGTTAATGATAATTTCATTTTCAAAAGAATTAGTAGTATGACCACTCTAAACCGTTGTTGTTTGGTCATCACGAACGCTCAATCCAATTGCGTACCCTTTTCCAAGTTACCAAAACATTTTCACCCTCATGCATCTTCATTCATCCCTATTTTATGCGACACTCTCATGCGTCCTCTTGTCTACTCATTCATACATTCATTCTTGTATGCTCATGCATTCACATGCTTGCCTAATCATACCTCATTGCTCACATGTTCACTAGCTTAACTAAGATCATTCTATGCCTGTGATCAATTGTTTAATTGCTCTTGATGCAACTTAAATGTCTTGATTTAATTGTGTGCCATCCTCTCCACTTGTATGACCTCCTAATGAAGACGTAAGCCTACTTGCTTGTTTTAGCATAGAGTTATTAGGGTAAATACACTCCTTCCTACACACACGCATTTGTTTTGAGAAATTCACCTTGCATCTTTGACAATTGAATCTTTGATTGTGTTGGCATGTCTAGTCTTAGTTGATGTTTGACATATGCATGATTACTTGATTATTGAATGTGTTTGAATTTTGTAACCAATCATTGATAATAACTTCACCCTTTTCCCAAAAATCTTTCAAACTCTTTTCTAACTAATGCAAGTTATTAGTGACTATCACTCAAAGCCTTGGCTTGTTTGATTGTCATGAACGCCACCAAGAGCTATTTGTAATGATCACTCAAAGCCTTTGCTTGCTTGATCATTATGAAAGCTCTTCCCCTTTCCAAACCCTTTCAAAAACATTTTATTAGAACTACGTCGCTTTGATTCCCATTTGGGATACATAGGAGCGAGTCACGTTCTCGTCAAGCACAGCAATAAAAATCTAGCATTTAACCAAAGAAAAAGAGTTATTTTCATAAAAAAAAAGAATCATTTTCAAACCCATTGTTGCTAGTAGCTCATCAGAGCCTTTGTTCGTTTAGCTATTAGTGGCAATGTCCTTTTCTCATAAGAATAATAAACGATGATCCATCATAACCTTTGTTAGTTTGATCATCGTGCAAATCAATCTCTTTCGAAAATCACTTTCAAAAAAGATAATAAAAACGAGTTGTTATCAATAGTCCATCAGAACCTTTGTTCGTTTGACTAGCGATACAACTCTCTTTTTTGAGTATTTAGTAGTGATTCATCATAGCCTCTGCTAGTTTAATCATTCGCTAATGCTCGTCCTATTTCAAAAACTCACTAAAAAAGATAAAAAAAAACAAAACCTTTTCAAAGAATAGACAAGCCAAGAACTACGTAGCATTTGATTCTCTACCAAGAGATACGTAGGAGCAGGGTCACACCCATGTCAAGTGCAAAAATAAACAATTTCCATTACCTTTCTTTCTTAACTCTTTTTTTTACCAAAAACACAAAATATAAATAGGGGACTAAGTCGACTGTACAGTCAGATTAGTCTGATTTTTAGGCCATTAATGAACCGTTACGGATCAGGTTCTAAAATCCCTATTTAAAATAAATAATTTCTAAATAAAAAATACAAACACATCTCTTTCATTTCAAAAATCAAAAATCTTATTTTCAAAGTAGGGGATTAAGTCGGTCGTACGGCCGGGTTAATCATCGTTTTAGGATAAGTGGACTGTGGTCCTTCAGAGCCCCAGCGCTCCTTCAGCCCCCAGCGGCCCTTCAGAGCCCCAGCGCTCCTTTAGACCCCCAGTGGTCCTTCAACACAGATCACACAATCCTAAAACCCCTATATTAAAAAACACCAACACACAAACATTTTCTACACAAGAACTACGTAGCTTTGAATTCTCCATCGCACCAGGAGATACGTAGGAGCGAGAGGCCAACTCTCGTCAAGCGCCAAAAATAAAAATTTTCATTAAGTCTTCTCATTCCCTTTTCAATAAAGAAGCAAATTTAAGTATTTTCCAAATCAACACTTAAAACCACACGTTTAGTTAAAGGTTCCCTTTCGGTAGAAAGGACGTGTGCAGTGCTAGCACCTTCCTCGCACGTAATCGACCCCCGAACCTATATCTCTAGTTTTCAAAAGACCATCCGCCTTGTTCAAAAGACTTTTTTTCAATGTTTTGGTCTTAAAATTAAAATATTGGTGGCGGCTTCAAAATTTTTCCACGTTGTACATTGAGAAACCCAAACCGGATTTTTCGGGGTGCAACAGCTGGCGACTTCACTGGGGACCTTTTTTTAAAAGACGAGGGTCAAGCCTAACTAATTAAAATGTGTGGTTTAATGTATTGTTGATTTGATTAATACCTTGTTTGCCTTTCTTTCTTATCATTGATTGTAGGCATATGCATTTGTCTTCTTTGTTGTTCCCTATCTCCTCTTCTACTCCTTTTCGTTTATTGCTTATGCCCATGCATTCTTCCAATCCCCATGATCCCTTCTTCTTCGCTCCCTTTCTTCGGTAAGTTCACGCACCTTTCCCCCCATTCTATCATGTCCCCTCATCTTGGCTCCTCTTCTTAAGGTAAGCAATATCCTTGTTTATAGATATCCTAGGTATGGAACCCTAGTGTAGACAACATGTTATTGCTTGCTATGGTCTGGACTGCTCTGGTTTTCATTTCAGGTGGGGTAGTGCTAAGGAAAATGCCCTTGACACACACTACACTTATGCCTTGTGATTACATGTTTTGAGTGGGACCATAACCCAGGTCTGCAAAAATTTAGGAGAGTGGATTCGAGTAGTGAGAGCCCATCAGGACCTCTGTCCGTTTGGCTACTTGCGAAAGTTTCAACCAGAGTTGTGCTCTTTCATGATGCCTCACACCTAGCAGTTTGCCGCATTTGTGGGGAGTTTGGTGAAAGGGACTGTGGCTCTGGTGGCCTTGTGAGGGAGTGAATAGAGCTACATGGGAGGATTACCCTTTTAATTGCCCTAGATCGTAGGTTTTTCCCCTTTTTTAGGTCACAAGGGCGTTCCCAATTGTGTGTTGCATTGTTGCATCTAGTTTAGTCATTTTTCCCTCAAGATCAAAATGTACTTTTCATTTTCATAAACATCTATATGAGGTGACATATATCTTGTATTTTCTCAAAAGTTCAATCACCAAACAAAAAAAATCTTTTTACTTTGCTTTTCACATGCATGTAAAGTAGCATCATCAACCTCATTCTCATACAAAAAGCATCTTTGCATTGCATAACATGGAAAAGCTAAATAGAAATTCATACGCGCATTTTTCTCTATCTCATTTAGGTTTGTCGGGAGTGCATTCCCCGCGCGAGTGCGTTTCCATTCACTAAACTTTTTCCTAATTTTGTCAAAAAGTCCAAAAAACATATTTTATTAGGAACGTGTCTCATACGTTATTGCTTTTTGCATATCATGAAGAATGAACATGTGACCATCTCATTTTGCATACATTTCCATTCAAAATAAATCATGTTTTCCCTTGCATTAAAAATCATTTGCGAGCATCATGCGCTTTCTCGCATAAAAATTTTTAGAAACATATCACATGCTTTATTATTTTCCTTTTTCATATCATATATGCAAACATCTCATTTTGCATGCATTTCCATAAGAATCATATCTTTCCACGCACTAAAAATAATTGTTAGTATCATGCACTCCATTTCATAGTTTAAAAATAAAACGAAAAGCAATCATCATCCGCACTTTGCATCATGGCATCATGCATTACATAAAACAAAATTCTGAAAAAACAATTATCATCCCTATGGTATTTCATTCGTTCATAATCATGAAAAATCATCAAGTGATACAATTTACGGCATCCTCATTCAAAATGCACATTCGTTCATTCATTCACCCACTCATTCCGTCGTCCATTCATATCACATCATCGCATTAATACTTTTCTGTGTCGCAAATCAAAAATAAGCATTAACGTCTCATTTCACATGCATCTCCATTCAATATCTCTCATGCATTAGGAAAATAATTGTAAGCATCACACATTTCATTTCATTGCATAAGAAAAATGAAAACCAGAAGCGAGAAAATCCATATCGCATTTCATTCATCCTTAATTATGCAAAAACTATCATCAAATAATGCGGACATCGCGTCAATGTGGCACTCATGCATCATTTCATTAACCTCATCACTTTGTTCGAATACATCATTTCTCCCTGCATGCATCCTTTCGAAACAAAGAAAATTTCTCATGTGATGGCTTAATGGATAGAATTGCACCTTTGAACGACGAAGGGTAATATCTCAAATTTGTTTGTCGACTACAAATTTGAGATGTTGCTCTACGATGTCAGGGCACTTTGACCCAGTCACACGTGTTTTATTTTCAAGTAGGAAATTAAATTGAGTCAACTAATTGTCGAAACGTTTCAGTATATTGTGTGAAGTATTAAGTCAGGATCCACTCAATGTTTCATGCAAGTTACTCAGGGTAACGACAATCAGTTGCCTCATATCACCATTCTTGCATCTCTCATCATTCAAAAAAGGGGCATTGGCATTTCGTATCTTGTCTCGCCTCTAAAAAAATAAAAAAAAACATTTTGAAAAAGAAGGGGGCATCATTCTTGCATCATTCGCATTGGCATTCCATATTTTGTCTTGCATTAAAAACAACAAAATTATTTAGAATAAGCCACACTTTTCGAGTGGTCATTCTCCACGCATTTGCATCATACTTGCATATCACAATTTGTTCATTCATTCATTGCATAAAATAAAAGTTGTGATGAGAAGCGAGACGTTATTGCAAAACGATCATCCTTTTTGAAAAAGTTTATCCTTACTTGGTTGCAAACTCAAGGTGTTCCAAGGCACTCAGTTTTCAAGTCAATAGCTCATTTGCATTTCTTTCAAAAGCACTGCATCCCATCCATTCCATGACAAAAGGCTGAAGCAGCTCATCAAAAAAAAAATTCATTGTTCTAACTAATGTTGACTCTCTGTGAAGCATTCCTATAGTGAACGTGCAAGACACGTGCAGTTTCTCTTGTTTGAGTCAGTCAGTTTCCTTCCTTGTCATCATCACCATCCAAGTCTAACCCCGCCCCGTCCATCCATAAAACGCATATTCTCTCCCATCAGTGCATACTTGACTTTTTGTTTCATTCTCACTAACACTCTAAGTCCTCCATGCTGGGGCAATTCTGTGATCACTAACTTTCTTTATCGGCATTATTTTCCTTCAGTGCAAGTCTTTCCAAAAAAAAAAAACAAAAAAAAAGAAGAGATAAATGAGAAGAACAAGCTCGCTAGGTTGAAAACCCGCAAAGGGCAGCCTAGGAAAAAAGGAGCGCCCGGTGGATTGAAAACTCGCAAAGAGCGGTCCAGGCAAAAATTAGGGCATAAAAAAATGCAAAGAAAAGAGCAAACACATATAGATAGATAAATTGTTGTCAGGTTTTACGAGAAAATAAGCAATCGGAATTTGAAATGAAGTTTGGCCGTCTCCCCACAACCTCAAGAAAATCCAAAATCCAGAAGTTCTCTTTCCTACCCACCTTAAGCCAAGAAAATCCCAAAGAGAAGGGAAAAATCCCCCTCCTACCCACCTTAAGTCAAGAAAGTCCCAGGATATCTCCATCACTCTAGACAAGGATCAATTCCACATCGAAAATGGTATATCATCTTTATCAGCTCACCCAAGTCCAAAGAAAAGAAAGAAGTCCAAAGGAAAAGAATGCAACCAAACAAAAAGATTCAAAAAAAAAATGAAAAATCCCCCAAAAAAAAAAGAAAAAAGAAAGACCAAGAAAAAAGAGAAACAATAGAAGTACAAATTGTGAGCCGATATATTTCACCATGAAACACCAGAGATCCTTGTCTCCATAAACCTTCCAACACTCTGTTGTGTATAATCATCTCTCCTTTCATAAAGACCGCAAACATTTCCTTTGGCCTCAACATCTAACCCTCCGTAAACCCTCAACCATTCTACTATGAAACACAAACTCGTCCTAGTAAAACCCCAAGCACCTCATCAAACCTAATAACCCTTTCCTTCATAAATCATTGACCATTGGCCGATGTCGAATAAGACCCAACAGCCCATCAGCCTCAAACACTTCATTAAGCTCAATCATCCCTTCTCCACAAAACATCACAATCCTGAAAAAGTCCATCCCGATCAAAAACCGATCGCTTCTGTTTTCTCGAATTTTAACCCTAGGACAAATAAGTTTATCTATTTACGATGGGTTTGCTCAAAAGAAAAACAAACAATCGGAAAAAAGAAAGCCGATCAAGAAAAATCTTCAGAAAAAAGAAACAGTCAGAAAAAAGAAAGCTGACAAAACAATAAAGACTTGCACTCTAGAATGCGTTCAAGTTGCATTAAAACAAGGTTTAGTGACCGTCACGTGAGGCTTCTTTCATACTAAAAGTCAAAACTTTCATTGCATTTGAGTTTTTCTTAAAGAGAACCAAAGATGTGTACTAGGGGGCATTTCCTTCACCTCTCACTCCACTCAACCATGGGGAAATTTATTCATCGTCTATCCCATTCACATACCACCCTCCGTTCATAACCGTCACCATAACTCTGTCACCTTTCACAACCTCACTCAAAGAAACCGTTGAAATGTCATTCCAAAGTGGGGCAAGTGCATTCCCATTCCTTCACCTCATTCATTCCCATAAAAACCTCACCGGGGCAATCTCTCAACTCACTATCCTAAATAAGGCCTTGTCATTCTAATTGGGGCAACTTTGTCTCGTCATGACTGGGGCAACACCAAACTCTGTGGGTTGAAACAAAACCCCTTTCATTCCACCTTTCATCCCAAGAGCCGAAGTGTTCCCAACTCATCATCTCCTACACCCCTAGTCATTATCACCACCAGGCAGAGGTAAGCTTATTCACTCATCAAAAGCCCGAACCGGGGCAGTCTTGCATCCCTTGGTCCCTCACGAGCGTCGGCAATAATCTTGTCTGTCATCCCTTCACTTGTCATACATGTTCTAAACCAATCTCAAGTTAACAGACTCACTCATTCACATCTGCACTCCTATGCATGCTTACTAGACAATGCTTCAAAGAGAGAGAACACAAGTTATTCATGCGATATCTAAGATTCAGTCGCCATTGGAAGGAAGAGAAAACAAGTGAGCTTGTTTGTAAATAAAAACCTTGAGAACACCGGAGTTTGAATCAAATTCAATTTTTTTCAACAGAATGGTCAATAATCGTCTCAATTCCTTGCATTCAAAGTCTTGCATCTCATCATCACAAAAATGTTCAAGTACCCCAATCATTCATATCTTATTTTTCGCCTCATGCATTTAGGCGTTCCATTTTGTTTATCATAGTGTCCCATTTGCATCGTGCCAACATCATCATTTCATGAAAGGCAACAAAAAAGAAGCAACGGATAAAAGCAAAAATCTTCCATTTCATTCCATCAAGCATCAAAGCATTGCATCATAAAGAAAGAAAAAGCAAAAACACAAGCACTCCATAATATTTCAACATCATTGTATCGAACATCAAATCCTTTTCAATAAATGGGGGGCTAAGTCGAATACACATTCGGGATAGTCATCAAGACGTTTGAATTGATCACTCAAGAATCTGAAAGTCCCTATGTCAAAAAGCAAAAACACGTCATCCCATGTCATTGCATTTGCATCATATTAATGTTTGCATTTCGTAAAAGGGAAAGAACCAAAGTCCTTGCATCAAAGCATTACATGTGTATCATGCAAGGAAACACAAAGGCTCCCCATGTCATTCGTCATTCCATTATCGTTCATTTCTTCATGTCACTCATCGAAACATTGCATTCGCATGCCCGCCTTTCATGAAAAGAGAAAGAAATGAGCAGAAAATAAAACAAGAGCATTCCATTCATCAAAACATGAATCACTGTCATTGCATCGCACACTTGCATTACAAGTATCAATCTTTGCATCAAACATCAAAGCACTACATTTGCATATTCGCATTTCATAAAGAGCAAAAGAAAACAAGCAAAGAAAAACAAACGATCAGAAAAAAGAAGGCAGATCGAAGGAAAAAAAATAGTCAGACCAAAAGAAGAACTTCAGGAACGTTCCACCACATTCATCATTACACCAAAATCATAGCATTGCATGCACATGCATAACATGCCCTTGCATAACATGCACCCATACTCCATGCACCATTCCTTGCATCAACTGACGTATGCAGGTACCTCAACTCAGTGCGGCAGCATTGACCATTTCAATCAATCAATCAACAGGATTTGCGAATCCCTTCAGAACCCATGTGTCCCTTCAAAAGCAGACTTCACCTCGTATTCGAGCTACGGTTTGCGACTTCGTTCATTACCCAGAGCTAGTGAGCTCATTTCAGTTCAGATAACGTCGTTATCGAGCATCGGCGAATCATCCGACCCAAGGTCCTTCAGTATAGTTCAAATCAAAAGTCCAAACAACGACTTTGAACTCTACCTTCATGTCACTAAGTCATCTCTGAGCATGCTAGATCTTCAGACTCCATGTCCTTCAAGACTAGCTGTGTCAGCCTAAGGCACGGCGTACGTCCTTCGAGGTAAAACATATCGATCCCACAACTCGATATTGAACTTCAGGTCGCTCGAAAAGGCCACCCTCAGAGCTCAGGTGCTCCTTCAAAGCCCATGTGCAAACTCGGATCGTGCGCGGTTCGTTAAAAGGCTTTAGGCAGCCTCCAGTGTCGGCTTACTGTAGGCCGGTACCTCCTTTACTGCTTTCTTTACCGCTTTTCCCAATTTACTACTTTCCTGTTAATGCGACAAGTGTTAACCCCCTTTCTCAAAAGGAAATAACAAAAAGAAAATTTGAACTTTTCTGAAGCGGACAAAATTAGTATTATTTCTATATCTTTATTTCCATTTCACCAACAAATATGAAAAAGCTAATTCATATTTCTTGGCGAAATGTGAAATAAAGAGGGGCAGCTGTAATACCCCAATTTTGTCCGCCCAAGTCAAAAAAACATTTTTCAGAAAATAGAAGCAATAAGGTAATTCATAATGTGTGGAAAACAGTGGATTGGTGCATTTATGTGTGTTCGTCCCCTATTTCGCATTTTTTATTTGAATTACACGCGCGCGCCAGTAGTAACTGCGTGAGCTGCCCTGTGCCCCCGTCATTTGGCACGTGTCTGTATTTTCATCAAAAAAGGCCATTTATTGATCATTATTAATTTTTGGCACCCAAAAACATTTTTCTTAATTTTTAGGAATTTTAGAAAATAAAATAGTGCATATTTTTGCATTTTTGGGCATTTAAATAAAGGCAAATTAATTATTTTTGGACCAAGACCAGGTCAAGGACGTGGCATACATGTTACTCTACCAAGGGTGATTTTTGTATAATTTTTGGAAAGAAAGTCCTAGTCCAAAATAATTAAAAATGCATTTTCCCCATTTTTAGTGCATAAAAAACCCAAAAAAGACCATTAAATATTCCCCAATTACTAAATGACAATTTTTATTGCCTAGAATAATTAGAGGGAATATTTTATAGTGCTCAAAAATATGTGACACTTTTTAATAGGCGCACCTTCACTTCCATGCCCAAAATTCAAAAACTCAAAAAGAAGGAAGTGTCCTCAATAAGACAAAAGACCAAAAACAAGTTTTTTTTTCCTCTCTCTCTCTCCCCCCCCCCACAATTTCGAAATCCTCTCTCTCTCTCCCCCCCCCAACAATTTCGAAATTCCTTCTCTCTCTCTCCCTCTCACAAAATTCTTCCACACTCTTCTATTGTACTATTATTCCTTATCTTGAAGGAATATGCCTTGTACCATCCTTAAACCTTCTCCTTTGGTGCATATCACCAATTCTCACTCACTCTCATGAAGATTCATGCCTTTTTTTGTAAATAACCCCACACTCTCACACTCACCTCTTCATTAGAAAATGCAAACTTACTTGAAATAGAACATTCCATCCTCATTCTACCCTTAACCCTATTTTCACCTAGACCCATATATAAGCCTACACTCCAAAATAACAAGGGGGAGGCCTCATTTCACCCTAGCACACCAAAAACCTCTCCCTTTTCCTCTCAAGGCCGAAGCCACTACCACCCTCCTCCTTCATCCATTTTTGATTTTCTCTTCAACCAAACACCACCATCTCACCTCATTCTCATCCCTCTTTCTCCATTTTCCGTTCAAGTTCAAACAACATCATCAAGGAAGGTTTTCATCAAGTTTTCGTGGGTTGGAGTTGAAGTTACTTGGAGGTTTTTGTTGATTTGTGTTCTATTTTCTTCATCTCATTGCATTTCCTAGCTTGGATTGGAGGTAAAAACCCTAAAACTTTGCATCATCTTTAAATTTCTTGCATAAACTCTCTTCTCCTCATCTCAACTCCTTCATATCTTGTTGTTGTTGCTTTGAGGAGCCATCTCAAACATTATTGACAAGCACTTAGGGAGGCTTGGGTGTTTGAGGTGGCTCCTTGGCTTTGAAGAAGTTGTTCTTGTGTTTTCTCATATTTCCTTGCATATTCACTCTTGTTTGCATAGTTTTCACCAAGTAAGAGACCCATTTCATGCTTGTTAGTATTCGGCCATGAGCCTATTTTTAGGGTTCTTGTGTGCTCTTGTTTATTTCATGATTTGGGGATGAATAATGGTTGATTTAGGGTATGTATGTTTCTAGGTTTTAACATCAAAAATTAGGGTTTATACTCCTCTCTTGCAATCTTTGATTTTATGTGAATAAAAGCATGATTTAGTTGATGTTTTACCTTAGGAACATGCATGATAGATTAGGTCTTTTTATCTTGTGTTGTTCTATGTGTTGTTGTCAAGATTTGCATGAAATAAAATGATGATGATGGCTCGCATAGCATTCGGCCATGAGCCCATATTTTTGCCCTCTTGTTTGCTTGAAAGTTGTCATTTGATTGTGTTTGTGTAAATGTGAGTTGTGTCATTGTGTTTGTTCACTTTTTACCACTTTACTTTTACCACTTCATTAACTTTTTACCAAAGCATTTCATCAAACATTTTTACCTCATTTCATTAAAGCATTTTACCACTTTGCATCAAAACTTTTTACCACATTTCATTAAAGCATTTTACCACTTCGCATCAAAACTTTTTACCACATTTCATTAAAAGTTTTACCACCTTGCATTCTCATTTCACCACTTTGCATTCTCATTTCTTATCATTGCATTGTGTTAAATAAATGTTTGCAAAGGAGAGACCACTTGGAGTCTTGATGCACTTTCCTTTTCATGTTGGCAAAGAATAGGTTAATTTAACCTTGATGTATACTCATGCATTTACCTGATCATGCATCTTGTTTCTTGCTTACTTATCCATGCAACCTAGATCATTCCATACCTCTAGTCACATTGCATCAAGTTGTTTATGATGCCTGTCATGTTCTCAAGTTGATTGTGTGCATTCCCTCTTCCAACACTTTGCTTCTTACATGAGATCACTACTCGTTAGTGGTGACTCTCATTATAGGATTTCCACAAGCATATAATGAAGGATTACTCGTTAGTAATAGCCTTCATTACAAGAACATATGCTATCACAAGAGATTGTTATTCGTTAGTAACAATTCCCATCCCATTCCACACACACACAATTGCATTTTAGAATTTGATTTGAATCACAAATGATTTGATTAATTGGCTTGAATTGGTATGCTTATTCTTGGATGTATGCATTTGTAACTTGCATGAGTTGTTACTCGTTAGTGACAATCTCCATTTCAAAAACCTCATTGCATCAAAAACCTAAAACAAAACCAATTATCATTAATGACCACTCGCGCCGTTGCCGTTTGGTTGTTAATAATAATTTCATTTTCAAAAGAATTAGTAGTATGACCACTCTAAACCGTTGTTGTTTGGTCATCACGAACGCTCAATCCAATTGCGTACCCTTTTCCAAGTTACCAAAACATTTTCATCCTCATGCATCTTCATTCATCCCTATTTTATGCGACAGTCTCATGTGTCCTCTTGTCTACTCATTCATACATTCATTCTTGTATGCTCATGCATTCACATGCTTGCCTAATCATACCTCATTGCTCACATGTTCACTAGCTTAACTAAGATCATTTTATGCCTGTGATCAATTGTTTAATTGATCTTGATGCAACTTAAATGTCTTGATTTAATTGTGTGCCATCCTCTCCACTTGTATGACCTCCTAATGAAGCCGTAAGCCTACTTGCTTGTTGTAGCATAGAGTCATTAGGGTAAATACACTCCTTCCTACACACACACGCATTTGTTTTGAGAAATTCACCTTGCATCTTTGACAATTGAATCTTTGATTGTGTTGGCATGTCTAGTCTTAGTTGATGTTTAACATATGCATGATTACTTGATTATTGAATGTGTTTGAATTTTGTAACCAATCATTGATAATAACTTCACCCTTTTCCCAAAAATCTTTCAAACTCTTTTCTAACTAATGCAAGTTATTAGTGACTATCACTCAAAGCCTTGGCTTGTTTGATTGTCATGAACGCCACCAAGAGCTATTTGTAATGATCACTCAAAGCCTTTGCTTGCTTGATCATTATGAAAGCTCTTCCCCTTTCCAAACCCTTTCAAAAACATTTTATTAGAACTACGTCGCTCTGATTCCCATTTGGGATACGTAGGAGCGAGTCACGTTCTCGTCAAGCACAGCAATAAAAATCTAGCATTTAACCAAAGAAAAAGAGTTATTTTCATAAAAAAAAAAAGAATCATTTTCAAACCCATTGTTGCTAGTAGCTCATCAGAGCCTTTGTTCGTTTAGCTATTAGTGGCAATGTCCTTTTCTCATAAGAATAATAAACAATGATCCATCATAACCTTTGTTAGTTTGATCATCGTGCAAATCAATCTCTTTCGAAAATCACTTTCAAAAAAGATAATAAAAACGAGTTGTTATCAATAGTCCATCAGAACCTTTGTTCGTTTGACTAGCGGTACAACTCTCTTTTTTGAGTATTTAGTAGTGATTCATCGTAGCCTCTGCTAGTTTAATCATTCGCTAATGCTCGTCCTATTTCAAAAACTCACTAAAAAAGATAAAAAAACAAAACCTTTTCAAAGAATAGACAAGCCAAAAACTACGTAGCCTTTAATTCTCTACCAAGAGATACGTAGGAGCAGGGTCACGCCCATGTCAAGCGCAAAAATAAACAATTTCCATTACCTTTCTTTCTTAACTCTTTTTTTACCAAAAACACAAAATATAAATAGGGGACTAAGTCGACTGTACAGTCAGATTAGTCTGCTTTTTAGGCCATTAATGAACCGTTACGGATCAGGTCCTAAAATCCCTATTTAAAATAAATAATTTCTAAATAAAAAATACAAACACATCTCTTTCATTTCAAAAATCAAAAATCTTATTTTCAAAGTAGGGGATTAAGTCGGTCGTACGGCCGGGTTAATCATCGTTTTAGGATAAGTGAACTGTGGTCCTTCAGAGCCCCAGCGCTCCTTCAGCCCCCAGCGGCCCTTCAGAGCCCCAACGCTCCTTCAGACCCCCAGTGGTCCTTCAACACAGATCACACAATCCTAAAACCCCTATATTAAAAAACACCAACACACAAACATTTTCTACACAAGAACTACATAGCTTTGAATTCTCCATCGCACCAGGAGATACGTAGGAGCGAGAGGCCAACTCTCGTCAAGCGGCAAAAATAAAAATTTTCATAAAAGTCTTCTCATTCCCTTTTCAATAAAGAAGCAAATTTAAGTATTTTCCAAATCAACACTTAAAACCACACGTTTAGTTAAAGGTTCCCTTTCGGTAGAAAGGACGTGTGCGGTGCTAGCACCTTCCTCGCACGTAATCGACCCCCGAACCTATATCTCTCGTTTTCAAAAGACCATCCGCCTTGTTCAAAAGACTTTTTTTCAATGTTTTGGTCTTAAAATTAAAATATTGGTGGCGGCTTCAAAATTTTTCCACGTTGTACATTGAGAAACCCAAACCGGATTTCTCGGGGTGCAACAACAGGTGCCTTGGAAAACCTTTACAGACTCAGGCACTCTCCTCCTAGGATACCCCACCTATGGAGAGCCCTCAAATCTAATATAACAATAACAAGAGATACCCCACCCCTGTTACAATCAGCTGCCCCAGAAAGATACCCCACTTCCTAGTACAAACAGCTACCCTAGAGAGATACCCCACTCCCTATTACAAATCACAACAATTAAATAATAACCAATTGTAAAGACTGAAATACCTCTAATGAAGGCAGATATTACAACTTGAAGAATGCAACCCCAAACTAACTCTTAGCAACAGATCAGCTCAGACGGACCAACGGTGCGTGATGAGCAAAAGTAAAAGCGTAAAGAGTTTTTCTCAAAAGTTCTCTGATTCGTGAAATGGGTTGTTGTGAAAATGAACGTAATGCAGTGCCTATTTATAGGCTATGAAAAAATCAAGTTTACGTTAAAAATAGTGTAGGAATCGATTCTTTGTTGAAAGCATTTGATCTAGGAATCGATTCATTAAAGTGAGGAATCGATTTTGATTTGTTTGAAAAATAGGGACAATCGATTCTTGAGAACCATGGAGGGCTAGGAATAGATTCTATACTTAGTAAAAATTTGTATGAATCGATTCTCAGCTCGCCTGAGACATGTAGGAATCGATTCTCAGTTAAGTGCAAAAGAGTGGGAATCGATTCTTCCTTTAAAAATGTTTAGCTCAGAAATCGATTTATGTACTGAAAATACATGAAGTGAAAATCGATTCTTCCTTTTCTGATTGGCCTGAAAATTGATTTTGATGAATGTATATGTAAGATAAAATCGATTTGTATGTTTACGTACGCATGCATGCATCTTTGAAAAACTTGTGAGTGTGTGAGACTTTGATATACGAGCTGACCTTTGAAAGAGCTTACACTTTTTCCTAAGACCCACCCAAACCCTAAGGACTACCCTTAAACTTGAATCTTCAATTCTTGAGCTTGTTTGTCTTGGATTGTGACTTTGATGTTTAGTCACTTTTCTTTACTTTTGGCCATCAACTTTACCTTTGTCTTTTTCATCATCAAAACATGTCCTGCAATATTAGTTTACCTGCAATACAAGGTATCCACAGACATGTCGTTGGCATTTATCGCATTTCTTCACAAAGTCCACGCAATCCTTGTCCAGTTGGGGCCAATAATACCCTGCTCTTATGACTTTGTTTGACAATGAACGTCCTCCGATGTGGCTGCCACATATGCCCTCATGGATCTCTTTCATCACGTATTCCGTTTCAATGGGTGTCAGACAGCGTAGGAGTGGTGCTGCAAAACCCCTTCTATAGAGCTTGCCTGCGACGATAACATATTTCGCTGCATGATGCCGCATCTTTTTGGCCTCGGTTTCTTCGTGAGGCAGGTTATCATGTTGCAGAAAGGCTATGATTGGAGTAGTCCAGTTGGTTGACAGTTCTACCGAGTGGATCTCTTTTGTTTCAATACTTGGCAGTGAGAGTGTTTCTTGAATCACAGTGTGATTGTTGCCAGGTTTCTTTGTACTTGCCAATTTGGATAGGATATCAGCTCGGATGTTTTGCTCTCTGGGGACGTACAACAATTCAAAAGAGAGGAAACCAGTGGAGAGTAGTTTAACTTTTTTGAGGTACTTGCCGAGTTGTGGATCCCTGGTTTGAAACTGGCCAGAAACCTGGGAAGTTACGAGTTTGGAGTCGCTCTGCACTCTGAGATGTTGGACTTCGACCTCCTTTGCAAGCTTCATTCCTGCGATTAGAGCTTCATATTCCGCTTGATTGTTACTAGCTTTGAAGTCGAACCTTAATGATTGTTCAATGAGGAGGCCCTCAGGACTTTCAAGTGTGATGCCTGCGCCACTTCCTTTTAAATTTGATGCTCCATCTACCGAGAGGGTCCAGGAAGAAACGTCTGGTTCTAATGAGGGTGGTGTCAATTCCACAGCAAAATCTACTAGAACCTGAGCTTTTATGCCATCTCTTGGGTGAAAGACAACATCGTATTCAGAAAGCTCAATTGACCAGGCAACCATTCTACCTGCGAGATCCGGCTTACGTAAAACCTGCTTGATAGGATGATCCGTCTTCACAACTATCCGGTGACTTTGGAAGTAAGGTCGAAGTCGACGTGCCGAAGTGATTAAAGCCATGGCTAACTTCTCTATTTTTTGGTATCGGACCTCGGCTCCTTTGAATACTTTGCTGCAGAAATATATCGGTCTTTGCTGTTTCCCTTCTTCAGACACCAAGACCGAACTCATGGCTCTTTCTGAAACTGCTAAGTAAAGCAATAACGGCGCTCCTACTTTTGATTTCACCAAGATGGGAGGAGAGGATAGGAAAGTTTTAATCGCCTGAAAAGCTTCTTGACATTCAGCTGTCCACTCGAAGCAGCCCCTTTTCTTCAAAGAAGCAAAGAAATGGAAAGCTTTGTCACCTGCACATAGTTAGTTACAAAAAATGGAAACAGTAAGAAAACAGTAGTGAGTTATGTTGCGAATTTGTGTTGCCAATGGGATTTGGCCGAGGGAGTGAAACATTTATAAAGATGTTTTCACCTGCACAAGATAGGAAGCGTGATAAAGCTGCCAGGCGTCGCGTTAGTTGCTGAACTTCCTTGGGATTTGATGGGCTTGGCATCTCAAGTATTGCTCTGCACTTGTCAGGATTCGCCTCTATACCTCTATTGGTCAACATGAATCCCAAGAATTTTCCAGCTTGTACTCCAAAGGAGCACTTTGCTGGGTTGAGCCGCATTTCATGCTTTCTGAGGGAATTGAAGGTTTCTTCTAAGTCTGTAACATGATTATGGTTCTCCTCGGTTTTGACCACCATGTCGTCGATATACACCTCAAGATTTCTTCCAACTTGGCCTTGGAACACGCTGTCCATTTGACGTTGATATGTTGCACCTGCGTTTTTGAGGCCAAAAGGCATGACAGTGTAGTGATAATTGCAGGTATCAGTCATGAATGTTGTTTTGTCTGCATCATCTGGGTCCATTTTGATCTGGTTGTAACCGGAATATGCGTCCATGAAGCTTAGAACCCGATATCCAGAGGCTCCATCTATCAACGCATCAATGCTGGGCAGAGGGTAGGGATCTTTTGGGCAGGCAGCGTTCAAGTTCGTGAAATCTACGCACATGCGCCACTTTCCATTAGACTTTTTTACCAACACCACATTAGAAAGCCAAGTCGGGTATTGAATTTCCTTAATGAAACCGGCTTCAAGCAACTTCTGGGTTTCCTCTGCAACTGCTACCCTGCGTTCAGGTCCGAGCTTCCTCTTTCTTTGTGAGATCGGTTTTGCAGCTGGAATTAATGACAGTTTGTGACAAATGAACGATGGGTCAATCCCTGGCATATCCGCTGGGGTCCAAGCGAAGAGATCAATATTCTTTCTTAGTAACTCAACTATTACTACTTATTCGTCCATCGGGAGGGCACCTCCAATGTTTGTCGTCTGTTCAGGACTTGATCCGATCTGAATTTGCTTGAGATCTTCTGTTGGCTGCAATCGATGATCACTGAAATCTTCCCTGGGGTCTAAGTCAGCAAAATTAATGTTGAAAGATGTGGCCTTTACCGTTGAGTCAACGGCGTTTTTCTTCTTCGTTTTCAGGCTTTCTAAGTAACATTTTCTTGCTGCTTCCTGATCTGCTTTAAGGACTCCAACTCGTCCCTCGTCAAGGGGATACTTCATTGTGAGATATCGGGTTGACAAGGCGGCGCCGAGGATATTGAGTGTTGGCCTTCCCATTATGATATTATAAGACGAGTCAGCATCAATCACCAAGTATCCGACCTTGATTGTTTTGGCATTGTGACCCATGCCAAATGTGGTGTTGAGGGTAATGTATCCCTTTATCTGCACCTGTTCTCCTGAAAAACCAACTAGTGTACCATGGTAAGGCTGCAAGTGGTCATTAGATAAGTTCATACCTTTGAAAGCTTCCCAATAGATGATGTCTGCTGAGGATCCGGGGTCAATCAGTACACGTCTGACATTGTAGTTGAGAACTTGAACTACTATGACTAGAGGATCATCTTCATGTGGAGAGATTCCTGCGAAGTCCTTGGGAGAAAAAGTGAGATCAGGAATGTTGGGTATCATGGGACTATCGGATGAATTGCTGATGTGCATGACTTGGCGTACATATCTGCGGCGAGCAGAGCTTGTTTCTCCCCCTCCCGCGAATCCTCCTGAAATGGTGTTGAGAGTATGTTGCACTGGTGGGACTTCATCTGCATGTTCTGCCAACGTTACCACTTGAGACTGCAACTTAGGCTTCGGCTGTTCCGGGGTTCGGGCACGTGAGTGTCCTGGGTCATCTTTCACATATTGTTTCAATAAACCACGTCGTATTAGCTTCTCGATTTCATTCTTTAAGGCATAGCAGTTCTCGGTATCATGTCCTCGACCTCGATGGTATTCACACCAACTATTGCTGTATCTGCCTAGGACTCTTCTTGCTGGGTTTAATTCAGGAATTAACCTTGTGTGTAGGACCTCTTTCAAAATCGTCGCACGCCTCTGATTCAAAGGTGTTAAAGTTCCTCTGACAGGGCTGCTTCACCGTGGAGGTGGTGGAGACCTTCGCCGAGGAGGTGGTGGAGGATCGCGCCGTTGAGAAACACTTCGGCTATAATCGTCATATCTGCCGCGACGCTCGTATCCTTTGTCAGTTTGCCTTTCGCGTTCATCTCGGTGCCGCTTCTCGGCATTACTTTCTTCTCCTTTCATGTATGCTTCTGCTCGGGCTAAGATCTCTTGCATATTGGTTGCAGGCCTGTTTGCTAGTGACTCGTTGAACTGTCCTCCACGCAACCCGTTTGTGAACGCGTCTGTAAATTGCCTCTGGTCAGGGTGTTCCACGTCGACGGTGATGTCACTAAATCTTCCCAGGTATTCACGGAGAGTTTCATTTGGGCGCTGTCGGGTGTTAAACAATGTAGCAGTGGAGGTTTTTTTGTGTCTTCTGTCTGAAAAATGTCTGAGGAACTTCTTGGTGAAGTCGGCATAAGAAATAACGGATTGCCGAGGAAGGCTCATGAACCATCGTAACGCCGCGTCTTTCATGGTGCCGGAGAAAAGTTTACACTTGAGCGTTTCATGCGCACCAATGATGGCCATCTGCGTGTCAAATGCGGTTAGGTGTTCCTGTGGATCTCGTCGACCATCATATGGTTCCAAGGGTGGCGGTTTGAAATTTTGTGGAACTAAGTCATTCATGATGGCATCTGTGAATGGTTGGGGCTTTTCCACTTGGACTCTATCAAGCGAGTTAAGATCTCTGTCTTGCTTCATGTCATCAACTTGTTGTTGTAGGGACTGGTTCTGCTTTCGCAGTTCGTGGAGGACTGCATTGATGCCAACCATGAACGGATGTTCTGGCATCGCAGCCTGAGTTGATTGAGGAATTGGCTGTTGTTCTTCAGTAACTGTTTGGGTGGTCGCAGCGTTGTCTGGCTGAGCAGCCGGTATTTGAATTGTTTCCGGTGTGGCAAGATCCTGTGTATGTGGTCCGGCTTGCGAGGCTTGTGTTCTGCGAGGGGGTGATGGTGTAACACCCCTTTTCTACCCGTCAATTGTTTGTAAAAATCAGAGTTTCAAAATTTCTTTCATCGCAAGGAATGTTACACATACTTCGAATAAAACATCGCACTTCAATAAAACAGTTCAACCAATAAGAGTGCAATACGTAACACGCCCCCAATGGGGAAAAACTCAAGCATCAGTCATCGTCACCACAACCGTGACATCAATAAAACCAACTACGCAGCGGAAAGTATAAATAAGAGAAAACCATCAAATAACATATAACAATCAAAATAGTCTTAAAACATCGAGTTCGTTTCCCCCTGAGTGCTACGTATCAGAGCATGACGACCCGACTCAAAATTAGTGAAGATACCTAGGTCTTCACTCGTGATCACCTGCACGTTACCGCATATGGGTAACATTCAAACAGAAGGGTGAGTCCAATTCAATCCATATAATAAATCACATGATAAGCAATAAGTCAAGTCACAACACTAGAGTAAACCACATCACAAATCATCAATTACGTCATTACAACAACTCATCACGATGTCATGTGACTATATGAAATGCAACCCACACGCGGGCATATGCATGAGGTACCTTTTATCATCGTCGCTTAGCCTTTATGGCCTCATCGTCGCTTAGCCTTTATGGCCTCATCGTCGCTTAGCCTTTATGGCCTCATCGTCGCTGGGTTCATGCACGTGGAATACATGAGACACTATGACATGCACCACACACGAACACACAATCACAGTCAACGTCACTTACCAATTTGCCAAATAAGAGGCACAGCACCTGTCAATTTATAATTACACACAACAACGTCGCTATATTTCATCGTCGCTTATTATCATCTTCGCTTATCCACAAACGTCATCAATCAAACAATAGCCACTAAGGGCAAAATTGTCATTTAACTAGCCACTAAGGGCATCATCGTCATTTACACATCGTCATCAACAATATTGGCCACTAAGGGCAAAGACGTCATTTAACTAGCCACTAAGGGCATCATCGTCATAATCACCCATTTTGACACTAAAACGTTAAAACTGTTGGTTATAGGCAAAAAGGATTTTTAAGGAACTCAATACGGCTTTGCAACGTCACCGTAATGACCACCGGGGACAGCCACTTGGACGCCCAGAAAACCACCAGAAAATAATGAGTTTTTTTTTTTAAAAATAAGTCGCACAGGTAGACAACCGAAAAAGCTTCCCAACACTTTTTGAAACGTTTAAAACGGATGCCCGAGTCAAAAGATATAGCGAAAACAGTTTTTATAAAAACATTGGGAACATCCTGAAAATGGCACCCTTGGCGCCCAGCGCCTGGCACCTGGCGCCCAGCGCCCAGCAACACAACACACACAACACACGCACACTGGCGCCCTTGGCGCCCAGCGCCTGGCGCCTGGCGCCCAGCGCCCAGCAACACAACACACACAACACACGCACACTGGCGCACATAAGCAACACCCACCGAGACAACTCCAAAATGACACGTGCAAAAATAAAACCACTCGAGCCAAAATGTTTAAAATTGAATTTGGGCACGCAAATACAAAAGATGGCACGGTAAAATATGCCCAGAATTTGAGTTTCACCCAAAACACCCCCATATGCGCACACAAGCAACACCCACCGAGACAACTCCAAAATGACACGTGCAAAAATAAAACCACTCGAGCCAAAATGTTTAGAATTGAATTTGGGCACGCAAATACAAAAGATGGCACGGTAAAATATGCCCAGAATTTGAGTTTCACCCAAAACACCCCCATATGCGCACACAAGCAACACCCAACACACGCACACAGCACACACTGGCGCCCAGCGCCCACCACACTTGCAGCAACAGAAAATCCAGCAACAATTCAGCAACACAAAATCAAACATATGGCGCCCTAGGCGCCCATGCCACAACCAAAAATGGATTTTCAGCCACAAATCATGAGGATCACATATATATCACTAACCAAACATGAAATTACACACAAATCAAGGACATGAATAGATCTAGGGTAACCCTAACTTACAACCTATCATGAACATCTATTATATAGAAATATAGAACTCCCCTTACCTTGGATTTGAAGAACGGAAGCCCTAGAGACAATCACGAACGAAACCACAGCAACAAAATCACGTCATTCCTCCTCCTTGAGCTTGCGACTTCTTCTCCTCCTTCTCCTCTCCCTACGGTGCTCTCCCTCTCTCTTTTCTCTATTCTCAATTCGCAAATGCCTGGCCAAAACCCTAACCCCAAAAGACTTAGCACTTCGCCTATTACATTAGATCATGGGCTTGGGCTTTTCACTTAAGCCCAAGTTCCTTCAAGTGGCGCCTCCTTTTCCTAATACCACCAACATAAAATTAATATAATTTTAATTAATTAAATTATATCCAACTAATTAAAATAAATTCCCAAATACTTAATTAAATATTTAGGGTGTTACAACTCTCCCCCACTTAGAATATTTCGTCCTCGAAATTTACCTGATCAAACAATTCTGGGTAGGACTCTCGCATCTTGCTTTCCAGCTCCCAAGTTATACTCTCACCGACAGCTCCTAGCCAAACCACTTTCACCAATGCAATCTCTTTGCCTCTAAGCACTTTCACTTCACGATCCTCAATCCGTACGGGCATCGTCTCCACAGTGAGATTATCCCGCACCTCTACATCATCCATATGGATCACATGAGATGGATCCGAAACATACTTCCGAAGTTGCGACACATGAAACACGTCGTGCAAATTCGAAAGATTTGGCGGTAAAGCCACCCTATAAGCCACATTTCCGATTCTCTCGCAAATCTGATAAGGACCAACAAAGCGAGGAGTGAGCTTCTTCGATTTCAACGCTCGACCAACACCGGTAATAGGAGAAACCCTCAAGAACACATGCTCACCCTCCTGAAACTCTAAATCTTTCCTCAGCTTGTCATGATAACTCTTCTGACGACTCTGCGAAGTCTTCATCTTTTCACGGATCATCTTGATTTTCTCTGTAGTCTCCCGGACAATCTCCGGTCCCAACACTACACTCTCCCCCGACTCATACCAACACAACGGCGTCCTACACTTTCGACCATATAATGCTTCAAACGGTGCCATCCCGATACTGGAATGGTAACTGTTGTTATAGGTAAACTCAATCAACGCAAGGTAGGAATCCCATGAACCCCTTTGTTCCAAGACACAAGCTCTCAACAAATCTTCCAACGACTGAATTGTCCTCTCTGACTGACCATCTGTCTGAGGATGATATGCCGAACTCATTTTCAACTTTGAACCCAATTCCTTCTGCAAACCCGTCCAAAACTCAGAAGTGAACCTCGGATCCCTATCTGACACAATACTCTTCGGAACACCGTGCAACTTCACAATTTCTTTGACATAGACCTCTGCCAACCTCGACACCGGATAAGTGACATTAATAGGAATAAAGTGAGCAGACTTCGTTAACCTATCAACGATCACCCAAATAGCGTCATGACCCCTAACTGTATTTGGCAATCCCGTCACAAAATCCATCGCAATGCTATCCCACTTCCACTCTGGAACTTCCAACGGTTGCATCAACCCTGCAGGCTTCTGGTGTTCAACCTTCGACTTTTGACAGGTCAAACAGGCATACACAAACTGTGCCACATCTCTCTTCATACCATACCACCAAAACATCTTTTTCAGATCTTGATACATTTTTGTTGCTCCAGGATGGATACTCAACTTGCTACGGTGACCCTCCTCCAAAATTGCCTTTTTCATCTCCGCATCATCCGGAACACAGATCCTACCCCGGAACCTCAACACACCACGAGAATCCAATTTGAAATCCCCATCTTCAGATTGACCAACCACATTCATTAAATCTACCAACTTGACATCTGACTTCTGAGCCTCTCTGATGCTGCCCACAAAGTCATTATCGATCTTTAACATTCCCAACTTGACACTACGAGGTGTCATTTTACAAACCAAACTCAAATCTCGGAATTCCTCAATCAACTCCAATTCCTTCACCATCATTGCCGACATATGCAAAGATTTCCGGCTTAAAGCATCAGCCACGACATTAGCTTTGCCGGGATGATAATTCAAACCGAAGTCATAATCCTTCAAGAGCTCCAACCACCGACGCTGTCTCATATTCAACTCCTTCTGATCGAACAGATATTTCAGACTCTTATGATCACTGAACACCTCAAACCTCGAACCATAAAGGTAGTGCCTCCAAATCTTAAGCACAAATACCACAGCAGCGAATTCCAAATCATGCGTAGGGTAATTTTTCTCATGAACCCGCAACTGCCTCGACGCATACGCAACGACTTTCCCATCTTGCATCAGCACACCACCAAGACCCATCTTCGAAGCGTCACAATATACAACAAACGGTTCCTCCGGATTAGGCAACGTCAAAACAGGCGATGTTGTCAATCTCTTCTTCAGTTCCATAAAACTTTCCTCACACCGAGCATCCCAAACGAAAACTTTACCCTTACAAGTCAACTGAGTCAACGGAAGGGCCAACTTGGAAAAACCCTCGATGAACCTCCTGTAGTACCCAGCCAAACCCAAAAAGCTTCTGATCTCTGTTGCGGACTTCGGAGCCTCCCACTCCAACACTGCTTCCACTTTTGCCGGATCAACCGCAATACCATTACCAGAAATCACGTGCCCAAGGAAACTCACCTCTTTCAGCCAGAACTCACACTTTGATAACTTAGCATACAACTTTTTCTCTTTCAGAACTTCCAATACTGACTTCAGGTGTTCAGCATGCTCTTCCTCCGACTTAGAATAAACTAAAATGTCATCTATGAAGATCACCACAAACCGATCTAGGTAATTATGGAAAATACGATTCATATATTCCATAAATACACCAGGTGCATTGGTCACACCGAACGGCATCACTGAATACTCATAATGCCCATACCTTGTCCTGAACGCTGTCTTCTGAACATCTTCATCCTTCACTTTAATCTGATGATATCCGGACCTCAAATCAATTTTGCTGAAAACACGGGCACCCACTAACTGATCCATCAAATCGTCGATCCTCGGAAGCGGATACTTGTTCTTGATAGTTACCTTATTCAACTGACGATAGTCCACACATAACCTCATACTCCCATCTTTCTTCTTTACCAACAATACCGGAGCTCCCCACGGTGATACACTCGGTCTCACAAACTTTTTCTCAAGCAATTCTTCGAGTTGCGTCTTCAACTCAGACAATTCCGACGCCGACATCCTGTACGGTGCCATAGACACAGGCCTCGTACCAGGTACAAGATCAATCGAGAACTCAACTTCCCTCTTTGGCGGCACACCCGGAATTTCGTCAGGAAAAACCTCAGGAAACTCGCGTACCACTTGCAGTTCTTCAATAACAGCTTGACTCTCAGCAGACAACGATGTCATCAACGAAAATAGTTGAACTCCTTCTTTCCTCAACTTCTTCAACTGACTAGCGGATACCAAAACAGAATCTTCTTCCCCGAAACTCACCGACTTGCTACGACAGTTGATATGGACGTGGTTATTCTCTAACCAGTCCATGCCCAAGATTACATCCAGACCTCTCAACGGCAAACAAACAAAATTCACAACAAAGTCCCTGCCGAAGATCGACACGGGACACTGAGAACACACCTGGGAAGTAATCACCGACCCCTTCGCAGGAGTATCGACAACCATATCCCCATACATAGCAGATAAAACAAGACCCAATCTTTTACAACAATCAACAGATATAAAGCAATGGGTAGCACCAGTATCAATAAGAGATTTCAGAGAAGTACCGTTAATGAAACACGTACCTCTAATAAGACCATCCCTTTCATCAGGCTCCTCCCCTGCCAATGCGAACACTTTCCCACTAGACCTTTCTTTCTTCGGCTTTGTACATTTTGCGCTGATATGCCCAGACTCACCACAGTTGAAACACACCACATCCTTGACCTTACACTCGACCGCCATATGACCCTTTTTACCACAACGGTAGCAAACTCTCTCATCAGACCCGCATGTAGTACTCTTGTGGCCAGGTTTGCCACACTTAAAACAGACAATGCTAGCAGGAGCATCTCCCCCACTAGTCTTCTTACCTCCAGCAGCCCTCTGATAACTCTTACCCGCAGGAACCCCATACAGCTTGCTTCGACTCGGAAACTTACCCTTTTTCTCAGACACAGCTTTGTAATGCGCAGTACTGTCCTCCTCGAAGATCCTACAACTATCAACCAGATCAGCGAACACACGGATCTTCTAGTAACCAATGGCCTTTTTGATATCAGGCCTCAAACCATTCTCGAACTTGATGCATTTCGAAAACTCAGCTGTAGCCTCACTATAGTGCGGATAGAATTTTGCCAATTCCACAAACTTCGTCGCATATGCAGTCACAGACATACCACCCTGCTTCAGTTCCAGGAACTCTATCTCTTTCTTTCCTCGGACATCTTCAGGAAAATATTTTCTCAGAAATTCTCTGCTGAATACCTCCCAGGTAATCTCTTCCTGCACAGTCTCCAACCTCTGCCTAGTAGCCAACCACCAGTCGTCGGCCTCCTTAGCCAACATGTGAGTACCAAAACGGACCTTCTGCTCAACAGTGCAGTCCATCGCCCTGAAAATCCTCTCGATCTCTTTCAACCAAGCCATAGCACCATCTGGATCATATTTTCCCTTAAAAGTGGGCGGATTCTCTCTCTGGAAAGTAGACAGACACCGAAAACCAACGTTCTCTCCAGCATTCTGTTGATTCTGCACAGCCTGAGCCATAGCCTGCAACGCAGCAGCAAGAGCAGCATCGTTTCTCCCAGCCGTTTCAAACTATCACTGCAGCACAAACCAAAAATTCAGAACTAATCTAACAATTTCTTAATTGTCATAAGACACTATGACAGGACAACATTGGCCGGACAGACCGAACTGCTCTGATACCACTAATGTAACACCCCTTTTCTACCCGTCAATTGTTTGTAAAAATCAGAGTTTCAAAATTTCTTTCATCGCAAGGAATGTTACAAATACTTCGAATAAAACATCGCACTTCAATAAAACAGTTCAACCAATAAGAGTGCAATACGTAACACGCCCCCAATGGGGAAAAACTCAAGCATCAGTCATCGTCACCACAACCGTGACATCAATAAAACCAACTACGCAGCGGAAAGTATAAATAAGAGAAAACCATCAAATAACATATAACAATCAAAATAGTCTTAAAACATCGAGTTCGTTTCCCCCCTGAGTGCTACGTATCAGAGCATGACGACCCGACTCAAAATTAGTGAAGATACCTAGGTCTTCACTCGTGATCACCTGCACGTTACCGCATAGGGGTAACATTCAAACAGAAGGGTGAGTCCAATTCAATCCATATAATAAATCACAAGATAAGCAATAAGTCAAGTCACAGCACTAGAGTAAACCACATCACAAATCATCAATTACGTCATTACAACAACTCATCACGATGTCATGTGACTATATGAAATGCAACCCACACGCGGGCATATGCATGAGGTACCTTTTATCATCGTCGCTTAGCCTTTATGGCCTCATCGTCGCTTAGCCTTTATGGCCTCATCGTCGCTGGGTTCATGCACATGGAATACATGAGACACTATGACATGCACCACACACACGAACACACAATCATAGTCAACGTCACTTACCAATTTGCCAAATAAGAGGCACAGCACCTGTCAATTTATAATTACACACAACAACGTCGCTATATTTCATCGTCGCTTATTATCATCGTCGCTTATTATCATCTTCGCTTATCCACAAACGTCATCAATCAAACAATAGCCACTAAGGGCAAAAACGTCATTTAACTAGCCACTAAGGGCATCATCGTCATTTACACATCATCATCAACAATATTGGCCACTAAGGGCAAAGACGTCATTTAACTAGCCACTAAGGGCATCATCGTCATAATCACCCATTTTGACACTAAAACGTTAAAACTGTTGGTTATAGGCAAAAAGGATTTTTAAGGAACTCAATACGACTTTGCAACGTCACCGTAATGACCACCGGGGACAGCCACTTGGGCGCCCAGAAAACCACCAGAAAATAATGAGTTTTTTTTTATTTTTAAAAATAAGATGCACAGGTAGACAACCGAAAAAGCTTCCCAACACTTTTTGAAACGTTTAAAACAGATGCCCGAGTCAAAAGATATAGCGAAAACAGTTTTTATAAAAACATTGGGAACATCCTGAAAATGGCACCCTTGGCGCCCAGCGCCTGGCACCTGGCGCCCAGCGCCCAACAACACAACACACACAACACACGCACACTGGCGCCCTTGGCGCCCAGCGCCCAGCAACACAACACACGCACACTGGCGCACATAAGCAACACCCACCGAGACAACTCCAAAATGACACGTGCAAAACTAAAACCACTCGAGCCAAAATGTTTAAAATTGAATTTGGGCACGCAAATACAAAAGATGGCACGGTAAAATATGCCCAGAATTTGAGTTTCACCCAAAACACCCCCATATGCGCACACAAGCAACACTCACTGAGACAACTCCAAAATGACACGTGCAAAAATAAAACCACTCGAGCCAAAATGTTTAGAATTGAATTTGGGCACGCAAATACAAAAGATGGCACGGTAAAATATGCCCAGAATTTGAGTTTCACCCAAAACACCCCCATATGCGCACACAAGCAACACCCAACACGCGCACACAGCACACACTGGCGCCCAGCGCCCATCACACTTGCAGCAACAGAAAATCCAGCAACAATTCAGCAACACAAAATCAAACATATGGCGCCCTAGGCGCCCATGCCACAACCAAAAATGGATTTTCAGCCACAAATCATGAGGATCACATATATATCACTAACCAAACATGAAATTACACACAAATCAAGGACATGAATAGATCTAGGGTAACCCTAACTTACAACCTATCATGAACATCTATTATATAGAAAGATAGAACTCCCCTTACCTTGGATTTGAAGAACGGAAGCCCTAGAGACAATCACGAACGAAACCACAGCAACAAAATCACGTCCTTCCTCCTCCTTGAGCTTGCGACTTCTTCTCCTCCTTCTCCTCTCCCTACGACGCGCTCCCTCTCTCTTTTCTCTATTCTCAATTCGCAAATGCCTAGCCAAAACCCTAACCCCAAAAGACTTAGCACTTCGCCTATTACATTGGATCATCGGCTTGGGCTTTTCACTTAAGCCCAAGTTCCTTCAAGTGGCGCCTCCTTTTCCTAATACCACCAACATAAAATTAATATAATTTTAATTAATTAAATTATATCCAACTAATTAAAATAAATTCCCAAATACTTAATTAAATAAATTAATTAAATATTTAGGGTGTTACAGATGGCGGCGGTTGACGCCGGCGTCCGCGACGAGTGGTTACCATGGGTGGTGAAAATGCAAGGTGTGGCCGGGATTAAATTTACCGGGCCCCACGGTGGGCGCCAAATGTTCTTGAATAAGAATATTTAACTCGGTTGTTACAGGTATGGAGGTCTTCTCCAGTATAGAAAGTGTAGTTCGTCTCCGAATGAATGTCCTCCTCTTCTCCTTCCTAGAGTCCTATATCTAGTCCTCCAAATCTCCTCGGTAGTTACCTTGGGAGGTCGGTTACCAGCGGTTAGCTCGGTTCCAGCCAAATGGGTTCCACGTGTCCCCTCACTGCGACACTTGTCCTTGGTAACTTCTCTTTGCTGGTCATGCACCTGTCCTTGGTAACTTCTCTTTGCGGGCCATGCCGAGGTCCTGTGTGCTTGAGTTCGGTTGGTCTTGCATTGGGCCGAACTCTAATTCTCTGGCCCAGTCCAATAACCTTGATGTTTTGTTTTCTTCTTCCTCTAACATTCTTTCACCATTGTTGTTTTTCCCAGCTTCTTCCCCTCCCCTTCTCTGGTTGTCTCCTCCATTTATTAGCGACCAAACACGTCAAAACCCACCCGCGTCAACTGCCAACCCGCAGAACCGAACCCGAAAAAACTGACTGTAAATTTGTTTGGATTTGGGCCAGAGTTTGGGAACCGCGGCTTTTGTTCGGATGAGTGGTTTTGGGTCGAAACCGCCTGTAACCGCCCGTTGTCCGGCCCTAGTGTTAAGGACCAAAAGATATTCAAAATCTAGATCACTTTCCGTAAAAAAACAATATAAGAAGCATTATTTTTACACTATGTCATGTATAATTAATGAAATATTAGATTTGTTTTTTTTTGTTGAGAAAATTAGCTTTTGGTTAATAATAACTATGTCATGTATTATAGCTTATTAACTATCAAATGAACTTTATTAGCCGGTATGTGTAGATTTTGTTTTTTGTAAAACTCCATTACATGTAGATTTAAGTAGGGCTGGACAATCGGTCGGTTAGGTCGGATTCGGGTTCAAAACACTCAATCCAACTAAAACCGAAGAGAGTAATATGTCACCCATCTCTGACCATTTGAGGTATCGGTTTCGGCAGCGATGGGTTTGGCGGTTTTGCGGGTGAACGGGCGGATTGAGATGGTTTTGAAACAAACAAAACACTTGCATGCAAATCCTGAAAGTTTCAAACAGAAACAACTTTAGAATCAACACTAAAAACTCACTAACAACCCAGAAACTTGAAATCTATCAATGGTGTTCTTTACAGACTAAAAGAATGATGAAGCTGGCTGAGATGAATCTCCGACGAGCTTGGACGCTGCCAAGCCATTTACAGGCTTTTTGGTGAAGGAGAAGATGAAAGATGAATGTGAGAGAGAGAGAGAGAGAGAGAAATCAAATGAAATCTTAGAAAAGGAGAAGATGAAAGGTTAATGAGAGAGAAAAAAAATCAAATGAAGTAACCGAGAAAAGGTGATGAAAAGTTGAATAGAGAGAGAGAGAGAAAAAAAATTAAATAATCCAAAAAGCAATTGATAGCAAAAGTGGAGTTTCGATGCATTGTACTTTGAAAATAAAAATATTTAATTTTTATACCTTCTTTTTGCTGTTGGGTAGCCGTCTTGGGCAGAGCAAGCATTAATTAAAGATGTGTGTGACTTTGTATGACAAGTTGACAACCAATTAACGGGCGGGTTCGGTTGTACTTGGGTTGAAAATTTAAGAACCAGACCCGACCACAGTTACCCACTTGGATCCACACAGGTGACCCGTGAACCCGCAAAACCGTTTGTAACCGTTCCATCGGTTTGGACTCTCGCGAATTGGGCGGGTGGCAGTCGGTTTTTCCCGTTTGTCCAGCCCTAGATTTAATATCAGTTAACTATTTTGTCAAAAGGAAAAGAAAACGTCAGTTAACTATGGTTTTACTGTTTTAAGTATAACAAATCTACTTTTAAAAAAAATTATTTATTGAAAGAAAATGATTGACATCTCTCGCGTGGTCTAAGAAGCAGCTTTCTCTTGATCTCAAGCCGCAGCTTTCTCGCTTATGAATTATGATCACACAATGATAGTGTTAGTTTGGATTACCAAGTTATTAGAAAATAAATTTAGAAAATTAAATTTCACACGTTCTATACAAGCTATTCCCAAATCCAAAATCCTGCTTTCTTTTCGAGTAACAAATACCCTCATTGCCGGCAAAGTCTCCTATGATTCGCCCCGGCGAATTCTTTCTTCGCCGGTAAACCTCCGCTTTTTAATTTCTCGGTGCTTCAATAATTCAATTCCATAATTTCCATCTCTGTTTTTGTTTTCCCTCAATTTGCCTTACTAATAATTCTCAGATCAAAAGCACTTGCGTTTGCACAATTATTTTAGATTATTTCTTTTCATTACTATGCTGAATGAGCTCAGTCGTTGCGCGCCTCACTCGTGAGTCTAGATTTGCAATTTGTGATGATAGACGATAGTATTGCAATTCCTTAAGGAAAAATAAAAAGAAATTGAAATTGAATCTTGTGAATCTACTAGTACTACAACTGATACCGACTCAACTTGAATTAGTTTGATCTAAGATATTGTGTCAGCTAAAAAATTGTTTTTCATGCTTATCTTATTCCTCCAATTCAAAAGGCACCTTTTGTTGTATATGCTTATATTGTTTTGATCAATTTTCAGTTTGTCTTCTAATGAATTACTTATGTTACCAGGCCATGTGAATGTTTTCATGCATGATCACACATAACTGAACTGAAATTTTGGACTGATTGAGAATTTGAGATCCTGTTGGCACTTCAACTTGGCCAAGAAACGCTGAAAGAATGGCTGGATTTTCCAGTATACTTGGCCATGAGAAATGCCAAAGCTACTTAATTTTTAGTGGAGAAACTTCTCTTGGGGATCATTTTCGGACATTTTTATATTTTCTTGGCCTTGCCTATTGTTTCTTTGGATTATCAGCTATAACGGCGCGCTTCTTTAAATCTATGGAAAATGTGGTCAAGCACACAAGGAAGGTAGTGGAGGTAGATCCTGTTACTAAAACTGAAATTATTAGACATGAAAAAGTTTGGAATTATACAATTGCGGATATTAGTCTGTTGGCCTTTGGAACTAGCTTTCCTCAGATTTCATTAGCCACCATTGATGCTTTACAAAACTTGGGGAAGCTGTATGCTGGAGGTTTGTGCTTTAAAGCTTTTGAGCTCCACCTTTCTTATGATAGATTCTAGAATCAAGTTTGATTTGTTTTAGAATTTTCTTATGGTTGGATTTGAAACTTATGCATGTCAATAAGTAGTAGCTTTTACTATAGAATATGATATATGATATGACGGTGTTATCGTGCCGCTTACTCTACTTAGTAGAAAAGATTTTTGTTGTTGTTGTTAGAAGTAGTAGTAATTTTATTCACCATTCTCATGTTCGTTATCTTTCTATTTTGACACGGCTACGCTACGAAATTTTTGAGTAATATACCGAATTACATGCATTTGGTCAGTTCAGGTAAGCTATGGCTACTAATAGTATACTGCTAGAAAGATCTAGACTAATTCGGTATATTCGATATATTTTCTTCTTTCCATTGCAGTTCCCTCAAATCGCTAAACAAATGTTAATAGACTAAGAAATTGATTTCTCCTTATTTTACTTGTTCACTTATGATTGTAACCACTATAAGAACTTTTTGACTCCACCTATGATTTACTAATCTATTTCTTGATTGGCTAGTTGCTAACAGCCTTAAAATGTCCATAATCGTTGAGTCTTGGTACCTCAAATTTGAAAGAAAACACCCATGTTAGCATGCATATATTCATCTATCGACTTCAAGGTAGCTAATCTTTTTAACTTTTATTGGAAAACAGTGATTTTGTACATCAATTGGAGTCTAAAAACATTGAGATTTTAAAAGTACAAAGGTTTCAAAAGGAATATGTCAATAAAATGATATTTATTTTATATAATTAAAATGCATTGAAAAAAGTGAAATGTGTTTTCTACATTATGGCTTGTGTACATGGAAAAACCATTCCAAGCTTACTGTCCCTAGAAAGACAAGTTGCCATCTTCTCTTCTTTTGTATTATAACTTTATAGGGATTTTTTTAACGTATCATTAATTTGTTCCTTATGCTTTTCTACCTCTGATTAGCATGAAAACATTTTTTACTACAACATAGTTGTTGCTGATAATGTGGTTCTCCATATTCTGTTCCTTTATGCTGGGAAGTGCAAAGAGATGTTCCAGTGAGTGAGTTGAGTTCTGCATTGACTTCCTTCCTTTTGAATAATATTTGATGCTGCAGTATTAGTACTTGTGTTATTCTGATCTTCAATTTTTTTTTACTTCTTGATGGCCTTTAGAGTTTAGACTGCTACACACTATTATAACTCTCCAGACCTGTGCTTAATATTCAGGTTTGGGACCTGGAACACTTGTTGGTTCTGCAGCATTCGACCTTTTCCCCATTCACGCTGTTTGTGTAGTGGTTCCAAAAGCAGGAGAGCTAAAAAAGATTGCTGACCTTGGAGTGTGGCTGGTGGAGCTGTTTTGGTCATTTTGGGCTTACATTTGGTTGTACATAATTTTGGAGGTAGTATACCAACATTTTTATGTTTTGAAATTTAAGCTTCCTAAATTTTTTACTGTTTGCTTCCTTCTTATTTTTAGCAACCCATTTTGATGTGTAAAAATTGTAATTCGATCCTTCATTTCTCAAAATAAGCCTGCTCTCCTTAGAAACTGTATTTAATGAAGGTGAAATTAAGGGAAAGATAGAAAACGAAAACTTCTGAGACTGCATCTCACTTCAAATAACGGTAGATATTATTTTACTTTTTCATGGCCAATGTCTATAAGTGCATTTGAGTCTCCTAAGTTGGCACTGGATATCCCACAAGAGCTTCTACCCTCCCAATCAGCAAGTTGGGATAATTATTACTCATTACTCATACTAAGATTTGTTAAGTTTAAAAACAATCGGAAATATTTGAAAGTCAACATACAAGAGGTGATCTTGTTTAACTGTATCATCACTTCGCTTGTTGTTTATTTCTTTATTGTCCTTTTTATGTGGAATATTCATCAAGAATCTGAATGTAGGTATGGACTCCAAACGCGGTGACTCTATGGGAGGCCTTATTGACAGTACTGCAGTATGGATTACTGTTGACTCATGCTTATGCTCAAGACAAACGTTGGCCGTATATTTCCCTTCCTATGTATGCTATTCTGTTTGTTTCTTCTATTTCTTTTATGGAATTTTGTAAAAATATTACGATTACACGATCTTCTCAAATTTTGACCTTTCTATTGTGATGCCTCATTTTATATTTGAAGTGCAAGAGATGAGAGGCCAGAGGATTGGGTGCCAGAAGAGACTTCTTGTTTGAAACAAAAATCCCATGAGCAAGTGGAGTGCTCTGAGATAACTAATTTTATTGAAGATAATGGGGATGCTGTTGACATTTTTTCCATTCATTCAGAGAACCCCACAGGTAGTTGTTCCACCTTAATGTCATGAAATTTTTTGGCTTTACATTCAATTTTTATTCTCCGGAAACAATTAGCTTAGCCTGGGAAACATCCTGAAGTGTGAGAATGATATTGCGTAACAAAATTCTAATTTACAGATTCATTGTATGTAAGAGTACCTCAAAATGATGATGCCACAGGAACTTCTGATAAAGCTATGGAAACAGTGTTGGAAGATACCCATTTGATTTCAATTTGGAAACAGCAATTTGTGGATGCACTAAGGGTACTTCATTTTATAATTCTAGTGTCTTTTAAGATTAGATGTTGATATCATAGATTCATGAATAACCACAACTACAACCAAAACCACGCCTTACCCCATTAATTGGGATCGCCTACATGGATCAATTGACATTGTTGGACTTTTCAAAATCTAAACTTCAAACAGAACTGTTCAGAGAAAGGTCTTGTCATAAATTCATTAGCATTGTTAACAATACTGTTACTAATATACTATGATTTAGTTAATTTGATAGAACACCAATTTAAATAAAAGAAAATAGAATTGAATAACGATAGAATATCAATTTAAATAGAAAAAAGAGGACTGAACGCACTAAATTACAGAAAATACAACAATACAACTGTTGTTCCAGATACTAATTCTCCTATTATAGAAATATCAGCAATACATGCTGTCCCATAGACTAGGTCTCCTACATAGAGTATTCTCTGTCCAAAATACAAATAACAAAAACCTCCCCGCCTCCTTTCTGATCCTACTATCATCATATATACTGAAAAACACTAAATATGACATTGTTAAGTATATCACTTACTTGAGATCAATAGTTATGCACCGTCTGTGTAAATTTTTTCTTATACTGACTACTACTCACAAATGATGGTAGAGATGACTTTTAAAGTAGTTAGGAGAAGCCTTGTCATTTTTAATGACATGACAATTTCTGATTGGTTGACAATATAAAATCTTTTTGCACTAACGGTGAATATAAATTAAATCTTTTTACTGTAATTAGTATACATTGTCAGCGCAAAGATTTTACACCGACAAATCAATCAAAAATCATGGTATCTGTGACTTTTTAGGTGATTAGGATAAGAGTCAAACATTTTTTAAAATGACGTGTTTATTTCTGATTGATTGATTGATAGTATAAAAATTCTCTATATTAACCGTGCATACCAATTAAATCTTTTTATATTTATAGTGACATTTTTTTTATCATAAAGTGCTCTTGAGTGAATTTTATGATTATTTACTATCAATAAAACTCACTGTTTTAACCATAATATTGTCGAAAAAACCAATTAAAAATTATTTTAATCAAAGAGGTACAAAGAAAACAATAATATGCATAAAATGATGATGAATGGCCTCGTGGAGTCATCGATCTTAAAGGAAAACTGCAATTTGAAGGCCATGCTTGTCCCTCTGGTCCTGTCTTGATCTCATTCTTTGTTGTCTTTATGTGGACATAAATTTAAGATGTTGATTTAAACCTTGCCCTTATTGTTGAATTTAGGAGTCAGTTAGATTGTCTCTAATGCAGAAAAATATGAGTTATTCATTGTAAATAAAATGCGAAGTTTGGAGCCAGGTTTGGATAATTCAGCAATTTACTAACACTGCTTCCTCTGATGACTAAGCACTTTTTAGTTAAAAGATGCATTTTGAGACTGTCAATTTTTTTTATATAAGCAAATTGGCGAGATTGTGTAAGTTAGTTTACTATCATATATCATCGATTTCTGATAATGACACTATCATATTTCTGATAACAAGTCTGTGGTTTTTTCAACAGCTGGAGAGCCAAGAATCTAAAAAAATGAACAATATCTATATCCGCATCGCCCGAATTTTCTGGCAGTTACTGCTTTTACCATGGAGATTTCTGTTTGCTTTTGTTCCTCCATGCCATATTGCTCATGGATGGATCTCTTTCATTTGCTCTCTGCTTTTCATCAGTGGGATAGCTTACATTGTGACTAAGATCACAGATCTTATTAGCTGTGTTACAGGTTTTATTTCTCACTCAATGATATCCCAGTACACTTCTTTCGAGTTCCTCGTGATACAAAGTTGCCTTGTTAGTTCTGCTTCTTTTAATTTCTTCTTTCTTTTTTCTCCCCTTTTGACAGGAATAAATGCCTATGTCATAGCATTTACAGCACTAGCCAGTGGAACCTCATGGCCCGATTTAGTGGCAAGTAAGATTGCTGCTGAACGTCAAAAAACTGCTGACTCTGCAATTGCAAACATCACATGCAGGTCTGCATCTCCTTTTACATCTCATTCTTGCTTTATGGTCAGAAACATGTCATCATATTATAATACAACATGGATTACCTTGAATCTTTTCTTGAATGATATTAGTTGTTAGCGAAATTCATGGAGTGCTGCTTTTGATTTTCCGTATTTTAGTAGTTTACCCTAAAGCTTCTGAAAGGAAGTCTTAAACTCTAGTGGTTCAGCTCTTATTGGTTTGATTACCTCTTTCTAGCATCTCAATCTGATTAAAAATAAAATTTGGTCGGTATTATCAAATTCTACAGTCCTAAATATAAATATTATGGCGCTAGATTATGAAAGTCCACTGAAGTATGTCTGCAAACTATGAAACATTTTATATCATCAATATCATCAAAGTAACAGCAAGCCTTTGGATACAATTATTAACTTGAGTATGTAGGATAGGAAAATACGTGGAGCAGATAGTTAAAACAAAACATCAACTGCTCAACACTTTAAAGATAACAAAGCAACATTAAACTCCATCTTTTTATAACAAGGCTAACCCAATGGGCACTGTGCAAGGCCTCAAATGTTATGTGGGTCTGAGGAAGGTTGGAAGCGCACACGCCATAAGCAAAGAGAATGCTTTGACAATTTAGTCACTCTTTTACATCAATTCAGTCTGTCTTTCGCAAACAAATTGGAACTACTTATACTTTAGGGACTAACATGACGGGTTTTACAAACTTTAGAGACTAATTATTATTTTCATGTAGTTTAGGGAATAACTTGAGGGTTTACTCTTTAAAGTTTTGCGGTTGGTGAGTATGTTTTTGGAGTGTGGCAGGAAAACAATTTTCAGTCAAATCAAATTTCATTATTTTGCTGGATACTAACATTTGCTTATCAAAAAATAATATTGTATTTAGGTTATTTTAATGTCTTGCCAAATCCCGCTTTGTTTCTATGAAGCTTTATAAAGTCGGTTAGGTCAAACTAACTTAATTATTTATTACTTTTGCAGTAACTCGGTGAATATATATGTTGGTATTGGTGTTCCATGGCTTATTGATACTTTGTACAACTTCATAGCATATAGAGAACCTCTCAGAATCCGAGATGCAGGAGGGTTAAGCTTTTCGTTGATTGTTTTTTTCTGCACCTCTGTTGGATGTATTTCAGTTTTGGTTGTTAGGCGTCTAATTTTTGGTGCAGAGCTAGGAGGGCCAAGGCTCTGGGCATGGATTACATTTGTGTTTTTCATGTTGCTGTGGCTTATTTTTGTTGTACTATCTTCACTTAAGGTTTCCGGCTTCTTTTAGAAATTGTATTTCGGAAACATTAGTTTACCTTACCCTTAGCTATCCTTTTCTGCATTATGTTTCCCGTGTGCTGTCATACCTTTTTTTTGAGGTAATGCTGTCATACCTCTTCCTTAGCCTTTACTTCTTTTTTTATTTGTTATTCTTTATGTATTACATAGTCATATTTTAGGTTGATTTTTTATCCTTTTTGTGAGTTATCAACTTAAATGATATTGTAATGTAAACAAAAAAAAAGAAAAACTTAAATAATATTGTAATACTCTTGGTTATGCTTCAATCCTCCTACCAGCTTCGCTCGAGAGGAACTTCAGACTATTTGTTAATGGCGGTTTTCATGTGAGTTCAGTTTATCATTGTAGCTTAATGCTTGTTTGCTGGTAACAGACCTGATAAACATTTATGAACGGTACTTCCTTCTTGTTTTTCGCTCAAATGGTGGTACTTGTTGGGATCTTGATGATAGTGAAGAGCAGAAAAACTCAAGGAAAGGGAAACAGAAGAGAACGATAAGAACGAGAGAGGAAAAACTGAATACTATGTATCAAAGTAAAGTGTATTCATCTATATTGAAAAGTCAATGTTTACAATTGTGTCTTATACAGTAGAGGCTGGATCACTAACTGCCAAGTAGGCATCCACCTCAGCAATACAAGCTGACTAATTTTATGTACAAACAGTGGGCCTAATTACAACAAAGCAATTGAATTACTACTAATACTTCAATATTCCCTCTTAATTCACATTGCCAAGAGACTTCATTCCAAGTAATGTTCTCAATTCTTCAAATCTTCCTTTTTGCAATGGCTTAGTCATTGCATCTGCTACTTGAAATTCTGAACTGCAGTACTCCAAGTTCAGCTTCTCATTATTGACTTGATCACGCAAGAAGTGATACCTTATTTCTATGTGTTTTGATCTTCCATGAGCAACAGGATTTCTTGCCAAATCTATTGCAGATTTGTTGTCTATCAGCAACTTTATTGATGTGTTTCTGTGCAGGCCAGTTTCAGTGAGCAACATGCTTAGCCATGATGATTGGCAGGCTGCAAAGGAAGCAGCCACATACTCTGCCTCACAGGAGGGCAGAGCTACTATGCTTTGCTTCTTGGAGCACCATGAGATGGGTGTTGTTCCATACATAAAGACATAGCCACCTGTACTCTTTCTATCACTTTTATCTCCACTCCAATTTGAATCTGTGTAGCCAAACACTTCAGCAGTAGCAGTGGATTCAGTCTTGCTGGGGAACAGAATACCATAGTCTTGTGTTCCCTTTATGTATCTGAGCACTCTTTTTGTAGCCATCAGATGAGAGATTCTTGGCCTCTCCATGAATCTGCTGATCAGTCCAACACCAAACATGATGTCAAGTCATGTGTTGCAGAGGTATCTAAGAGAGCCAACAATCTGTTTATAAATAGTGGCATCTACTTCACTCTCTTCTCCATCTTTCTCCAACTTGTTACTTATGTCAATTGGTGTAGAAACTGGTTTGCAATCAGTCATCTTGAATCTGTCCAGGATGTCTGCTGCATATTTCTTCTGATGCAGAAATGTTCCTTTGCTTGTATTCACAAATTCCATTCCTAAGAAGTATGATAGGTGTCCCAAATCACTCATTTCAAATTCTGACATCATCACCCTCTTGAAAGTGTCTACTTTAGTCTCATTGCTGCCAGTTACTAATAGATCATCTACATACAAACACAGTAGCAATGAGTTTCAGTTCCAGATTTTTTTTACATATACACCATGTTCATTGGTGCATCTAGTAAATTTCTGGGCCAAGAGGAATCCATCAATTCTCTTGTTCCATGCTCTTGGGGCTTGCTTAAGTCCATACAGTGCCTTCTTAAGCTTGAATACCTTGTCTTCTTGACCCTTCAATTCAAATCCAGGTGGTTGGCAAACATAGACTTCCTCCTCCAAAGGTCCATTGAGAATGACTGATTTTACATCAAGTTGATGTAGGGGCCAGCCTCTATGGCTTGCCAAGGCCACTACTAGTCTTATGGTCTCAATCCTGGCTACAAGGGCAAAGACTTCATTAAAATCCAACCCAGGTTTCTGTAGGAAACCTTTAGCTACTAATCTGGCCTTATACTTGGCCACTTCTCCATTGGATTTGATTTTGGTCCTGTAGACCCACTTCACATCTATTGCCTTCTTTTGCTTTGGAAGTTAAACTAACTTCCATGTGCCATTTTCTATATTGACTTCAGTTCATCAAGCATAGCCTCTTTCCACTGTTTGTGATTAAGTGCCTGTTCTAGACTCACTGGTTCTGCCTCGGCCATTAGTGCAAAGTGGGTCAGGTCTCCTTCTGCTGTAATAGCAGAATCTGGAAACGTATCAAATCCTTCTAACCTTACTGATCTCTGTCTTTCCCTCTATGACCTTCTAATAGGCTCTTCTGCAACAGGTACCTCGGGCTCTGCAATTTCAGTAGTTTCATTCTGATCATCTGGTTCTTGAATCTCATCAAAGTCTAGTATTGCAGTTCTTTCACATCCATCTTTATTCTGAGCATCCCAGTTCCAAATTTTGGACTCAACCACTATGACATCTCTGCTCTTCACTACTTTCTTCTGTACAGGATCATACAGTTTGTATGCTCCTGTTGAATGATATCCAACAAGGATCATTTGCCTTGCTCTATCATCCAGCTTCTTCCTTAGTTGTTCAGGGACATGCTTATAGCATAGTGAGCCAATTATTCTAAGATGCTTGACACTTGGCTTTCTCTGTAGCCAAGCTTCTTTAGGTGTTTTGCCAATCAGCCTTTTTGTTGGGCATTTGTTCAGAATATACACTGCTGTGGCTACCAATTCTCCCCATAAACTGTGAGGTAGCTGCTTTTCCTTCATCATGCTTCTCACCACGTTGAGGATGGTTCTATTTTTTCTCTCAGCAGTTCCATTATGCTGAGGTGTGTAAGGTGAAGTGACTTCATGTACTATGCCTTCTCTTTCACAAAGTTTTACAAATTCATGTGAGTTGTACTCACCACCTCCATCTGTTCTAAGAGTTTTGATTGCACATTTACTTTGCTTCTCAATCATGACCTTAAAGTTCTTGAATGTTCCAAGTACTTCACTCTTCTTATTGATCAAGTACACCCATGTCATTCTAGTGTGCTCATCAATGAAGGTGACAAAGTAATTCTTCCCTCCTAATGAACTGACCTCAAAGGGACCACACACATCAGAAAATATTACCTCTAGTTTCTTCTTTGCTCTGCCTGGCACCTCTGCCTTCAACAACAACAATTATGTTTCAGTACATGAGGGATAATTATTCATTATTGTTGCTGGCAATGTTGGAGGCATCACCAATGTCACCACTGCTCTGCCCCACATACATTGCACAAGTATTTTGAGCATCACAAGTGTTTCCACTTTCTTCACAAGTGTTCCCACTGTCTTGTTCACTACTTTCAGCAGCAGATTTATCATCACAGATATCCTTTTCATCCTCATCATCTGTTACTGCCATCAAGTTAGACCTTCTGAGTCAGAGTCAGAATTTGTATCTTCATCATTTGCAAATTTGGCTTCAGCATCTTTATTCCTAGGAACATTTTTGTTCCTATAATGCCCAATTTGCTGACAGTTATAGCACTGCACTTTGCTCAGATCATATTTCTTCTTATCAGAGTTTCCTTGTTCATCTTTCTTGCTGCCAGATTCCTTTTCTTTACCCTTCCATTTTCCCTTTTCTTTCTTATTACCTGGCTTCCAAATCTTCTTGGTGGATTGAGCTAACAAAGCTTGTTCAGATTCCTTTTCTGAACTTCGTTGTCTAATCCTCAATTCGTGTGCCTCTAGTGAACCTTGAAGCTCATCTAACTTCATTTCATCTAGGTTTTTGGATTCCTCAATTGCAGTAACAACATAGTTAAATTCTAGGGTTAAAGATCTAAGGATTTTCTCTACTTTACTTGTTTCAGATACAGTTTAACCATTGCTTTTCATTTGATTGGTTAAAGCTACTAACCTTACAATGAATTCACCAATTGATTCTCCATATTTCATCCTCAATGCTTCATATTGCTTTCGGAGTGACTGCAGACGAATCTTCTTCAATCTATCTGCTCCTCCATATGCATTCTTGAGGATATCCCACACGTTCTTCGCGGAATCACAGTCAATGATCAAATTCAGAATGTTTGAATCAACACTTTGGTGAATCAAGAACAGCCCTTTTCCATCTCTCTTTCGTAATGCATGGTGGTTGTTCCTCTGCGCTTCAGTGGCGTTTGCTGCCAGTGGTGGAACACCCTCATCCACGATTTCAAGTACATCTTGAAAGCGAAACAGAACCTTCATTTGCGCACACCACCGTTCGTAGTCCTTTCCATTGAAGACAGAAAGGTTCGTAGGAATCCCACCGCCACTGTTGTCTCGCGTTGCCATTGGAAGAATATTTTAAGGATCTTGAAGCTCTGATATACCAATTTGTTGGGATCTTGATGATAGTGAAGAGCAGAAAAACTCAAGGAAAGGGAAACAGAAGAGAACGATAAGAACGAGAGAGGAAAAACTGAATACTGTGTATCAAAGTAAAGTGTATTCATCTATATTGAAAAGTCAATGTTTACAATTGTGTCTTATACAGTAGAGGCTGGATCACTAACTGCCAAGTAGGCATCCACCTTAGCAATACAAGCTGACTAATTTTATGTACAAACAGTGGGACTAATTACAACAAAGCAATTGAATTACTACTAATACTTCAATAGTACTGGCCAGCAAAGCCTCGGTTTACCATAAAATGTAAAAAAAAAAAAAAAGTTTGTATGTATATACCAAAAAGAGTGTATTAGATTGTATTTATAACGTACTCACGTACATGTGTAATCTTAATTTTTACGTCCTTTTTAATTTACCATCTAATTCAGAAAATTATTTGATCAAATATTCCATTCAATAATCTAGTTTATCAATTTTTAATTTTCAACTAAAAGGTTATTTATTTAGTTAAAAAACTAAAAGATCATTTCGTTAATTTTCACCTAAATTTTTCAACTATTTTTTTAACAGAAAACATAAATAAGACAAAATCCTATATTCTATCATATAAAAAATAGAACTTATCGTCTTTTTGATTACATTCCTTTTCAACTATTTTGCTTTTGCTTTTTTTCATTTGTCCTTGGAGGGATTTAACTTCTACCTTACCGTGTATATATTATACTACGTTATAAAACTCAATCTTTTCAGTAATTATACATTGAAAAGTTCATTTTTCTTAAATATTCAAATGTACTACTTTTAATTAATATCATCCAAACAAACTTCATTCCATCAAACATACAATTGAGACAAAATAGTCATGCATAAATCATGTTGCAAACTCTTTTTTAACCAAACTTAATTTACGAAATGAGATTTAATCAAACTTACTTTTACAAACCTCAATCCAAACACACTCACTCACAAGGGAGTTTTGAAAGTAAATTCATATTTATATAATAGTTTTTCTAGTTACCATGTCATTGGTGCGTCGTTTTCACCGGCTTTGCTGGTGACCAATCTACGCCGGGGAACCTGGCTGGCCACGAGTACCCGGCTTTGCCGGCCCGTGTAGTTCTTCCCTCCCAACAGAGTTTTTGCTACACCCAATATTCGAATCCGAGACCTTGGAGTGGGATCCAAGTCCAGTTATCACTTGGACCAACCATTGTTGGTATATTTATATAATAGTTTGTGTATGTTTAATTTAGAAAATGAGATTTAATCAAACGTACTTCTACAAACTTCAATCCGAACACACCTTTTCTTTGCAATACTAGAAGTACTGCCACTCACAAGGGAGTTTTGAAAGTAAATTCATATTTATCTAACAGTTTGTGTATGTTTGAATTAACTTTTGGGAAAACTAAAAATGATCCTAAAAACATATAATGAATTTTGACATCTATGGGTATTCTCGAGTAAAATTGATTATAATTTAAAAATAAAATTTATAGTTTTTACTTCCAAAATTGAGTTTCACTCTCAAATTTATTGTTTACTTATTTTTATGTGAAATTATCTAAACATAAATCACTTTAGATTCAAATCACTTCCAATCAAAATCAGTTTTCGCTACAAAATCAATCTCACAATTTGTATTTTTAGAAAGAACGGACTTTGTTATGATCAATATAGTATAGTATTAATAACAGTTTACAGTTCGATCAATTCGTGAGTTGATTTATTTCCTGATCACCTTCTTTATTCTTAATAACTAAAACTAAAATATATGTTGGAGAACTCATTATGATATCAAATATAATCTAATATCTATTTATGCAAAAAAATCTCCATTGAACTTCCAAAATTAGCATTTACCTTTAATTGACACATGTACTGCCTAATACAAGGATGAAGGCTATAAATGTCATTTTATGGGCAAATTTTTCACTTTTTCCAACTTTTCACATTTCTCAATTCACCTTTCCCAATTCCCTTTCTCTTTCTCTTTTCTTTCACCTTTAATTCAAATTCAAACTCTCTCACAAATCTATTATTATTATTATTATTATTATTATTATTATTATTATTATTATTATTTAGTTTTAAAACTGACTAGGAAAATTTAGATTTTTTTTATGGAATTTTATATGTTGTCTTTTAGATCTACTTGCTAATTTAATTGGGTTGTGACTGAACTATTTTTTACAAGAGAGTAGCACGCCAAGAAATTGAGAGCAAAATTGACATGAATTATGCATGTTTGTTCTAAACTTAATCTCTTAGTGTTCTAAACTAATTATACCTTGAAGGGGGTGCTCCCACTATTTGAAGAATGAAGATTGCATGGCCTTCAGAATTTTTTATTTACACAACTTCAGTATATAGATAGATATCTTTGCAAAGGTTAACCTGCAAGGTTTGAGAAATAAGGCGTTTCCTATTGAATGGGATCACAATAACGATGTCATTATTGGATATCCAAGCACGGATTTATCAATTTAGTAGATAAATTTGTAATTGATTTTTAAACTACGGATTTATCTATTTAATTGATAAATCTTTTTTTCAATTTTTTTAACTATCGATATATCTATTAAATAGATAAATCCGTATAAATTGGTAGGGGTAAAATGGGAATAACCCATAATTTCCCTTGATATAAACTGGTCTCAAATCTCATCAATATCCCATTTCAAGAGAATCTAATATCTATTTATACAAAAAAATCTCCATTAAACTTCCAAAATTAGCCTTTACCTTTAATTGACACATGTACTGCCTAATACAAGGATGAAGGCTATAAATGTCATTTTATGGGCAAACTTTTCACTTTTTCCAACTTTTCACATTTCTCAATTCACATTTCCCAATTCCCTTTCTCTTTCTCTTTTCTTCCACCTTTAATTGAAATTCAAACTCTCTCACAAATCTATTATTATTATTATTATTATTATTATTATTATTTAGTTTTAAAACTGGCTAGGAAAATTTAGATTTTTTTTATGGAATTTTATATGTTGTCTTTTAGATCTACTTGTTAATTTAATTGGGTTGTGACTGAACTATTTTTTACACGAGAGTAGCACGCCAAGAAATTGAGAGCAAAATTGACATGAATTATGCAGGTTTGTTCTAAACTTAATCTCTTAGTGTTCTAAACTTATTATACCTTGAAGGGGGTGCTCCCACTATTTGAAGAATGAAGATTGCATAGCCTTCAGAATTTTTTATTTACACAACTTCAGTATATAGATAGATATCTTTGCAAAGGTTGACCTGCAAGGTTTGAGAAATAAGGTGTTTCCTATTGAATGGGATCACAATAACGATGTCATTATTGGATATCCAAGCACGGATTTATCAATTTAGTAGATAAATTCGTAATTGATTTTTTAACTACGGATTTATCTATTTAATTGATAAATCTTTTTTTCAATTTTTTTTAACTATCGATATGTCTATTAAATAGATAAATCCGTATAAATTGGCAGGGGTAAAAGGGGAATAACCCATAATTTCCCTTGATATAAACTGGTCTCAAATCTTATCAATATCCCATTTCAACAGAATCGGTTGGAAATTTATTTTTGACAATAAATCATTTGGAAATTTCCTATGTGATATATATCTTTATGTTTATGTTTATTTTTATGTATAAATAACTTTATAGCATCAACTCCTACGACACTACTTACTTTTATCAGCATTGCATTTTCTGTGTGGGAATAATAGACTTCTTATTCATTAATATATTGAGTTGCATCTTTGCTGGGCACTTCATATTGAAATGAGAACAAGGAATCTATTTTAATTGTCAAACAAAGTTTCCTATTAATAGCACATTAAAATTACTAGCTTAGTTTAACCTAACAAGCATCATACAAATCCCAACTATTGCATCTAAAAATTAATTTACTTCTCTTAACAGTGTACAACATATGCTTTTTGAAGCTTGACTTCCATGTGTTAAATCAATTTTTGATTGCAATTTGAGTGAAAGGGAATCTCAAGATATTAGTTTTATTAACTAATTACTTTTATCATCAGTTGGAATACTAAACGATTATAAAAAGAAATTCTTTATCCATCATGTAGTTGATCTTAGGATTTCATTATTAGTCTTATCAACATTCAAACAGTTATAACCTAATTATGATACATTACACAATGATTCGGGTATCGATGTGGACAAGAATAAAGAAAATCACAAAGCACAAATGCAAGGAATGAGAGGAAGATTATTTTACGCGGAAAGGGTAGAATGACTTGGCTGAGGTTGACAAAGTCATTGCTAAGATATATTTATCTTGAAGGTAGAATGACATATTCATTAGTAACTGGATGACACTATCAATATTTAGCTTCGTTCTAAACCATTTAACAACTATTAATGTTTACTTTTGTAATTTCAATATCTTAGACATTATAATTTTTTGAATTACTGTTATATTTTGATGTTTTGTCTTCAATTTATTACTCTTATGTCATTGATTAAGAAAAAACATCATTATGAACAACTTGTTTTTTATATTATTCATTAACAAAACTAAGATGGAACTTTATTTATATCATTCATTGATTAAAAAATATTAATTTCATATGGCAAAATTCACAAATAAGTGTTGTATAAGTTTTATTCTATTTCATAATTTGACCATATATAAACTTATATTAACTCCCACTTATTTACCTCTTAAAGAAATACTTTTGGTTTTCATTTTTTACATTGTAGAAATCAGGCTAACTAAAAATCAAACCACGTAACGCGATCAACTCGTGCGGATGCACGGGTACATTACTAGTATTATTAAAAGAAATATTATAGCAACTCCACCCATTTTCCAAACTTTTCCCAAAATATAGTCATTGGGGAACAAGACAAAGTCTGGACTCAATATCTACTTGAAAAATATGCCCATATAGTAAAAAAAAAAAACTAATTTAACACTGGCCATCCATATTGAAAGAATGTGATGGCTAGTTACAACAAAACTTCCGAAGGGGAGCAAATCCTGTTCATCCAGCACACAACTGCCACATATATCTGGCTGGGAAGTAATCGACATTCTGAAATAAGCTCTTACGTCCTTTAGAACTTCTAGCTTAAGCAAGTGCACCCATACAAGCAGTGGCTGGAGCAGCTTCCAGCTGTTTCTTTGTAGAACTGTACTTTTTGGTAATAAATCTGCACAAATCAACAAGATCACACCAATCATAATGAGTAAACAGAAACAGTATCCATAAACCAGCTTTAGCTAACAAATAACACAGCAATCACTATATTATCATTTTGGATTTGATTCACCTGAACTTATGTGGTGTACTATATATAGAGTAAGGTAAGTGACCACAGTTGTTGAAAAATTAACAGCTGAATATGTGAAAAACATATATGATCACATGCAACAAATTACAAAGTTGTTAAAATTTACTTTGATTTTCAAATGATAGGTTATTAATTACTTTGTTCTTTACCCCTCTAGAAATACATCCTTCATTTGAAGACTCAAATCCTATCAATTTCTAAAAGAACAGAATCTATATATAATATAACAACAGTAAAAAGGAAAGTAAATTTGTTCCATACTTGGAAGAAAGTTCAACAAAATTCATAGTTATTCTTAAAAGTTGGGTTGGGCCTAACTCTACAAAACCGGCTTGTAGAGTGAGGGATGTCTCCCACTTATAAACTCTTTTACATGTCATATCACATCCGATGTAGAACTCTTAATAGTTATCAACCCTATAGCCTAAAAAAGTATACACTACAGCGAGATATATGCTGCACTGAAATTTTGGATATTGATTAAATAATATATACTCTACATACATAAATACTCAAAAAATAAAGAATGCTTGAAATTAAACACAATTTATTGTTAATAATCAAAAGTCGCTGGTCTTAAACAAAAAAAAAAATCGAACGAGTTTGAAAAACAGAGGAAACAAACAAAAGTCACAACAAGACTCAACTGAGAGACAAGGAAACAAAATAGAAAAAGAACGGACTTCGAAAAACAGAGAAAAAAAAGTATAAAAGAGCTTAGAATAGTTTTAAGAGAATTAAAAAAATAAAAGCCAACAAAACAGAACAGAGACCTGCGGGACAGCGAAAACTCAAAGAAAACCAGAAGACTTGGCTGATGAAGAGTCAATGGCCAGAAAGTAGAATTCGAAATAGACTAGATTGGGCTAAGTTGTGTCCCAATCCAAACTAAGGCATGAACCGAGCCTATTTACTGATGTCTTTTCTAAAGATTTAGTCTAGCCTGAGAGCCTGTTTTGTAATAAGGTATTTGGTAAGTCATAAGAACAATGTTAATAAAACTTGTGGGTTCAACTCTAAGAGTCTGGTTGGTTGGAAAATAAAAGAGAGTAGAAAGAAAGTGTAAGGAAGGATTCTAAAAGGAAAGAGATAGGTTTCCTTCTGATTTGACAGTCATGGCCAAAAATCAATTACCAACCGAGATTTTGGCGTTATAGCACCAGTGACAGCCTCAACAGAGAAATACAAGACAACAAGAATAAAGTGTGAGTACCTGCTGTGATGCCTTGTAACCAATCATACACTATTGACTATATGGATAAAATACCATTTTCGACATAAATTTTTAACTTTCTGTTTAGGAGAAGAAAAAAAACCTATATTTCTTGGGAAGAAAAATAAAAACATAACATTAAAATTTCAAGCATGGTAAAAAGACAAAAAGTAGTTACCTAAAGAAGTCCCTCCATAGCAACTCAAACATCAACCAATTAGTTCCAGTTTTGGACGAGCCACCATCATTTCGGCTTGATGAAGCGGAAACAGATCTATAAGGGATATAATTCATTAGTGAATATTAATGGCCAAAATGATAATATTTTTAAACAGAAGAACTTCTGGGAACACACCTGCTGGTAGTCTTCTTTAGCTCATTAAACATTGCGCGAGGGGAGAGGCATCCCATTGCCAACCATGGAGAAATTTTGCACGAAAAGTTGGCGCCATATATACTATCTTGTGCTCCATCCTTAGACCCTTTGTGTGGTTGAGCTTCGCACTCAGCTGCAAATCTTTTAAGCCTCTGCAGTGCTTCAGTCTCCCCTCCAGCCATAGAAGCATTAGGCGATGGCTTCCCATCCTGCACAATAATGACAACCAATATAAATTGTTGATGACAATAATTCTTTATATTGAGACAGGAATGCCGAGCAAAACAGGAAAGCAACATAAATGCCAAAGCAGACATAATTCACCCAACAAAGGGAATAAAAATTCTAAATTTCCAGTAAAACGTAAAAATAGAACTCATGTTTGGAAACTCGGTAGCAAGCAAGCAAGCACAATGTAATGTCGGCAATTGTACAGTAATCGTTCGTTACCATTATTCTACATCCCATATGTTCAAACTTCAAACATCAAGGTGCTATACTAGAATCATCATCTCTTTTAAGGAAAACATAGATTCGGGGAGGCACACTCCATAGCTATCAATAGCAGCATTACAGCAATGGAGAGCGGCAGCAGGCTGTTATTCTCCAAATAGCAGCGCTAGGGAATGGGGTATTTAGGGATTTCAGGCTTAAATTTGTTAGTTCCCTTTGCTTTTTGTTTCTATCTACTTATTTTATTATTAAATATGAAATTATGAATACTTCATGAATTTTGAGTAATTTTCCATTTTTTGAGCATTTACTACATATATATTATTAATTATATGTATATAACTAATATAGTGGCCATCCCATAGCAATTTCAGGGCTGGTCGCTCTGTACCGCCATCCAACATCGACAGCTAAGCCATACCCAATACAAGGTTAGGAAGAACCGCCAATCTCAACGAGAGTCTACAATAGAATTTACATATAGCCTTACCAGTGGGAGAATTCAGGATTCGAACTCGAGACATTGTTAATGCGAGCGGAAGGTTTGACCATTTGTACTAACCCCCATTGGCATAGTAGTATCATCTCTCAACAAGGCTAGTAGGTAGCCCACATATTGACCATTTTGAAAGGAAACCTTTTTAAAGCACCTAGAAACCATAACTACTTCATGCCTCCTTCTATTAAACTGAATTCCATAACACTCGTTTACTTCTGAACCAACAAACTTTGAACCACGGATAATTATTATTAAGAGAACATAAAAACTAAAAGAACCACAAAAACATTAGATTTACAGCAATATTGTGTGAGAATGTGGCAATGCAGCATAAAAAACAAGTTGAATATGAAACAGGACAATTGAAAAAGATAGAACCTGTGAGATAGTTGCAGATGGATTGAGACCAAGGTCCATTAAAGTGGGAATATCACCAGGCTGAACATCACCACGAGAAGGAAGACCCTTAAGTTGATCCAATGCCTCAATTGTCTTCCTTATCTCCAATTTCTGAACTCTATCCCTAAACCCTCCATAGTTAGAAGGCATATCCTCCAAATTAAAAGGCAAATCATCAAGATGATACAAAGTACTTCCCCAAAAGTACTTGACTTGCACATTCTCCTCTTTCATCGCCGCCTCTATCTTCTCCTCCGCCTTCACCTCATCATGTGAAACCTCTCTATGAGCATAAACCGCATCCGCCCCAACGGCTTTCGCCAATTCAACCAACACCGTTTCCGGTTTACCAACCCGAACCACGAGATCCGAACCTCTTGCCTTAAGATTCTTTCTGAGGTCAGAAACCGATTCGATGAGGAAAGTAGCGCGGTAGGGACCGGTTTTATCGAAACCAGATGATGATTTACCGTAATCTGCAGGGTCAAAGCAGTAAACGGGTAAGACAGAGAGGGATTCATTGTTGGCAGTGTTGAGAGATTCGTTGTCGTGGATGCGGAGGTCATTGCGGAACCAGACGATGGTTGTGCGACGGAGTGCGGCGGCGGAGGAAGGGTCGAGAGGACGGTGGGAACCGAGGGAGAGTGGGAGCCGGAGAGGGGTGGATTTGAAGGAGGTTTTTTTGGAAGAAGAGGGTGAAGGGGCGGTGGTAGATAGTGAAAGGTGTGTGAGGGATGAGGCTTGGGTTGGGACTTTGAGTTTGTTGGGTAGTGGAGGAGATAGTAAAGATGGGATTTTGGGTTGGAATAAGGGGAGAATTGATGAGAGAGAAAGGGAGAGAGAGGCTATTGCCGCCAATGGAGGTTCCGATGCCGCCGTTGGAAGTGGGTTTTGGTCGCCGTTATCTTTCTCGACGGCGGTTTGGAGATTGGATTCCATTGTGGATTGAAGATGCTGTGTTGTTGGCTGCTAGTGGTGATGAGTTATCTACTAAGTGGCTACCTCTCTGCTTCTAGTTGGTTGTTAAATAATAATCGGTTGGTAAATGGTTAAGGTTGGCACTTCTCTCTCTCTCTTTCAAGCTTTGTGGCTTAGGTTGTTGTTGTTGTAATGTAATCTTCGGGGCTTTTGTTTTTGTATTGAAATGTGTCGTCTACTTATTTTATTCTGCTAACTAATAACTCTGTAATTCTTTAGGTTCATCAACTAACACTTCCACCTAACCTTTTTGCTACCTTTTCAACTTTCATAGCGTTTGGTCAAATAGACAGCACTCCATTTCCATTCTCCAATTTTTTGACATAGGGATGTTCTTCAAGTTCAACTAATCTTTTTGGCAATGGTTCATGAACTAAATTTATTTTTTGGTCGATCCAAAAAATGAACTAAATTAATTCAAAATGAATAATTTAAACTTATAAATTGAACTGCAACATGTTTAAGTTTTTTTCTGCCTCTATCAGTGGTGATGGATGTGTAATTAAAATAAGTTTGTTTCTAACATTTCTTCAAATCAGCTTCGTACCAAATGCAATTATTTCAATCATATACACTAGTCACAAAGATTTTAATTGAAATGCAATTATTTCATTATTGTCAATAAAAAAGAATTTGGAGGCCACTTCCAAAAAATTTAACAGAAGGGTCTAAATTTCAAATGATTTGAACATATTTCAAGTCATGTCATTAAAATCAAATGAGACGATAAACAACCGAACCACACACATGAAGAATTGCTTTTAAGTATACAGTTAATCATAAATCATAATATCAAAAACCAATTACACTATGCACACCTATCACTCACTTCTCACATCTATAATCTATAATCTATAAAAGGCAACAAAGTGGGAAAGACAGCAACATCCCCCTAAGAAGCACAAGCATTAAGCCCTCCAAACTGTCCAGCGCTTACAATAAAATCAATTAGAATCAACAACCACATTCTCAAAATAGCATGGAATGTGCAGCTGAAATTCAAAGGGCAGTTGCTGGATGGTCAAACAACAACCGCAAATAGGTGGCGACTTGATTGTCAGCACTAAATACTCGTCCTCCAAACAAGATGATGTGGAGGGGTAATAAGGTCACATGCCAAATAATGCCTGCTAGAAGTGGGGAATTTTGAACTTGTGGTGGAATGATATATATACTATTGTTGATTTAAGGTAGGACGTGGCCGCACAACATTCATCGCAGTTGTCTGTTGAGGAACAAAAGAACAGACGGTAAGACACTATGATTCAAAGTCTAAAAAATATAGGACCAAGTATATGTCTGATTGTTTTACCTCAAAGTAGGAATTTAGATTTAACCGCAAAAGAAAACGTCTCAAAAATGGAGCTCGCTGACTTCCAGCAAGCCGGCTGCTGCGCAGTATAGTGTACAAGGAATTTGATTTCTTGTTGAATTCCTATAGAAATTCAAGTTAGAATTAGAAACATAAAAATGATGAAAAGTTCAAAGGAGATAGATCTAATTATAAAATATAGAAATGTAACTAGAAATTTGCAAAAGGTCCAGTCAATGGCGACAAAGGAAAAAAAAGGTCCAATCAAGGGTGACAGTGTCCATTAATATCTATATGAAAATTTATAGGAAAGTAATGGCCTTGTGTGAGATGCTTATTTCTGTATCGTTAGTTTAGTTTGGTAAAACAATCACCTCAGCTATGTGTTCCAATTCGGAAGTATTTGAGCAGTTATCTTGGTTCTCAATATTCCCACAAAATTGCAGGCAAAGCTTCAGGATGCCATCCAGTATCCTCGAAACAGAACCAATGTCCAAGAAGGTTTGTGATATCAATGCTGACAGATAGCTGTAGGAGACATTAAAATCATATTGTAAGAAATAAGGATGCTGTAATTAGCACTATTTAGGTAAAACAGCCACCACAAGCGACACAAGTAAACCAACTTAACAAGCTCGTAGTTCATGTAGCCATAACATTTAAAACACTCTGGCACCTGAGAATTGCTTCCAGAGAGAATAAAGTGCATGCCAACTCTACTCATATTTCTCCTCATTAAACTGCTTCAACATAGTAAAAAGAACTATATTTTTAGCTACTATACTATGCTTGGTAACAGAAAAATAAGGCCCGATTTACTTTGCTTTCAAATTTTCATTTTCTGTTTTTTTAATAAAATAAAGACATCAGTACATAGATAGTCAAAGAGATGATATACATATACATAGTCAAGAAGCAACATATTTGAAAATAGTGAAAATGCTACAAAGTTGTTTTCACCATTTCAAATGTTATTATTTCTTGCACTACTAATCTCCACTTTGGATATCATCTTCTTGGCTGTGTATTACTTATGCGTATCTTTTTAAAACAGAAAATGAAAAAACTGAAAACAAAGTAAACAGACCACCCTAAGTTTTCTTTGACCACAAAAGTAGAATATGATCCTTATCCGAAGTCTTGACAGGTGACGGCAATGGGATAGAAGTGGCCCCGTGATCTTCTGATCACCAAGAAGCTATATTCAATGTGGATAAAAAGTGATCATGATGGAAATGATTTGATGCATGTGAAAGTGAAATAGTTTGGCAAACAATACATATTCATATCACAGTAAAATGCAAGAAAGTTGAAAACATGCAATCGAGAAATTATTACTCTTGATGAAAGCCCACAAGTTCTGTGAAGTCGTGAGATTCTTGAATACGAGATTGTAAAATATTCCATTGAGATTCTATCACATCCACCTGCAATGGAAAGCACTAAATTTTGAATGACAGACATTTGATTAGTTATAAAAAGATACAGTACTCACCACTTCTTTTGCCCAATTCAACACAAATCGAAGTATTTATCTAATACTAAAAAAAGTTAACATTTATAGATTACAAGCTGCACCGGCATGCATGTGCATACAAACAAACATCAATACTTAACAAGTGTAAAGATTACACGACTACTTCAAAGTTCAAACAATACTTATAGTAGTAAGCCAATAAATTAAACATATATATGGAAAGATATGAACAAAAACCTGAATATAAAATTGGAGATTCCTGATCAAGAATGCCATATGTTCTCTAACACGCCACATTGGTCGAAACCGCTGACGCCTCTGCTGTGTCTTGTCTTGATCACTTTGGTTTTTGGCAAACGCCCTGTGATATTGATGCATTACAGATGCCCATAACTTCTCCAACTCCATTTGTGTTCTTTTGAGCCGCAGTAAGTATTGGAATACTCTAAGATACCTGTTAAAAGTTTTAATTTTGAAGTAAAGCCACTGACCATGTAAGTGGGATTATATTATGAGTTTAATATAAGACAATGTTTTATCAGAAGTGAAGGACAAAAATTGGCTATTAAATATTGGATAAAATGGTCATGATTGAATCATTGAAACACAAAGTCATGTGACTTTTAAGAGTTACTTTAAACTCAACCAGTTATGGCAGCTAAGATCCAATGGTAATGATATTAGTAAACTAGTGCTCTCCGAAGACACACACACACAGTACACACACAGATATCTCCAATCCATCTTATTGCACACTTGGTTTGCAATGAGGTCACGACACTCTCTAATTAAAGTTTTATTCACGCCGAAGGGTTTCTAGTTCGATCTAATACATCCAAGATAAATAGGAAGAGAATAAAACACATCCTTGGCAGCAGGACAATAACAGTAGAGTCTTACTTAGAGAGGACTTCTTGAGTAAAAAACAAATGCAAAGGCCAATCAACAGAATATTCAAGAGCAATGCCATCCCAACCATCAACTGACATTTCTGAAGAAGTATTTGAAGTTGAAGCACCAGAGATACCGTCTGTAGCAGTAGAGGTTGCCTTTGGCAAATCTAATAGGGAAGATTTAACTGTGATTCCAAATGATGGCATCCTAGAAGAGGAAAAAGGCATTTTAGCACATAGTTCACAACAGCTCAATATGAAGCTATCATAAGTAGAAGAAGAATAATGAATATGGATCCTAACCGCAGAGACACTTTAGAGAAATACTTGTCTTCTTCACTAATAGTTTTTAGTGCAGCCTGCATTACAGAGAAATTGCATTAATCTTTTGTTTATGCATCTAAAACATGAACATGCTGATGTAACTGATATGTGAATGACATTATAAAAGCATAAGTTAAACGTACCAGCTGAAATGGGACCATAAGATCAGCTTCAGCAGTTGACTGGCGAGGTGGCAATCGCATTAGCTGACGACTTTCCTCAAGGAAACACTTACCCAGAAAATCATAAGTAAATGAAGGATGTCAGTATACCTTCATAGAAATTATAAGATAAACTGGAGTTTGAACCTCTGAGTAATTGATGTATATTCAAGGCACGGAATATTGAGGAAGGAAGAACTACCCAATGTTAATTATGCATTTCAAGTTTAAACTAATAATTTGCAGAATCTCCTATCTTGTAAGTGAATCATTTACTAGTTCAGAAATTCAAGCCGGTTCGCCAATTCCAGAGAATATTCTTTACTAAAAATAAAGACAATGTAGAGATTAGAGATTTGGAGATAATAGGGGAAACCCATAACTCATTGCAAATTACACAAACTATGAAATTTATAAGCAAATCAGATCAACTTGTACATAATACATACTGATTGATTAAAAGTACTTGTCAGTACAGTATGACTTGTTATTTGTTAAAAGTAATGTCACATATGATAATGATATGCCAGTAGACACATGCATGCATACAAGAACTGTCTTAAAACCCATGCCATTTTCAAGGGTTAAAAAAATTCGGAAGTCAGATTGTTGTAAATAGTAGTTTTTCGCTCTTATTAGTAGCCCATGTACTAGGCCCATTAGGTTAATTACTTGTCTATATAATAAGACTAGTGAGTGTAATTACACATGATTGAAATAATACATTCAGTATATTTTTTCTACATGGTATCACGAGCTCTCGATCTTGAGAGACTTGCTTCTGCATAAACCCTAGCCGCCTTCATTGTGGTAAACCCTAGTCACCTTCATTGTGACCCCTGCTGCCTTCATTGCAGCCTTGCTCCTTTGTTTCTCACCCGGTTACCACCACTGTTAACGCAGAACAGCTTTTTCCTCATCCTCCTCTGAGAGGAATTGTTATGTTACAATTGCTAATGGTTTTTATGCCCGTATTGATGGCTCTGGGAGTGTTAACTTGCAACTTTCACTTCAATTACAGGATGTGCTACATGTTCCCACACTCTCTCACAATCTAATATTGTGTTTTTCAGGATCTTACCACGGGGAAAACAATTGGAGTTGCTAAGGAAAAGGGAGGGTATACTACTTATCTGATGAACCAAATTGTTTGAAGGTGTTGGCTTCCTGCTTGCAGACCGAGTCTTCCGAGTCTTCTCATTTTGCCGCACAAATTTGGCTTCAGTACAAACGTCTTGGTCATCCTCCATTCTCTTTAGTTAAGTCTATGTTTCCTTCTTTGTTTTTAAATCATTCAGTTGAGTCTTTTAAATGTGAAGTTTGTGAGTTAGCTAAACAGCATCGTGTCTCTTTTCCTCCTAGTTCCAATAAAAGTGTTGAACCTTTTGATCTTATACATTCTGATGTTTGGGGACCTGCACCTATTTCTAATGTTTCGGGTGCTAAATGGTTTGTGTCATTTATTGATGATTGTACTCGAGCAACATGAATTTTTTTGATGAAGGATAAATCAGAAGTACCAGAATTATTTATTAGATTTTATCACATGGTGCAAACACAGTATGGCAAAGACATTAAAAAAATTCGCTCTGACAATGGCAAGGAATATGCCAATCAGAGTCTTTCAAATTTTACCAGTCAACAAGGAATTCTTCATGAGTTTACATGTGTCGACACCCCCACAACAAAATGGTGTAGCAGAAAGAAAGAATCGTCATTTACTTGAAGTTGCTCGAGTCACTCTCTTCCAAATGGCAGTTCCCAACTCATAATGGGAAGAGGCAGTACTGACTGCTGCCTACTTGATTAATCGGGTCTCGTCTCGCATGTTAGGTAATGTCAGTCTTGTTCAGTTTGACTTCAAAGTTTCCTTCTGTTCCCGTTTGGCAGAGTCTTGAATCTCGAGTATTTGGTTGTGTCGCCTTTGTCCATGTTCATAAACAACACCAAAGTAAGTTGGACCCTCGTGCAGTTAGATGCATTTTTGTGGGTTATCCTCCCAACAAGAAAGGGTATAAATGTTATTATCTTCCTAGTCGTAAGTACTTTGTTTGTAAAGATGTCATGTTTCATGAGAATGTATCCTACTTCACTCGTCCTCAGTTTCAGGGGAGAGCATTCATGAAGATTTAGAATCCGAGTCCGAGTTTCTGGTCCTACCTGAGTTACCTGAGACTCCGGTCTTAAGTCCTACTTCTGGTCCTACATTTGAGTCCCCTGAGTCGCCTGTGACTCCTGTCTCACCTACTATTGATCCTGCTTCCACAAATACGGAATCTGAGTCACCTACTTCTATTTTGGTCCCTCCTTTTTCTTCTGTTTTGCAGGAACCATCATCTTCGGCACCAGCAAAAGCTAAAGCTGGTGAGCCAATTTTGGTGTATCAGAGAAGAAGTAAGCCCAACCTGCTCCCAACACAACCTCAATTGCCTGAAACGGGGGTAAGTATTGAAATTAACTCTTCTAGTAGTGATTCCCAAAGTTCTAACACTTGTGACACTAATACAGATGATTTGCCTATTGCTTTGAGAAAAGGGAAAAGGTCTTGTGCCAAATACCCTATTTCTCAATTTGTCTCCACTAACAATCTCTCTGTGTAGCATCAGAGTTTTATTTCTGCAGCTGACTCTATGGTCATTCCATCATCAGTTCAAGAGGCATTGAAAGATAAAAATTGGGTCCAAGCTATGGATGAAGAAATGAAAGCTCTTGAAAGAAATGGAACTTGGGATATTGTTGAGAGGCAGGATGGCAAGAAACCTATTGGTTGCAGGTGGATCTATACAGTCAAGCACAGATCAGATGGTACTATTGATGGGTACAAGGCAAGACTAGTGGCAAAGGGATACACTCAGACCTATGGCATTGATTATGAGGAGACATTTGCTCTTGTGGCAAAGATGAACATTGTTCGAATATTACTATCGCTTGCTGCCCACTCCGGGTGAGAACTAAACCAATTTGATGTCAAAAATGCATTCTTGCATGGGGACTTAGAGGAGGAGGTGTATATGGAGATCCCTCCAGGATTTGGTCCTACAGAGGGAGCGAATAAGGTGTGCCAATTGAGGAAAGCTTTATATGGGTTAAAATAGTCTCCTCGAGCATGGTTTGGGAGATTTACAAAGGCAATGTGTTTGGGCTATAAGCACAGCCAAGGAGATTACACTCTTTTCTTCAAACATTCACAAGATGGAAAACTAACTATACTTCTTGTTTATGTTGATGATATAATTATTACAGGTGACGATTTGGCTGAGAGACAGCAACAATTATCAGCAGTGTTTGAAATGAAAGACCTTGGAAAACTTAAGTATTTCCTAGGGAATGAGGTAGCCTACTCTAATGAAGGCATTTTTATTTCTCAAAGAAAATATGTTTTTGACCTTTTGAAAGAAACGGGAAAGCTTGGATGTAAACTTACAAGTGTTCCTATTGAGCAAAATCACAAACCGAGCACTGAAGAGGAAAGTGCTAAGGTTGATAAAATGCAATATCAAAGACTAGTGGGGAAGTTGATCTACTTAGCCCACACTAGACCTGACTTGGCATATGCAGTTAATTTTGTAAGTCAGTTTATGCATGATCCAAGAGCAAGACACCTTCAAGCAGGAAACCGTGTTCTGCAAGCCACTCCAGGGAGAGGACTCCTTTTCAAGAAAGGTGGAAACTTGACTATAGAGGCGTATACTGATGCAGATTATGCAGGTTCAGTGAGTGATAGAAGATCCACTTCAGGCTATTCCACGTTTTTATGTGGGAACATTGTCGCTTGGAGAAGTAAGAAACAAAATGTAGTAGCTCGATCAAGTGCTGAGGCACAGAGTTTAAAGCTATGGCATAAGGGATATGTGAATTATTATGGATGAAAATTGTGCTAGATGACTTAAAGATTAAGTATGAAGCCCCTGTGAAGTTATTTTGTGACAACAAATCGGCTATCAATATTGCTCATAATCCTGTTCAACACGACAGGACAAAACATATTGAGATAGACCGACACTTTATCAAGGAAAAACTGGATAGTAGATTGATAATGACAGAATACATTCCTTCTGGGCACCAATTAGCTGATGTGCTAACAAAAGGTTTGCCGACAGAACGTCTCAACCAACTTACTTGCAAGCTGGGAATGATAGATATACATTCACCAGCTTGAGGGGGAGTGTTCTAAATAGTAGTTTTTCGCTATTATTAGTAATCCATGTACTAGGCCCATTAGGTTAATTACTTGTCTATATAATAAGACTAGTGAGTGTAATTTACACATGATTGAAATAATACATTCAGTATATTTTTTCTACACAGATCTTTGAAATCACTATCTCATGCACAGTGATCATAATTCAAAACTCCTGCTCACCCAAAAAAACCAAATGTTTGTTCTTCATCACTTCCATTCAAACAAGGGTCAAACTTAGAATATAATAAAGTATTCTCTTTTTACACATAAATAAAAGTTAAAACAAAAAGTGCAAATGTGGCAGTCATATGGACACATGCCAGTCAAAATGTTAGTATAGATCATATTTTATGCTTTACCTGGAAGAAATCTCCTTTTGCCAGAAGAAAATAGTCTTTCAAAGCCTTCAGGTGGCCATTCAAGTCAGCGCGTACAACCACAAGCTGCAGACAAGGAGGGAATAAAAATTGATGTGTCTGAACATAAATGCACCAAAATTAATGAGCGTTGTTCATCTTAAGCACCTGCCAGAGATGACTGGCTGCAATAGCCTGAATAGAGTCCACAGCATATTCAAATGATCTTTTATGAAATTCAGATGATTCCTGCAGGAAGCTAACTATGAGTTTACCTTAACACTAATCAGAGTTATTAGTGGGAACGGAATCTGAATCACAACACAAGATTCATTAGCCAGTTACAAGTTAGAACTGGAGAAGTTAACCAAATAAAACAGTCCAACTACTTTAAAAAAGGCTCTGGAAAGTTAGCATCTATATGATATACTGAACTGAAGTGGAGGGACACAAAAACCTTTAGGTCCAGAAGCATAGATTCAATCTTATCTGCCTCAGATTGTGGAAGTAAATCTTCTCCTCCAACTCCAGTATTAATTGCAGGCTCTCTTTCAAAATGAAAACGCCCTGCAAATCCGTGTATTTTCTGAAAGCTTTTAGGCATTTGAGGATACACAGCATCCCTAGACAGGAAGGAATGACTTGGATTCCGCAGAACCCTGACAGCTTTGCCAGCAAAAAGAATTGATTCTCCAACGCGCATAGGTATATATTCTGGCAGCATATCCTGCAAAACCAAATATCAAAATTGTTTGTATAAACCCTTTGTAAGTTGTAAATGTCGATATAAAGTGAAGCCTGAAGGATAACTGGAAAATCTTATTCATTAAAGAAAAATACATCGATTTCAATTCCAGATAAACGAGCTTCCAGCAAAAAGATCCAAAACAATTTTCACCAGAAATAAATGAGCTCCACGTGACTAGTCAATAATTTGCTGATAATAAGAGCAATTACCAAAGAAATATGAAAACCCATGTGCCAATCAGTTAAAGATGCATCATCAGTTGACAAGCGTGCCAACTTTTCAGAAATTTCTGGATGAGACGAGCTATTTTCTACATCTCTATCTTCTTGCCTGAAAAGTAAAGGATCAGATGAAATACCTAATTACAGAGCAATTGCAAATATTGATTTTAGAGCCTAAGTAAGAAATCAGATATCATCAATGCTACCAAACAATCACTGTTTTAAAAAAGAGAAGAGAATAAATTACTATCCAGATAAATTAATTTCATCAACATGTGTCATATTTCACCCACATAGCTTTTTCTAGATTTTGGGAAAAGATGGGGTTCATAAAGACAACATAGATGAACTGCAAAATTTCATACTTTCATTCGTCTTCATCGCATACATTTCTTATTATAAACACCATATTTGCAATACAAGCTATAGGACACCGTTCCATTAGTGTACCCCTACAATTGTGACACAAGATAGAATACAATATATGCCTACACATAGAGCTACTACAAGCATATCAACAGCATACACACTAAAAACTAATATTGAGTTACCTTTGGATGAAAAACTCTCCATGCTGGTCTTGAAGGATCCCATAAACCATCCATGATGCAAGCTGGTTATACATAACCTGATGCCCATGCCAAAGAAGCCTAAGCTTTGGACAATTATAACCCAAAAGAGAAAATAATAATTAGCAGGGAGTGTGATCTGAAGATTTATACAAAAGGGTTACGCATTCAAGAGACTAATCACACCATAATAAAACAAACTGATCCCTATAAGAAACTCGTCATTCACCTGCAACTCAATCCAACATTATATAACTTTTGATAGTTTTGTTCTTCACACCTATAACTCATTTTCTAAAATCAGTAAATGCTTATTGGCTAACGGTCTAATATAACATTCAAAATGTATACACATCACACGGTTTGAAATGACATAACAAGTATCTTAACAATACCAAGAATATCATACGTGAAAAGAACTGCATAGTTCATACCTTTGTATGCAAGTTTGTAATTCAGGCACTCCACAGTGACATCTTTTATGCAGAAGATTAAGAAGTTGACCTCCACGAATATCATCACGCTCAATCTCAAGAATAAGCTCATACAAAGGTGGCAAAAGGATAAAAAACTAAAAAACACATCAAACACAAAGTCAAAATCAAACCGAACATTACAATGAAGCTGTAGATAAATTTACCTTGTTAAGACCTCTAGTAACTGTTGCCAAAATGGGCATCGTTTCAGCCAATAACAACTGTTCAATGTGCAAAATTGCAGACCTATAAACTGAGAGTATCTCGACAATGCCATTAGCAAGAGCCCTACGATAAACACTAGGCTTCTCCTTTTTCTCCAAAGGGTTTGCATTTTCAGACCTTATCCAATTTAAATTCCTAGACTTGGCAGAAAACCGCTCCAATTCCCTATAATAAAATCCCAACGTGATGATCCTCTCAATAAGTTCCCTGCAACCAACACATTTCATCCCAAAGTTGCAATTTTCAAAATTAAAAAATTAAAAAAATACTACAAAGTAAATAAATTGCGTTTTGGGGTTTTAGAAAATTTAAATGAAAAATGAAAATTGGGGTGAGAACCTATCGCTTGGATCGATAAAAGAGATATCTGGAGCGAGCTTGAATGTGCATTCGTCGGAGATGGGAGTATCGGCGGAGAGGTTTTCCCTCAGGTCGATGATTAAGTCACCGGTGTAGCCAAGTAACGCTAGGAGAAGCTCGTGCAGCATTGTTAACGTTTGTGGCGAAGAACGGTGAGTGAGTGGTACTGTTGGTGAAGAGATGTTAGGTCAGGAAAATTTGAATTTTGATAAAGTCAGAAGAGAGTCCGCAGTGAGGAGTGAGGAGAAGCAGTATTCTTCTGCAAACTGATCCAAGAAGCCACAACGATTGCTTCTCTTTCTTGAGTTCGTTTTTCTTTTTTTGACAAATTCTTGAGTTCCTTTTTTGAAAGACAAAAAGTTAATTACTAAACTTTTGATGTTAAATTTTATGAAATAAACAAATTTAAAATCTTTTAACTAATCTTTTTTTTTACAAACTTTTTTTTAAAACCAAGGTATCCCGTGCGTACACAACTGCATAGACTAATCCCCCGAGAAACTGAGATTCATTTAAGGGGCTGACTTTTCCCACTAGGTATTTTTCCTTACGCACCGGTCAATGATCGAACCCTTGACCAAATGGTTAATCTTTTTTTTTGACAAACTTTTAACTAATCTTTTATCAATTATAAAATTATAAAAAAAATCAAAAACTAATATGTCCATTTCCGTCAACATAAATTAATTCTAGGATGGGAGAGCAAATCAAATTTCTCATCGGTGAAACACTAAAATCAACCATCGGATATTGTTTAAAATGGTATAAATGGTTAAGATCGAATCAATGGCCAATTGATGTAATGACATGTTTATGTCTGCACCACAATGGATGCCATCCTTCTATCAGTTCGTTTTGGACCATTCCTTTGGAGGATAATACTCAATAGTGGTAAAGAACATTGAAGGGGATGTTGGTTGTGCTCACATTCATAATGAGCCTATTTAGATGGAGGAACCACCAATTAAGCTGAACAAAAATTGTTGAACCTTATATAGGCGAGGAGAAAGTGAATGACTCACAAAAAGAGAACAGTGAATCCTTTGGCAATAGAATTAATGGCAGAATATTTATATTTAGGTAAATTCTTAGTCGTCCTTGATTAGAATCTGGGTAATTTGCCTTAACCACTTAAAAACTGTTATGGTAATTAGAATTTCTGTTATTTACACCCCCCAATGCCCAATTACTTAGAGGCCCATTCGTGGAAGTGAAATCCATTCATCAACGGCCATGATCATTATGCAAGATCGAACGGCCCAAATGCTTCAAGCCAAGCACCTTCAATCTCTATAAATACCACACTCAATGCTCATAAACAAGGGAGATCTTTTGACAACTTAGACTCATTCACTCAAATACTGACTTGAGCGTCGGAGTGTTATTGCAGGTACAACCCCGCCACCTCAAGATCGACCGCCTCGAGACCGATCAATATCGACCTCCTTAAGATCGACCTCCTCAGATCGACCGAGTCAATGCTGAGCAAGGTCGACCTCCTCAAGATCGACCATCTTAAGACTGAGAGACATAAACAGAATCAAGGATAAAACTCCTACCAACTGCTCAAGGCGATCTATCAAGATCGGAAGCACGGTACAGAACATTGGCGACCACAGTGGGAGAATCAGTGCCCTATTTTTCCCACCATCTCCTTGATCTTAAAAATGGCGCCAACACGCCAATCAAGACCGACTATTCTAATGGCCGAACCCGAGGTCGGTCCTCAACGAACCCCTGAAGGCCACGTCCAGGAACTCACAAATTCATCACAAGCTCGAAACCAATATCCCAACACAGGACCGCCCCGAGTACATTCAATCACAGATGAAGCGAGCTTACCACCGCCTCCTCAATTACTTCCAACTTTGACCGATGCGGTTCAACAGCTCATTCAGCTACTGGCCCGACAAGAAGCCGTAAACGAAGAAAGAAGCGACCGTTTCACTAACCCCGAAGCCGAGGTAGCAAGGCTTCAAGGTCGGAACGTTCCGGACCGACAATCGTCCGGGCAGGACTCCCTTGAGGAAAGAAACCCAACTCAAAGAAGACTCTTTCGTCGATCACCCCCTAGGAGAAAGCTCAATCATCGTTCTCCCCCACGTCGTCACCGAGGGAATGGTTCCCGTCCTCCTCCGGTTCGACGTTTCGAAAATCTTGAAGGCTCATATAACCCCCCTCAACATCATCCACACAGGGACTCGACCTCGCCAAGACGACGTTCAAGGAGCCGTGACAACATTCAAAACAATCAACCGCAACGGTACGGACATCCCGATCCTCATTACAGACACCAACCACAATCTCGGGCGAATCAACCTGGGCGAAAAGGTCCGTTCACAAAAGCAATCGATAATTTCCGAGTCCCACGTTATCTCGAAAAACCACCTGGAGGACTGAAGACTTACGACGGAACGGGCGACCCCGACAGGCATCTCGATCAGTTTGACACGACCATGCATTACCGGAACGTACCGATGGAAATGAAATGCCGAATATTCCCATTAACCCTGGACAAAATGGCTTCCGAATGGTTTCGGACGTTAAGATCGAACACCATTTCCTCGTGGGACCAATTAGCGAAACATTTCTCGGTGCACTTTGCCCATTCCAAGAGCAAACCCAAAAACAAGAATGTTTTAGCATCCATTGTACAAAGGGGAAACGAGCCCCTGAGAGAATTCATAGAGCGATTCAACAGCGAAGCTCTTCAGGTTCGACAATTAGACGACGCTTTTCGAATCTTCTTCATGGCCCAAGGTCTGCTTCCTGGAAGCTCGTTCCGAAAGCATATTAACACTTGGGAACCTAACACCTTGCAGGAGTTCCTCGAGCTATCCCAGTGTTTCATCAACGAAGAAGAGAATGCCAAGATCGACAAAGTATCGTCACATGCCGAACCATCAAAACCCCGCATCGACATCGATCACTGAAAGAATTCGTGGAACCTCGGAAAGGTTACCTTTCTTCATTATAAATAAGTCGTTTGTATTTACATAAGATCGGAGCACGCTACGGTGTCCCTTATGCGAAATGTACACGATCCCTTTTTCGAAAGATAATAACTCTTCAGCTTCGTTGCGTTCCAAGTTCTGTCAATCTTTTGGGTTAGAGAATCCATCGACAGGTAGGATCCGTACATCAGATTCGATGTTAGCTGGGATCATTTCGCCAAAACTTGTGCTTTTAAAGCTGTTCGAGCTTCATACGTAATTCCGAAATCTGATAGTTCTACAGCCTATTTAATCATTCTCCCTGCAAGATCGACAACATAACGATCTCGACGATCATCGTTGTCCTCCACGCCGTCAACGAGGGAATGGTTCCCGTTCTCCTCCGGCTCGACAACATAACGATCTCGACGATCATCGTTGTCCTCCACGCCGTCAACGAGGGAATGGTTCCCGTTCTCCTCCGGCTCGACAACATAACGATCTCGACGATCATCATTGTCCTCCACGCCGTCAACGAGGGAATGGTTCCCGTTCTCCTCCGGCTCAACAACATAACGATCTCGACGATCATCGTTGTCCTCCACGCCGTCAACGAGGGAATGGTTCCCGTTCTCCTCCGGCTCGACAACATAACGATCTCGACGATCATCGTTGTCCTCCACGCCGTCAACGAGGGAATGGTTCCCGTTCTCCTCCACCTGGGACCGATCTTAAATGATCTCCCTGAGCGACCACCCAAGGTCGCAAACTCTTTGAGAAAACAGTTAAATCCGAGCCGAGTCTCAGTAAACTATCTCAAAGAGACCAGGTCTTCAAGGATCGAAACGTCCTAAGAACGACCATCGGCCACAGCTGCCGATACCCCTACAGGGCGAGTTAAATCTGGGCCGAGTCCTGGTAAACTGCCCTATAGGTTCGAGCCCGGTAAATCGAGTTCCTCATTTACCGACGTTCTTTCATCGTACATATCCACCTCGAGTCCCTCGGGTGCGAAACGACATACATGACATGCAGAATTAAAAAAGCATTCATAAAGCTCGTATCAAGGTCCTAGATTTCAAGATCGGCATCAGCTCAGGACTAAAGGAACTTCTACTCAAAGAGCCAAAAACGCAAAACCGCATCATCTCATCAAGTCAAGATCGCTCCTCAAGCGACCAGACTTGGGGGGCCACTGTTATGGTACTTAGAATTTCTGTTATTTACACCCCCCAAGGCCCAATTACTTAGAGGCCCATTCGTGGAAGTGAAATCCATTCATCAACGGCCATGATCATTATGCAAGATCGAACGGCCCAAATGCTTCAAGCCAAGCACCTTCAATCTCTATAAATACCACACTCAATGCTCATAAACAAGGGAGATCTTTTGACAACTTAGACTCATTCACTCAAATACTGACTTGAGCGTCAGAGTGTTATTGCAGGTACAACCCCGCCACCTCAAGATCGACCGCCTCGAGACCGATCAATATCGACCTCCTCAAGATCGACCTCCTCAGATCGACCGAGTCAAGGCTGAGCAAGGTCGACCTCCTCAAGATCGACCATCTTAAGACTAAGAGACATAAACAGAATCAAGGATAAAACTCCTACCAACTGCTCAAGGCGATCTATCAAGATCGGAAGCACGGTACAGAACAAAAGGCAACACATGGATTCCACTAACATTTATCACCTAAACATATTCATATTATTTATTATAAAGTTTCTACTATATATTTATATTATTTGCACATTCACCCCAAGTTGAATAAATGTATTTGTCCTTTCATTTATCTTCCCTAAATCTTTTTTTTTATTAAAAGATATTCCACTACATCAATTCACGATTCCCTTCCCTAACTCCTCTTAATAAATGAAACGTGTTATTCTTGTTATATATTCTATAGTTTTTAATTAATATATTTCGATCAAAATAATTTAAAAATATGTTAATGTCTATTTTTAATTACTAATATTTCTATCAATAATCTATAAATTTAATGAAAATTGGATGTCAGTGTGAGTTTAGTGTCAACTTTGACTTTTTTTATCAACTCACTTTTACTAGTTTTATAGTAACAAAATGCAATCATCATCACCATACTTTATAGGGGTATTTTGTAACATTATCACTCTCCAAAAACCTAATTTCATTACAAAATACGTAAATGACGAATGCGTAGTGTGTTTTGAGGTACTTTAGGATTCGGAAAAGATTTAACAGTTCAAATAAGCAAAGTTCGTTACTCAATAACCGGTTTGGTGAATTTTTTTTAACTATGTGAGAAAATACATAAAGGGCGACGCTAAGCAGTGTGTTTTGGGGTATTTTAGGGTTCAGAAAAAAGCTTAACAATTCAAATACGCGAAGTTCTTTCCTCAATAACTTGTTTGGCGGAAAATAAAATAATTTTGTGACACAATATGAAAAGTTCGACGCTAATCAGAAGTAGTTTAGACTACTTTATTATCCTCTCACGTCTAATCCTAATGCTTTTTAAAAAATCAATTTATTTTTGTCCTTCTTCTTCATATGTTTTTTAGAACCATATACATCTATTGGATCCATTTAATTCGGTCACCACCAAATCACAAATATCTATTCAATCTATTTAGCTCCTCTGGCTTTGTCGGTGACTAATTTACGTCGGGGAACTTAACTGGCCACGTGTACCCGGTTTTGCCGGTCCGTGTGGTTCTTCCCTCTCAACAAAGTTTTTGCCACTCCCAAGAATCAAACCCGAGACCTTAAGATGGGATCCAAGCCCATTTACCACTCGGACCAACTACATAGCCTTTGAACACATCATCTAAACATTTACTTTTTTTAGTCATTCTATATTACTTTTAAATTTTTTCTATTATATTTTTTCACCCATAATTTTCTCTCTCATGTGTTTTTAGTTTTATTTTTTTGATTAATGAATGAATCTAATCAAAATTTGGGTAAGACTAAAAAACAAAACTTTTAACATTTTGATATAAAAAATATATAAGCTAGTCATAATTTTATATTTTAATATTTAGAAAGTATAAAAGCTAAAACAATTTAATATTTTAAATTAAAAACACGTATAAAAAGACAAAATAATTAATACTTATAATATAATATATATCTATAGTAAAAAAATTGTAATAGGGTTCACTTACCTTCTAGCTCTGCTACCATGGAAGATTTCATACATTAGAGCGTGAACTAGACTTCACTTACCTTCTGGTTCCACCCACAATATATTGTTGTGTGTAGGGGTGTTCGTGGGTCGGTTTGGATCGGATTTGACCAAATCTGTTGCCCGAACCAATGATAATTTTTCGGTTTGGGTTGGTTCGGATTTTACATTTTTTTCCTCCAAAATCCGAACCAAACCAAACCGATATTGGACGGGTTGGTTTGGATTGGGCTCACGGGTCATTCACTAAAATATTAATTTTCTAAAATATAAAAAAAAACATTTTTTATGATATTCCAACACTTTAAATAGCTAAAAAAATTGAAAATCACACGAAATCAAACTCAAATCCACTAATAGTCTTCCCATTCATAGTATTAAAATTTTACAACTTAATCATAAATTATTAAGGTAAAAATTCTAAGCAAATAAAATCGTGTGCATCTAAAATTACAAAATTGTTATGACGTAATATGGGTTGGTTCGGGTTTGCGGATTTGATTTTTAAAATCCGTTGCCCGATCCAAACAACTACGGGTTGGTTTGGATTTGTTCGGTTTTGACCCGAACACGAAAAATATCCGAACCAAACATATCAGTTTGGATTGGATCGTGGGTTGGTTTGGATTTGTCCGAACCACTGAACACCCCTAGTTGTGTGAAGTAGGGCTCACTTACCAGCTGGTCCAACTGTGGAAAATTTCATGTAACACAGTGTGAGAAATCACAAATCACTTATCGTCCGATTCAACCGACTATATGGATAATTCCGTGAATCTTCAAGTCGGTTCCATTTTTGTCCTCATACAATATTTGTAGGTCATGTCACTTCTATGTAACGGCCCTTACTAATTCGAAGTTCGGCCAAAAAGTAAGTAAAGACTGACTCCAATTTGTTTCATTGTTGGGGGATTTCAAATACTAGCAGAATCCGTCCGTTTAGACAAACTGTGTTAACCACTCGCGCCCAAACTTGAAGTTGATAACAAAAATCGAAAAGTTGCAATTCATATATTAGACTAAATTTGTATTTAACACTAAATATTATAAGTTTCTAACAAGTATCCCTTGCATATATATATAAATAGATAAATAGATTTGCTACGCCGAATAGAAATAACAAGTAACCTAACGTATTCAATTTTACTCCAAAAATGTTTATACCAATGTTTTTAAAACCTAATCTGAGATTGAATCGACCAGACATCCGAGTCATGGTTCAATTGGTTCACTCGGTTCAACCATACTTGAACATATGACTAAAAAATAAATAAAAATAAAAGTATATAATTTCGAAGGAAAAGTAAATAAAAAACCCAAAAAAAATATTTTGAACGGTTCAAGCCAATCTAGTTGACGATTTAAAGCGGTTCAACCCTACAAAATATTTTGAGTATACGAAACGATAAAAGGTATTAATAGACGTATTTTTTGTAAAAGAAATTGTTAGTATAGTTCCCAAACACTTTCACGGGCATTAGATGATGAGGATGTATATGAAGATGCAGTAGAGGCCTCTCCAGCCATAGCAGACAGGCAGACAGCTGAGTCCTCCGAAATTGATAAGTCAGGCTCTACTTCCGTCGGTAACCACCGTCTTTTCTTGTAGTGCATGAAATCCTCCATAGTAAGTGAATCTTTGTTTACACTATGATGCATTGAATCATCCATGGTCGGTTGATAGAGATAAGTGAACCCTATTTCACACTATGATACATGGGATCATCTTTGATCAGTCAAATTAGACGGTAATTGAATCCTTATTTACACTATTACACATTCGAATCACCCACACTCGGTGTAGTAGGACGATAAGTGAACCCATGGAGTCACCCATGGTTTAAATTTAATGAACTGTACACTATGTGAATCATCTATGGTCAATGTAATGGAAAATAAAATTAAATAACCTTACAAAATTATTATATAGGTAACTAAAATAATTATTTAATTTTTTATCTAATCAAAAAATTGTATTTTAATTATATCATTAATTAAATAATTAATTATTTAATTAAAACTTTGTTTATTTATTTAAACAATTAAAAAGAAAACTTAGAACATTAAATTTTTTATCAGTTATATTTGATACTAGCATTCAGTCAAAAATGGAGCATGAATTTCTTCAAATAGCCTAACAAACATCCTCATCCAGAAATTTAAGCACAACCAGTTAAACATAAAAAAATGGAGCATGACTCCTTCAAATAACCTCCAAGGACCATGGCAGCACAATTCTCCAAAATAGAACACAATTACCAAACAGTCAAAAAATGAAGGAATGTGAGTTATCCATTTGATCTTCTCACGCCTTTCTCGATCGTGAAGATTAGCTAGGGAAAATAAAAAATAATAAATTGCATTTATTAAGATTGGGGTGAATATGCAAATAACACGAAATATATAGTAAAAACTGTAGAATAAATAATATGAATTTATTTATATGATAATGTTAGTGGAATACATGTGTCAATTTTTAAGTGGCTAAGGTAAATTGCCCACATTTCTCCAAGGGTAACCTAGGCCTCACCTTAGTGCAGATTTGTTGGCCTTTAAAACCAACAGATTCAGAATTATTTGTACAATTCTGATTGTGTAGTTATAGCAATTAAATAGCTTAGTTGTTACGATTATGTAAATTAAATAGCCTAGCTATAAATAGCAGTTACAGATTGTAATAACACTATATAAATGAGAATACTCAAGAAGAAGGGATCACAGTTTTGATCCACATTTCTCTAAGTTTAACATGGTATCAGTCTAGGTTTCGATCCAAACCAAGTTTTTTTTCCTACAACCCAAGTCTCTTGTGCTCTCAGTCCCCCAGTTTCCTACCAAGTCTCTTAGCAATTTCTCTAGTTTCTTGTATTCTCCCAGCTGTGATTGTTTTTTCTCAGCATTATGTCTACAGACAAGTTTGATGTCCTTTTTGTTCATCTCAATGGAAAGAACTATTCCACTTGGGCATTTCAGTTACAGATCTTCGTTAAAGGCAAGGAGCTATGGGGTCATGTGACGGAACCAACCCTGCTGGTCTGTGAAAAAGATGTGCAAGTATACACAATCACAAACAAGTAATATAGTGATAAGAAAGGTCGAACCCACAGGGATTGCTTAAACTTTTGTATGTTTAGAAAGCATATAAATTAGTGCTACTACACTACTCACAATTTTGGATATTTGATGTTTAAGGAAAACAGAATGTAAATATGTAAAAGAATATGAAGGAAATCAGTTGAGAATGATAGTTGAGATGTCTTCACTAAATAATTCACTTTTGAGAGTTTTGTGCTTTTATGTGGTGCAAATGCATTGAGTGCAGCTGCATGAGTATGTGTCTTTCAGCTACTTTCTTCAGAGTTTCGTTACAAGCTTCCTATGTCTAGGCGTTCTAAATAAGTTCACTATTGCCTTTGAAGTACCCACTGTTTAACCCTAAGGACTATGTTATCCTATGTCTAGGACTTAACATGGTTTCAACAAAATTTTCTTTATTACACAAGTTAACAAAGCCTTCATTAAAACACTCACCCTTATTAGTCTTGATTTCTAGTTATAAACCATGTCTGTGAATATAACTCTACTTATTCTAAGCGATTAACCTTAAAATAAGATGGATGTAGTATAATACAAGACCCAAAATACATGCAACACTTAAAGGCACAATAACTTACTCAAAAGCTCATTATAAAGTTAGAACATCTCAACCAAAAAAGGTTTAGCTCATAATATGCATTGCAAAGTGTTCTGGAGTCAACTAGAGGGTCCCATTAGCAAAACCAGGAGGTGCGCTTAGCAAGTCATATGGATCAGCCCAACCAATTCAGCCCATATCCACCTCATGCGAGCCCAACATGCTTGGACGGTCAAGATCGACTCTACCCATCCGACGATCCACAAGAGGGCACGATTTCCTATAAATACAGGCAAACTTTGCTCTTACAAAGGTTGAATCTCTAATCATTAATACATTCACTCTTATATTCTATATACTGACTTGAGCGTCGGAGTGGCTTGCAGGTACCCCCCCCCCCGGGCGCTCATTGACCTTCGGTCAGGACAGCAAGCGACCTGACCTCCTGTCAGGACAACAAGAGACCTACCAACAGCAGACGACCAAAAAGCTGCTCGGTACAGAACATTGGCGACCACAGTGGGAGATTTCTATCTTTCACATCATCACTCGAACTTTTCTCTTGCTACTCCATGGCTCCCAGAGGCAGACCCCGGGTTCAGAGCATTGCCATACCCGCACCCCGACCGGAGGGTACCCCCGAGGGCAACGTCTTGACTATACAGGACGAGGGCACCAGTCGACCTGTCCAGCCCTCTAACGTGAATCAGCTTTTGGACCTCCTGGCCAGTCGCACTCAAGTTATGTTGGAACAGGAAGCGCGACTGAGGGAGGTTGAAAGGTGGGTGACCGCCCTGCCAGAACAGCCTCCAGTCAGCAGGTTGACAATCCCTCCTTAGGGACATGTAAAGGTAGTTTTTTGTTGGTCCTCGGGTTCTATTACAATTTGATTGTACCCTGAATAACAATCTAAGAAACAATAAAACTCCTTACCTGCTAACCTATCTAACATTTGGTCAATGAAGGGTAAATGGAAGCGATCTTTCTTTGTGGCCTTATTGAGTTTTCTATAATCCATACAAATCCTCCAACCTGTAATAGTTCTTGTTGGTATCAACTCATTTCTTTCATTGGCTATTACTGTTACATCCCCTTTCTTTGGAACACACTGTATAGGGCTTACCCATGCACTATCAGATATGGGGTATGTGATTCCAGCATCTAGCCACTTAATGATTTCTTTCTTTACAACCTCTTTCATTATAGGATTTAGCCTTCTTTGCCCTTCTATATAATTTTTAGAATTATCTTCTAAAATTATCCTATGCATGCATATAGAAGGGCTAATTCCTTTAATGTCTGCCATTTGCCAGCCTAAAGCTTTTGTATGTTTTTTAAAGGTATAAATGAGATCATGCTCCTGCTCTATTGACAAGTCAGAGGCAATGATAACTGGAAGTGCATCATCTTCCCCTAAGAAAGCATACTTCAAATGTTTGGGCAGTTTTTTCAATTCTAATTTTGGAGGTTGTTCAATTGAGAGTAAATTCTTTTTAAGGTTAGGGTCTTCTAAATTAAGAAATTCAAAAGTTCTAGACCATACCTTTTGTGCTGGTGCTTCTCTTGGCAAAGTGTCTTTTTCCAAGATTTCTACTTCAGGTGGTGCAGAAGCATCTGGTGCAAGTGCACTGGTGAGATAATCATACTGCTTATGGAATTGCTTCTGCACCAAATGGTCAAGAGAAGTGATTGCTGAACATTCTTCACTATCCTCTGCAGGATACTTCAGAGCTTTCATCACATTGAATTTCACCTCTTGATCATTCACTCTCATGGTTAGTTCTCCCTTTTGCACATCAATTAGTGCTTTCCCAGTTGCTAACAATGGTCTCCCAAGAATGACTGAGACTTCTTTATCTGCATCAAAATCAAGAATAACAAAATCTGCAGGAAATACAAATTTGTCAACCTTAGCCAGAATATCTTCAATGATTCCCTCTAGATAAGCTATTGATCTATCAGCAAGTTGAAGTGTTACTGTTGTAGGCCTAGCATTTCCAATTCCCAGTTGTGTAAATATGGATTTAGGCATTAAGTTGATACTTGCACCTAAATTACATAATGCACAACCTGTATAAGATTTTCCTATTGAGAATGAGACTGTAAAACTGCTAGGATCCTTTAGTTTTCTTGGAATTTTGCTTTGTAAAATTAGGCTACATTCTTTAGACATAGCAATTGTTTCAAAATCCCCTAATCTTCTTCTTTTTGAAAGCACGTCTTTCATAAATTTAGCATAATTAGGCATTTGATGAAGTGCTTCAACTAAGGGAACATTGATGTGTAATTGTTTTAAAATTTCAAGAAACTTACTGAATTACTTCTCCTCATGTGCCTTGTTTTTAATCTTTGAGGATAAGGAGGAGGAGGGTATTCAGGAACTAACCTTGGAGTTGGAACTTCATGAGATGCGGATGCATCAGGTGCTTCTGCATCTTGAGTATTTTTTATTTTTATTTTTTTCTCCCTTACCTTCACCTTGATTCTCACCTGGTTCTGCAAGATCTTTTCCAGTTCTCAGAGCAATGGTCTTCACCTGCTCCTTTCCTGGCCTGTGGGATGTGCTAGCTTTTGTATTTGATGGTAATGTACCTGTTGGTCTTTGATACAGAGCCGTTGCTAACTGTCCCACCCGATTCTCTAAATTCTTTATAGATGCATCTTGTGCTTGCCTAGCTGTTCTGACTAATGAAGGATTTGAGCAAGGCTTCTAAGGAGTTATCAGTGGCAGATGGTTGTTGTCTTTGGTTGTTCTGAGAATGGAATCCTGGTGGTGTGGCTGGTGCAGATGCACCAGTATTGTTCCATTTGAAATTTGGGTGGTTCCTCCAGCCAGGGTTATAGGTGTTAGAGTAATGGTTGTTATTCCTAGTGTATCCTACATAATTGACAGAGACAGGGTTGTTAGGACATTTCTCATACAAGTGACCACCTCCACAATACACACAAGATGTATCACCTGGAGGGGGCTTGTTCTATGGCTGCTGCAGTGTTTTCTGTTGGTGCAGCTGCATTAGGTGCAGATGCACTGGTTGAAGTGAAGTTTTTAAACATGTTTGTCAGTGAGGCTAACTGAGTAGATAGGGCTGATACATCACTAATTTCATGTACCCCTGATGGTTTCTTTTGGGCACTTACCCTCTCGGTAGGTCAACTAGAACTATTGGTTGCAATTCTATCAATCAATTCACATGCTTCATTATAAGACAAGTTTAATAACACACCCCCAGATGATTCATCAAGCATTATTCTGGTTTGGGGTTCTAAACCATTATAAAAAGTTTCCATTTGAATAATGATAGGTAGACCATGATGTGGACATTTTCTTAAAAGTTCTTTCCATCTTTCCCATGCTTCAAACAATGATTCAAATTCTTTTTGTCTAAAAGATGCAATATCATTTCTCATCCTGGCATTTTTGATGGGTGGAAAATATTTTGCTAAAAACTTTTCAGCCATTTCATTCCATGAATGAATAGAATTAGGCTCCATTGAATTCAACCAAGATTTAGCATTATCTTTCAAAGAATATAGAAATAGCTTAAGTCTAAATGCATCTTCACTAACACCAGGAAGAATAAAGTTACTACATACTTCTAATTTTTTTAAATGCTCATGGGGATCCTCATGGATGGATCCACCAAATTGACCAATTATTTGTAGCATTTGGAACATCATGGGTTTAAATTCAAAATGCACAGCATCAATATGAGGTCTTGCTATACTTGTTTGCATATTTTGATGATTAAACATAGCATAATCCCTCATGGGTCTATTTCTATAATTAATCATACCTATTTGTCCCATGTTGATGAATTGATTTCTGTGATCATCCTCAGGTTCATGATGAGTGCTTGGGCCACCTCTGACTGATCCTCCACTTGAACCTGGTCAGGATCTAATGTAAATTCTGGTGATCTGACCCTGTGCATAAGCTAGTGCATCTGCACTGAGAAACAAAACTACCAGAATAATAAAACACTAATTTATAAATCTAAACAACAAAAAATAATGGCAATCACCGGCAACGACGCCAAAAACTTGGTGTGTGAAAAAAATTTGCAAGTATACACAGTCACAAACAAGTAATATAATGATAAGAAAGGTCGAACCCACAGGGATTGCTTAAACTTTTGTATGTTTAGAAAGCATATAAATTAGTGTTACTACACTACTCACAATTTTGGATATTTGATGTTTAAGGAAAACAGAATGTAAATATGTAAAAGAATATGAAGGAAATCAGTTGAGAATGATAGTTGAGATGTCTTCACTAAATAATTCACTTTTGAGAGTTTTGTGCTTTTATGTGGTGCAGATGCATTGAGTGCAGCTGCATGAGTATGTGCCCTTCAACTACTTTTTTCAGAGTTTCGTTACAAGCTTCCTATGTCTAGGCGTGCTAAATAAGTTCACTCCTGCCTTTGAAGTACCCACTGTTTCACCCTAAGGACTATGTTATCCTATGTCTAGGACTTAACATGGTTTTAACAAAGTTTTCTTTATTACACAAGTTAACAAAGCCTTCAATAAAACACTCACCCTTATTAGTCTTGATTTCTAGTTATTAACCATGTCTGTGAATATAACTCTACTTATTCTAAGCGATCAACCTTACAATAAGATGGATGTAGTATAACACAAGACCCAAAATACATGCAACACTTAAAGGCACAATAACTTACTCAAAAGCTCATTATAAAGTTAGAACATCTCAACCAAAAAAGGTTTAGCTCATAATATGCATTGCAAGGCAAAGATAGATGAAATAAAACATATTAATACAAATGAAAGTATAAGAGATATCAATAGGGTAGAGATGACACTGATTGAAGTACTCTTGCATAAATTTGCCCAGCAGTGCAGAAGCACTGACTTCCTGGTGCAGTTGCACCTAACTAAGTTGATGAAGAAGTGAAGGAAGAAGTCGTCGGCTCCTTCCTTACCTTCTTGCCAACTAACTACTACTAAAAACTATAAGGAATGAAACTACTAAATTATAAGTAAAGTGTATGATCTACATATTGTGATGTGAGATATGAGATGTTCTTCAAGTGAGAAGTGGAAGCCTTTATATAGCCTTGGAGGTTTCCTTCAAGTGAGGGTTTGCTTGGAGATCAAGCTGACCAAAGGTGGCTTAACCATGGTTACTTTTCAGAGCTTTGATTGAGAAGATTGAGTCCAAAAGAGAGGTCCAATTGTGGAAGACCATGTGTCCTAGATGCGTAGCCTTTCATGATGATTTCCCATTGTGGGCGCCTCCTCTTATGTTGGCATGTGCCTCCATGTGACTTGTGACTAAGCATGATGTCATAGAAATGTTTATCCATTAGTATGAATTGAGGTGCTTCCAAGGTGGGTTTAAATCTGCCTTCAGCGCAGAATGATGCAGATGCACCTAACTGACCTAAGTGAAGTTGCACCTAAGTGCAGTTGCACTGTTGTAAATGTGGTTAGTGCAGATGCACTATTTGTTTCTTTGGTGTAGTTGCACCTAACTGGAAGTGCACTGAACAAACATATCAAACATACCAATATATATACAAAATGCTTAAATCATTACATAATCCTCTTTGAAACATAGAATGTTGTTATTTTACTTCATACTACTATATTTAACACATATTACACTTGGTTTCAAGTAATTAGTTATGTTTAGATGCATAAATAATTCTATATAAAATAGAGTTATCACCTGCTCCTAACAAAACAAACCACAAGGAGGCACATGCCAAATGGGAGGTCAAAGACGCACAGGTTATGGCATGGATCATAGGCTCTGTTGATCCTAATATTGTCCTCAATCTCAGACCCTTCAACACAGTAGCTAAGATGTGGGAATATCTAAAGAAAATTTATAGCCAGAACAATAGTGCTTGCAAGGTTCCAACTTGAACATGTAATTTCTGTTTTTCAACAAGAAAATCTTTCGATTTCTGAATTCTATTCTCATTTCATGAATCTTTGGGTTGAATATACCTGACATTAATTATAAAGATTTGTCAACTGAAGGATAAACTACAGTCCAAACAGTTCATGAGACCACAAAACGAGACCAATTTTTTATGAAGTTGAGATCTGATTTTGAGGGAATTCGGACTAACCTCATGAACAGAGCTAATGTTCCTTCCTTAGATGAATGTCTTAATGATTTACTCCGTGAAGAAAAACGTCTTCTCACTCAAACAACCATGGAACAACATAAATCTGCCTCCCTCTCTGTGGCGTATGTTGTACAAGGCAGACCTCGAGGGCGTGACATGAGTAATGTCCAATGTTTCTGCTACAAAGGTCTTGGACATTTTGCTTCGCATTGTCCTAAAAAGTTCTGCAATTACTGCAAAAAGGAAGGCCACATCATTAAAGAACGTCCCATCAAGAAAGTCTACTACTGGTTGGTGGATGTTTTTAGGACATGCCCTCACTACAAAAAATAGTGAATTAGCGATGGATTTTTCCCTCGCTAATGACTTTTAGCGACAGAATTAGCGACAGACTAATTCGTCTCTAAAAATCTTGTCACTAAATCACCCACAGAAGTAGAATATCGATCCATGTTTGTTGCATGCTCAGAGATTATTTGGTTACGGGGTCTCCTTTCAGAACTTGGTTGTTCACAAACACAACCAACTTCGTTGCATGCTGATAATACAAGTGCCATCCAAATTGCAGCAAATCCCGTTTACCATGAAAGGACAAAGCACATAGAGGTCGATTGTCATTCAATCAGGGAAGCCTATGACCGCAAAATTATCACCCTACCTCATGTCTCTACATCTGTCCAACTTGCTGACATACTCACAAAATCCATGACACGTCAACGCCATAATTTCCTAATCAGCAAATTGATGCCCGTAGACTTACCCGCATCAATTTGAGGGGGGATGTCAACAGAATTAATGGCAAAATATTACTATTTAATAGTGCAGAATTGTTGACCATTAAAACCGGCAGATTCAAAATTATTTGTACAATTCTGATTGTGTAGTTATAGCAATTAAATAGCTTAGCTGTTATGATTATGTAAATTAAATAGCCTAGCTGTAAATAGCAGTTACAGATTGTAATAACACTATATAAATGAGAATACTCAAGAAGAAGGGATCACAGTTTTGACCCTCATTTCTCTAAGTATAACATCCTTGGCTATTGAGGGTAATGAATTGGGAGTGGGTATTGAATGAAACTTTTCATGTAAAAGAGGGGGATGGTGATGGTCAGTGATGTGGGATTCAAGGATAATCTTGAATATTAGGATCTTTTCCAAGATTAGGTTTTCAATTTCTTGACTCAATTAACAAAATTAAGAACAATGGAGGAAATAAAACTCACAAAATGGAAATGAAAAAAGATGGAGATGGAGTGAAGATCGCCACATCTAAGGATAGATGATAAGATCAGCATGTGATCGCCACAAGGGAGATGAATAGCCCCTTGATAAGATCCAACTTGAGTTCTTCCAAGAACCAAGGGAGAGAAAACTCTATGCTCTCAAAAATTAATTTCTATATCATCAAAGTCTACTTCCAAAATGTTAAGTTTGCCAATATATACTCTTGGCAATTTACTAAGCACACCACCCTAAGTTTCTAATCACAACCTAATGCCTTAGAACAAATACTAGGCTTCTAAAGGGAAATATATCAAAGTACAATTATTACAAATTACAAAGAGAAAAGAAAACAAGTCTAATATATTTTTTTTAATAAGGACTAGTCACTAATGAATAGGACTCGGTAAATTTTGTCTTCATTAGATTCTCCTCCAATGGGAATCAACAAAGAGCTAATCCTCTTCTCCATGTCCTCTTGAAGCTTCCTTGCTTTGCTTCTAGTAACCACTCATTTGTGCTTCCTTTCCTTGAGCTAGTAGGTCCTCATCACACCCTCATTCTTTAGAAGAACTCGTCCTCGAGTTAAGGTCCTCATCACCTATATCAAACAAAGTCAAATCACTTACATTGAAAGTTGCACTTACCCCATAATTTCCGGGTAAATCAATTTTATATGCATTGTCCCCAATCCTTTCAAGGACTTGAAAGGGACCATCTCCTCTAGGTTGGAGCTTGGATTTCCATTGTGAAGGAAACCTTTCCTTCCTTAGGTGCACCCATACCCAATCACCGAGTTCAAAGACAACCATTTTTCTTTCTTTATTGGCCTTTTTTTGCATAGGTCTCATACTTATGTTCAATTTTAGCTTTGAACTTTTCATGCAACTTTTTAACAAATTCGGCCTTAGCCTTTCCATCACTATGTATTATGGAAGAATTAATGGGTAAAGGCAACAAATCAATGGGGGTAAGGGGATTAAAACCGTACACAACCTCAAATGGAGAATAGGAAGTGGAACCATGTGAGACTCTATTGTAAGCAAACTCAACCATAGGTAAACAATCTTCCCAAGCTTTAACATTATTTTTAAGAAGAGATCGAAGCAAAGTACCAAGAGTTCTATTTGTTACCTTGGTTTGTCCATCTGTTTGAGGATGACAAGAAGTAGAGAAAAGTAACCACTACAAGAATAATGGGATTTTCCGGCCAGGACTTTCCGGCGGATTTTAGGAATTTCCGGCGGATTTTAGGACTTTCCGGCGGATTTTATTCGCCGCAAACTTTTCCGCCGGATTTTGGGGTATTTCCGGCGGATTTTTTGGCATTTGCGGCGGATTTTTTAAAAAAAAAAAAATTTTAAAAAAATATATATATATATATTTTTAAAAAAAAATTAAGAAAATCCGCCGCAAATTTCAAAAATCCGCCGCAAATGCCAAAAAATCCGCCGCAAAAGCCAAATTTTTTTTTTTTTTCAAAAAAATCCGCCGCAAATGCCAAAAAATCCGCCGCAAAAGCCAAAAAAATTTCAAAAAATCCACCGGAAAATTCGGAGGGAAAAAATTCGCCTATAAATACAAATTTCTCCTACACTCCTCTCATTCTCTCATTTCACTCTTTATTTCATTCTCATTCTCTTCTATATTTCTCTACATATCTCTCTTCTATATTTCTTATACTCTCATCTCCATAAATTTCTCTACATATCTCTCTTCTATATTTCTCCTTCCTTCTTCATTCTTTTTCATTCACTCCTTAATTCTTATTTCTTCTTACTTCTTTATTCACATTCTCTCCTATATCATTCTCTTCTAATATTCTCTTTCATTCTTATTCGTTCCTACTTCTACATTCTCATTCATTTATTTATTTTCATTCTTTTCTATATCATTTTTTCTCATATTCTACTTCATTTTCATTTTTTCTTACTTTTTATTAAAATACAAATTAAATATTAAAATTCGAAAAAATTGAAAAACAAATTCAAAAATTCAAATTTTTTACCGCCAGATTTTTTAATTTTTTTTTTTGGATTTTCCGGCAGATTTTAGGCATTTCCGGCGGTTTTTTAAAATTTTTTTTTTGCTTTTGCGGCGGATTTTTGGCATTTGCGGCGGATTTAAAAAAAAAAAAATCGAAAAAAAAAAAAAAATTAAAAATTCGCCGCAAATGCCTTTAAAATCCGCCGGAAATTTCCAAATTTTTTTTTTTAATAAATCCGCCGGAAAGCGTTTGCTGCGAGCTGGCTACCGGCGGCAAAAATCCGCCGCAAAGTCCAATTTTGCGGCGGAAATATGGCTTTTCCGGCAGATTTTGCCCGCCGGAAAATCCTGTTTTTCTTGTAGTGAACTTAGTACCAAGCTTACCCCACAAAGTTCTCTAAAAGTGACTTAGGAATTTTGGATCTCTATCCGAAATTATGGTCCTAGGCACCCCATGTAGTCTTCCTTGAAAAATAGATTTGCAATATGGCATGCACCATCCACCTTGTGGCATGGAATAAAATGATCCATTTTTTAGAAACGGTCCACCACAACAAAAATGGAGTCGCGGCCATTCATTGTCTTTGAGAGACCTAGCACAAAATCCATAGAAATATCCACCCAAGGTGTAGAGGGAATAGGGAGAGGGGTATATAATCCATGAGGCATGCTCCTAAATTTAGTCTTTCTACATGTAATGCATTTAGAACATACTTTATGCACATCATGTTTCATTCTAGGCCAATAAAAGTGCTCACGCAACATTTCAAGTGTTTTATGCTCCCCAAAATGACCCATCAATCCCCCCTCATGCACTTCTCTCACTAACAATTCCCTAACGGAACATTTAGGAATGCAAAGCCCACTTCCTTTAAAAAGAAACCCATCATGCTTATAATGCCCCTTAAATGCACCATGATCACAAGATGTATATATATTGGCAAAATCAACATCACAAGCATATAGTTCTTTCAAATGTTCAAAACCAATAATCTTAGTTTCAAGAGAGGAAAGTAAAACAAGTCTCCTAGATAAGGCATCCGCAACTACATTGCTTTTGCCTTTCTTGTGTTTAATTACATAGGGAAATTGTTCCAAAAATTCAACCCACTTGGCATGCCTTTTATTTAATTTTTCTTGGCCTTTAAGAAACTTAAGAGATTCATGATCACTATGGATAACAAATTCTTTAGGAAACAAGTAGTGTTGCCAAGTTTGCAAAGCCCTAACCAAGGCATACAATTCTTTGTCATTGGTGGAATAATTGAAGGAGGCACCACTCAATTTTTCACTAAAATAAGTAATTGGGTGCCCCTCTTGCAATAAAACCGCACATATGCCAATGTTGGAAGCATCACATTCCAACTCAAAGGTCTTAGAAAAATTAGGCAAAGCTAGGATAGGAGCATTTGTCAATCTAATTTTGAGTTCTTGAAAAGCTTGCTCTTGCTCCGTTCCCCACTTAAATGCCACATTTTTCTTGACGACATCATTCAAAGGATAAGCTAATGTGCTAAAATTTTTAACAAACCTTCTATAAAAACTTGCTAGCCCATGAAAGCTCCTCACTTCACTCACATTCCTAAGGGTGGGTGAATCTTTGATGGCCTTTATCTTTTCCTCATCAACTTTCACCCATTGGGAACTAACAACAAATCCCAACAACACTACCTCACTTTTACAAAATGTGCATTTTTCTAAGTTAGCATATAAGTGTTCTTTTCTCAAAACCACCATGACACTTTTTAAATGATTAACATGATCTTCTAGTGTCATACTATATATGAGAATGTCATCAAAATAAACCACCATAAATTTTCCAATAAATAGCCTTAAAATATGGTTTATCAAACGCATAAAGGTACTCGGGGCGTTAGTCAAGCCAAAAGGCATGACTAACCATTCATATAGACCAAATTTGGTCTTGAATGCCATTTTCCATTCATCCCCTTCTCTCATCCTAATTTGATGATAACTGCTTTTTAAGTCAATTTTAGAAAAATAGCAAGCACCATATAACTCATCAAGCATGTCATCTAATCTTGGGATCGGATGTCTATACTTAATGGTTATATTGTTGATGGCCCTACAATCGGTACACATTCTCCATGTGCCATCTTTTTTGGTACTAAAATGACGGGCATAGCACAAGGGCTCAAACTTTCCCTTACCCATCCTTTTTCTAAGAGTTTTTGAACTTGTTTTTCAATCTCTTTTGTCTCTTCGGGATTACTTCTATAAGCTGGCCTATTTGGTAATGAGGCACTCGGAATGAGATCCATTTGGTGCTCAATACCCCCTTACAGGAGGTAGGCCATGAGGTATGTCCTTGGGGAACACATCCTCAAAATCCTTTAAAAGACTTTCAATACATTTTGGAAATTCAAGAGAAGAATTAGGCAAGGACAAATCATTATAATACAAACACTATAGGGTTTGCCTACATGTCAAAGCTCTATTGACTTCCTTCTCTCTCAAAAACAAGTTTTGTATTATTTTCTCTTCTTTTTCTCCTTTTGCTCTCGGTCCTCACTTTTTTGGTACTTTCTCCATTCATTTTTTCACTCTTTTGTAGCCTTTCTTTCTCTCTTTTGACCTTAAGAGCTATTTGATCTTCACATACTTCATTTGGACTAAGAGGTGATAAAGTAATTTTGAGCTTGTTGTGAACAAAAGTGTATTTATTAGTAAAGCCATCGTGAGTGACTTTTCTATCAAATTGCCATGGTCTACCGAGAAAAATGTGACCGGCTTCCATTAGTACCACATCACACAAAATTTCATCTTTGTACTTGTGGATGCTAAAACTCACCAACACTTGTTCACAACAATTTCTTCATCCTCTCTTAACCATTGAAGTTTATAGGGTCTAGGATGAGCAATGGTGGGTAGGTTAAGTTTTGTAACTAATCTTGTGCTAGCTACATTAGTACAACTACGACCATCAATTATCAAAGAACAAAATTGCTCATTAACTAGACACCTAGTGTGAAATATATTTTCTCTTTGAGAGGAGTCATCTATCTTAAGGTTCACTCCTAGTAATCTCCTCACCATAAGCAAATCCCCTTGGAGGGGTTGTTCCTCAACTTCTTCCTCACTCCCACTAGAAGAGCTAGAGGAGGAGGTAGAGCTTTCTCTCTCACTCACTACAAAAAAAATAGTGTTTAGCGACGGATTTTAGCGACGGATATGTGGTCCGTCGCTAAAATCAAAATTAGCGACGGAAATTCACAGCATTAGCGACGGATTGAAAACAATGTCTAGCGACGGAAATTGGCTAAATTAGCGACGGATTTAACATGGCGCGAAACTTGAAAATTTTGGTTCGAATTAGCGACGGAAATCCGTCGCTAAATCCGTCGCTAATGTTTGGAAAATTGTGCCACTGACTGTTGCAGTTGATTTGACACGTGACAGACATTAGCGAGGGAAATCCGTCGCTAACGGGTAATTTTTTTTTATAAACCCGATTCCTTCCTCTTCCTCTTTCATTTCTTCCTCTTCTCCGTTTTTTCCTCTCTTTCATTTCTTCCTCTTCCTCTTTCATTTCTTCTTACCACCACCACCATCATCTTCTCCCTTCAACACCACACCACACCATCCTCTTTCATTTCCTCCTCTTCCTCTTTCATTTCTTTTCCTTCTCCATTTTCCTCTTCCTCTTTCATTTCTTCTTCTTCCTCTTTCATTTTTTCTTACCACCACCACCATCATCTTCTCCCTTCAACACCACACCACCACACCATCCTCTTTCATTTCCTCCTCTTCCTCTTTAATTTCTTTTCCTTCTCCATTTTCCTCTTCCTCTTTCATTTTTTCTTACCACCACCACCATCATCTTCATCTTCTCCCTTCAACACCACACCACCACCACCACCACACCATCCTCTTTCATTTATTTTCCTTCTCCATTTTCCTCCCCAACCCCTTATCTCTCCCTCTCTCTATCTGAGATTAGCGTTTTTTTTTAAAAAAAAAGAGATTAGCGACGGATTTTAGCGACGGATTTCCGTCGCTAAAGTTGGTCAGTGTCACTGTCAAATCAACTGCAACGGTCAGTGTGCACAGTGTTTAGCGACGGATTTTCCGTCGCTAATTTTAGCGACGGATTGTATTCCCTCGCTACCCAATTAGCGTCAAGTGATTTAGCGACGGAATTGGTCCGTCGCTAATTCCGGTCTAACAGTCAGTAGCGAGGGAAAAACATGCATTAGCGAGGGAAAAATCCGTCGCTAATGCGCTGTTTTTTTGTAGTGACTCTCAGTCACCACAAAACCATCTTTGATGACCAAAGCTCTTTTATTTGGGCATTGGGAAGCAATGTGCCCCCTCCCACGACATTTAAAACACTTTGTGGAAGTAGTGGAAGAACTAGATGAAGGAGTAGAGTTAGAGAGTTGCGTACCTTTGTGGCCTTGTTTGGCCGAAGCTTCATCATGTTTGGAGGGAGAGGACCCCTCCTTCTTTGACTTACCCTTATCCTTCCAATTTGAAGTCTTATGGTTGGAAGTGTAGTTGGAATTGGATCTCTTGTAGGAGCTCTTTCTTTTTAATTGTTGCTCCACTTTAGTAGCTTGATGGACAAGCTCTTCAAGGTCAAGGTGGTCTTGTAACTCCACTACATCTCTTATCTCATAATTCAAACCACTTCTCTACTCTCCTCTACATTGGCTCTAATTTGTGCAACTTCCAATTCTTTGTAATACTCCTCAACACTTTTCCCACCTTGTTTGAGCTTTTGGAGCTTGTCATGTAGTACCCTAGTGTAGTGACTTGGTACATATCTTTTTCTCATCATAGCTTTCAAGTCTTCCCAATATTCAATAGGCCTTGCTCCACACCTAGCTCTTTCCTTTTGTTGTTGATCCCACCATAACAAAGCATAATCCGTGAACTCCAAAGTAGCCAAACTTACCTTCCTTTCCTCCCTTACTTCATGACAACTAAAATTTTGTTCCACTTTGAGTTCCCAATCTAGATACAATTCCGGATCTCCTTTGCCTAGAAAATTGGGAATGTTGAGTTTCTTTTTCTTCCAATATTCTTCTTCCCACCTTTGCCTTCTATCCTCCTCATCACTATGATGTCTATGCCTCCATTCATTTTCATAACCATAATGGTGATGCCTATGCCTCCTTTCATTGTCATTGTCATAGTGTCTATGTCTTCTATCAAGCCTCATTGGCCTCCTTGTTTGTGTAGGTATCTCCTCTTCAACCTCATCCTCTTCATACTCATGCCTCGTTGTCCTCCTTGCTTGTTTAGGTACCTCCTCTTCAAACTCATTGTGTGGAATAGGTTCTTCAACCCGCCTTTCAACCAAAGTAATTCTTTCCCCAAGCTCTTCACTAACCCTCCTAATCTCCGTTTGTGTTTCTCTTTGAAAATTAGTAATGTGAGCCATGAGGGCAACTGTTCTTGGTGATAGTGGAACACTTGACATGATACAAATAACCAATACAATATACAAAAGAATAAAAAAAAAAATTGGACCTCCCCACTCAACTAAGTGTTTACACTCTTGAATTGTCACTCGTGTTTACACTTTTTTGGCTTTTGTGTAATGTATCTCTCTTGCCTTTTTCCACTCCCTAAATTTCCCTCCTATAGGTTCTTAAAAAGATTCAAGTATATTCCAATCACCAAGGTGTTGATGTTACTACCATAGCCAATGAGACAACCACGCAAGGAAATTATCACACAAGAGGCTAAAAAATGACAAAAAGAGACTCTAAGACACAACCAATGAATTTATAGAACGACACGAAAAAGCTAATAAGACAAACAGACGCTAAAACAAATAGGGCTTGAACAAAAGACTCAAAGAAGAAAATTGTATGTGAGCGAGGGAACTAAATGTGTATTTGTAACAAGTGTGTGTATGTAGCTAATGTGATTATATAACAAATGTGTGTATGTGCTAAAAGCTTACGATCCACGTATAGAATTTGACAACTAATTGCAAATTGAACGAAGAAACTTTATCTCAAATCTGAATATTCACTCTTTTGTTTTTTGTTTTGAATACTTGCCTTTTTCTTCTAAGCACTTTTTTTTTTCAGAATCACTTTTTTTTCAGAAACTGTTTTCTTGACTTTTCTATGCAAAATTGGATTCCTCTTTTTTTTTATACTATTTTGGCTTTTGAAAATCAAGATTTGAGTAAGTATTAAAGAAATAAAGCTAAAATCAAATTTTACAATTAGAATTAAAAATCAAAGAGAACAGTTAACAAACTGATGCACAAACTGATGCACAGAGATCTGCTCAAGAACAAAACGTAATCAAGAGCAGCCAAATCAATACTGCACAGATACGAAAACAATAGTGCACAAAGACACAAAAGGACCAAATGAAAGAGTATTGATCTCAAATTGCAAAAAACCAGTATAGATGCATATCATGACACACCAGAATCAAGAACGTGGAACAAAAAAGAACGACCAATTTTTTTTTTCTTTGCATAGAATCAACCGCGAACAAATTTGTTCGGTACCGTGCTACCGATCGTGAGGATCGATATTATGCAGTTGGTAGATGTTTTGTCCTTGATTTTATCTTTGTCTTCAGGCTGAGAGGAAAGTCTTGTTCGACCCGGGATGTTCGACCTTGAGAGGCGATGTTGAGGTGTTCGATCTTGAGATGTTCGATCTTGGAGGGCGAGGTTGTACCTGCAATGATACTCCGACGCTCAAGTCAGTATTTGAGAGAATGAGTGTTTGGTTAGAAAGTGCTTACCATTAATGAGCATTGAATGGGGTATTTATAGAGTTTGAATGTGTTTGTGTTGTTTATTCTGAGCCAACCGATCTTGAGAAGACATCTGAACCGTTGATTTGGTTGGGCTGTTAATGGGCCAAATTGTTAATGGGCCCAAAATGAGGGGTGCAATTATTATTAAGACATATTACCATAACAGTGGCCCCCCAAGTCTGGTCGATTCGAGGAGCGAGCTTGACTTGATGGGCGACGTAGCCTCGTATTTTTGTCTTTGTTTGAGTAGAAATTTCTTCAGTCTTGAGTTTATGTCAAGCCTGGGATTTTTGGCCGATGTTAAATGGTCGTCGATCTTCCGAGCGAGGTAGATAGTTTTTTGAATTCAGTGTTGCTTTGGAATCAGTGCCATCTTGGAATCAGTGCCATCTTTATTGTTTCTGACAAAGCGTGATTTCACAGTGGCGGCGCGTGATGGTGACGTTTATTCTTCATCGTGCGAATTTTAATGGGCTAGGGTTTGGATGTGACGCTTCGACTTCCCGGCCCAGGCCCATAAAATTCGCTTTGCTATAAATAAAGGGTCTCACCTTCCCATTTATTGCTTGCTGATCATTTGTCTTCGTTTAATCGATCTTCGAGAGCTCCCGAGCTTCTTTAAAGTAAACGAGTTTGAAAAGTTTCGAAGTACTTTTAAGGTCGGTTTCCGTGGATCGACAACCGTATTTCTCCAGATATAATCAACTTGCGGCTTAGTTCCGAGGTTAGTCTATTTTTGATTTTTCTTTACTTTTCTTTTCGTTTGTGCCTGGACTTCCCCCAGTCCCCTTTGATCTCAGAATGGGGGTCGTCAGGTCGGGTTCCGACTTGCTCGCGAACCCATTTTCGATCGTTATTCCTGACATTTCGTCCCCCATTCCTGTAGATTCGCTCTGGCGAGGACAAAACAAACTCGGAGAGACGTTACTCAGTACCGGAAAGAGTTTACGAGTGCGATGGCATCTGGTGGTGAAATCCCTGAGGTCCGTGCCGAGCCTTCCGAAGCCGCCGCCCCGGATGTGCAAGAGCACTCTGCTTCCGCCCCTGTGAGTGATAAGGCGGAAGATAATTTTGAGAGTGAAAGTTCTTCTCCTGCGACCGATGCTAATGAACCGAATGACGATACTCCCGAAGATGTGGAGGAGGATTGCTTGGTGGATGTGATGGCTGTTACTTCCGACTCTGATGAGGAAATCCCAGTGGAGGAATCAGAGGGTTCCGAGGTCGATCTTGGGTCGAGTTCCGACTCTGCAGAAGAGTCCGATAGAGAGGGTGTTGAAGAACAAGTTGAATCTCGCCCTAAGAGCCAACCGGAGTCCAGCCGAGCTTCTGCCGTTTCTCAGGATGAGTACTCTAGTACTGGTTGCGGGGACCTTGACGTACCGGTGCGAGAGGTCTCCCAATATGATTGGGTTTCCAAAAATATTTTGGAGATCGAATCGTTGTACCAGTATGGGTTTAATTTGGAGAGGGTCGGGAGGAAAGCTTCGGGTCGCTCGAAGCGAATTTGGAGAGTTGAGGGAATGAAGAAGGGAGAGCATGTGGCTTTGTGGCCAGGAGAGCTTAAGTTTACTTTGTATCATATGCTGATAAACGAGATGAATATCAGGCCTCCTTTCACTTGGTTCGAGCAGACGGTCTTGGCGACTTTGGATGTTGCGCCTTCTCAGTTGCATCCAAACGCGTGGGCTTTTGTTCGAGCTTTCGAGCTAATGTGTCTTCATCTGGAGAGGCCGGTCTCGCCGTCGCTCTTTTTTCATTTGTTTGAGATCAATCGGAATAGTAGTGAGAATAAGTCCGGTCGTGAACACGTCAGTCTTCGTTCGAGGCGAGGTGCCAAGATTTTTAAAGCCTATGCGGACTCGTTGAAGGGGAATTGGAAGGAGTTATTTTATTGGGTCGAACCGGTGACCGACGAAGCGATTGAAAGAGTGGGGAAGTTTTCAGAGGATGGTCGGACTTTGGTGTCCACCAAGTTTCCCATTGGTTGGAGTCAGGCCCATTTTGAACGATCCACCAATTCCTTTTCGGTTGGTCAGAATCGTTTGAACGCTGCCGATCTTCTTACCAAGAGGATCCTGATGTTTATTTCTGAGAACATTCCGTTTTCAAAACATAAGTATCGGGGTATCCCTGCGGCTAAGATAGTTCAGGCCGGAAAGCGAAGACGAGTGCAAATTGTCTTAGGTAGCTTTGTTTTTCTTGCTATTGATATTTGCATATTTTTGACCGTAGTTTGTATGACCGATTTATGTTTCTTTTCCAGATACCATGGCCCCAAAGAAGCTCGCCGTAATGAAGGCGCTGGCGATGAGAAGCGTCGAGATATCTGGAGATGCTGAGGGGGTTGGTGTTCCGCTTCCGACTTCTCCCCAGGCCGAGACTGTTGTTGGGACGGTTACTGCTGCTTCTCCGATAAATATCGTTACCCAGGAGGACCTTGCCTACGAGGCTATGGTCGATCTTGTTTCCAGTTCTCCTCCCCCGACTGCTCCCGAAGTTGGTGCGGGTACCTCGGGAAAAAGGGCGCGCACCGAGGCAAGTGGCGAGCAGAGGCCAGAAAAAAGGAGTAAGACTTCGAGGAGACCGAAGCATAAGAGTAAGACCGTACCCTTGGAGGAGGGTTTTTTGGAGCAGAATTACGCCCAATGGCGGGAGGATCCTGTCGGGGCGTCTGTTAAATTGTTGGCGAATTTGGCCGATGTTCATAGGATCGAGAAAGAAAAATACGAGCAGCGGGCTAAGGGTAAATGACATCATTGCTTTTTTATATTCATAAAAACATCTCTTTCTTCATAAACTGATTTCCCTCATTTTTCGATTTTGCAGCTTCGTTGGAGCTTGAGAAGGCAAAAATAGTGAAGCTCGTGGAGGACGTGGCTCTAAAATCGAAAGAGCTTGCTCGATCGAAGCAAGAACTTCTGGTTCTGAAGGAAAGCCAAGGGGAGGTTGTACGTCGGGCGGAGTTTGCGGAGAATCGTGTCAAGGAGCTCGAAGAAAGGGAAAAAGTTTTGGAGGGGGAGCTTGCCGAGGCCAACGAAAAGATCAAAGGTTTGGAGTTTCGTGTAGCTGGTTTGGAAGAGGATTTGAAGAAAGCATCTGAGGCACGGGTCGGTACGAGCGGCGATGCGGAGGCTCGAATTGCAGAGCTTGAGGCAGCCCTTCAGCAAAGCAGAAGAAATGCTAAAGAGGCGACAAAACTTGCAAATGAGGCTAGGAGGGAGGCTCGGGAAGCTGCTAATTCTGCAATTGAGCTGTACAAGGAGGGTTTTGAGTCCGCCCAGGAGCAAATTACTTTGGTCCATCCTTCTATAATTTTGGATCGGTCGATTATTGACGCCGACCATGAGGTAGAAGGGGGTCAGATCTTTAAGATCGATGCTCAGACGCAGACGAAGAGTGTGATATTCCCGACCTCTACTGCTTGATGTTGTAACAGCGTTTCTTTTGCAGAAGTTCCTGGTGTATGCTTTTACTTATGCATTTTTTGTATAGATCCGGAACTTCTGTTTGGTCTTAGCTGGAGATATTTGTAACCTCTTTTTGGAATATGCTTATAAGGCCTTTACGAGCTTTAATGAATGCTTTTCGAATTTCGCATGTCATGTATGTCGTTTTTGCGAGTTTTTAACGAGTGCTTTTTAAATTCTGCACTTCGCGCGTGACGTAAAAACGTCGGTAATCGAGGAACTCGATTTACCGGTTTTGAACCTATAGGACAGTTTACTAGGACTCGGCCCAGATTTAACTCGCCCTATAGGGGTATCGGCAGCTGTGGCCGATGGTCGTTCGTAGGACGTTTCGATCCTTGAAGACCCGGTCTCTTTGAGATAGTTTGCCAAGACTCGGCTCGGATTTAACTGTTTTCTCAAAGAGTTTTTGACCTTTGGGTGGTCGCTTTTGGGGAGATCTTTAAAGATCGGTCCCAGTTGATTCCTGTTGGGGGGAATCAGGTCCCTTCATTCTGTTTGATGAAAATCAAGAATGTGCGGCGACTTGAAAAAACTTTTGAGAAGTATTGAAAGCGTTTGAAAGAAATGTCAAGCTTCTTTGTTAATAGCTTATTTCGAGTTTACATAAGATCGGTGTGAGTGACTTCTTTCTAAGGATAATAACTTTTCAGTTTTGTTGCGTTCCAAGTTCTCTCAATCTTTCTTCCTTGGAGGGTCTCCAATTTAAAGGCTCCCGTGCCGGTTTTAGATAAAATTCGGTAGGGGCCTTCCCAGTTTGGGGCGAGCTTTCCTTGGGAGGCGTTTTTCTGACCGACGTCAGCCCTTCTGAGTACCAGATCGCCAGGATTGAAATCTCTGTGAACGACCTTGGTGTTGTATCTGGTTGCCACCTTTTGTTTGATGATCGCTTCTCGGAGCGAGGCTCGACCTCGGATTTCATCGATGAGGTCGAGTTCTTCTCTTAGGGCTTGATCGTTATTGCTTTGTGTTTTGGGATTTGCCGTTCTCCAACTAAGTTCGCCAATTTCGACGGGGATGACCGCCTCGCTGCCGTAGGAGAGCCTAAAAGGTGTTTCCCCAGTGGAGCTTTGGGGGGTCGTCCGGTATCCCCAGAGGACGTAAGGCAATTCTTCTACCCAATTTCCTTTAGCATCGTTCAAACGTCGTTTCAGCCCGTTTAGTATTACTTTGTTTGCAGCCTCTGCTTGACCGTTGGTTTGAGGGTGCTCTACTGAAGTGAAATGGTGTTTAATTTTAAGCTCGAACATTAGTTTGCGGAATCCCGTGTCTGTGAATTGCGTCCCGTTGTCTGTTACTACTACCTCGGGGATCCCGAACCTGCTCATAATGCTTTTTTTGAAGAACTTTATGCAGTTTTTTGCAGTGATGGTTGCCAGGGGTTCCGCTTCTATCCATTTACTGAAGTAGTCTACGGCGACGATCAAGAATTTGACTTGTCCTGGTGCTTTTGCGAAAGGTCCGAGCAAGTCCATTCCCCACCATGCGAAGGGCCATGTGGAGGATAAACTCGTGAGGTCTGTGGGGGGAGCTATGTGCACATTGGCGTGGATTTGACATTTCTTGCACTTCTTCACGTGATCACTAGCATCACCGATCATGCTCGGCCAGTAGTAGCCGGCTCGAAGGGTTTTTCGTGCTAAAGATCGAGCTCCCATGTGCTGGCCGCAGATCCCCTCATGAATTTCTGTCAACACATAGGCCGCTTCCTCTCCCTCGATGCATTTAATTAACGGGGAAGAGAGGCTTCGTTTATAGAGCGTCCCGTTGATGGCTGAAAAAGCCGAGGCTCTTCTCCTGATATATTTGGCGTCGTTTCTGTCTGAGGGTTCCGTTCCTGAGACGATGTACTCTAGAATTGGGGTTATCCAGCTGTCTGCCTCTTCAAGTACGTAGATGGTCGGGTTAAACAGCGGCTCGATAGATACACTGGGATTGTGTAGTGTTTCTTGGATGGTCGTCCTTTGGTTACCCGGGGTTTTTGTGCTTGCGAGTTTGGCGAGGATATCAGCTCGTTGGTTTTCCGTTCTTGGGACATGAATTACCTCGCTTGCTTCAAATTTAGCTATTAGCGACCGTACCTGAAGTAGGTATTTTTGTAGGATCGGTTCTTTGGTCTCGTATTTGCTTTCGATCTGGGAGACCACCAAGAGAGAGTCGGTATGGAGTTTAATTTTTTGGACTTGGAGGTCAATTGCCAGGCGAAGTCCGGCAATGCAAGCTTCGTACTCTGCTTGGTTGTTCGAGGTGGGAAAACCGAATGCAAGGGAGACTTCGATGATGACCCCAGTCGGGCTTTCTAGCATAATCCCAGCACCACTCCCTTTTGGATTTGAGGAACCATCGACGTAGAGGATCCATATGTCAGAGCCGGTGTTAGCAGGTGTCATCTCGGCGATGAAGTCGACTAACACTTGTGCTTTAAGTGTGGTTCGAGCTTCATATTTGATACCGAACTCTGAGAGTTCTACGGCCCATTTGATCATCCTTCCAGCTAGATCGGGTCTGTGGAGTATCTGTCTGATTGGGTAGTTAGTGCGGACGACTACCTGGTGGGCGACGAAATAAGCTCGAAAACGTCGAGCTGCAACAATGAGGGCCAAGGCGATTTTCTCGATTTTCTGATAACGACTTTCAGCCCCGTGCAGAGCCTTGCTTGCGAAGTAGATGGGACTTTGCCCGGTTTCGAGTTCGCGTACTAGAACGGCAGCTAATGCCTCTTCCGAGACTGCTAGATATAGGTATAATGTTTCTCCTTCATTTGGGCGAGTTAAAATTGGAGGCTCGGAGAGAGATTTTTTAAGTTGCTTCAAAGCTTCGTCTTGCTCGGGTGTCCATTTGAAATCTTTTTCTTCTTTTTTGAGGATTTTGAAAAGTGGAAGAGATTTGAATGCTGCATTCGATATGAAACGAGATAGAGCAGCTATCATTCCATTGAGTTTTTGTACTTCTCTTTTGGACGTCGGAGTTCGCATTTCTGTGACGGATCGACATTTGTCCGGGTTTGCCTCGATACCTCGTTCTGTTAAGAAGAAACCTAAGAATTTCCCAGCTCGAACCCCGAAAGTGCATTTCTCTGGGTTTAATCTCATTCTGTTTTTTCGTACCTCAGAGAAAATTGCTTTCAGATCGCTCACATGGTCGGCATCATTTTTGCTTTTGGCGATCATATCGTCGAGGTAAACCTCTACGCTTTTACCGATCTGGTTTTGGAAAACTTTGTTCATCATTCTTTGATAAGTTGCTCCAGCGTTTTTTAAACCAAAGGGCATAACACGGTACGCGAAGTTTCCTCGGTCAGTGATGAAGGCGGTTTTTGCTTGATCTGGTGGAAACATGGCGATTTGGTTGTACCCGGAGTATGCGTCCATGAAAGATAACAACTGGAAACCGGAAGCGTTGTCGACCAAACGATCGATACTGGGGACCGGAAAGGCGTCTTTTGGGCAAGCTTTATTAAGATCGGTGTAGTCGACACACATACGCCATTTTCCGTTAGACTTCTTCACCAGGACAGGGTTTGATAACCAAGTTGTGTATTTAACCTCAGAGATAAAGTTGGCTCGGATGAGGTCGTCTACTGCTAAGGTGGCAGCAATGGCTTTTTCTCTGCTTTGGGCCCGCTTTCTTTGGGCGATCCATTTTACTTCTGGGTTTATTGCGAGGCGATGGCAGGCAATCTCCGGCGGGATCCCAGGCATGTCTTCGGCTGACCAAGCAAAGATGTCTTTGAAATCTTTAAGACATTGGGTTAATTCGGTCTTGATCTTTTCTGGAAGGTCGATCCCTATTTTGATTTTTTGGGAGGGGTCTGAACCGAGTTGTGTTTCGACGAACTTTCCATCAGGCTCTGGTCTTCTGATTTTGCGTTTGAGCTCTTTTGTTAGCTCGTCGACATCTATCTGTTCTTCGACATCCGGACCGCAGTTGGTTCCTACGTTAGTGGCGGTGTTAACTTCAGTCGATCTCCCTGTTGGCATTTTGGGAGTTGCCAGTTCTTCCGAAGGGGGAACCCCTTCATTCTCCGAAGCTTTTCTTTCGTTCTTAGTCCATAGGAAAAAACACCTGGAGGCCGACTCTAAGTCAGAGTTTAAAGTGATAACTCTGTCGCAAAGAGAGTGGAACTTCATCTTTAAGTGAGTGGTGGATGTAACCGCCCCGAGCCTGCCGAGGGTCGGTCTTCCTATAATGCCGTTGTATATGGATTCACAAGGCAAGACGAGGAATTTGGTTCTGACGGTTCGGACCATTGGTTCGGTTCCGTAGGTGACCATTAGCTCCAGATGTCCAAGGGGTTTCGTTCGAGATCCGTTAAAACCGGACAAAGCCGTCCCTCGATAAGGGGTGAGTTCCTCTTTATCGATCCCCATTTTGGTCAGAAGATCGATAAAGATGATGTCTGATGAGCTCCCCTGATCGACCAGGATTCTACGTACCTCCTTGTTGGCTATGATTGCCGATATCAAGAGAGGTACGTGTTTGTTAGCTTTTCCGTCAATAAGGTCGTTGTCACTAAAAGATAATGGAGGTCGGTTAGTCTTGACCGGGGTCGCTGACGTTGAAGCCACGCACAACAATTCCTTCCATTTTCTCTTCATGGATTTTCCCGATCCCTCATGATCGAATCCCCCAGTTATCATCATGATAACCGAGCGTTTTTTATCCAGCTCTTCGCGGTCTGCGTCGATCACTTCTTTTCCTTTTGCCCTGAGGTTTTCATTTCTTTCTCTTCCGAGGTTGTCAGATCGTTCTCCCTCCCTTTTGACATAAGAAGATAGTTTTCCCCGTTTTATTAAATCTTCTATGTCATCTTTTAGGGCGTTGCAATGGTTTGTGTCATGGCCATTGCTTCTGTGGTATCGGCAGTATTTGTTGGCCTTCTGCCCAGGTCGGCTAGGCAAGGACCTGGGAGGCTTGACGTCCCTGAATTCGACGTTCCAACATTCCCCTAGTAACTGGGCGTTGGAGACGTTGAGTTCGGTGTATACCTGGTGACGATTTTTCTTACCGATGTTCCACGAGTTTTTACGAGGGTCGATCTCGACGTGGCGTTTTGATGGTTCTGCATGTGACGACGTTTTATCGACCTTGGAATTTTCTTCTTCGTTAATAAAGCACTGGGATAGTTCGAGGAATTCCTGAAGGGTGTTGGGTTCCCATGTGTTGATGTGCTTTCGGAACGAGCTTCCAGGTAGCAGACCTTGGGCCATGAAGAAAATTCGAAAAGCGTCGTCTAACTGCCGAACCTGAAGAGCTTCAAAGTTGAATCGCTCTATATATTCCCTCAAGGGTTCATTTACTTTCTGGACAATAGACGCTAGAACATTTTTGTTTTTGGGTTTGCTCTTGGAATGGGCAAAGTGCACCGAGAAGTGTTTTGCTAACTGGTCCCATGAGGAGATGGTATTCGACCTTAACGTCCGAAACCATTCGGAAGCCATTTTGTCTAGGGTTAAAGGGAATATTCGGCATTTCATTTCCATGGGTACATTTCGATACTGCATGGTCGTGTCAAATTGGTCTAGATGCCTGTCGGGGTCGCCCGTTCCGTCGTAAGTTTTCAAACCTCCAGGGGGTTTCTCGAGATACCGGGGAACCCGGAAGTTGTCAATCGATCTTGTGAAAGGACCTTTTCGCCCCAGTTGATTAGCCCGTGACAGTGGTTGGCGTCGGTGATGGGGTTCAGGACGCCCGTATCGTCGTGTTTGATTGTTTTGAACGCTGTCATGGCTTCTCGATCGTCTCCTTGACGAGGTCGAGCCTTCAATTTGGCGAGCCGGAGGAGAACGGGAACCATTCCCTCGGTGGCGGCGTGGAGGAGAATGAGGATCATCAAGATCGTCATATTGTCGAGCTGATGGAGAACGGGAATCACTCCCTTGGTGGCGGCGTGGCAGAGAATGAGGATCATCAAGATCGTCGTATTGGCGAGCCGGAGGAGAACGGGAACCATTCCCTCGGTGGCGGCGCGGCGGGGAGCGATGAGTGAGCTTTCTCCGAGGGGGTGATCGATGAAAAAGTCTCCTTCGAGTTGGGCGTCGTTCTTCCAGCGAGCTCTGCCCGGATGATTGTTGATCCAGGACGTTTCGATTTTGCAGTTTCGCTACTTCGGATTCGAGGTTGGCGAAACGATTGTTTCTTTCTTCACTTACCGCTTCTTGCCGAGCCAATAGCTGAACGAGCTGTTGAACCGCGTCTGTCAAGGTCGGGAGTAATTGGGGGGGAGGTGGTAAGCTCGTTTCATCTGCGCCCGATTGTGCTCGGGAAGGTCCCGTGTTGGGAAGTCGGCTTGGTGTTTGTGACGAATTTGTGAGTCCCTGGACGTAGCCTTCAGGAGTTCGCTGAGGGCCGAGGTCAGGTTCGGCCATGAGACGAGTCGGTATCGAGCGGCGTGTTGGTGCCATTTAATAAGTTCAAGGTCGCCAATTGGCGTGTTGGTGAGAAAAATCGGGTACTGTTCTCTCCCACTGTGGTCGCCAATGTTCGGTACCGTGCTACCGATCGTGAGGATCGATATTATGCAGTTGGCGGATGTTTTGTCCTTGATTTTATCTTTGTCTTCAGGCTGAGAGGAAAGTCTTGTTCGACCCGGGATGTTCGACCTTGAGAGGCGATGTTGAGGTGTTCGATCTTGAGATGTTCGATCTTGGAGGGCGAGGTTGTACCTGCAATGATACTCCGACGCTCAAGTCAGTATTTGAGAGAATGAGTGTTTGGTTAGAAAGTGCTTACCATTAATGAGCATTGAATGGGGTATTTATAGAGTTTGAATGTGTTTGTGTTGTTTATTCTGAGCCAACCGATCTTGAGAAGACATCTGAACCGTTGATTTGGTTGGGCTGTTAATGGGCCAAATTGTTAATGGGCCCAAAATGAGGGGTGCAATTATTATTAAGACATATTACCATAACAAAATTCAAGAACAAAAACAAAATCAGAACTATGCCTCATCATTAAACAAATATCGAACACATACAGGATAAGAAAGGAAGCAAACTGAAACGCCAAAAATCAGGAACGCAATCAGAACCAAGATAGATCACCTACATATCAAGAAACGAAGAAAAAAATACGCACAGAAAAGTGAAACGAAGGAAAGCAGCAACGAAAGAAAGAAAAGGAAGGAACGTAAACAGTTGCGATTAAAACGAAAACGCAAACAAAATGAAAATGAAAAAAAAATTAGAAAGCAAAACAGAAATAGAAAAAAGCTAATCAGGACCTAAATCCCATACCAATTGACGCGGGATTCAAGGATAATCTTGAATATTATGATCTTTTTCATGATTCGGTTTTCAATTTCTTGACTCAATTAACAAAATTAAGAATAATGAAGGAATTAAAACTCACAAAATGAAAATGAAAGAAGATGGAGATGGAGTGAAGATCAAGATCGGTGCGTAATCTCCAACTCGAGTTCTTCCAAAAACCAATGAGAAACTCTATTCTCTCAATAATCAATTTCTATATCATCAAGCCTACTTCCAAAATGTTAAGTTTGCCAACATATACTCTTGGCAATTTACTAAGCACGGCACTCTAAGTTTCTAATCACAACCTAATGCCTTAGAACAAATACTAGGCTTTTAAAGGGAAATATATCAAAGTACAATTATTACAAATTACAAATAGAAAAAAAAAACAAGTCTAATATATATTTTTTTTAATAAAACTAGTCACTAATGAATAGGATTTGGTAAATTTTGTCTTCATTAGATTCTCCTCCAATGGGAATCAACAAAGAACTAATCCTCTTCTTCATGTCCTCTTGAAGCTTCCTTGTTTTGCTTCTAGTAACCACTCCTTTTTGTGCTTCCTTTCCTTGAGCTAGGAG